>CM042836.1:2500-602500 GCA_023653725.1 Bungarus multicinctus
GAACCCGAACCCGAACCCGAACCCTAACCTAACCTAACCCTACCTAACCCTAACCCTAACCCAACCCAACCCGAACCCGAACCCGAACCTTAACCCGAACCCCCGAATCACCTAACCCTCTAACCCCATAACCCCCTAACCCCCTAACCAACAGGAAGCATGCTATTTATTTATTTATGTATTTCTCAATCGCTTACAAGATAATAGGTATATAAATATGAGTGAGAATACAGGAAATAGGAAGGAATAATTGGGGACAATAGGATAGGGATGGGATGCATGATGGTGCCTTTATGCGCACCTCTTAGCTATGTTTGGGAAGGTTGTTTTGAAAGGTACAGCCACAGAATAAGGACAAGAAGTTTGCTGTGTTGAGAAGGTACCTGCGAAAGAAAGGTGGAGGGACAACTGAGAAGGGACGGGAAGGTGGCTGTGATGCGAAGGTCAGTTTTCAAAGGCAATGGTGGATGGCTGTGGAAAATGGACAGGAAGCAGAGGTCGTATTCAGAAGGTTTGGATTGGTTCTGGAGTAGCTGTAGCAGAAATTTTGATCAATTCGGAGAACTGGCAAATACCGCGTCTGACTGGTCCCAGCTGCTCCCGTTGGCTCTCCCCACCGGGGTTGACGTTCGGGGTGGGAATGGGAGATTGCGGATCTGGGAGCTGCATTGAGCTGCAATGGGATAGAAGTGAAGATTTTGCATTTCCACCCCATTCCAGAGTCGCCTGTTTTATTTATTATTTATTTATTTATTATTTATTTATTTATTCCATTTATATACCGCCCTTCTCCCGAGGGACTCAGGGCGATGAACAGCTCATCTAAAAATCCCACAAAGAATACAAAAGTTAAAAAATATTAAATTTCAATCGGCTGCTTGATAAAACTAACAAACCCCCCCCCCCCTTAAAACCCAATTTAGAATTAAATATGGAGACCAAATTAAAACCATTTTAGTAGTTGCCATAAAAGAAAAAAAAAAAAGGGGGGGGGAGGGGAGAGTAGAAAGTACATTCTGACACTTATCTTTAAAAGATTGTAACTAAAATACTAGAGTTTTTACCCACAAATATATTTAATCCTGAATGACGATACCCAGCCTGTGAATGTGCTCAATTGGGAGAATCTGGTTAATGAGACACCCGGGGGGGAGGGGGGGGGAAGAGGGGAAATGAGGTCACGATTGCTGTCAATGATGTAGGCCAGAGTTGGCTTCTTATGGGCAGTGCCGGTATGTCACCTCTAATGAATCCTTTGAAGTTTATTGAAGTTTGGCTGGAGAATCATGATTTAATTAGAGCGATTACTGGAATCCTGACACCGTTAATGCAAAATTCTCACTTCCGTCCCATTCCAGAGCAACCACCGTTTCCTCACTAACCTGCTTTCCGGCTCTGATCTCCTGTGTGCAGAGCAACAAAAGAAGACGGTGTGACTACCGGTTTAAAGAAAGTTCAGTCAGACCCTCCGACTTCATGAGATCTTTTTTTAAACTGGTAGACATATGGTCTTTTTGTTGCCCTGCATGGGAGAACGGAGCTGGAAAGCAGGTTAACGGGATGGGAAAGGTATGGGGATTTTGGAGTGTCATTTCCTCCTGGAGTGGGGAGGGAATGGGGATTTTGCAGTATCCTTCCCCTACCAAGCCCACCAAGCCACGCCCACAGAACCGGTAGTAAAAAAAAGTTGAATGCCACCACTGACGGGAAGTCATCTGTACTGGGAAGCCGCTCAAAGCGGCACTGGCACGGAAGGCAGCAGCCGTTCGGAGAAGGGCAACTGAAGCGGATCGTCCCCTTAAGAGGAGCCGAGAGTGACGGTGCTTTCCCTGCCGTTATGCACTGCGGGCTTTGTTTCTCGGCTTCCGTGAGATTCTGGGTGAAATCGGGAAGGGGGGAGCAATTGTCACCGGGTTGCCCTTCCTGTTTTTGGTGTTTCCTAAACAATAAAAAGTAATTGGGCGTAAAAAGCATTTTTAGCTTTTTTTTCTCTACTTCGTAAGTCGTTGCTTTTGGATCATCTTCCTCGCTTGGATAGACCTTGACTTACAACCATTCCTTTAGTGACCGTTAACATTTTAATTCAAGAAGTCTATATAAGCTTATGTAAGAATATAAGCTGTATGGAGGACGCTTTTTCATCCTTTACATACAGAAAAGGCAAACCAATATCTCCTAAGTGAAGGAAGGGGGATAGAATAGAATACTTTATTGGCCAAGTGTGATTGGACACACAAGGAATTTGTCTTGGTGTAAATACTCTCAGTATTTACACCAAGAAGGAACATTAGTTAAGAATCAAGAATCAAAATGTACAACACTTAATGAAAATCATGGGGTACAATCAACAATAGGAATTCAAAGGGACCTAAAGAATCAGAATTGACAGAAATAGAAATCTGCTTGAAATCTTAGTGACTTAAATGGGCGATCGGCAACTACAAGATAAAGTATGTTGTCGTTTGCCTTTATTGTTAACTGGCCGAGTATCTTGCCTGCTGTGTATATTTATTTTGGATGGCTTTTTATTGTTTTAAAATGTTTCATTTCATTTTATTTGTATTTGTTTTAAATTGTAAAGCCGCTTAAAGTTATTGATTGAAACAGACAGGTATAGAAACTGAATGTAAGAAAATTAGAGGGATCAAGGGCACAGCTGAACGCTGAAATGAGAAGACTTACAAAAAATGTACGATCCGATACACGAGATGTTATCAAAACTGAAAAAAGGGCATGTAAATTTGAAAAAACACAAGAAAGCTCAAGAATGTAAGAATCAAAAAAGAGAGGACGGCTTGCAGATTTTGCGTTCGCGGCAAAGGCGACGGAATTTAAGATTCTTTATCCTGAAAGAAATTAACAAAAGTCATAGAAACTGTAACTGTAACTCTAACGTACAGATGGAGCTAGTATTCAATACAGATAGTCCTCGATTTACGACCACAATGGTGCTCAAAATTTATGTTGTTAAGTCAAAGCGGCCGTCGAGCGCCAATCTAACGCGAGCATCATTTTTAGCGATCCGCGACCTCCTCGTGGATGCCCCCGTTGTCCCATCTGCGAACAGGTAGGAGGTGAGGCGAGCAAAACGTCCAGCTCCTCGCTGGGTGGGGCTACGAAGTGGGTCTCGGACGCAGCTTCCGGCCCCGCCTCCAGGCCCAGCCGCCTCCCTCCCCGGGCGCACTCCGATGACAGCACGGCGGGAGCCGCAACAACAGCTTCCGGCGGGCTGGCGTCATTTCCGGGCAGTGAGGCGCGGCGGCCGCCATCTTGGGCGGCTGCGGGAGGCGGCGGCCGGGTGGGCGCGCGCGATCGGCGGCGACTCTGCCGCTCTCCCCAGCCGGCCATGGCTGGGCAGTTCGACGCGGAGGACCAGGCGAGCTGGTATTGGGGGCGGCTGAGCCGGGCGGAGGCGGTGGAGCTCCTGCAGGGGCAGCGCCACGGCACCTTCCTGGTGCGGGACTCGGGCAGCATCCTGGGCGACTTCGTCCTCTCCGTCTCCGAGAGCTCGCGCGTCTCGCACTACATCGTCAACAGCCAGGGCGGGGGCGGGGCGGGGGCGGCCCCCCCGGCGCCCGGTGAGTTCTTCCCTCCCTTCCCCGCCTTTTTGGGCCTCTTCCCCGCCTCCGCCGCCCGGCCCCGGCCGAAGGAGCGGTTGGGAGATCTCTCCTTCGCCCGGGGGTCCTCGGGACTCTGGTGGAATCGCTTTGGGACTTACGCGTCCCTAAAGTCCCCTCGTGGTCTCCCATCTGGTCCGGCTGCGTCTGTCGTTTGAGATGAGCCGGGGTCGCCTATGTTGACGCCGCTACTTCCGTGCAGTTGAATAAAATGCTCTTTGGCGGTCTCTATTTGAGTCTTCTGTTTGTAAAAGCCCATTTAGGACACCGAAGACCCAGTTGGTTGCCTGAGCTGAATGGTGAGGATTAGGACCCTTCCTGTGGTAGTTCTAGAGCCCTGGGATTCTTCAAGGCAGGCCCCTTTCTTAAAAAAGGCAGGTCGAGTCATGTTGTGTAATTACACTTAGGTTTGCAACCGTTCCCTTTAGTTAAGGGGGCCGATATCTTCTTTTGAGCTTGTGTATTACCTCTGAAGAGCTTCCGCTTAATTTTGCTGCTTATAAAGTGGATTTGTGTCTATGTTACGTGTAAATATACAGACTCGTAATAATGGTACTGTAAATCAATGGATGTTTATTTAGATTTTCATTTTTAAGAAACAAAATGGGTTATTGGTTGAATGCTATTCTTGGTGTTTGTTTTGTTTCATTATTTCCTTTTTGTTTCCCCGCTTGCAGGGTTGTCTCCTTCTAAGTTTCGGATAGGTGATCAAGAGTTTGATTCTTTACCAGCTTTGTTGGAGTTCTACAAAATACACTACTTGGACACTACAACGTTGATAGAGCCCGTTTCAAAATCAAAGCATAATAATGATGCGCAACTCAGGCAGGAAGAAGTTGAATATGTACGTGCTCTTTTTGACTTTAGTGGCAATGACGAGGAAGACCTCCCGTTTAAGAAAGGAGACGTACTGAGGATTTGGGAAAAGCCCGAAGAGCAGTGGTGGAATGCAGAGGACGGTGGCGGCAGGCGAGGCATGATACCGGTTCCTTATGTGGAGAAGTATAAACCTGCCTCTGCTGCGGTCTCCGCTCCGATTGGAAGTAACCAGGATAGTACCATCCCGCAAGCGTTGGGTGGGCCAGAACCGGGTCCCTATGCCCAGCCGAGCATCAATACGCCACTCCCCAACCTTCAGAATGGGCCAATACTTGCCCGGGTCATCCAGAAGCGGGTCCCTAATGCTTATGACAAGACAGCCTTGGCCTTGGAGGTACGTAGTGGCTCGATGCAGAGAGAATCCTTACTCGCATTCTTCTGTTTTGAAAAGAATAGGGGAACTCTTCGGTTGTTAATTTATGAGCAGCAAGGCTTCTGAGCCTTTGATGCTGATGTTCCCCACAAATGTAGCTGGCAGAAAGACTAGCATGATCTTCTTGAAATGGATAATATTTCTGTGTTGTGAGTGCTGTGTGTGTTTGCCTCTTCTTTGAGAATCCCACTGATTACTTAAGTTCTGTCTGAAGCATGTTTCGGTGGAAAAGTTGCTATAGTGAAAAAAATCTACTTTGGCCTTTTGTGCTCAAGGTTATGGGTTGTACTGCTTAGAGGCTTGATACGCATTAACTGTTTTCTCAGGTGTTTGCTGAGTGTATCCCAGCTTGATTTCTTCTAAAGCAGGGGTGTTAAATTCATGTGGTCATGGCGACATCCCCCTTCGCTGAAACGAGGCGTGGGCGTCGCCAGAAGGGTCCTGCTTTAATGGAAGTGTGGTTGTATCGCTGCAGGTAGTCCGTAACCTACAATCACAATTGAGCCCAAAATTTATGTTGTTCAATCAGAAATTTAAGTTTTGTCCCATTTTACAACTCTTCTTGCCACATTTATTAAGTGAATCGCTACAGTTTTAAATTAGTATCACGATTGTTAAGTGAATCTGGTTTCCCCATTGACTTTGCTTGTCAGAAAGTCGCAAAAGGAAATTGTGTAAGTCCGGGACACTGCAACCGTCATAAATGTGGGTGAGTTGTCAAGCATCCAAATGTAAATCATGTGACTGTGGAGACGCTACCAGTCGTAAATGTGAAAAACGGTTATGTGTTACTTTTTTCAGTGTTGTTCTAACTTCACTAAACAAATTGTTGTAAGTTTGTATGGACTACCTGTAGTTGTGTGTCCTTAGCTAGATGATGGTGCTTGAACTGCTTCCGTAGTTACATGGAACACTGCGACTGCCTATTACCGGTGGTAGCTCAGGCTGCAGACTGGCTCTTTGGTGCTTTCGCCTTGCCTTGGGAGGAATCCTGCAATGGGCTATTGAGGAACACTAATTGTGACAATCTTGGCTTACATATTTAAAGGGTAACACACCCTTGTTCCCAAAACATTACTTCGTTCTCAAGCTGGGATTGTTCTGTAATTGTTTCCATCCTTACTGTTAAGCGGAACTGCCAGAATGATGAGGCATGACAACAGAGCTCTGACTTTTCCTCTGTCAAGATGGCAGGCTTGGAGATGAAGAAAATAATACAGTAGTAATGATTGTGAAAAATTCTAGTCGTTCTTAACCTTTAGTGTTTGAGTTCCATTCTATAGGCGTTTGGGTGAGTTAGATCATAATTTATGTTGAAAGTTCATTAAGTAGCAAAGGCAAATTATCTGGTTGGCTCTTTGCTTTATGGAATAAAAGGATACTGCACAGCCCTGCAGTACTCTGGAACAAAACCTGAGATTCAAATAGCATGCTGTATTTCCCACTTGGTGGAAAAGGAGAAAAGCTGTAATTTTTGCTGTCAAAGGACCAGACTGGGTCCTAGGAGCAGCTGCTACTACCGGTTCCTTGTTTAACCGTATTGCTTTCCGCTGAATGTGTTGCTGTTAGCCAGGAGGCTTTCCCAGAATATGCCTGTTTAGATATCTGCTGAAGGAATTGAAAAGTCATTCACAGAGTTGACGGTGTTGTGTTTCTAAATTTGCAGGTTGGTGAACTAGTCAAGGTTACCAAGATTAACATGAGTGGCCAGTGGGAAGGAGAGTGCAATGGCAGGCGCGGCCATTTCCCATTCACACATGTCCGGATGCTGGATCAACAGAATCCTGAAGAGGACTTCAGCTGAAAAGGACCCCGCTGTTCTGCTTATGGATGGGAGCGAGCGCACGGATTTTCATTGCTGCAGCAATGGAGACTGTTTCTTGAGATGTCAAAAGTAGGGTTGTTTCTGCCAGCATTCTGGTATCGAAGATGAACTGACCCTGGGACACAACACTCATGAGGTGCTTGTTTTTTCAGGGCAAGGCTTCTGTGCCAAGAGGTAGGTCAAACATATTACGTTCCCCACCCCCACCCCCGGAGTATAGACGAGAATGCTGCCCAGGGCTGTGGAGCTTTGTCAGTTGCATGGCTTTCTCTGTAGGTAGATAACCTGAGTGGCTTGGTAGGATGCTCACGGCTTGCTAGCCTAAATATTCCTCTCTTTGGATCTGATATATATTGTAATTTCTGTCTCATAACTGCTTGTTGCAAAATGAGTACACTATGCATCGCCCTGGTCTATTTTCTAAGTGTATTTTGATACTGGGATAGCTGGAGCTTAATGATTATATTTTGGATGCGTTAGGGCAAAGTTTGCTCATTATTGTGAGTTCCAAAAATTTGTCTTTAGTACAGACATAGTAAGTAGCTGACTTAATTTCAGAGGTAGGTGTTAATGGATATTAAATATTGGTGGAATGTTAAGCTTCCCTTAAAGTGCAGAGAACTGTGTTCATTGTACTTTTTTAATTGCCGACTTATCTGAGCACTACACTCTAAAGTATTAGCCGGTTATAGAAAGAGATGAGTGCCTGAAAATTTCCTTTTAGTGCTTTCTACTTATTCCATATAGCGAGGCAAATATTGCCATGATAAATGAAAATGCCAAATACTTTCTTCTATAAATGGTTCCTTTCAAACTATGGTTCCATTTGCAAAGCATTCTGATGGTGGTTTCATGAAGAACTTATTTTTAATAAACTAATGAAAATACTAAAATGCTTTTGGATTGATTCTAAAACATGATGAGTTTACGCTATCTTTCCATTACTCGTGACTTGAACAAACCACTTTTTCTACTAATCCCAGACTGCTTGTTGCCAGGTTTTTTGACTTAATATTGCTAGAAAAAGAATGACCTTGAACCAACAAAATTTCCTTTGCTTATCAAAATGTGCCTGCCCCGATACTCTTCCCGAGAATGAACTGCAGGTGTGTAATATGCCATCTCATATCCCATTAATAAAGGAGGAAAATGCCCTTTAGTGCTTATGTAATAGTGCCATTCTGTTCTTGCTTTAAGAATATTGAAATGGCTGGATCCCACTTGTCCGTCAGGGAAGTCCAAAGCACCCCTGCCCCCAAATAATCAGAATATGAACAAGCAGTGCACAGGTCAATCCTTATATTTACATATAGTTGCATTGCTCATAAAGGGGAGTGTATTTTGCAGGGGAGTTGGCTGTGGATTATGGAATGCTCTAGCCAATCATCCTTAGTTAAGTCAGCTTTTCAACATAATGGGAGTTTGTAGATCCCGATTTCTATGGATCCACAGATGGGAATGGTCCGTTCCCTAGTAAAATAGTTGGTGACACTATGCAAAGCACTGCTGCCCAGTGGGTCACCGAGGCTGGGTGATTAGATTTGTTCTGAGAACCGAGTGCTTGGTCGGCACAAAGTCTCAACTGTACTTCTCAAGGTCTTAGGAAAGGCCGCAATGCCACCAGTTGCCTTTTTTGACTTTTATGGCTTGCTGTGGGAATTTGTTTTATGGGAAGTTCAGTAGAGATTGTAAGATTTGTTTCCCTGAAAATGATTTTTCTGAAACAGATCCTAAAGTATTCTTGGAAACCACAGAATCTCACCAATTAAGGTTGGTTGATTTTCTGTACTCTTGCAGGAAGTACCTCTTAAAGAGATATACAGAAGCTTTATTTAACAGGATATGCTGCATTTAAGTAGAAACATAGTTTATTATAATACATTTCTGCTTAGGCTCTGCCAAGTTGGCAGCATTAGAAACATGAGGGCGATGTTTGTATTGTAAGTAATGTTGGAAATTCCCTGTGACCAATTCTGCAATGTATTTGATTCTTCAGAATTTCTGGAACGAGACACAGACCCTGTGGTTTGTTGACTTTTGACCAGCTGTTGTGATTTATAAACCATATTGCCTGTATATTATAAAACTAAGCAATTTTGTTTTATTCAGTACAGTATAGTATGTAAAACTATTCAATACGTTCATGTATTATGCTTTGCTTTTGGTTTAATGTGAGAATTGTTCCAATGGAGTTTATCCAGCAAATCAACTACAGAAGGGCAAATATATTATTCCAATATTCATATTTCAACCACTTTCAGTTTTCAAAGTATGGTTGCAATATTATCACCCTTCTTAGTATCAGAGGCATTTCATTCTCTCATGAAACAACTGCTTTGCCTGAAGACCTAGGCCTGGCGTGTCAAACTGGTGACCCGTGGGCCAGATAAGTCATGCACAGGTGATGCCCACCCCAGCTCCATGAAGGGGGAAAACATCACGTGATGACACCGTGACCTAGGCAGTCAATTTTGGGCAATTAACTTTCCCCTAAATTAGAGTGACCTGCTATAAAAGCACCACTGGTCACTATTTTTATTTTGTCATGCATTTTTGCATAGTATTACACTACTCAGTTTAAATGGGTTGGTTTTTTTTCTAGCTATTATTTTAGTCAAGCCCAGCATTTCATAATAAAACTAATGGGATCAAAGCTTGTTAATCTATTATAACTGCAAGTATTTTAATCATTTTAATAACATGCTGTCAGAGTGAAAAATGCTGTACACAAACTAAAGCAAAAGCATATATAAAACGTGCCCTGTATTATAGAACACTACACACTTTCTTGACAGTTATTTTTTGTAGCCTGTAATCAACGTGTATAATATGTGGCGTAAATAAAAATTGCAAAAGTGGAATTTGTGATTCATTGCCTTAACAATGTAAGCGCATGGATAGGCAGTGGGTGGGCTGAAGACACACCATATTGTTCAAAGAAACATTTTTAACATTCTTTTGTTTTTAGTATACTGACCAAAAAAAATTAAAAAAGAGCAAAATACAAAGAAAAATATACTATCAAAGAAAAAAAGTTTTCACTTTTTTTAAAAAGAGAAGTAAAATACAATAAAAATGCCATTTTGATAGTAAATAGTGACAATTCTATATAATTATCTAATGCAATTATAAATTTGAGTGATAGTAAATGACAAGATCAGTTGCTGCAGAACAAGAAAGATTGCCAATTGATATGAGAAGCTTTGGCAGTTTAAATCCATAGTAAAAGCCTTTAGAAACTGGATCAAGTTAAACATAGCTGGGAAATCTTTTGTTATGACTGATGCTATAAGAACATGCCACATGATTATTAACAAAGTTGTGCCTTGTCAGACAAAAGATGTACATGGTAAATTTGGGCCAGCAAGTGTCATGCTGATCCTAGCTCTTAAATAAAATAGCAGAGTTGGAAGGGACCTTGGAGATCTTCTAGTCCAACTCCTGCTCAGGCAGGAAACTACCATTTCAGACAAATGATTGTCCAAGTGCTTTTTAAAAACACCCAGTGTTGGAACATTCACAACTTCTGGAGGGAAGCAGTTCCACTGGTTATTTGTTTTGTCATCAAATTCCGTAGTTCTAGGTTGCTTCCCTCCTTCATTAGTTTCCATCTATTGCTTCTTTTCCTGCCTTCAGGGGCTTTGGGAAATAGGTTGACCCCCCTGCTGCTCTCTGCAAGCCCCTCAAATATTGGAACATTGCTATCATGTCTCCCCATGTCCTTCTTTTCATTAAACTAGACATACCCAATTGTTCTTTATGTTTTAACCTCCAGTCCCATAATCATCTTTGTTGCTCTTCTCTGCACTTTTTCTAGTATCTCAACATCTTTTTTACATCATGGTGACCAAAACTGGATGCAGTATTCCAAGTGTGGCCTTACCAAATGGCAAGGGGGTATTAACACTCCTCAGCTGAATACCAAGTTGAATACCAAGGAAAAAAGTGACCAAGTTCCCAGGCCTGGGGTTAACATGGGTGGGATTGGGGTCATGTCACGTGGTCTGGGGGGTCCCTGCTTGACCATCATGGATTTCAATGAAATTCTATGTGAACATGCACATGTCCTCAATGAACATTGGTAAAGTGTTACATTTGCCAATTCAATACTTGCGGAGATTAGTCAAGATGGCCAAGTTTTGTTTCTCTTAACAAAATATTGCCAGAGATATGTCTCAAATTGTTGAAACCTGAGTAGAAGAAACCTGAAGTAGAAACCTGTAGAAGGCTGCGGTATGGGGTCAAACAATTCCTCAGCAAAGTTTCAAATGACACGATTAACTTTGTGGCCAAAATGTCCAATACCATCTATCCGAATTTAAAATTGCCCAGCTTATTTCCTGGTTGTTATGTTGCCTGCATTTATGACAAAAAATGGTGGGTAGGCAACATGGAAATTTTGATTGAACAAAATGATGCATTGGTAAAATTTATGCATCCGTGAGGCCCTGCTCATTCATTTTATTGGCCTGAAAGATGTTTGTTGGGTTCCAGAATCACAACTTATTTGCGTGCTTCCAGCGCCTTTAGTTAGGTCAACAATTAATTCCCAGAAGCAATGCTAAAGAACATGGCACATAAATTCAATAATAAATAAGTGATCGTTGGAATTTGGCAGTTCATACGAACAGTACGGACTTTAGCTTCGGAACCATATATGACACCCAATTTAGGCTTGGATCCTAGGATAAACTGCCCAATCATCGGCTTGGGAACCAGATAGATACCCAAGGCTTTGGAACCTCAGGGAAGAAACTGAGCTACAGGCTTGGGATCCTGAACCAAGAAACCCACCTGGCTACCGGGCATGCCCCCATAGCAAAGGGGTGCTGGTGCAAGAGCCTGAACTGGTAGTGACAATGTCACCATGGGCCAATGCAATATAATAGTAGTAATGATGTCCGTCTAAAACAAACAAGACAAAAAAATAATAGAATGCATGTGATGTTGCCATCGCAACATACTCAACTTTGTCCCTATTTTTATATGTCAGTGATGAAAAAACAACCCTACTTTTTTAGGGGTTTTGAAACATGCTCTTTCTAATGTGAATGATTTAACAGAGTTTCCAAGTTTTTTTATAAAAACAGGCTGAAAATACCCTATTTTTGGCATTTTTACAAAAAATGTCAACTTTACGCTCAATTTGTAAACTTTCGGAAAGCAGTAAGAGAATGAAATTTTATATTTGAAAACCTTGTGTTGCTAACTTACTACACACCAAGTTTTACATTTATCATACCTTTCCTTCCAGAAATATAAAAAGCCAAACTTTAATGTTTTTTCGAGCCTCAATATTTTCGGCCAACGTTGCTCCAAATTACATAGATGGAGATCACTCATGCAAATGTTTTCATTGTTTTGTTTAGTAGAGCACAAAAAGTTATACAAGTTTTGTTTCTCTCAACAAAATATTGCTGGAGATGACATGTCTCAAAGTTGCTGAAACCTCATACTGTAGAAGGCTGCGGTATGGGGTCAAACAAATGACTATATCTCTGCAAGTATTGCATCGGCAAATGTAACGCTTTACCAATATTCATTGGGGACATGTGTGCATGTTCACACAAAATTTCATCGAACTCTGTGATGGTCGAGCAGGGCACTTTTCTGAAATCAGACCACTTGATATGGAATGACCCATTGGTCAAGCCCCTATTAGATGGCTTTTTGTACTGTTTTGTGGTTTTAATCCTGGCTGATTACGTTTGAGAGGTTTAAGTATTTATTTTTAATATATATTGTATGCCACTCAAAATCTTTTGGATGCACAGCTATATTATATTGAATAAGTTATAAATAAAAAAGTACAGTTGCTCCTTATTCAAACAATTCACGAAGCTAGAGCTCGCCTACCTACGATCCATTAGATTAGGAGGCTATTCTAGTGGGCCAGTTGTGGTATAACTAAGGGCCACTCCAGGTCCTAGCCCCCAACACCTCCCAAAAGTGGGTCTCCACCAGCTTCTTTTTCAGCATGATCACATAGGTTGGGCGAATTGTAGCTGCTGAATGGCAGTCTGCAGTTAACTTGGTGCCAAGCCTACACAGGTTAAAGCCATGTTTTTAAAATGCCCCCAAATGCCTACAGGTAGGCACTATGGAGCCTGTAATGCTGGTATTAGAAATGGCCACTACAATTTTGATTAACTGAAGTTTGCGAGTAATCTTTAAAGGTGGCTCCTTATGAAAGGTGTTGCAGTAGACTGAGTGGGACAAGAGCAGGAATCAGAGCAACCACGTCCTCATATGCAACTGGTGCACCAGCCAAAACTGGCAAAAAAAACCCAAGCCCAACTTCCAAGAGCCAGAAGTCTGGGAGGCCCTTAACTGACACAACTGCTCCAATCAGGTGCACCCCTGGACAAACCAATAATTGGGCATCCTACAGATCCTCCAGTCTCCCCCCAGACGGTACGCCACAAAGAATCCCAGATCATTTGCTAACATGTTCATCATTCTAGACCCTGTCCATACGGAATTCCGACCCAAACAAACCTGAACATTTGTCCAAACTAATTGCAACAACCAGCACTTACAATTGACTCCTTTGACTGCTCTGCCAAAGCACATCCATCCATTCATTGTATTTATATGACCACCCATTTCTAGAAAAAGTGATTTTATAGAAATGAAGCCAAATAGCTCTAAAGATCTATTTGTCTGCCACCCTGTTGTTTGATAAACCATCCCCTTAATCTCTAAAATGTGCCTTGCTTGATGGCCTTTCCTAATGAAGGTCTCAACCACCATGGGATGACTGCCTCCCCATAGTGCAGGCAGTTGAAGTCTGAGCAAGGAGCAAGAGGAAGATGCCAAGGGACTTCCTGCTGCTTGGAGGATGTGAGGGTTGGGGCCAGGCCACAATTGATTGGAGGCAGAAGAGATGTAAGGTAAGAAATGTATGTTTTTTATACTTGCATGTACAAACAGCCTGTCAGAGTAGGGGTCTGTTGTAAGGGTCTGTCTTTCTAAAACTGGGTATCACCAACATAGTGATGATACCTCAATCCCAAATCATTGGATCACTCACCCAGTTGTTTCATGTGACATGCTAAACATGCACAGAAAGTAACAAGTCTTCCCATGCCCCCCATCTACCAAACGGGCTTGACCTCTTCTCCACCAGTATCTGCTGCAACCCCAAAGGTGCTTTTTCAAAAAGAAACTGGACTTTGTTTTTCCTTAAAGACATTTTGCTTCTCATCCAAGAAGCTTCTTCTGTACCTCAGAACTGAAGAAACTTCTTGGGTGAGAAGCAAAACATTTTCAAAGGGGAAAAACAAAGAAAGTCCACTTGCTTTTTGAAAAAGCACCTTTGGGAGAACCATGCCCTGGATGACTGAATCAGACACTTATTGCAACTGAAACCAGAGGAAGGAGCACATCACAGTGTTGCCAAACCTGAGAGCCAGTCCAGTGGGAGATCACGATTAAAGGGAATCAAGGCTACTAAGGAGTCTGATTCAAGAACAGCAGACCCAAACACAGCAACTGCATCCTGCCCCTTCCCCCCCCAAGCAATCTAGAAGTGTGGTTAAAGCTGTTGCAGTGCCATATCTAGGTCTGCCCATAAGCCTGGGAATTCCTACCAACCTGCCACAGAATCAAGGAGGGTAGGCAAGGAGGCTGGTATAATAATAACCTGAATTAATTGTGGAGCTCAATTTAACACACAGGGCCTCATTATTATTATTATTATTAAAACTTTTATACCGCCCCCTCTCCCAAATAGGGACTCGGGACGGTGAACAGCCATAATAAAAATACAATCAATAAAAATTTTAAAATGAATTAAAAGAGAATTGAATGAACGGCTGAATTAAAGATAAAACCAATAAAACCCCGTTAAAAATGAAGATTTAAAAATTAAACCCTACTAATGGGACTAGGCCAGACCGGCCTGCTGAAAAAGGTGGGTCTTCAGTGCGCGCCAGAAGGCCCATAGGTCAGTGATGGCCCATATCTCCGTAGGAAGCTCATTCCAGAGGGAGGGTGCCCCCGCAGAGAAGGCCCGCACCCTCGGAGCCACCAGCTGGCGGCACCCCGAGGAGGCCCACCCTGTGGGAGCGCACTGGCCGACAGGAGGCCGATGTTGGCAGTAGGCGGTCCCGTAAGTACCTGGGTCCCAAGCCATGGAGCGCTTTAAAGGTGATCACCAACACCTTGAATCGCACCCGGAAGGCCACCGGAAGCCAATGCAGCTCGTGCAGGAGCGGTGTAACATGGGAGCTCCGAGAAGCCCCCAAGATCACCTGCGCGGCCGCATTCTGCACCAGCTGAAGCCTCCGGATGCTCTTCAAGGGGAGCCCCATGTAGAGAGCATTGCAATAGTCTAGGTGGGAGATGACGAGGGCAGAAGTGACTGTGCGCAATGCACCCTGATCCAGAAAGGGTAGATCCGACGGACCTGACAAAAAGCCCCATATCAAGCAATCAACTGCAGTGCCTCTGGAAGCCACCCAAGTGTTGTATCACACAACTTAACACTTCCACCCCTAAGAGTTACAGCGGATGTCATGCCCAAAACCCACTTGCGCACATCTCTGAGATGGGAAAACAGCCTCAAAGCTCAGTTAAATGTTGGTAATATATACCAGATTGGCCCTCTCATCTCTGTTAGGTCAATGATGATGACAGCTTTATTAGAGACCAACCAGGCAACAGCCATCAAAACCAGACTGTCCAAGGCTGCTGAGCAAGACCGAGAGCTGGAAGCAAAGGGCTGAAATGTGCCACTGAAGCAACATACTGGAAGCATGTGCCCCAAGAGTAACCCGCCTCATCTCCTGTCCAGAGCCTCTCCCTAACCATCACTCTCCATCCCACAGAATCTGCAGCATCCTTTGCCAGCTTCTTGCAAGCAATGCCAATGGGGAAGCTGGTAGGAGGTTGCCAATGGCAACCACACAAAGCCCTTGCTCCACAGCAGCACAGGATTAGCTCAACAACGGCAACTAAAATCTGGAATTTCTACTGCAAAGCATGTGATGTCATGCTTTACAATATGCTATTTAGCGACTGGAATGCCCATCTCAACTGCCGTTGTTAAGTGAGGACTACCTGAAGCAAAGATGATAGCAGTAGTCTCAGAGAGCTCCTGGAGCACCCAAGAGGTTCCAGAAGATGGGTGAAGAGAGCCAGTGTCTTCCAAAAGGGGAAGGAGGAAGACCTGGACTGCCCATTGAACGTCCATCCTGGTCAAAGTCCTCGGAAAGACTGCCAGGCTGGGCATTTAGGAGCATCGGGCTGGGCCTGCTCAAATTAACAGGGTCAGGCTTTGACAAAAACCCATTAGCCTGAACTTTTCTCTTTCGTTGGCCAAGGGCCGCCTGAAGTTCTCCTCCACCTCCTGAAGGGAAGTGGGCCACGAGGGGCTGCAGCAGCCGGAGAAGCGCGCGGGGTTGGGACGGGTCCCCGTCAGAGGAGGGGCCAAAGCGGCTTAGAAAGTTGGCCGACGAACAAAGCCGGAGGAGCGGTCAGAGGGGGGGAGGCGGCGAGAGAAGGAGAGCAGCAGCGTTCGGCTCTGCTGGGGACGGGCGGCCTGGAGGGCACCGAGTTCTGCCAAGGCCGGGCGGTCCACGCGGGGCCCCGCTGGGTGGGGGTCAAGGGCCCGGCCCTCTCAGCGCAGGAGTCGCCCCGCCAGGAGACGCCGCTCCCTCGGGCAAGGTGCCCCGAAGAAGGGGAGGCTCCCGACGCTTCTTCCGCCAGGCTTGCTGGCTCCGTATCCCCCGATGCTTCTCTGACCGTGCAGAGCGCCTGCCTCGGCGGGAAACAGCAACGCCGCCTGCGTCCGCCCGGCGGTTGCCAAGGGCCAGCCGTTGCTAGGGAGGGCGAGGGGGCGTGGTGGCGCCTGCGCGCGGCGCTCGCACTGCCCGGATGTAGCGGGAGGAGGCGCCGCCGCCATCTTTGCCCGGAGAGCAGCGAGAGCTGATCGTGGCTGAGCCCCCCCGCCGCCGGACCATCGGTCTTCATCCGCCCCGCGTCGCCGCCCTCGCCCTCGCCCCACGGACATGGACGACCGGGAGGACCTCGTCTACCAGGCTAAGCTGGCCGAGCAGGCCGAGCGCTACGATGGTGCGCGGGGCGGCGGCGGGAGACGAGCAGGGAGGGGCGGGCAGGGCAGAGCGCCAGGCGGGGGCGAGGCTGCGGCCACCAGGCCGGGACAAGGAGAGGCGGCCGGCAGCGGACCGGAGCCGGGCGGCGGGGCAGCGGCGACAAAATGGCGGCGCGGGCGGCCAGGGAGGCGGAGGAGCAGGGCGGGAGCGCCGGGCGGGGGGCGCAGACAAAATGGCGGCCGCGCGCTCAGGCGGCGGTGGGGGTAGGAGGCGGAAGAAGGGGGGTCCCCGGCAGGCCGGGTGGGGGGGGAATTAGAGGAGGCGCCCCCTCACTCGAGCAGGGCCCCTCCAGCCCTCGGGAGCCCTCGGGGGGGTGAGCCCCGAGCGACCCTCCCCCAAGGCCGTGGTGGGAGGGGGCGGAGGGCCGCCAAAGCTGGGGCGCGGCCTTCTCGGGGGGGGAAGGGGGGGGGGAAGGGCGGGGGCCCTCGCGAAGGGCCGAGCCCGGAAGCGCCGAGTAAGTGAAGGAGCCCGTCGGCCTCGCTTGGTTCACATGCTGAGCAGGAGAAACCGGGCTGCGCCGGGCAGAGCCCAGCGCCTCGACCGATCCCTCCCTCCCGGCCTGCTTCCGCCCGCGGCGGCCGCTTGCTTATTTCTCTTCTCTGGTTCCAGCGTTGCACCAGCGTTGAAATTGCTCCTTTTCTCCCAAATAGGAAAAATGCGCGCACGCGCGCAATCGCTAATAGTGCGCTGTTCCTTCTCGGAATGCCACAGGAATAGTCGATTGCTGTTCCCCAGCATCTCTGGCCTTGGTGGCTCCCTACCTAGCAGGTCGCGATCTAGGAAAGCTGGAAAAAGGCAAAGCTACATTGTAGGGGGGAACAAGAACAGGGGACAAACCCAGTTGATAGACTAAACTCCTGTTATTTGTTTTTATTGTCTCTGTCAACAAAAGCCTGTGGGTGAGCAGGCCAGCAAGCTACCTGAGAGGAGATTGCTGGCCTTCTCATAAGGGAACAACACTCATTTTGGGAGCCACCCCCACCCCCCCTCACAACGTACATGGGAACAAGCAGAAGAACAGTGGGGTCTTAGTGCTCCTGTTCCCCTCATTTAATGGCATTTGATTTTGTTGTACGATGTGCAATGACAATAAAGTAAACTAAATATGTCAAGTACCCCAAGGGTATGTCGATCCACACAGTTCACATATTCTCTGGGCATAAACCTTACAAAAAACGTAGTAAAATCAACAGTACTAAGTGTAAACACAGCAATAAAATATGAAATTAGGCACAGTGATTCCCATATGTTGGATCTAAGCCAGGAAAGGGTCAGAATTTCTTTATGGATTTTGGAACCCCTAAATACTGGATACTGTATTTGGTTTGCATGTGTTTCCCATTTAAAATATTGATAAATTGTAAAATGTTGACAGTTGTAAAATAGAATTAAAGACATATTTTGAAAACACATTTTAATGGACAAAATTAGAATCCTTCCTTATACTCCTATACCTGTGTATGTTTGCATCACTCAGATGTTGAAGAGGCTCTATAGATATCAGAAGGGCTTACCTTAGTATTTAAATTCTGCAATATTTGGGAGATGTGGAATGGTTTGAACTGGTGCTGAACATGTTCTGTGTTGGATTAGATTCCTAGAAGAGGGCATATCATGAGTGGGGTCTCACAATGAAAAGTATCAAAATATTGGGAGAGATGATCGTGTTCATGGGCTTGTTAAGGGACTTTAGATGCATCCAGTCCCTTGCTCAGTATAAGACCCATCAAGGCATCATTGGCAGAGGACCAGTTATCCTCTCAAAAACGTTGACTGAATGAGAACTCGTTGCTTCATGTGGCCATCTCTTCCACTGACTGACATAGTTCATGCAACCCAGAAGTTTCTGCTAACATTAAGCCTGAACTTATTTCCTTTAAATTGGCTCCATCGCTTCTGGTCCTGCCTTCTGGGGCAACAAAGAATCACTCCACCACATCTGTGTCGCAATCTCTCAGAGGTTCCACAACTGCTATTATGTCTTCCTTCGGTTTTCTCCCTTCGGTTTTCTCTTCTGTGGGTTAAAAAACCAGAATTTGTAACTCTTCTTCATGGGGTTTGGTCTTCCAGCCATTCACTACCTTGATCATCATCTTCCAAACTCTTTAATTTCCTGCTATTCTTTTTGAACCATGGTTCATAGAGTTAGACCAGGACCCCAGATGGGGTCTGTCCAGGGCAGAGTAGAGGGGAATGGTTACTGTCCATAATCTGGAACCTGCTCAGTTATTAATGCATCACACCCAAATCTTTTTCAGCTATCCTACTGCCAAGCCAGATCTCCAGGCCATGTTATATATTAGGTATTTTCACTGCTTTGCATTAAATATGAAAAAGGCAGGATAATAATCTAATAATGATTTTAAAATATTGACTTGATTCATGCCCAAAAAGTATGAGATGTAATATTGCTGGAAAGCCCAACCATGGGTGATCATCTTGACTGATCATCTTGAATATAAGCTTGAAGGTTAGCTCTGCCCAGAGGGCCACATTCCTGTAGTGGAATGGGCAAGTGAAATGCTCATGGCTTGGTATAAGGGTGTCTGAATTTCATTTGCTAAGCAGTCCTCCTCTTGTGTCAGGAAGTTCCCTTCTGTGTCCTTCATACTTTCCTATAGCATATGTTAACCCCATTTCTTCATGCTACTGTACAGGGGAGAAGGTCTTCAGATGGTTGCAAGAATTTGCAAGAAGCAATCAGAGCTGGCTGCATTTGGAATCTCAGCCATTCAGAGCTCTGGTTGCCACGGCTGCAGCTTTGTTTTCAGGGCTGCTCAGCATTGGTGCAGCAATGGTGCTTCGGAAGGCTTCGATTAATCTGTCATAAAAAGTTTTGCTGCGTGCATTTATATTTGCTCCCATGGGGGCCTGCTGCTTTTGGCGTTGTAGCCTGGTTTGCCTGACAGTCACACACACGGATCAGGATAAGTTTCTGGGTTTGAACTGTCAATATTGGTTTCATTTTTGTTGGATGACCATAAAGTTTATTCCCATATTTGGCATGAGAAATCTGACATGTAAGTCTCTGTTGTGTATATATATTTTAGAAATGGTTGAATCAATGAAGAAAGTGGCTGGAATGGATGTGGAGCTGACAGTCGAGGAAAGAAACTTGCTCTCTGTTGCATATAAAAATGTGATTGGTGCCAGAAGAGCCTCCTGGAGAATAATCAGTAGCATTGAGCAGAAGGAAGAGAACAAAGGTGGGGAAGACAAATTGAAGATGATCCGGGAGTATCGGCAAATGGTGAGTGCTACGATTGTACCTCCTCAGCCCCCAGAATCGTGCTTGGAAGTGGCTGTGTTTTGTTTTGCAAGGTTTGTGTAGCAGTGACATCTGGATGGAGTGGAGGTACCTTTTTATCCCATTTCCTTCTGTCCTGGGTGTGTGCACCACAGCATTTGTAGCTCTTGTGGCATTCTGGCCCAGCTCTTTTCTCTTCCTCCTCCCAATGAACTGAATGGCTCTATTTCTGAAGATGGGCATAGATTGCTATGGAAAGGAGCTGCAGAGTCTGGAGGCTTTGGAATGTATCTCCAACATGTATCCTCTTTCCAATGGTCTAGTAAACTGCACTGAATTGCCGAAAGAGTCTTTTGAGCATGGCTCCATGTGTGGGTGAAACTGAATTATTCACTCGACTAGGGAATAACTGTTGAGAATGGGAGAATGGAAGGAAATAAGAGCATTTCACACCGTAACACTATTTCATAAGTTTTGCTTATTTATAAATGGAATTTTAAGTTCCATTTCAGTTACTGAGTTAGCTTAGGAGAGGCAACCATTAACTCTTGGGGAAGGAGGCACTCTCAGATTCTTAAAATAGATCCAGGGAATGAGATGTCTTTATTATTGTGAGGCAGATTCTCAATATTTAGGAGGTTTTGGGGGCCTTAAGTAGAAATCCGAGATACATAGAACTATATAGTTTCTCAGTCTATTGATAGATTCTTTGTACCTTTCCTCTGTGTGAACTGTACTTAAGTTCACTAATCCTAAAAAATGCTATATGGCACTGAAGGCAAGATTCCAAACAATTGCACCCCCATAGCTGGGTCAAGCCAAATTGACCCATTAGTGTCAGTTCTTGCTTTGGAGCAGAGGGTGGATAAATGATTCCAGAAACTCAAAACTGAAATGCACACCTAATAGCAGAGAAGTCCTCAATTGTCGTTTTCACAAGAATACCTCTAAGCATGCTAATGAGAAACTATTGAACTTCACAAATATATCTGAATTTTTTAAATCATATAATTTAAGCTTCAATCTGGACACTTAACAACATTGGCAGTCCTTTTATTCTAAATAATGCAACTTTCCATGTTGAGGTGATTCAGCCTAGGAGGACTGGTCTGCATTGGACGCGGCACAATTCCTTATGCTTTGCAGAGACCATTCAGGCTTGTGTGTGTGTGTGTGTGTGTGTGTGTGTGTGTGTGTGTGTGTACACTTGTGGGGTTAAGAGTCAAGGCCTCTTTGGTTTGGAATCCGGTGAGGGGCTCCCTGGACTTGATTTTGAGGCAAAATCTGAGCTTTCTTTCTGTGAAAGGAATGCAGAGGTCTATGTTAACAGATAATCAGAGTTGGAAGGGACCTTGTAGGTCATCTAGTCCAACCCCCTGCCCAAGCGGGAGACCCTACACCATTTCTGACAAATGGCAGTCCAATCTCTTCCTGAAGCTCCAGAGATGAAGCTCCCACAACTTTCGAGGGCAACTTCTGTTCCATGGGTTGATTGTTCTCCCTGTCAAGAAAGTTTATCCTTATTTCCAGGTTGAATCTCTCCTTGTTCAGTTTCCATCCATTATTCCTTGTCTGGCCTTTGGGTGCTTTGGAAAATAGCTTGACCCCGTTCTCCTCCCTGTGGCAGCCCCTCAACTATTGGAAGGCTGCTATCCTGTCTCCCCTGGTCCTTCACTAGACTAACCAGGCCCAGTTCCTGCAACCATTCTTCATATGTTTTAGCTTCCAGTCACCTAATCGTCGTGGTTGTTCTTCTCTGTACTTTTTCCAGCGTCTCAACCTCTTTTTTATAACATGGTGACCATGTTAGGGCAATAGAGCTGTACAGGAGCTCTGCATGCCTTGATCACTTGTCTTGACGAATGGGAACGGTGGATGTGCACACTCTTAAAGGCTTTCCAGATATTTAAGAGTTTTAACTATCTCTTAACTAAGTTTGTATTACTATTACTATTAATCCTCCCATCCTTCCTTTCACCCATCTCCTCCCACTTACGGCTATATGATTGTAACCTTGTTGCTTGTATACTAACAAATTTTAATTGACTGTTTCCTGGTATGACTTGATTGCTTATTTGTACCCTATTTGTACCCTGTGACTATTGTTAAGTGTTGCACCTTATGATTCTTGATGAATGTATCTTTTCTTTTTATGTACACTGAGAGCATTTGCACCAATCCATTCACACTTGGCCAATAAAAATTCTATTCTATCTTCAGTTCCTAATAGAAAAATTGTTCAGTGGGGGTGTAGTACGTCAATACGGTGACGGGCAGTCTCTCACTGGAACATGCTAGATCTCAATCACAGAGCTGCTTCAAGGTGCCCTGCTCTTCTCCTCAGGATATAAGAGACAATTAGTTGGAAGACATGGCCAGAGTTTGTGGTACCTTTACATGTTGGGATCAATATGGCATCTGGTGAAATCGGTGCCCAGGAATAAATCCAACCATTGCTTTCTCAGAGCCCTGGTACAAGAAGTATCAGTTGGTCATGAAGAACCCTGTTTTCCATGGTAGAGAGAGTGGGGTGTCATGGCAGCAGGTCCAGAATGGAAAGATTAGGCCCGTTGGCTCATCCTTTCAGAGATATTTCCTTGCCAGATTCCTCAACGCTTTTCACAAGGAGAGAACTCCTGCCTTCGTTTGAAAAGATGCTCAGAGTGGAAATGCCATGAAATATAAATTTTTATGACATTTTGTATTATGTCATAAATTACTTTATGATACTGTTAGGTCATAAAATTTTTATAAAGTTTGCCAAATTTCAGTTCCACGGAAGTCACGTGTTCCAGATTTTTGGACTCATTCTATAAGTTGGTCAACTTGAGATATTTTGGTTCAAAAATTGTTGCTCTACAATATGCATATGGTTACAGAAGTGGGAGTTTTAATAGTGTAGAGAGGAAATATGCTCCCATCTAGTTTCCCCACCTTCTTCTGTAGGTGCTGCTGGTTGGGGGGAGGGGGGGGTTGTTAGCCACCTAATGCAGGTTGTTAGCCACCTGGAGCCGCCAGCTGTGACTAGATCAGCAGGGGGGGAGTGGGGAGAGCATTCTTTTCCAAAGCTGCCCCTTTGACAGGCAGGAGTATATATTGGGCATTATTTGACTGGCAGTTGTTTTTCTCATACATTGTTAGTTGAATTCAGGTTCAAATGCTTTGATTAAACCCTCTGCAAACTTTTTTCCCCCTTCCAAGGTTGAGACTGAATTGAAACTAATCTGTTGTGATATTCTGGACGTACTGGACAAACACCTCATTCCAGCAGCCAATACTGGTGAATCGAAGGTTTTCTATTATAAAATGTAGGTACCAGATTGCAGGCATAGAGTGTGTGGAAGAGTGTGTGCCTTAACTAAACTGCTTATTTGTGGAAATCCTCTCTATCCTAAGAAACAAATCTGAATGATGAAAAGTAATTTTTTTCTACCATGATGGAGATCTTGAACACCCATGGAGGTAAGAAAATGAGCAGAGCTTGCATCTAGCTAGGCAGGAAAACAAGCAGGTTGGAGAAGCAAAAGAATAAAGAAACCGGTCCTGCATTCTTCACATCATGCATCTGTTTTTCAACCTGTATAAGCCAGTCAGTTCCTAAATGCATCCTGTTTTTTTTTTTTTGAGGGGGGGGGGGTTGACCTAACTTGGTGGGTGTTCATGCTCTTATTTTAGCCCTCAAAGAGGGTGTCCTGGGTCTCCTCCCAACTTATCTTTTAGGAACTTTGCAATCATTCATTGCATGAACTTTGCAATCATGCAAATCTATACCAATTAGATGGATTATAATGTGATTTATGAAGGGAAGCAGTAATTAAGATAGTTTTGTATAAGTACTCTGCATAAGGTAACATTGCAATCTTAAACTAAAAGGGTGGTCTTTTAATCAAATATTTGAGTATGGAACTCTTGCAAATCTGATCAATACATTACTTAAAATTAGAAATAGTACTTCTATATATAGGGTCCTTTCAGCCATAGTTAGAAGAATTTCTGCCTTGGATAAGTTTGTCATTTTCCTCCTTTCCAGTATTAAATCTTTCTTCTAGCCTGGCCATCTGTACCCGAGAGAAAGAAAAAGGGGAAACAGATAGGAAACGACCAGGATGAGTGGCTTGAAGCAAAATCTGGTAGTTGCTGGACAGGTTCGAGCAATTCATTTTCATCTGAATTTCAAGATGAAACAAACGCATAGTAGTAGGAATATCATAAATATTTCTTATTTTGAGAACTGATTGCATTGGTTCTTTTTATGCAGAAAGCCCTTTTAACTCCACAATAAGTTTTACACAGAAGCCTAAGCTACGGTTTGGGGAAATGTGTCACCATGCAGCTTGTTTGCTTCTTGTTATTAAATGGCATAAGCTTCCTTTTCAACGGAAGAGGAATTGAACTGAAATAAGTACTGGTTTCCATTTTTCCCTGCAAAGAGAGAAATGAGCTAAGATGTTCACTTTGGGCAAACGGCTTTAATCAGATCTATTATTTAAAAAGTTTAACCTTATAATCAGTGGTGAAAAAAACAAAATTTAGTCTTTCGGTTGACAGATTCGCCCTGTTTCCCCTCTCCTTCTGCCTCATTTTTATGCAATGCAATATTTAGCTGCTTTTTGGGGGGGTGGAGAATTGAGAGTGCAGTAATCATATATATGGGAGCCTGACTTCATTCTTGGCAAATTATGATTCATAAGAATCTCACATTGTGCCATGCAAATATAGCTGGTTAACATAAGAATAGTAACAGTTTATTAAATTAATGTGCCTCCTGACTCCCAGTGAAATTTCAATCACGTTTGCCAAAAGCTTCAGCGAAGAGCCAGATCTTGGAGACTTTTGAAACACCACTAGGCAGGGAGCGGGGTGCTGCACAAATCTCGGGGAGCAAGCGGGCAAGTTAAAAATATTACAATTCAACCCTTTATCCCATTAATTAGAAATAACAGCAGTCCAAAGAGATTGAAATCCACTGCAGCAATAAGTCTTCTTGTGCATCCAAGGCCTGGACTTGCTCTTGATTGCTTTTTATTCCCTTGTCCAGGAAAGGGGACTACCACAGGTATCTCGCTGAGTTCGCCACAGGAAATGACCGAAAGGAAGCTGCCGAGAACAGCTTGGTGGCTTATAAAGCTGCTAGTGATATTGCAATGACAGAACTTCCTCCAACACATCCCATCCGCTTAGGACTTGCCCTCAACTTCTCTGTTTTCTACTATGAAATTCTTAATTCTCCTGATCGTGCCTGCAGGTAAGTGAGGCATACAGACTAATAAAAGAAAGTGGAGTTACTAGGAAGCCTCGTCCCTTAGAGCCCTCCATGAATGAGTGTCTCAGGGAACTCCAGACTGTTGCCACCCTTGGATGGGTCTGGAATACCAGAGGAGGAGGAAGGAAAGGTCAGAGTTGCCCCAAAGGTGTTCCCTCCCTAGGTATTGTGTCAGGGGACCAAGCTGGCTCTGAAAAGGGAGGCTGCTGCAAAATTAAGAGACCCCCGGGGGGCAGTTATTGCCAGGCAGGAGCAGTTGGTTCCCTTGACATGTGCTATGTGGTCATCCTCTGGTTATAGGTTGGCGAAAGCCGCTTTCGATGACGCAATTGCAGAACTGGATACGCTGAGTGAAGAAAGTTACAAGGATTCTACGCTTATCATGCAGTTGTTACGTGATAACCTGACACTATGGACTTCAGACATGCAGGGTGACGGTGAGTAGCCCCAGAGGTCCCGCCTCCTGTGTGACCTCATGGCACACCATAACAGAATAGGGACATATCCCTGTGCAGAAGTCTAGGCAGCAAAGGGCAGGGTAGGAAGTGAAATGAAAGATACTTCTTTCTCCCAGTGAGGTTGTCCCCTCCAGCAGAGGAACCAGCCCCGGAGAATCCTTTTATAGAGTATATTGGGGTTTGCGGTTCACCAATGGGAAAAAGAGCTCCCTCTTCAGCAGACACGCAGAGGAACGGTCAGGGCTTAAGCACCCCGCCCTCCTTGCTTTCACCTGAAGCTGCTGTCAGCCATGAGCTTGTTATTAAGATCCGCGCAGTCTGATTTGGCCAAGTATTTAGAAGCCAATAAATAGGTTTTTGGGGGAGGATTCTGCAAACTACTTTATTTTTTAAATGAAAGGGATAGGGAAAGTGGGAAGAACCCCGACCAATTGTGCATCTGCAGAACACAGGCCGGTTTTGGATTTTAGGTCTGCATAAGTCTTAGTGAGCTGCTTGTACGTTACTTTTTGACTTTTGTGTTCCAAGGGGTTCCCTATGGTGTGCCAATCAGCACCTTTACCTTGGTTGAATGACTCATACAAGGATGTAGTGCTAGATCCTTATAAGCATACCGCCCCTCTAGTTCCCTGATTAATTCCAAAGTTCTTCCAGCTGCATGGAGACTGATAGTCTCCAGAAAGCCCTTTATTTTTGTTTTTTACAATTGCAATCAATTCTCGGTTTGGCCATGGGTTCTAAAAGGTATAGAACACCTTTCTTACAATGTAATTTCAAAATTGGAGAAATGGATACTGTAGGGGGAAGAATCTTGAGCCATTAATGTAAACTATTATTTTCAGCCACTGTATTAGTATCTAAAAGATAAGATGATTTTAAATTCTTTAAATCCTTCAAGCCTAATTTCTCTTGGAATTCATTCCTCTTCTGAGCATCGATTAAAGCATCGATTGGCAGTTGAATAGTAATGGTTAAAAGTTTGTGAACCTTCTGGATTTCCAATATTTCTACAAAACATTGGCCATTTCTTCATTGAGAAAACCCAAAGCTGCCTATTTTATATGTGAACCTTTCTTTTTAGGAACTGGTGTTCAGGCCCCCAACAGCAATAACTGCAACGACTCTTTCCAGGGACAGTTAGTCAGTCCCTGCCTGTCAGGCTTGGAGGGATTTTGGCATTCTCCCCCCCCCCCCAATCCTTACAGAAGAGTTTGAACTTGGGGGGGGGGTGAGCTGCTTGAACCGCCTGATTTAGCAACATTTCTATAGGATGAAGGTCTGGACTTTGGCTTGGCGACTCCCAAACATTAGCTTTCTTCTGCTTTAACCATTCTTCGATTGTACGACTGGTGTGTTCCAGTCATTGTCTTGCTGCATCCACAGGAGGTTCCCCCAACAGCCTTCTGGCTCGCCTACATGGCCTTTCGCAAATTGTAGGCGGTCAGCAGTGTCCTTTTGGAGACAAGGGGCTTTCTCCTTGAAATCCTGCCCCACACACCATTGTTCTCAAGTGTTTCAATGGTGGCCTCACCAACACGGACACTTGTCAATGCAGGAGAGGCCTTCAGTCCCTTCAAGGTTACATCGGGGTTGTTGGAGACTCCCAAATGTCATAGGCCTTGCTCTTGGTGTGATCCTGGTTGGTCAGACACTCCTGGGGAGGGCAACAATGGTATTGACTTGCCTTCTTAGGTACAGTTTGCCTGACAGCAGATTTGTAGAGTCCAAACTCTCTGGAAATGATTTTGCAACCTTTTCTTGCCTGCTCAACATCAACACCTGTTTTTTTGGAAATACTCAAAAATCTCCTTTGTTCAAACCATGGCACACTTCAACATAAATTGCTTGTTGTGAAGATCAGGCTTAGGAAGTGAATTATCTATGGAGATTCTCAGTCATCCAGATCATGGTTGTCCCAAAGGTGTTTTTTCAGGAAGCAACTGGACTTCCTTGTTTTCCTTTGAAGACGTTTAACTTCTCATCCAGGAAGCTTCTTCAGCTCTGACTGGATGGAATCCTTCCGTTCCCCACCATGCAGTCAGAGTTGAAGAAGATGCTCGGATGAGAAGCGAAACGTCTTCAAAGAAAAACAAGAAAGTCCAGTTGCCTCCCCTAGGACAATACCCAGAATCCTGTACTCTGGGTAAGGCAGGACTTCCCACACTTATACCTGATCATCATCACCCCATTGATTGAAACCCCTGGTTCTTAATTTCCCCTTCAAATGAGCTGGTAGCCCTAGAGCAAGGGTCTTCAAACTTGGCAAGTTAAGACTTGTGGACTTCAACTCCCAGAATTCCTCAGCTAACATGACTGGAGGAGGAGGGATTTTGGGAGTTGAAGTCCACAAGTCTTAAAGTTGCCAAGTTTGAAGACCTCTGCCTTAGAGATACACTTTTCCCCACACATAAATATGTAGCTTTAGATAATTTTCTTCAGTAAATAAATGTGTTTATACAGAGTATGTTTTTGACATTTATTTGGGTCCTTTTTTTATCTAGTTCTAGGACTTGTGTGGAGAAGATATGTTTTAGATCATATTCAGGCAGAAATATTGAACATTCTAAAAAGGCTCACAAATATTTTTGTGTGTATGTTGTGTTTTCCTGGATTGTGTGTGTTTTCATGTAGTTTCTGCAGGATTATGTCTTATTTCAGAGCTTTTTTGGTGCTCTGCACTCATTTAAAAGTAACAGGCAAGATGTATCATGAGGAAAAAGTTAAATTTAAACATACTTCCAAGAAGGTCCCATTGAATAGCAGAGGACAGAATTATAAATAGATAAGCATAGGACTCACAGCACTTTTGAGAAGAAAAACTGGTAGGTGAATAAGCAAGTTGTGTTATTTGAAAATTGAAGCTGACTTTGAGATAAATTACTTGGAAGGTGAAACAAAAAGGTTCACTAAACAGCTCTGATGAGAAATCAGATTGCTATCCCATGTATATAGCGGTGAGATCATAGTTTTATCTGATAGGAAGCTGACCATCTAAAATTCTTTCACCACTTTTCCCTTGGATCCCATATAATGTCTATAATGAGCAAGGTTTATTGTTGTAATTGTTCTTACATTTAGCTGACACTCATTCCTTGAGTGGCTTGAGCCAGTTCACAAGACTATGTATATTGCATATAAAGATGTAAAAGCATTTATCACTTTGGAAACTTTGAAACAAAGCAGTACAATGTCTGAAATTCTTAAACAAAAAAAGGAGAGTGGGCAGTTGATTCCATAGCATGGGACCCTTGCTAAATACACCCCTGGAGACAGAAATGCAAAGGTTTCCCACCGGGGACCCAGAACTGCAAAGAACTCCCTATGTGGGTCTTGCAGTTCCTTTTGAGTCTAAAGCGTGTGAGATGAGTGCCTGGAATTGGGCTTGGAAAGCAAGTGGCACCTGGTGCCTTGCTCGACACAAGAGAGCCCCGATGTAGGGTACCCTCTGCGCTATTCTGCTCCCCATTGATGCAGCTTCCATTCTGGCCCCAGCCTCTTGAAGACCAGTCACACAGTAAGGCTGCATTGCACTCTAACCTTCCAGGCTGCCAGCAGTCGGTTTCTGTCCTCCTGTTAGGAGTATGATGAACTCTGCAGATTTAATGCTGCCAGCCAACACGCAGAGCATTTTCTCCTTTCTACCGAACCCCTGAGAGGACAGGCTCCTTGCCTTTCTAATGCTCTTCCGGTCTGTCCCATCTCTTTCTCAGTTAGTTTCATCAAAATTAATTTTTCTCTCTATTCCAAACCTGGTGAAATGAAAACTGGGGGAGGCTGGGGAGCTTGTTCTTTGCCTGCCAGTCTGGTTTCCCAACACCGTCTCCATCAACAGGAGGCTGAGGTGTACCTGGTCTTGTCCTTTTCTTGGGATGGGAGACCTTGAAGAGGTGACTGGGCTCTCGGCAAAGACAGCACAGAAAAAGGAAGGGCACATCCAGCTTCCGGAAGGAAATTCTTGCAGCTTTTACTTAAAGAGAACATGCTGTTGCTTGGCAGCAGAATGTATTTATACAGCCTCTGAAGTCCTGCACATGTTTTCTCCAACCGCCCTCCCTGTTTTCAAACCTAGAAGGTTGCCAGCCGCTGAATTCAGTGGACAATTCCCAGTCAGCTGGTCTCCAGGTCAGACACCGAATCCTGGCTAGTCCTTAGAACAAAGAACAGTAGCATCTAAATAATTACCCTTTCTAGATGAAACTGCATGACGATCAATTCAATACTGTCGTTCTTGGTTTGTGCTGCCCCAACAGAAACCTGATGCTATGGGAAGTGCAGGAATTTGTATCTTGCTGGCTGTTGAATACAGGATGAGAAGATAGACTTGGGTTTCTTGGTTACTGTCCTGTTTGCAGAATTCCTGTCCTAAAGGGTTGGGCTTAAGGTTCTAGGAGAGAGGGGGCTGGGGACAGAATGCAGGGGTCCTTGTTTGGGTTGTGTGTGTGTGTGTGTGTCTTGCTTTCCTGTTTTCTGATGCCTTACAATTTCAGTGCTCAACACATACATTTGGGCTGAGGTTCCTCCCCTTCTCATGCTTTTTTCTAATCATAGTCAAACTCAATAGGTTTCCTTTTCTTAACTCCTATTTTTCTCCCTTCCTTTTCCATTATGTAGATTCTTAAAAGGAACTCCACCTGTTCATTTTCTAATACTCTACTTTGTAAGTCTTCATGATGACCCTGGAGAATACCTTTTTCCCCTCCTTGTCACTCACTAATCATGCTTGCATTATGCTTGCATCTCTGACTCATGCCAGGGCTATGCACCAACTCTTTTGTCTCCTCCCCCACCCCCAGTGAAGGTCCATGAATACAATTAGATTTGGCATCTTACACCCACCCCCAAAGCAGGATGCTTGACTGTACACCCTCAGAGATGGTCAGTCCTTTCGTTGCATTCCACAAGGGTAAAGTCACAACTTAGCCTGTTTTTCCTCTGAATTTTTTCCTCTTGAACCCCATGAACCAGCAAGTAGGGTAGGTTGTACACAGGCTCCCGTTTTACTGGCTCAAGAACGATTCCTGAAGTGTCCAAAGGACTGGCATGGCGAAAGCCGAGCTTTTCTGCTGGTTGATGTGACCCCGCTGCATGTCAGGCCATGTTAGATGTGTGGTCTCCTGATCTTAGGGGGACTTGTGTGCTTGTTTGCAGAGAACCAGGCAGGGGCAGCTCATCCTTGGCAGAATGCAGTGGAGCAGCCCATCTTTGTTGCATGCTTCAGTTGGATCAGGAGGCTCCAAATTAACGAGAAGCATGGAAACATCTGTGGTCAAAAGGATCCTGAGTCATTTTTGTCCACAGCTGCTTGTATTTGGGGATAGACAATTTGCTCTTAGTGGGATAGGTTTGCAAGATGAACTAACTAGTCTTGCGGATGAAACGTTGGCCCTGCAACGGCTTCCTTTGTCTTCATCCGGTTTCCATGTGGAAGGGAGAGAGAGAACGGTTTTTTGGGGGTTGCTCCCTTGATTGGGCCTTCTGGTCACTGCCCCTCTGCTGTGTCTTGGGCTGTATGGACTGCCCTGCTTGTGTGTGTTTGTGTAGGGGTGTTCCTTAAAGGCAGGGTGGTGGCACCTGCTTCCCTCAGACAGGGCCTAACTATGTTGATTTTTCTTCCCAGGTGAAGAACAGAGTAAAGAAGCACTGCAGGATGTGGAAGACGAGACCCAGTGAGACATCAAGGCCAATAAAAGACCCCATCTTTGTCCCCCTTCTGCCCCATCCTCCCTCAAAGTCCCTCAGTCTCCCTGGGAGCCATCTTATCTGACGTTGTGATGGGCCCCAGAATTTAGGTTCCTACCCTGTTGGTTTTTTTTTTTTACACAGTTGAAAAGTTCTTTAAAAGGCAAGAGTGAATGTCTGTGGATTTTACTGGTGCCAGCTTTCAGTTTCTTTAAGACACTAACCGGACTGGCTGCATGGAGGCTTTTTCTGAATTATTGTGTGTCTTCTGTCAGTTGGAGGTAACATCTGGAAGCCGTTAGAATTCTAGGGAAAGTATTTTGCACTGTGAAGTGCAGATGGTGGCATTTTTCATTTTTTATAATTGTTTAAACAATTTTATACCAGTGTTTAAAATTGGGCGTTTAGCTTGAAGTTACAGGTTTCATTGGAACAGTTCTTGTAATGGTTTTGCTGTCAAACAAAACGAAAACCCAAAACTGCTGAGGTGATGGGTGCTGGTAACGGTTCACAATCCGTGGCTGCTCATTCTTGCCTTCTCTTTACTTTCCCTCCAAGCAGGTGAGCATTGAAGGTGGCGTTGAAAAGCCTGCATGTGTGTTGAATATTTTTCTCTCCCTTTCCCTGCCCTCTTTGCTAGCTCAACCTCTTTTGTTCAGTATATGTAACTTGAAGCTAATTTGTACTACTGGATATCTGACTGGAGCCACAGATACAGGATCTGTATTGTTCTTACTGAAACACAGCATGGAATTAACATTAAACTTAAATAAAACAACCCTAAATTAAAACAATGCCAAATACTACTGCTACTTTACCCTGGTCCCTATTCAGCAAGAGGTGCAGGCGGAACAAGTAGCAGGAAAAGCAGACTTTATGGACTGTTGGTGGCTGTAATTTCACTAGATGGCCTTGTCCAGGATTTGTGAATCTAAATTTGTGGCTGGATACAGAGCACCCTCTTCCACCCTTGAACATTGAATCTGCTTAACGATGGCAACGTTGAGGCAATGCTTCCATCTTCTAAGCAGATAAACAGTGGGTCAGGTTGAGCTAGAGCACCTCTTTGAAAATCAAGCCATGTTTCTCCCCCATCTCCCCCCCCCCTTTCTCTCGCCCTCTTGACTTTCTCAGCAGCTGCTTCTTTTCAGTGTTCAACTCCACTTATACCTTGTTCATTTCTTTAGGCCACGGGCTAGTAAATATTGGAGGGATTGTGTGGAAATTGAACATACACTCAGAAACATTTGGCTCTTTTTTTTGTCTGTGAATGCCTTATCACATACCTCTGGTCTGACCTGTATCCTTGCCTTTTAGTTTCATTTGGGATTCCCCTTTGGAGTGAGCAGCAAGTCTGTTGGATAAATAAAATACTGTGTAAAGATTCTGCACCTTGGCGCCCTCTCTGCACAAGCCTTTCAAAAGTGGGGAGTCTCTCAGCCATCACCCAGCATCAAGCATTTCACCTCTTGCGATAGCAGCACCATTGGGAGGGCCAGAGTGTGTGCCCCGAGTGCTGTCTGAGAGCAGATGCAAAAAATGGCAACTTTATGAGAAGGCAGCTTCCCTCATCCCATGGAAACACCACCCCACCCCACCACACCCCCCACCCCCGCCCAAGAGGAGGAGGTTTGGCCTTGCTAAAATGACTGACACATTCCTTAGGCTAATTCAGGGGTGTCAAACGTCATCTGGATGCGTCAGGTGCTGGCCATGCTGACCTGTTTAGCGGGGAGCGGGGGGAAGAGTTGCAATACATCACGTGACATGACAATGCGAGTTTGACACCCCTGGGGTAGTTATTTCCTGGAAAAAACTCAGCACTGAAGAGCCTTCCGGCTTCTAGGATACCATTTTTTCATCCCTGGTTTTACCAAGCATGAGGAGACCTGTCGGGCAGGGCAGGGCAGGGAATGTGCCAGCGAAGCAGTGTGCTGCATCTGTGGGCCACCTTGGGGACTCCATTTCAAAGCCTCTTTCGCTTGGAGCCTGAGAAGCCTTCCTGTTTGCCACCTGCCTACTTTCGACCATGGGCCCTGTGCAGTCCATATAACGAGGTTTCTGTGTGTAAGGGGGACTCCAAGCCCAGTCTGGGCAGCCTAGGTGATGGAAGGGTGTCTCCCAGGGACAAGGCAGCGGCCTGTTTGGGCTGCTGCTTGTCTTCTAGGGGTGATTGGGTCAAGAGGGCAGCTTGCATTAAACAGATTTTCCAGAACTTTTACCCAGCAGCTTGAATACCTATAGGATTTCTTGCCCTTTCTGATGGGCAGACAGGGCAGGATGACCAGTTGAGACAGGTGCCGCTCTCCTTTCAAGTGGCAGAATAGGTGATTGACTCACGCTGGGTGTCTGCTAGGGGTCATGCAGACTTCCAGAGCAACATCAGGCTGAACCCACTGCTCCATCTTCAGAAGTGTGACTCAAGCCTGGCAGTTGTCAACTGAGCCCTTGTTGGCCCCTCTAATCATTTCCCAGGTAAAAACAGCGGTGGACATAAAACATCCATTTGTGAACTATCCTTATTCAGAGCCCTTGATCCAGTCGGGCAGAGAGGAAGGAGCAGGCTATCTGTTCATGCAAAGTAACTTCCAGGAAGCCTGTCTTCATAAAACATCTCGCCCATCACTAAAGTTGCCACTGACCAGAATGCTGCTGTTTGTTTTATACAGCACCATTGCTGGTCCTACTCTGGTACCCTCATTGGAGCAAACCCGGGTATTCACAACTGCTGATTGGAGGTGGAGTGGAGTGGATGGATTTTTTGGGCTTAATGGTCACCCCAAAATTGCAGGGAGCCTCGGATTCAAGACCACGGTGTGATCAAGAGGATACAGAAGTGCTAGTAATTTTTAGGGAGCTGTAGATAAAGGGGCTATGTTTGCACCTGTCGGCTGCAAAGATTGCCCAGCTTCAATTATAAGGTCACAATATTTGCATAGTGTGAATTTTTTTTATTACATATGGGGCTTTTGAGGATTTAAGCATGGGGCATATGGTGGTACAGTCCAGATGCTATGTTAGTTCAAGGTTCGTAATATAGTCCTAAAATGATTAGTGTGTGATGAGACAAGAACACCTGTCTGCATTCTGAACTCAAAAAATTGGAAAGAGGAAAAATAACTAGCAGCAGTACACAATTGCTAGGCGTCAACAATTTAGAGTAATTCAGAGGTCCTGTTTGCACAAGTAAGGATCTCAACTCATTTTAGTTGTTAGTGCCCTAAGTAGGGGGATGGGGGCAATGGCCTAGTGGTTAAGACACAGCTTGTGGACTGATCCATATTACGCAGTAACTGGTTTCTGTACATTTGCTTGTTCAGCCTGGGAAAAATGGGAAGATGCAGCCTTTGGCTTTAAGATATTTAACTGCACCATTTTGAGAAATCCACTCTATTTAACAAATGCAAGTTGCATCAAACCATGGCCAGTTGCCAGCCCAGAATGTCCTGTAAATAACAGGCCTTTTCCATCTTCTCACTGTCCCCAAGTACTTGGGGATAGGGGTGGCTTTGCCCATTTCCCAGCACTGGGCTGTGGTGCATCAGGCTGAGCACTCATCCTGCAATCCTGTGATGAGAGGGGAAGCAAGTTTAATTGGCCCAAATAAGGCAGTATGGGTCGATTACAAAGTAATTTGCCAAAGTTCAGCACAGTCAACAAACCAAAGAAACTTGAGTTTTTAGTAAAAATTTATTTGGCATAACTTGATTCATATCGCACTGCACAGAGCCTTAAATCTTATGTACACTATAGCATAGGCCCCATTTTAGAAATGACAAAACATTTGTCACCATGTAGGGAAGAAGAATTCTACCTTTGAACCTGGGCTGCAGTAAATAAAGCACAAACACAAAATGATACTGATTCTATGTAAGCAATGCGAAAAGCTTGTTCCAGATCAATAGGCATTAGCACTGAAGCAGCTTGTTCTCCCATCTTTGTGCTCTAAATGTTCCTTTGCAATTCAGAAATGGGTGAGTTTAATCAGTGTAGTTTTCAGAGGACAATAAACTTGGCTCCTTGAACAGCTGATTTCTCAAGCTAGAAAAAAGCAAACTGAGTAAGATGATTAAAAATTGTAAAATTCTGAGTCGGGCAAAATAGCCCGGTGCTTAAAAGGAAGCTTGCACACAAAGCAATAATCATTTAAACAGCTTTCATGAAAGATAATGAAAATGTAGATACTGTCCATTTGTATGACAGCAAACAACAAACTGCCTGGCATATGCAAATTCTAGTTTTGAAGCTATGTCAGTGTCATGAAAAGGTTGAAACCAAAGTCAAAAGTTACAAGGCAGACTTAGTGTCTTACTAAATACATATTTTTTTAAAAAAAACACCAAATATTTAGAACCTCCCAATTTGAAAATTCTACCACTTTTTACATCTTTTTTTTTAAAAAAATGCATTTCAGTAATATTTTAACTCATAGGTTTTTTTTTATTTCATATGTCCCTGCAAAAGACTAGACCATGAATATTGTGTTGAAGGCTGTAATGGAAAACACATTTTATAAGGGTCAGTTTGTGGAGAAGATATTGCTGAACGCCCTTTGGCAAAGTCAAAGTGCAGATATAAGTAATCCATCCAAACTAGCAATTGCCAAGTCTTGGGAAATTTCCAAGAAAGGAAAGGGGGAGAATATAGAAATGCCAAGAATGCTGATATTTCTTGGATTATCATAATTTCTCCAATTAGAAATAAGAAAATAATTTCCATAGTGCAAACATCCCATACAAGGAGGAAATATTTACAAAATTTCATCTGTACATTATGGCTTTTTATATTTTCATACAAAGCACCCCAAAACAAGATTTCTTTATAAAATATTTTCATATAAAATTTGGCATTTTACTGGGATTTATTGGCAACTCTGCAGATTACCTCACTCTCTTTGTGGGCACTGTGGCTGCCAGTCTGTTAAGGGTCGATTGGGGGATTGGGTGTGGGTAGAAGGAAAACCAAGGGCAGAATAAAGGAGGGTCATTGGTGGGCAGAGAGAACAGAGGCAAATTGAGGCCCCTCACTGAAGAAGAGGGCAAGGAAAACCTCCGGCCATGATCACTGAATTAGTCTACGGCCCCTTGTAGACAAATGTCGATCACCATCATCGAGAATTCAAACGAGGAGCCACCTGAAGTACAGACAAAAGCAGTAAGAGACGTTGTGGGTCTTTCCTCAGAAAGGCTCGACTACTGAGTGCCCAGCCCAGGGAAGAAGGTGGCTGCTTTCAGCTTTCACAAGCAAAGGGTTACTTACGACTGCCAGATGACCGTTCTTGGCTTTGGCTATCAGCAGCTCAGATCCTGAGGTGAAGTCAATGATGCCTTCCCTGCCTTGTCCAACTGTGAATTTGATGCTGGGGAAGTGGGGAGAGTCAGGATTAGGGTATGTCAATGGCCAGGGAGAAAAATTTTCAGATGCCACCCGGGGAGAGCCTAATCAACAGATAGCCATGCCAGCTCAACACTGCGCTATCTTGAACAGAATGATCAAAGGCAAAATAAAATGAACAACTCTCTACATTTGTGCCTGTTCTCAGCAATGCGTGCAACTAGATAAATTAGGCCGTTGTAATCTTAGACTGCAAACTGGTCTTTTGACATCACAGTAGTGAATTTGTAGTTGTAAAATATTGTCTTGTTATTGTATTGTAAACTGATACTCTGCAAAAGGGAAAATATTTAATTTTTAGAAATTTGTAATTTCTAAACAAAACAACAACACAAAGTTATGGAAATAGAGACTGATAATATAGTGCCTTGCAAAATGTGCCATGTGTTTGAACATATGCCCACAGAAGACCAAACTATGTATGCATCAAATGTAAACTACTTGAATTATTAAAAGAAAAAAGGGTTTAGAAGCAACTCAATGAACAAAGCGAGAAATCCCAATCTAAACAAAAGACCACACGAAAATAAAACACAATTGAGAGCAAACAGCTTTTTAAAAAATGATCCCATATGTACCTAAAGAGCAGGACTGAGGGAAACATGTCACTTTTAGAAGAAAACAACCCAAGAGCAAAGCCCCTACTATCTGTCCTAGCCCCACTCGAATGAAGCCCATCTGGAACTGAACAGTTCCTTTCATAGCCTCCCCCTGGAAGAAAATAGGCAGACACCCACAAAAGAGCATCATCAGTAGGGTTTCTTTAAAAAGAGGCACAACTCAGCATTCCTGCGACAGGAAGAAAAGCATCCCAGACTTCCCTAGGAAAAAAATGGTGAATATTGGTGATGGGGGATTCAATTATTAGGGGAACAGAAACTATAGTCTGCAGACAAGGCAGTCAATCTAGAAAGATATATTGTCTCCCTGGAGCAAAAATCAAAGATGTAACAGTACTTTATTAAAATAATAAACCCCATGGATTATTACCCCCTTTCTTCCTCTACACATTGGAACCAATGACGACAATGAATCTGAAAACAATAATGAGATTATGAACAGCTATGGAAAACCGTTAAAAGAATTAGATCTTGACAACAAGTGGAATTAGAAGAACAAGAACTGGAAAAATATATTTTGAAAATGACTGGCTCATCTTATCAAAAGGGTTTTAAACTAAACTGAATGGGGGAGGCAATCTTCATGACCTTTAGATCCTAATCCCAAGCAAAAGTCACTAGATAATCACATAAGGAGGTAGGGAGTAAAGAGAAGAAATTAAAACGAAAAACATAATGAAGTAGTGATGGGAAGGATGGAAATCCCAGTAACAAAGTAGGAGATGTAAGAAACATACCCAACACCCATAAAGGACTCAAATGCCTATACACTAACACTCAAAGTTTAGGGAACAAACAGGGTAAACTTGGAAGTATTAGTATATAAAGGCAGATATAATACAGTTGCCATTACTGAAACTTGGTGGGATGAAACTCATGACTGGAATGTACTGATGGAAGGGTACAAATTATTCAAAAGAAACAGACCTAACAAAAGAGGAGATGGACTTGCATTATATATAAAAGATCACTACATCTCTACAGAAATACACAAAACCATGTATGAAAACCTAGAATCCATATGGGTCAACATAAAAGGAGAAAAAATGACATTGCCATAGGCGTATACTAAGGGCCACCCAACCAAGCAGAAGAAATAGATGAACTCTTTGCTAACAAATGTATATAGGAAACAAACTACAGTAGTAATGGGAGACTTTAACTATCTTGATATCAAGTGGGAGACAAACTCTGCAGCAAGTGAGAGATTGAAAGATTGCTAACCAACTTAGCTGATAACTTTGTCATCCAAAACATGGAGGAGGGAACTAGAGGAAAAACTATACTGGACCTAATTCTTACTAATAGACAAGAAGAGATAGAGGGAGTTGAAGTTGCCGGATTTTGGGCGAGGTAACCACGTCATATAGGAATTCAATATAATGCAAACACCAACAATACAATATTATCCAACCAGTACTTTAAACTTTAAAAAAGTTGATTTTAACAAACTCAGAGACAGCCTAAGAAAAATCCCATGGATAAAAATCCTAAAGGGGAAAATAACTCAAGAAGCATGGGGAACTCTTGAAAAATAAAATTCCAATACCACTGAAAAAGTAAAACAAGAAATCCAAGAAGAAACCAGCATGGTTTCACAAAAGGGTAAGTACAAACAATGGAAAGACATAACTAAGGCAGAATGTCAGTAGATAGCCTGAATCTGCAAAGGTGAAGTTAGGAAAGCAAAGGCTCAGAATGAACAAAGACTTGTAACAAAAGTGAAAGATAATATAAAGAGTTTTTTTCAGAATATAAATAACAAGAAAAAAGTCAAGGAAACAGTCAATTCACTAAAGAGAAAGATGGCAAGGAAGTAACAGGCAGGAGAGAGAAAGAAGAGCTGCTCATTCTTTGCATCAGTCTTCACACCAAAAGAAACTATAGTCCAACTTACCAAAAACATAACTGTAAAAGACAGACTAGAAATAAAAATTAAAATAAGCAAGAAAATGGTAAGAGAACCCGTCTGATCTTGATGAATATAAATTACTGGGATCTGATGGGTTACATTCAAAAGTTCTGAAGGAGCTGGCAGATGTTATCTCAGAACCATTGTACCACATCTTTAAAAAAATTCTGGGGCTACCAGAGGTTGGAAAAAAGCTAATGTAGAATAGAATAACAGAGTTGGAAGGAACCTTGGAAGTCTTCTAGTCCAACCCCCTGCCTAAGTAGGAAACCCCTACACCACTTCAGACAAATGGTTATCCAACATCTTTTTACAAACTTCCAATGTTGGAGGCATTCACAACTTCTGGAGGCAAGTTGTTCCACTGATTAATTGTTCTCACTGGCAGGAAATTCCTCCTTAGTTCTAAGTTGGTTCTCTCCTTGATTAGTTTCCACCCATAGCTTCTTGTCCTGCTCTCAGGTGCTTTGGAGCATAGCTTGACTCCCTCTTCTTTGTGGCAGCCCCTGAGATATTGGAACACTGTTACCATGTCTTCCCTAGTTCTTCTTTTCATTAGACTAGACGTACACGGTATTACAAAGTGGTATTAACACTTCACGTGATCTTGATGTGGTTCCCAACTTCAAAAAAGGGGTTGGGGAAACAGATCCAGGAAACTACAGACCAATCAGCCTGAGAAGATACTGGAAAAAATAATTAAAAAACTGATCTGTGAACATCTAGAAACAAAGTTATAAACAAAGTTTGTAGTAGCCAGCATAGGTTTGTTAAAAACAAATCATGCCAAACCAATCTTATTTCATTCTTTGGCAATGTGACTAAATTAATAGATCAGTGAAATGCTGTGGACATAGTATAGTTAGACTTCAGCAAGGCATTTGACAAAGTAGACCACAACCTATTTCTTGGTAAGCTAGAAAATGTGGGATAGACAGCATCACCACCAGATGGATTTGTAACTGGCTGACAAACTGTAATTAACAGGTAGTCCTTAACATCTAAATGGAGGGAAGTAAACAGTGGGGTACCACAAGGTTCTGTCTTAGGCCCAGGACTCTTCAATATGTTCACAAACAACTTAGATGAGGGAGTAGAAGTGGAACTCATCAAAGTTGCGTATGACACTAAGCTGTCAGGAATAGCCAACATCCCAGAAAACAAGCTCAGGATCCAAAAAAATATTGACAGACATGAACAATGGGCCCTATCTAAAAACATGAAATTTAATGTGGAGAAAAGCAAGATTTTACACCTAGGCAGGAAAAACCAAAGGTACAAGTACAGATTAGGTGAAACTTGACTCAAAAACAGTTAACTGTGAGAGGGACCATGGAATCCTAATGGACAATCACTTAAATATGAGCCAGCAGTGTATGGCAGCATCCTAAAAAGCTAATGCAATTCTTGATTGTATAAACGGAGGCATAGAATCAAAATCACATGAAGTATTAGTACCGCTTTATAAAGCCTTAGTAAGGCCACACCCAGAATCCTGCATCTAGTTTTGGTCACCACATTACAAAAAAGATGCTGAGACTTTTGAAAAAGTGCAAAGAAGCACAACTAAGATTATTAACGGCCTGGAGACAAAAACATTTGAAGAATGGTTATTTATTTATTTATTTATTTATTTATTTATTTATTTATTTATTTATTTATTTATTTATTTATTTATTTATTTATTTATTTATTCATTCATTCATTCATTCATTCATTCATTCATTCATTCATTCATTCATTCATTCAATTTATATACCGCCCTTCTCCCGAGGGACTCAGGGCGGTGTACAGCCCATCTAAAACCCCACAAAAATACAAAAGTTAAAAAAGTATTAAATTAATATCGGCTGATTAATAACTAAAGACCCCACCCCCGCCCTTAAAACCCCAGTTTAAAATTAAATAAGATGGAGACCGAATTAAAACCATCTCAGCCCAGGCCGGCCTGCTCAAAGAACCAGGTCTTCAACGCACGCCTGAAGGCCCTCAGGTCCGTGCCAGTACGGAGCTCCGGTGGCAGAGTATTCCAGAGGGCGGGGGCACCCACAGAGAAGGCCCTACTCCTCGGCGCCTCCAGACGACACACAGCGGCCGACGGCACCCGGAGCAGACCCTCTCTATGGGAACGCACCGGCCTGTTGGAGATCGCTGGCAGAATGTGGTCCTGGAGGTAACCTGGTCCCATGCCATGGGTCGCCCTAAAGGTCAAAACTAGAACCTTAAAGCGAACCCGGAGAGCCACCGGCAACCAATGCAGCTCGCGCAGGAGAGGCGTCACTTGGGCGCTACGTGACGCCCCCATGATCACCCGCGCGGCTGCATTTTGCACCAGCTGGAGTCTCCGGATGCTCCCCGCAGGGAGCCCCATGTAGAGGGCATTACAATAGTCCAGGCGAGAGGTGACAAGGGCCTGAGTGACCGTGCGCAAGGCGTCCCGATCCAGGAAGGGCCACAATCGGTAGATCCGACGGATCTGATGAAACGCCCCCCTGGAGACGGCCGCAATGTGATGTTCAAGCGACAGCCGTACATCCAGGAGGATTCCCAGGTTGCGAGCCCTCTCTGTGGGGGGCAGAACTTCCCCCCCAATAGCCAGCGAAGGTGTCAGCTGGCTATATCGGGGCGCCGGAAACCACAGCCACTCGGTCTTGGATGGGTTGAGCCGAAGCCTGTTCCCACCCATCCAATCCCGCACGGCCTCCAGGCACCTAGACATAGCCCCCACAGCATCGTTGGGGTGGTCCGGAGTGGAGATGTACAACTGGGTGTCATCTGCATACAGATGACACCTCACTTCAAGACCACGGATGATCTCACCCAGCGGCTTCATGTAAATGTTGAACAAGAGGGGAGAGAGGACCGACCCCTGAGGCACCCCACAAACCAGGGGCCCAGAGGTGGACCTCTTCCCCCCCCGCCAACACGAATTGCGAACGGTCGGAGAGGAAGGAGGAGAACCATCGAAGGACGGTTCCACCAATCCCCAACCCCTCCAACCGTCGCAATAAGATACTATGGTCGATAGTATCGAAAGCCGCCGAGAGGTCTAATAGGACCAGGACAGAGGAGAACCCTCTGTCACGAGCCCTCCAGAGATCATCGACCAACGCGACCAATGCCGTCTCAGTGCTATGTCCAGGCCTGAAGCCCGATTGGAACGGATTGAGGTAAGTAGCTTCCTCCAGGTACTGGGGAAGCTGACGTGCCACCACACTCTCAACAACCTTCGCCACAAAGGGAAGGTTGGAGACTGGACGATAGTTGTTTAAAATAGCTGGGTCCAGGGAAGGCTTCTTGAGGAGGGGGCACACCACCGCCGTCTTCAGGGCGGTAGGGAGCACCCCCTCTCTCAAAGAAGCGTTGACAATCCCCTGGAGCCAGCCTCGTGTCGTCTCCCTGGCGGCCGAAACCAGCCAGAAAGGGCACGGGTCCAATAAACAGGTGGTGGCATTCAGACCTCCCAGCAACCTGTCCACACCCTCGGCGGTCACAGGGTCGAACTCCCCCCAGATAACACTCACAAGACCTGCCCCGGACACCTCCCCCGGGACCATCCAATTGGAGTCGAGCCCCTCCCGAATCTGAGCGATTTTATCATGCAGAAATCGGGAAAACTCCTCCGCCCTACCCTGCAAGAGGTCATCCCGCACTCTCGGTTCAAGTAGAGAGCGGGTCATTCTAAACAGGGCGGCAGGCCGATTTTCTGCTGACGCAATAAGGGCGGAGAAATACGAAGATTTCGCCGCCCCTATCGCCACAAGGTAAGTCTTAATATGAGATCTCACCTGTGTTCGGTCAGACTCAAAACGGCTCGCCCTCCAAATGCCCTCTAGACGTCTTTTCCGGCACTTCATCTCCCGTAGCTCCTCCGTATACCACGGAGCCAAATGGGATCTGTGCCGGGTCAGAGGTCGCAGGGGCACAACTCAATCTAGAGCCCCGGCGGCCAACCCATCCCAGGTGGCCACCAGGTCTCCAGGCGAGCTGTGAGCCAGAGACTCAGGAAACGGCCCAAGCTCCCTCTGGAACCGCTCCGGGTCCATCAGGCGCCTGGGGCGGAACAATCTAAGTGGTTCCGCCTCCCTGCGGTGGGGGGTGGCGGAACAGAAGTCCAACCTAAGGAGGGAATGATCTGTCCATGACAAGGGTGTAATAACTAACTCCCCAAAATTACAGTCATTCAACCACTGCCCAGAGACAAAAATCAGGTCCAGCATGTGTCCTCCAATGTGAGTGGGGGCAGAAACTAACTGGGTCAGGTCCATGGCCGTCATGGAAGCCAAGAACTCCCGAACCAACCCTGAGGTTTCACCGGACGATGGCAGGTTGAAATCCCCCATGACCAAAAGCCTGGGGGTCTCAACCGCCAGCCCGGCTATCACCTCGAGGAGTCCGGGCAGGGCCGATGAGACGTGGCAGGGAGCCAGGTACGCCATCAAAAGACCCATCTGAACCCCTTGCCCCCACTTCACAAATAGAGATTCACAGCCAGCCGTCTGAGGGACAGTGGCCTCCCTAGGATAAAGGGCTTCCTTTATAAGCACCGCCACCCCTCCACCCCTTCCCTGAACCCTAGGCTGGTGAAATGCAAGGAAACCTGGTGGGCACATCTCAACCAGAGGGACACCGCCCTCTGGGCTCAACCAGGTTTCGGTAACACCTACCAGGTCCGCGGCCTCCTCCTGAACCAAATCATGGATCAGGGAAGCCTTGTTTCCAAAGCACCCGAAGGCAGGATAAGAAGTAACGGACGGAAACTAAGCAAGGAAAGAAGCAACTTGAAATTAAGAAGAGACTTCCTAACAGTGAGGACAATTAACCAGTGGAACAGCTTGCCTTCACAAGTGTAGGTGCTTCATACTGGAGGCTTTGAAGACAAGACACCAGACGATCATTTATCTGAAATAGTACAGGTTCTCCTGTTTGAGCAGGGGGCTGGACTAGAAGACCTCCAAGGTCCCTTCCAGCTATAAGGATTCTAATCTCACTGGTGTAAAACATTTCATTTCTGAGAAATGAAATAAAAACCAGATCCCTAGCTGCTGCTTTATCACAGGCTTGAGAGCTTTGCTGCCCCCTCTGTCTTCCTTGGAACCAAGAGGCAGCTGATCCAAAGAGCTCAGAAAGAGGCGGCCTGGTAGTCCGAGGGCAAGAGGAATCCAGGCCCAGGCTTCAGCTCCCAGCCTGCTGGAAAGAGGACCTGGGTCTGGACTGGGTTCCTCCCTATCCAAATGAAGTGCTTCTCTGGGACTGGTTTGGGCCAGAAGCCATGAGCCGCTTTGGGAGCAGGACTGGGCGCTGATCCCTGCTGGGAGCCCTGGAGAAGGGGCAGCAGCATTCAACCCAAACGCAGCAGCAGCCACAGAACCGTATGTATGAAGGACAGGTTCATATTGCTTAAACTCACCTGCCCTGGTTGATGTTAACACTGTTGACTTTGTTGGCACTGATGGCAATTTTAGTCAGAGTCTCAATCACAAAATCACTCTGCAGCACAAGATCTCCCTGAAGGGAGAAAAGGCCCAAGAAAGGGGTTTGAAAACATTGCGGGTGTGGCTAGGAGTCAGGCAGGGGAGGAGCTCATGTCAAATGCATGATGCCCCCCCTTCCCCCCCATCAAAGGGAATCGCTGTTGCTGAAGTGCCACTGTGGGGGCTCCAGGGCACACGGAGCTGCTACCTTCTGCTTGTTGTCCTGACGAAGCACATGGAGCACAAAAAGATTGTCGCTCAGGCTGCTGACTGAGATGCCTGCAAGAGACGAAGGGATGCCTGTGTGAAAGGCGGGGTCACACGTCCCCCGGCTCTCGGCTGCCTGCCTCAGAGAGCAAACCGGTGTTTTCCGCAAGTCACACAGCTTTGCCAGGTGAGGACAGGCTGGGCAATCTGCCTTGGCTTTCTCCCTTTCCGGACCTACTGGGGAGCCAATGCCACTTGACTCCAGCAAAGTGTTGGGCAGAGAAGCTCGTGGGATGCCAGTCGCCACCTTGTCTAGCAGGTTGGGTGAACTCTCGTCCAGCAGTTGACCCAGGCAATCTGGCGGCAGGGGCCGGTACCCATGGGCACAAAGTCTCCATCCTGGAGTCGGGCTTACACATGCGCTAGCAGCCCTGCTGGCTTCCCAGCCTCCTTGTCCCCTTCCCCACTGGCCGAGGTGACACTTGAGGGGTGTGGCCTGGCGCTTGCACTCCATCGGCATTGGAGAAGTCTGTTTGCGACTGGCAGGCCTTGCAAGGGAAAGGCTCCTTTTCCAGCTCTTTTCCTTCAGCTCTTTTGCAAGGAGGACCAGGCTGAAGGTTCCCACTTTATGACGGACTAGGTGAATTTAATCCTGCACAGCCAAATGTAAAATGGGGGCTCAATGTAAGGAGTCACTGAAGCCCTCCTGTCCCAGTTGAGCCTGTGGAGTGGGGGGGGGGAGGGAAAGAGGGCAAAGGGCAACTGGAACAAGTTGCAGCCCCTCTTTTTCAGGCTGTGTTTTGCTCCTGGCTGAGCCGAGGGTGGGTGCCAGGCCCTGGGACTCCCCCCCACCCCCCGAGTCTGATCCTATGGAGAGACGGAAGCTTTTGTGCCCATCCCTGCTTCCCCCCCCTCCTCCTCCCCTCTGACCCCAGCTCAGGCCGGATTGTGTCTCGTCTCGGAGCGAGAGTGGAAGAGCCTCGGAGCAAAAGGGTCGCTTCCCCTCTCTACCTGTGAGGTTGCCGTAGTCGATTTGCTGCTTGACTTTGGACTCTTCAACCAGCACTGCCGCATTCTGGGTGAGCAGCAGCTGCCGGGCACGGGCCTTGTAGCCTTTGCGGTCGTACTTGATCACAGGAACGGCATACTAAAAGGGCGGCAGAACACAAAACGAGGCTTTTCAGGGGGGGCCTTAAACTGCCAATAGTGTTTTCCAAAAAGTATATTGTTTTTACTCTGAGATAAACAAGAATCTTGGCCACCTCAAAAATGCGTCAAACTTTAGGAAGATGAAGAGCTCTAATTAGATCCTCTGGTCCCAGGAAGCTGAAGCCTGTCCCTAACGTGCTTTGCAGGGGCCCCCAAGCCCCGGTCCGTGAATGGTCACCGGTCCGTGGCATGTCAGCAAGCGAAGCCCAATCCGTGGGATGCAGGCAGTATGCAAAAAACAGACCCCCTGCGCTCTGCAAAAAAAACCCTTTCCTATGGAACTGGTCCCTGGTGTCCAAAAGGTTGGGGGCCACTGGTATAAAGGATCAAGAGAACCCTGACACTAGGAAAAGCAACACGCATCCAAAGAAAACAAAAAGTGGCAGGTACAGTTCTACTTCAGGGTTCACAGATCTTTAAGGAGATCACAAGAATAATCCCATCACAAACAGCTACCTTGGAAAGTCCAATTAAAAAGTCCAATTTCACTGCCTATGGATTTAACAGGCTCAAACTGTATGGGGCAATCAGTTCCCCTGGGTGATCAATAACCACTGTTTTGAGAATGGCCACTGCCTCTTCTTAAGTCCATACTCTGCACCTTCTGCATTTCATCTCCACTGCATTTAGCTCTTCAATATCATTTCATTCTTCTTCTACTTACAAATTTATTTATTTATTTTATTTATTTATTTTATTTATTTATTAAACTTATATACTACCCTATTTCCCTAACAGGACTCAGGGCAGTGTACAGCCGTGTTAAAATACAAAAAACAGTGCAAAATTAAAAACTATTAAAAGACCAAATATAAAAGGCTGAAAGCTAAAAATAAAGGCTAAAAGCTAAAACCAGACGAAACCAAATTAAAAATCCCCTAAAAACCCTAGGCCAGACCGGCTTGATGAAATAAATAGGTTTTCAACGCGCGCCGGAAGGTCAAGAGATCAGGGATGGTCCTCATCTCCGGGGGTAATTCGTTCCAGAGGGAGGGTGCCCCCAACGAGAAGGTCCGTACCCTCGAGGTCGCCAGCCGTCCAGCCGGCGGCACCCTGAGGAGGCCGACCCTATGGGAACGTATTGGCCGACGGGAGGCCGATAATGGCAGGAGGCGGTCCTGCAAATATCCTAGTCCCAAGCCATGGAGCGCTTTAAAGATGGTAACTAGAACCTTGAAGCGCACCCGAAGGCCACCGGGAGCCAATGCAGCTCACGCAAGAGTAGCGTAACATGGGAGCCCCGTGGAGCTCCCAACATCACCCAAGCAGCCGCATTCTGCATCAGCTGGAGCCTCCGGGTGCTCTTTAAGGGAAGCCCCATATAGAGAGCGTTAGCATAGTCTAGGCGGGAGATTACGAGGGCGGAGGTGACTGTGCGAAGCGCACCCCGATCCAGAAAGGGCTGCAACTGATAGATCCTACAGACCTGACCAAAAGCCCCCCTGGCGACGGCCACCACATGGTCCTCCAATGACAGCCGTACGTCCAGGAGGACACCCAGATTGCGAGCCCTCTCTGTGGGGGCAAGAATTTCCCCCCCCACAGCCAGCGATGGAACCAGCTGGCTGTATCGGGGCGCCGGGAAGCACAGCCACTCAGTCTTAGATGGGTTGAGCTGAAGCCTGTTCCGCCCCATCCAACACCGCATGGCCTCCAGGCACCAGGCCATCATCCTGACGGCTTCATCGGGGTGGCCCAGGGTAGAAATGTACAGCTGAGTATCATCAGCGTACTGATGGAACTCTACCCCAAAGCCACAGATGATCTCACCCAGCGGCTTCATATAAATATTAAACAGAAGGGGCGAGAGCACCGACCCCTGACGAACCCCGCAAACCAGGGGCCTCGGGGCCGATCTCTGCCCCCCCGCCAACACAAATTGCGAATGGCCGGAGAGGAAGGAGGAGAACCACTGCAAAACAGTGGCCCCCACCCCCAACCCCTCCAGCCGTCGCAATAGGATACTGAGATCGACAGTATCGAAAGCCGCCGAGATATCTAATAGGACCAGGACAGAGGAATGACCTCTGTCACAGGCCCTCCAGAGATCATCCACCAATGCGACCAAAGCCGTCTCTGTGCTGTGCCCGGGCCTGAAGCCCGATTGGCGTGGGTCTAAATAGACAGCTTCATCCAGGTGCTGGGGGAGCTGTCATGCCACCACACTCTCAACAACCTTTGCCACAAAGTGAAGGTTGGAGACCGGACGATAATTAAATAACAGAGTTGGGTCCAGGGACGGTTTCTTGAGGAGGGGTCTCACCACTGCCTCTTTCAAGGCGGTGGGCAGATATCCCTCACTCAAGGAAGCATTAATAATACCCTGGAACCAACCTCGTGTCACCTCCCGAGTGGCCAACACCAGCCAGGAGAGGCACAGGTCCAATAAACATGTGGTAGCATTCAGCCCCCGAAGCATCCTGTCCACGTCCTCGGGGGTCACAGGATCAAACTCTTCCCAAATGACTTTCCCAAATTCCGCCTCCGACCTCACACCCAGAGTTGCCCATTCAGAGTCCAGCCCATCCCGGATCCGAGCGATTTTATCCAACAGGAAATTCGAAAAGTCCTCAGCCCATCCCTGCAAGGGGTCCTCCCGCACTCCCCCTTTCAGGAGGGAGTGGGTCACTCTAAACAGGGCGGCTGGGTGGTTTCCTGCGGACGCAATAAGTGCGGAAAAGTATGAACACTTTGCCACCCTTATCGCCACTAAATAGGTCTTAATATAAGACTGTAATAGTGTTTGGATCCGGAGCGAGTGGTCCTCCAAATACTCTCCAGGTGTCTTTTCCGGCGCTTCAGCTCCCTCAGCCCCTTGGAAAACCAAGGGGCCGAGTGAGAGCGGTGCCGGGTCAGAGGCTGCAAGGGCACGACCCGGTCAAGGGCCCCGGCCGCCACCCTGTCCCAGGTGGCGACCAGGTCCTCAACCGAGTCGTGTGCTCGAACGTTGGGACAAGGCCCAAGCTCCGTCAGGAACCTATCTGGATCTAACAGGCGCCTGGGGCGGTACCATCGTAATTGGTCCACCTCCCTGCGACGGGGAGGAGTGGCCTGGAAGTCTAGCCTAAGGAGCGAATGATCAGACCATGACAGGGGTTCAGTAACTATATCCCCTACACCTAGATCATCCTGCCACTGTCCAGAGCCACAAACCAGATCCAAGATGTGACCTCCATTATGAGTGGGGTCCCTAATTAATTGGGTCAGGCCCAAGGCTGTCATGGAAGCCAAGAACTCCTGGGCAACCCTCGGGATCCCGCCAGTCGAAGGCAGGTTGAAATCCCCCATGACCATCAGCCTGGGGGTCTCAACCGCCAAGCTGGCTATGACCTCGAGGAGCTCAGGCAGGGCCGATGTCACATAGCAGGGAGCCAGGTATGTGATCAATAAGCCCATCTGAACCCCGGAACCACACTTTACAAAGAGGAATTCACATCCGGTCGTCTGAGGGACAGTGGATTCCCTAGGAACTAGATCCTCCTGAATAACTACCGCAACCCCCCCGCCCCTTCCCTGGGTCCTTGGTTGATGAAAAACCCGAAACCCGGCTGGGCACATCTCCACCAGGGGAACACCCCCTCTCCTGTCCCAGCCAGGTCTCGGTGATGCCCGCCAGGTCCGCTCCCCCCTCTATGATCAGATCGTGAATAAGGGGGCCTTTGTTAACTACGGACCTGGCGTTGCATAACATCAGCCGAAGGCCCGGGGCCGAATCATTCGAGCAACCCAGGGAACGGGACATGACCTGGTGGTCGGACCGCACCACCGCCTGTAAACAGCGGGGGCGAGCTCCAACAACATGATAAGGCCCCCTGTCAGCGCCATACCGGCCTCTCCCGCCAATCGTGGCAATAGCCATCTTCTCCCCCTCCCAGGAAGAAACCCCCATCCTTGATCCGACCACCCTGATCCCAAAATCTCCCGGTCACACGTGACCCCCGGTCTGGCCCTTTTCTCAGTCGGGTTGTCCCCCAAACCCAACCTAGTCACCCTCCCTAACCCCAATAAAAATTTAGACATAAAGGAACGTAGTTGGGAGCGCTTCCCTCGACTGTGCCAACTCTCAGGATCCCAGGATCCGTCATCGAGGTCTGCCACAGAAAGGTCGGGGGGGCCATCTCAAGGAAAGGGGGACATTCCTGAGTCCCCACAAGTCCGCCACTGAATATGTGGTCGGGCAGGACAAACGGGCATCCAGTCAGTAAAGTTATGGTGATTGAGGTCGGGATTGGGGAAGGGAAGGCCCCACTTGGGACCGACTCCTCCAGATGTCCCGGGCAGCAGGTTGTAACCTCCGTCCTCGTCGTTGTCGTCGCCGGCATCGACGGGTACAGGATCGAGTGGGCAATAAGTTCGTGCCGGATGTTACAGCCAACACCAGAGTTCGGGCCCCCGTCTCCGCGGCCAGCGCCGTCCTCAAGTCAAGTGTCCCCACCATTGGGCCAGACGGTACCAGGCCAGGTCGCCGCCGCTGCCGCCGTCGACGAGGTCTCCGGGCCGCCATCACCATCTCCGCCCCCAGTAAGGCCACACCAGCCAAGGGCGCCACTGCCACCGCCATCTGAGGACCCGCTGCTGGAACTGCCACCGCTGCCAGGCCAGAACCCTCAAGGCGATGCCGAGGCTTCCGGGATATCATCCTCCGCCCCCTCCACATCGCAGAGGCCCTTGGCGGGGCCGTCCAGGCCAGGGGTAATATCCCCAAGGTCGGCAGCCCCGACGGGCTGGGCGGCACCATCGGCGTCGGCCTGACCATCCATACCGTCGCCACCATGGCCCCAGTTGATGATGCCTGGGCCGAGGGGCCGGTTGAGGTCGGGCCCAAGCCTCCAAGTCACCCCCAAATTGCTGCCAGCCCCAACAACAGCGGCAATCACGGACACCAATGCTGGAAGGAGCAACCCTGCCCAGCCAGGCGGCAGCCTCGTGAGTGCTGCCAGCCGCGCCAAAATGCCGACCCAAGCCATTGCCCTCAAAATATCTGAGGCGAGGCAAGGGAGAATAGAATAAAGCAGCAGGATTAGTCCAATGCCGAGCCAGACCCAACACTTAAAAAGCGGCAACAACAAGAAGCCAACGGAGCGAAGCGTGACGGGGTGTGGCAAGATGTTAAAACGCCGTCAGCCCCGTCTGCCGCCTGGACCGCCTACGCAGCCGCCCGGGCAATCCCGCCAACCGCTCTCACACCCCTGCGGCCGTACCAACCCCCCCCCCCAGGCCCGCCGATACCTACAGCAAAGGGCCCAGGGAGGAGCAGGCCAGGCCTGGAGTGCAGAGCGGTCGGCGGAGCTCGCAACTAGCATCCGACCACCATCTTGGCACATGCACCAATAGAAGTCAATAGAAATACAGAGGCAGTTTGGTCTAGTGGTCAAAGCATCTAGTTAGAAACCAGGAGAAGGTGAGCTAGATGACTTTGGGTCACTCACTCTCAGGCTAACCCACCTCACAAGGTTGTTGTGAGGAAAATAGGAAGAAGGCAGCTTAGGTAAGTTTGACGATTCCAATTTTTTATGTAAAATAATAAAGAATTAGTATTAGTTGCAATTCAACTACATGCATATACATTTTCCCGATATCAAAATAATGCAAAGTGGATTACATTTTACAGAATAGTATGTATTGTAAAACTTTAAGATCATGCAAACTTAATAGGATTGTTTTTCCTGAACCCTTGGGTCTCTCTTGCTTGTCCAAAAAAGTCACCCTAGATCAGGGGTGTCAAACTCAAAGCCTAGGGACCAGATCCAGCCTGTGGGGTGCTTAGATCTGATCAGTGGGGCTGCCCTTGAAACAGCAAAGGAGTGGCCCATGGATCCTCTGCCAGTGAAAATGGAGCTCAGGAAGGCCACAAGCGCTCGGGCCACCACAAACCCCCCTGACACGAGTGATGTCGAGCTGGCCACACCCAAGGTCACCTGCCCCCCCCCCCCCCCGAGGTCAAACACAATCCTAATGCGGCCCTCGATGAAATCAAGTTTGACACCCCTGCCCTAGATACGTACTGAATCCCAGCAGAAACTGTGCTGCAAAGCTTCTCAGTATCCTGTCCCCCTCCCCCACTGACAAGGGGGAAGGAACGTGTGGACACTCACCTTAAGCGCTTCATTTCCCAGCACCTGAAGGATTTTGGCATTTATCTCTTCATTACCTGTCATCCCCCACCCAAGGAAAAAAGAGAAAGAAGTTAGGAGTGACTTACTAGAAAAGTGACATTTGGCCAGATTAAATAGTACTTACCAAGTCGAGTATTAAGGAAAAGCCTAGGAACACTTTGGGGGTAATTGTCCTTTTTCCCCTTAAATATCTCACTGGCCACCACCTTCTGCTCGAGCTGCAGGGGGATTAGATAAAGACAAAAGAACCAGGGTTGGGAAAAGTTTGGGTAATTCTGAAAAATGAGATTATAAAAGCCCAGTCCAGCACAATACTGCTGAAAAAGAAAAACAAGGGCTCCCAGAAGAAATTAGCACGGCTACACAAAGAATTATCTGATAAACAGAAAGGCCAAAGGGTAAGTATAAAAAATGGAAAGAGGGCACATAACTAAGGCAGAATACCAGCATATAGCCTGAATCTGGAAATATGAAGTCAGGAAATCTAAGACTCAGAATGAACTTGCAACAAATGTCAAAAATAATAATAAAAAAAAGTTTATTTCAACATATAAAAACAAGAAAAAAAATAAGGAAACCATTGGCCCCCAATGGGAGAAGATGGCAAGGAGGTGATCAGTAGTAGGGGAAAGCAGAGTGATTAATTCATTTCTGCATCTGTCTTCACACAAAAGACAAAAATAGTCCAACCTTCCAAAAGTCTATGATAGACAGACTAGGAATACATCAGAATAGGCAAGAAAATGGTAAAAAAAATATCTATCCATTGTAGACAAGTTCAAATCACCAGGACCAGATGGATTATATTCCAGAGCTCCGAAGAAGCTGGTAGATGTGATCTTGGAACCACTAAACAATATCTTTCAAAGATCTACTGGGGAACTACCAGAGGACTGGAAAAGAGCTGATGTGGTTCTCATCTTCAAAAAAAAGGGAAAAAATGAATCCAGGCAACTACAGCCTGACATCAATACCTAGGAAGATCCTGGAAAAGATAATAATAAAACACCTAAAAGCTATTACTAGAAGTCAACATGGCTTTGTCAAAAACAGATCATGCCAGACAAACCTTACTGCATTTTTTGACAAAGTGACTAAATTAGTGGACCAGTGAAATACTATGGATATAGTTTACTTGGACTTCAGTAAGGCATTTGACAAAGTAGACCACGATCTAATCCTGGTGAGATAGAAGAAGGTGGGTAAGCAGGATCACCACCAGATGGATTTGCAACTAGCTGGCCAATCACACTCAACAGAAGTACATCTACATGGAGAGAAGCATGCAGTGGGATAGTCCAAAGTTCTGTCTTGGGTCCATACTCCAACATCTTCTTAAATGATTTAGATGAGGGGCTGCAAGAAGAACTCATTAAATTTGCAGATGACACCAAGCTAGGAGGAATAGTCAATACTTTAGAACAGGAGTCCCCAACCCCCAGTCCATGGACCGGCACTGGGCCGTAGCATGCCAGAAACCAGGCTGCAGCACAAAGCCCCGTCCACAGGATGCAGGCAGCACATGAAACCATGCCTGCTCCAGTCCACAGAAAACCTTCTCACCACGGAACCAGTCCCTGGTGCCCAAAAGGTTGGGGGGGGCACTGCTTTAGAAGAGTTTTGACAATTCAAAAGGATCTAGGCCAGCGGTGTCGAACTCACATCGTCAGGGTGGCATCACTTGATCAAGGGGAGGACTTTTTCCCCCTTCGCCAAACCGGGCATAGTCGTGGCAGCACGTGATGCACCTGGCCCGTGGGCCGGCAGCCCTGATCTAGGCAGACTTAAACATTGGGTCCTATCCAACAAAATGCAATTCAGTGATGAGAAAGTAAGGCTTTACAATTAGACAAGGAAGACAAATGTACTGACGTAGAATAGGTCTGTGGTGGCAAACCTCTGGCACGCGGAGCCCTCTCTTTGGGCACATGCGCCGCTGCTGCAGCTCAACTCTACCACGCGTGCCTCCCACTGGCCAGCTGGGTTTTGGGCCTCTGCTGTACATGCGCAGGAGGTGGGGCGCATGGACGGGATGTGCGTTTGTGTTGCATTTGGAGTATGTGAGTGCGTGTGCTTCCGGCACTCAGTGCCAAAAAGATTCGCCATCACTGGAATAGGTGGTACCTGACTGAACAGCAGTAACTGTGAGAAGAATCTAGATTTCCTAGTGGATAACCATGTAAGTCTCAGCCAGCAGTATGCCACAGTTGCAAAAAAGCCATTGCAGCCCTAGGTTGCCTCAATAGAGAGATATCATCAAGATCACGTGAAGTATTAGTACCACTAATACTGCAGTAATTGGATGCAGCATTCCAAGTTTGGTCACCATGATACAGAAAAGATATTAAGAGGCTCTAGAAAGAGTGCAGAGAGGAGCAATGAAGACGATTAAGGAACTGGAGGTTAAAGCATATGAGGAACGGTGGCAGGTGGATAGGTGGCTTATCCAGTCTGAAGAAGAGAAGGACTAGGGATGGCATGATAGCATCTTCCAATATTTGAGGGGCTGCCACAAAGAAGAGGGCATCAATTTATTCTCCAAAGCACCTGAGTGCAGAACAAGATAGAAGCTGATCACGGAGAGAACCGACCTAGAACTGAGAGGAATTTCCTGACAGGGAGAAGAATCAATCAGTGGAAGGACTTCCCTCTAGAAGTTGTGGGGGCTGCAACATTTGAGGTTTTTAAGAAGAGACTGGACAACCGGAGACTTTTCTATTAGGTATAATAATGGGAAAATATGATAAGAAAACAAGAGTATTTAATGCTACATTTATTAATGGCAGCAAGAATAACTTATGCACAGAATTGGAAAAATGCTGGTATGCCACCAGAGGAAAATATGATAAGAAAAATACTAGAGTGTGCTGAAATGGATAAGTTGACCATGGAGATAAAGGAAAGAGGGGAAATGGTTTATTATTTGACGTGGAATGTACTGTATGATTGGTTAAATAATAGATATAGAACTGAATGGAGAAGAAGACAATAAGGTAATAAGGTAAAAAATATAGTGGACAAAGATACATTAAGCAGCATAGACAAGTGTATAGATAGTTAAAATTTATGTAAAAATACGTATACCATCATGAAAGCGTTGTAATGAGTAGAAATGACGTTATATAAGAAAAATTGTTTAATAAAAAATATTTTGTTTAAAAAAAAAAAGAGACTGGACAGCTATTTGTCCAGAACAGTCTAGGGGCTCCTGCCTGGGCTCCCTTCTGAGTCTGTCGCTCTGTTACTCTCTTCAGAGACTCCTGACTGGCTGCAGCACTGGGCCCCTCCAGGGGACACTCTTGACTGCCATCAGAGTCCAGGAGTTCCAGTGACCATCCCTAAAACTCAGCCCACAGCTGAGGACCCCCTGCCCACAAAACTGCTGGTCAGAATGATCAGAATCAACCTGTTCTCGGAGAAAAGCCTCACCTGCGCTTTCCATTCGGGGCTGATTCTTTTGCAGTAACTCCAAACCATGTTCTGCATGCAGAGCCCCCTCAATAGCTGGGACGCCTGAAGAAGAAGGGGGCAGTTGAGGCAGGACCATCAAGGGGAGGACAGGGAAGGGCTCGCTTTGCCAGAAAATCTCCGCCTGGATGAGCACACGCACACAGGAGCGGTAGGCTCTGAGTGGGCAAGGCACCGGGCGGGGGGGGGGGGTGCACGCATGGACTGGCATTTTTTACTCTGCCAAAGATACCCGTCACGGCTGCCACTGCTGCAGTCCATGCGCTGAAGGCAGCTGACCATGGTCTGCTTGTCCACTCGCAGGGAAAAGCTCTGTCATCCTGACCATCATCCTGACCCAGCAAGACTTTGGCGCTGCGAGGCCTCCTTCACGCAGCTGGGCACCCACCTCTCGCAGGGAAGGTGGCGGCACCGGCCAGGACTTCTCCAGGACCGTCTTTGGCAGGTTGCGCTTCAGGTTCATCAGGAAAGAGTAGCGGATGTAGTCCAGGAAGTATTCGTTCTCAGGGCAGCGGGAGCAATTTCGGTAAATGAAACCTTTGATGAACCTGTGGGGGGGAGCCTCGCTCAAGAAGGCTGCCGCCGCCCCCCCCCCCACTCCAGGAACCCCAGCTTCTCACGCCAGGGACCAGCAGGTCGCCCAGGGGGTCCCAGGCAGAGGGAATAATGCAGCATAGGCAGGTCTCTGGGGAGAAGGCAGCAGCCCAGCCCAGCCGGAGGCCTGGTGCATAAAGAACCCCCCGCCTCCTCCTCCCCTCCCCCTCCCCCAGCAACTGTGGCTTAGAATAGGAAGGAGGAGTCTCTCTCAGGACCCAGGGTTCCTCTTGGAGAGAGATGGACAGTTCAGAATGAGAAAACAATAAAATTAAAGTAGAGGGAACTATAAAAACTCCCTCAAGACCCCCACTCCAGGATTCTGCACCCCCCCAACCCTTCCCTTGCATGGGCAGGGTCCCTGGGTCCTGAAAGGAGCCGCCCCCCTCCCTCCCCCCCCCTGCAACAAAACCACAACTTTTACATACCGCCGGATTATCTCCACTGCCCATTTCTTCTTGGCAGCCTTCCGGCGCCCCAGAGTACCACGCCACCAGGCCTGGATAGTGACCGCTGCAGGAAGGAACGAGAAGAAAGCTCAAGGGCTAAGTGCCCAGCCCCAGAGCCATCCTGTACCTGCGTCCCATTCTCCCCTTGGTCTCAAAGCAGCCCCCCCCATCTCCCGGCGCATCCCTGGGGAGAACTCAGGAAGCCCAGCCCGGCTGCCCCTTCCAAGGCAAAGCTGGGCATGACATCCAATTGCACCGTGCCCCACAAGTTATTTGAAGGGCCGCCCTCCTACCTGAATGCTTCATCTGAAGGTATTTCTTTCGCCGATAGAAGCCTCGCCAAGCAGCTTGGATTTTTGTGGCTTAAATCGGGGGGAGGGAAAAGATGGGGGTTAAGCCAAGGAAACAGCGAGGTCGGGTCAGCCTGACTTAACTTAAAAATGCCCGACAGACCTACCTATGCTTTGCTTGCGAACTTCCAGGGCTTCTTCTGTGGCAAATAGAGTCTTGGGAAAACGAATAAATATTTTTGTCCTGGAAAGAAGCACATCTGTGAAAGAGAGAAGAGCCCCCTTTTGCTTCCGCAGACAGAGAGCAACTCCCATTGTCAAACCGTTACCTGCCCAGCTTGTACTCTTCCGGCTTGAAGCCCAGGTGTTTCAGGAGGGCTGCCACTCCCTCCTGAGGCTTCCCATTCCAGGTGGGCCATGTTTCAGGACACAGAGACTTGTACCTGGTCAGAGAGGAAAGGCCAGGTGGCTCACAGGATGCAGGAGAGGGAAAGATTGCCTTCAAAAGGCCTGCTGCTAAGATGGCCACTGAACTAGCCTGGGCAGAAGAGGCTTGGGGGTTGGCACCTTGGGCACAAGAGAGGGAGAGAGGCCAGGGCACAGACTGGGCAGCCAATGAAGATCTCGTTGTTCCTCGCTAGACCGTACCCACCCATTTGTGCCTTCTAAATGCCCTGGAAGCACAGCCTGGGCACCTGTCTTGGTGCTGTACCTTTGCAGAAAAACCTCGTATTTCCGCCGATATGCAAAGCCAGCCCTGCGCACCCTCAGGTTCTCCATCAAGCCCAAGTATTTCACTTGGTGCCGAATCAAAACTTCATCAAAATTGCCTGGGAAAATATGGAATCATCCTTGGAGTCCCAAGCCAGTTGAAGACAGGCAGCCATCCTTCTCCCCTGCCAGCTTAGAAAGGGGGGGCTGGACAGCCGAGCCCCAACCTCAGCCATGCTTCAGGCCCCAGTGGGCCAAGCGGCCAACCTGCATGACGCAGAGGAGAACCAGGCAGGGATGCCAGCGGCAGCCCTTCTCCCCACAGGAGTGTCCGTCCTCAGCCTGGCCTCCAACCCCTGCTGACTGGGAAGAGCCCCTCCCTACCTACCGGCCTGCTTGGCGTGATTTGGCTTGATACAGCGGACGTAGGAGGGCTCCTTGGACATGAGGATCTCCATCAGCTTCAAGAGGCTGTTCTTAAACTGGGTGACGGCCTGAAAGGCGAGACCGGCCAGAGAGGTTGGTGGGATGCCCCCCCAGGGGGGTGGCAGGGGGACGAGGAGCCCCTCTCCTAGGCCTCACCGTCTCAGGTCTCTTCTTGCCGGTCAGCTCTGTCCTGTCAAAGCACTGGGTGATGATGGGGTTCTCCGAGTCGCACATCGCCTGCCAGGGCAGCAAACCAGACCATGGGAGACTGCGTCTTTCGGGGGGGGGGGGGGGTTGTGGGGAGGGTCCCCCCAGCCAGAGCGCCTCCCCAAGCTCACCTCCTTGAGGTTCCGGAAGAGCAGGTCGTTGTTCTTATCCAAGAAACCTGCGGAAGAAAGCCAGAAACCCACAAGGTGAGCAGCAGGGAGGCCACCTGGGCGGGGGCTGGGTGAGGAGGGGACCCAGCCCTGTGGGCTGCAGGGAGGCTGACCTGCCACGCTGTAGGTGACTTCCCCGGCGTAGTGCAGCAGGCGGAACTCTTCCCGCCCCAATGACTTCCGCGTCTTGGCATCGGCCAGCTTGTGGCTATGGAGAAAGCACAGCAGAGGGTCAGGATCACACCCACCAGACTGGTTCAGCCAAGAACCTGGGGGAGGGGAGGAAACCCCATGGCAAAAGGGGCGGGGGGTCAACAATAGGGTAACAGAGTCATAGAGTTGGAAGGCACCTTGGAGGTCTTCTAGTCCAACCCCCTGCCATGTCAGACAAATGGTGATCCTATCTCGTCTTAAGAACTTCCAGGGAGGGAAGCCGTCCCACGGATGAATTGTTCTAATGGTCAGGGCCATCTTAATGCCGAAGACTTTGGGTTCTCCTGTTGCTTTGGGGAGCACCTTCTGCGGGGCCACCCCGCCCCGCCCTCCCCTCTGTGGTGCCACGGTTACAAGAAGAAAGGGCTGACGATCCCAGCTTTGCCAGCTGGCCTGGGGGGGAGGGGGGCAGAGGGGGTTGGGGTGGAGCCTATAAAACTCCTCCTGAATGGACCGGGCTCTCCTACAGAGAGCACTTAATCTTTTCAAGCTCCTGCGGCTGTTTTATTTTTTTAATTTTTTTGTGCGTTGTTCATGTTTGAATTTTGTAAGCTGTCCATATTGTAGGTGAGACTGGCAGCAGCAATAATCAAATCAATCAAAGGCACAAAAGACGCACCACTGATCTGAAAACCCTGCCGCCCCTCCTCTTCCTGGAGAGGGGAGGGGGCCTCTTCTAAACTCACGTGAGGAAATGGGGGTGGCTCTTAATGGTCTCCTCTAGCTTCTCCAGAAAGGTCGTATCTGTGGCTTCCCCGGGCCGCAGGCACTCCTCGTCCTGCAGACGAAGCCGAGGGAGGAGGGGGAGGGAGGGAGATACAGATTAACAGAGTTGGAAGGGACCCTGTGGATCATCTAGTCCAACCCACCACCCAAGTAGGAGACCCTACACCATTTCTGACCAATGGCAGTCCAGCCTCTTCTTGAAAGGCAACTTCTGTTCCATGGGTTGATTGTTCTCACTGTCAGAAAATTTCTCCCCATTTTCAGGTTGAATCTCTCCTTGTTTGGTTTCCACCCATTATTATTTGCCTGGCCTTCAGGGGCTTGGGGGAATAGCTTGAACTCTTCCTCCTCTCTAGGGCAGCCCCTCAAATATTGGAAGACTGCTATCATATCATCCCTGATCCTTCTCTTTACTAGACTCTTTACTAGAGGTCCTTCAGGCGCGCGTTGAAGACCTGGCTTTTCGAGCAGGCCGGCCTGGGCTGAGAGAGGGTTTTAATGTGTCTCCAGTAATTTTAATTTGGGGGTTTTAAGGGGGTGGGGTGGGTTTTTTATTCGGCCAAATATCCAATTTAATCTTTTTTAACTTTTGTATTATTGCTGGGGTTTTAGATTGGCTGTACACCGCCCTGAGTCCCCAGGGAGAAGGGCGGTATAAAAATTAAATAAATAAATAAATAAAAAATAAGACTAGCCAGGCCCAGTTCCTGCAACCGTTCATCGGATGTTTGAACCTCCAGTCCCCTCATCATCCTGGTTGCTCTTCTCTGCACTTTTTCTAGAGTCTCAACCTCTTTTTTAGGGTGGTGACCAAAACTGGATGCAGGACCCTAGGTGTGGCCTTACTAAGTCTTTATAGAGTGGTATTAGTACCTCCCTTGATCTCGATTATATCCCTCTGTTAATGCAACTTAGGATTGCATTGGCTTTTTTAGCTGCTGCTGCTGCACATGGCTGACTCCTCTTTAGCTGGTTGTCCATTAAGACTCCAAGACCCCCCTCACAGGTGCTGCTATTAAACCTGGTTTCACCCAGTCTATGTGTGTCCTTGGGTTTTTCTTGCCTAACCACAAGACTTTACTTTTCTCTACGTTGAATTTCACGTTGTTAGAGAGGGCCCAGGATTCCAGTCTGTCAAGATCCCTCTGGTGTCAGGATCTTGACCCTATCATCTAGGGTGCCAGCTGGAGGTCGAGGTGCCTCCCCTCGGCTGCTTTACCCATGAGCAGCCCGTGCTGGCAGAAGTCCAGAAGGGAGACAGCTCCCTAGCTCCAATAGGCCATCAGCACAGTCTCAGAAGTGGGCCTGGTGCTTGTGGGGCAGGTGAAAAGCCCAGGGAAGGCCACCCTGCCTCCTCCGACTGGCTGGGGTTCCCTGGCTACTTGGAGTTCTTCTGCTTCTCTGAGGAGGACTTACCAAAATGGAAATTATGCCTTTGAACTTTTCTTCCACCAAGTCACAGATGATCTTGTTGTTGAAATACTGCACTGGCTCCCACTGCCGTTTCACAAAGAGAGATCCAATTCAGCACAAAAATGCCCTATAGGTTATGGGGGGGCAGCTCCCTCCGCAGTCCCAGCCCACCTGAGCTGCCCCATCCACCCCTGACTTTCAAAGCGGGGGGAGCCACAGCCTGAAGACAGGCCAGCTTGGTCCTCCTGTGAGGCTCTCCCACCTGGGGGTCAGTGTGGGCGGGGAGGGAGCTCTTACCGCGATGCCCTCGGCTTCGTACTCCTCTTGCTCAGATTTCAGAGTGAGCTCTATGAAGAGCTGTTGCAGTTTCTCATTGCAATAATTGATGCAGAATTGCTCAAAGCTGCAAGGAAGCAGAGGATGCTCTGGGAGGGCTGATCCAGGGCAACATGCGCACGCACACACAGAGGGATGCTCAGGCCAGCTCCGCAAACCCCTCGGAAAGCACAAGATCCCCTGAAGCACAGCTCTGCATCTCCACAGCAGGGGGCTGTGGGCTCTGCAGAGCCGCTAGGGAGCATGGACTGAGGGTCTGAGAGCAACCCGTGTGTCAGGCAGAGCCCTGGATGGGCTGCCAATCCAGCCGCCAAAGGGTTCCCAGCCAAGGGGGATGCCCAAGGTGCCCGGAAACGCACCTGTTGTGCTGGAAAACCTCAAATCCATAAATATCCAGCAGTCCCAGCACTGTCGAGCTTTTCCTCCAGCCCAGGGTCTCCGTCTCCTAGGAAAGAAGGCAGAGAATAAAGATGATGGGGACCCCTGAGCTCTCCCCTTCTGGAGATCTGAGGGAGGAAAAGCGGCCCCTCCTGCCTTCTCAAGTCTGGTCTGCGAAAGGGGTCCTCCTCCTCCTCCTCCTCCAAGGCAGCAGCAGCAGCCCAGGCAGTCATGCCAGCAGGCGCCCACGCACGCACACACACAAAACCAGGGCCCCTAGCCCAGCGCTTCCCCCCAGAGGAACAGCCCCTTGCTTGACGGACCCCGCTTTTATGTTGAGGCTGTTAAGTGCCAGGCGATGTCAGCAGCCGGAGCCCCAAGCCCACCGATCCCAAGACAAGCCTGGCAACTCCTCTGAATGGGCCTTCCTGACAAGCACGGGCAGCCCAAGTGCCTTTTTCGAGTGCAGGCTGCCCAGGCCAGCAACAGAGGGCCCTGCCTGAGCCCCAGAGAGGCCAGCCCAGGCCCATCCCACGCTTTCCCCAGGGATCTGCTGCCCAGTGGATGCCGCTTCTCCCATTAGCCCAAGAGGGTCTATGGAGATCCTCCATCACGGCTGACCCACAGGTGCTTCTTAAAGTGGCAACTGGACTTCCTTGTGTTTCTCTGAAGACTTTTCGCTTCTCATCCGAGAAGCTTCTTCAGTTCTGACTGGATGGTCCTTCCCTTCCACACCCTCCAGTCAGAGCTGAAAAGCTTCTTGGATGAGAAGCTAAATGCCCTCAAAGAAAAACCAAGAAGTCCAGTTGCCTCCTGAAAAAACACTTTTGGGATTACCCAAGAGCTGCAAGGCACTGCACGCAGCTCCTGAACTTAATTTGACCGAGTCAGGCAGGAACCGGCATTTCTGGAGAGATTTATCCCAGCAACTGACAATAGTTGAGGCTCGTAGTCAGCAAGATGGAGGAATGACAAAACCATCAAGTGACCATAATCAAGCAACAGTTAAAGCAAGACTCCCTCCCAGAAAAGTCAAAATAATATATAAAACCCGGCAAATCACTAGAGATGTGCTATGTTCCTTCCTGCTTCAAATGCTCTACCATCATCCCAGTGCCAAAGAAGCCCTCCATCAAGGAACTGAATGACTACAGACCAGTTGCTCTAACATCTGTAGTTATGAAAATCTTTGAAAGGCTTGTGCTGTCCCACCTGAAAACCATCACGGATCCGCTGTTAGATCCCATGCAGTTTGCATACCAAGCAAATAGATCTGCACTACATCCTACACCTCGAATTTCCAAATACCTATGCAAGAGTCCTCTTTGTAGACTTTAGTTCAGCATTCAATACCATCATTCCAGACACTCTTGTAAGTAAACTAAACCAACTAGCAGTACCTGAACACACTTGTAAGTGGATCATAAGCTTCCTAACAGACAGGAAGCAGCAGGTGAAGCTAGGCAAAATCACATCCGATACCTTTACAATCAGCACAGGGCGCCCCCAAGGCTGTGTGCTATCTCTACTTCTCTTCTTCCTATATACCAATGACTGCATCTCAAATGATCCATCTGTTAAAATACTGAAGTTTGCGGATGACACAACAGTCATTGGTCTCATTCGAGATGACGAATCTGCATACAGAAAGGAGGTTATACAACTTGCCTCGTGGTGTAACCGGAACAATCTGGAACTGAACACACTCAAAACCGTAGACTTTAGAAGAAACCCTCCCATACTACCACCTCTTACAATACTAGACAACACAGTATCAACAGTAGAGACCTTCAAATTTCTAGGTTCTACTATATCACATGACCTAAAATGGACACCTAACATCAAAAACGTCATCAAAAAAGCACAACAAAGAATGTTCTTTCTGCGCCAACTCAGAAAGCTCAAAGTGCCCAAGATTGAGTCTATCATGGTGTAGGGTCTCCTGCTTGAGCGGGGGGTTGGACTAGATGACCTACAAGGTCCTTTCCAACTCTGATTATCTGTTATCTGAACCTCTATAACTGTCCGGTTTGTTTCTGCAACCCAACAGGACAGACACAGACTTCAGAGGATAATTAGGACTGCAGAAAAAACAATTACCACCCACCTGCCTTCAATCGAGGACCTGTATTCTGCACGAATCAAAAAGAGGGCTGTGAAAATATTTACAGACCCCTCACATCCTGGACATAAACTGTTTCAACTCCTTCCCTCAAAACGATGCTATAGAGCACTACACACCAGAACAACTAGACACAAGAACAGTTTTTCCCCGAAAGCCATCACTCTGCTAAACAAATAATTCCCTCAACACTGTTCAACTATTTACAAAGTGTACACTACTACTACTGTTAATCTTCTCATCACTCCTTATCACCCATCCCCTCCCACTTGTGACTGTAACTTTGTTGCTTGTATCCTCTGTTTCCTAGTATGATTTGATGTTGATTGTATCCTATGACTATCATTAAGTGTTGTACATTATGATTCTTGATTCTTAATGAATGTTCCTTCTTTATGTATACTGAGAGTATTTACACCAAGACAAATTCCTTGTGTGTCCAATCACACTTGGCCAATGAAGTATTCTATTCTATTCTATTCTATTCTATTCTATTCTAAAAGCAGTTTGAGGGAGAAAAGCCCAGGAGGAAAACAATGTTCCTTAAAGCAGCAGGTGCCTAGCAGCCCTCACCTGCACCCCCATGCCTTGGGCTCCTGGGCTACCCGGGATCTGTGGGAAGCTGCTTCCCCTCCAGGAAAGCACCCTGAATCGGACCCACCCGGAGTGCTCCTGGCCAGGAGAGGGGAAGCCTTTGGAGAGCCAGTCACAGCAAAGGCAGGGAGGAGAAGAAGCTGCGGAAGGCTGGGCCCAAGGCCAGCCGGCAGTTGCCCAGCTGCAGGAATGCAGCAGAGGCCGGCATTTCGCACGACAGATGGCCGGATTCTGCGCCAAAATGACTGGGAGCACATACACCCTCGGCAGGGAATCCATTTCAAAATACCAATCGTGCCTTGCCTGATGCAGCCCAGGGAAGAGATGACAAAAGGGCAGCCCCCTCAGAGTTTGCAGCACTCTGATGAAAAGAAGGAAAACACAGGCTGGTCCCCCCAGAGGAAAAAGAGCAGCACCAGGGGAAAGCAGCCGCCGGGGAGAATCAGAACAGCAGCCGGTGGCTTTTCCCGAGAAACAGCATTTCCGGAACTGGTAAGCCTCTGGCACGCCAAGGGCTCCTCCGGAGAGCCTCAAAGGCTTGAAGAAGGGGAGAAGCTGCATTTCTTTTGCACTTCATTTCATTTCCCTCTGGGTGTGTGTGTGTGCCCTTGAGTCAATGTTGCCTCCTTGAGAATGCCTGGACAAGTCTGGGCAGTTACTTGGCAAAACTCTTCAGAAATAGTTTGCCATTGCCTCCTTTCTAGGACTGAGAGAAAATGACTAGCCCAAGGTCACCCAACTGGCTTTGAGCCTAAGGCAGGACTAGAACTCATGGCGGTTTGCAGCTTAATACCTTAAATAACATGTTTTTTACCCAAGCTTTTGGGGATTGTTTGGTTTGGATGTCTATGACTTCTTTCTTTATTGTTCTTCCTACTTAAATAAATACATCTTCACATTCAAATCTATGAAAGCAGCATAAAAAGACAATAGGAGAAAACTAGCCACAGCAAAGAATGCAGCAAAGGAGGCTTATAGATTCGCTAAATGCAACTCGCCTCCCAGGCAGAAACTGTCGCTGGGCAGCAAAAGCAACGCCGGAGCCTCCCCGACTGGCCTCCAGGCAGCTGCTTCTGGCACACCTGCAGCTGGGCAAAACACACCCGGCGGGCACTTTTGTTTTGTTGCAGGCGGGCAGGCAGGCAGGCCTGCTCCCCAGGGGGACAGAGGAACCAAGGGACTGCCCAGGAAAGAGGGCATCTCCTCTAGAGTATGAGCTGCCTAAGAAACCCCTTTGGGGGTTCATCTGGAAAGCACCCCCTGCCCCAAGAAAGGCCAGAGGATTTCAGAAAAGTTCCCTGCGTGCCAGACAAAGTCGTTTTTCCAACCCCCATTGGCCTTTCTACACCACGGGACCTTCCTGACCAGCCCGCGTGGCCCATGCCATGCCCAAGACAGCCTGTGGCCTTCTCGTTTGATGGCTCATCATTAAGTGTTGGTTTGTCTTTGGAAACCCAGCCTGCCCAGGGCTGGAGACGAGGCAGCCCTTCCGGTGGGGAAACCTGGGAGGCTGCATCAGGACGGCCATCAACCTCCCCCTTCTGGAAAAAGGGGCTGCTGTCAAATAAGCTCTTTCTCCTTAGGGCATGCCTGGCACAGCTCTCCCATTCACCGCGCGGGCAGCTGCTCTGGTAACCAACTGCGGTGGGCGCTCTTCCTTTCTCACGGGTGAGTCATCGACCTTTTGGCTTGGTGGTAGGAGCAGCACCAGCTTCTCTTGCATCGGGAAGACAACGGGCACCTGTGCCAAGCCGCCCTCAGCCACCTACCCCACCTGATGGAGGCAGTGCAGCTCCTCTCACCTGCGGTCAAGGGCCACCTTGCCGGGAAAGTCTGCCGCCCTCTGGAGGCTCCTTCTGGGCTGGCCGCACAGCCGTGGCCCACTAGGCCTGTGGGGGGTGGGGGTGGGGGTGGTATCCTTGCCATTCCAGGCACCTGCATGCTAGCAAAGCAATGTCCTTGCAGCTGGGGGGCATCCTGTTTCCTTCCCGGGACATTTGGCTGCTTCATGGGGATGTTGAAACACAACCCCACTTTCTCTCATCTCCTTTCCGAGTTCAGAACCAATGACCGGTGAACCCTGGGAAGAGCTCCCTTGTGGGAGACCTGTGGGCCCTGCTTGCGCCTGACCACGTCCGGCAAAGGCCAGCGACTGGGGCGCCAGAGACCACTCACCTTGTAGGCCAAGGACTTGTTTATCTTGCCCACCAGCCAGGAGAAGGTGCGCCCGTACACGGCTTTGGCCAGAGCGTCGCGAGCGTAGGAGGCCTGTTCCAGGCTGAGAGGGCTGATCAGCTGCAGGGAAGAAGAAGAAGAGGCACCACCAGCCTCCCCACTGAGCTCTCGCTACAAGGACCAGGACCCTCGGGACCTAGAGATGGTCACCAGGGGGGTTGCCAGGCCACCCCCTGCCCCCCACCGTCCTGCTGGCAACTCTCCTCTCACCTGCTCTCCCTTTGCAATGATCTTCTTGTGGGTCAGAGCCTCCTGCAGCACCGAGGTCTCCAGGCCCAGGAGCTTCAAGCCAAGAGTTAGGATTAGGGTGAGAGCACTGGCCAGTCCCTCCTGCGCCCGTGTGGCAGGGCTGGGTTTTGGGCAGAGAAGGTCCGCCAGTAACTGAAGGGGGCCTGCTGTGGCTGGGCTGCTCCAGGGGCGATCTGGCCACCCACCCACTCGGCCCTCTGCACGGGGTGGGCAAACAAAGGGCAGCGCCGGCTGAGCCCAGGCGATCCGCACTCGCCTCCTAAGCTGAACCAGGGATGGCCTCAGTAAACAGAGTACATTAAATTGCAAAGTATATTTGAAAGCGCTTCCGAAGGCAGTTGGTACATTTCACTTCCCATGTACCTTTTCATCATGGATAAAATGGAGGCCTGGAACAGATCCCACCACTCACCCTGGCCAAGTACTTGATCTGGTTCTCCGTGGCCACTTGCGCACTGCCGTGTTCGTCGGTTGTAAATTGCACATTCCCCAAGTGCAACACGCTTGCAATGATACTCAGTAGATCCTGGGAAAGGAAGGAAAAGCTTTGTGAATCCAGCCCCGTCCCTCGGAAAGGCTTCTCCCACCGGAGGGAGGGAGGCAGGCAGGGCCGGGCCCCTCACCTCGACTTCGTTGTCGCTGAAGTTGATGACGGACAGTGCCCTGCGCACCACCTTCCAGTCACTTTTGTCGTTGATGGAGGCAACCTTGGCGCACTGGCCCTGCGTGCAAAGGGGGCAGAACGGGCTCCTGACGAACAGATCCCTGGTTCCCTCTCCCCCCTCCCCACAATATATGGGTGGCTGCAGGTCGGACAACCAAGGTGAGATCGGGAGACAAGCTAAGCCCATTCCCCTGGGAGCCGCATGACCGCCACCAGCGTGGATTGAGGCGGCTGAGGCTGCAAAGAGCTGGGGGGAGGGGGGGCAGCAGCCCTGCAGGGGAGAGAGGGGCCCACCACCACCCACCCACGGCTCCCTTTACCTTGACCAGAAACTGGTACTGGTGGGGGCTCTTCTCCAGCCCCAGCCTCCGCAGCAGGTCTTCCTCCCCGCCCTCCAACAGCTGGTAGAAGATGTGGAAGTTCCTCTCGCCGTGATTCTGGTGCACCACCCGAGACTTCTCCAAGAGGTAGTTCAGGATGTGGCCCCCGATGGGAGCCCCCTAGGCAACCCAAGAGAAGGTATGGGCACTGCTGGCGAGAGGCCCCAGGGGTGGGGCTGCAGGTATCCCACTGTCAGCCCAATCAGCAGCAGCAGCAGGAGGGGCGGGCAGGGAGCCCTTCAGGGATGGGAACCAGAGTCGGTGGGCATATGCCCCTCCCGGAGCAAAAGGCCGGAATTCCCTCCCCGCTTTTTGCTCTCCTCCACTTGCACACCTTGTAATCAAACTGGACGTCCATGTATTTCCCAAACCGGCTGGAGTTGTCATTGCGCAGAGTCTTGGCGTTTCCAAAAGCCTGTCACAGCACGAAGCAGAAAAATCCAGGTGGGGACCTTGCAGCCACCCCCCGCCCTCTCAGACCCAGGCCCTCCTCCCAGCCAGAAGCCCCAGTGCTACATGCTGCCTGACTCCCTGGAAGAGGAGAGGGGCTGCAGGGGGTGGGGGGGAGTGCAAAGCCATTCTTTTTCCCCCAGCCTCGAGACCAGGAGAAGGGCCACGGTTCCCTCCAGGAAGCACTTTCTTGAGCTGTCGGGGGTGAGAGCTCCTGCCCTGCACACGCCACTGAGGAGGTCAAGATTTAGGCTGGCCTCCACACTTTGGGACCCCCAAAGCAAGACCAGCACCCCCTTTCCTCAGTGAGCTGCAGGGGGTACCTCAAGGACCGGGTTGGATTGCAGCAGTCTGTCCTTCACCGTCTCCACCTGCTCGCTCGCAGGGCAGGTGACCGCATAGTACTGCAGGATCTTCTTGGTGGCCTCTGTCTTGCCTGCCCCGCTCTCCCCCGAGATGAGGATGCACTGGTCCTTCCTCTCTGTCCGCAGCGAGCGGTAGGCGTTGTCAGCAATGGCGTAGCTGCGGAGGGAGGGAGGGAGGGAAGGAGGGCAAGAGGCTGCCTGTGCTGCTCTCCCCCTGTAGTTTGAGGGCTACTTGTTCAAATGCCACCCCCAGACATGACATTCCCATCAGAGGGCAGGGGCAGCACCACAAAGGGTGCAGCAGCCCAGAACTGGCAGGATAGCCTGGCAGGGTTTGGCTCCCACCAGGCCCAGCGGGGCCAATCCTGAAGCAGCAGGAAGGAGAGCGCTTGTGCCCCCAACCCAGCTCCCCTTGTCCTCTTGAACTGAAGCTTTCTGCCAGGCGCTGCCCACCCTCCTCTCCACCCAGGGACCCTCTCCCAATCATTCCTGCTGAGCTGCTCGGCTGAGGGGTGCAAATGTCCTTCCGCATCACCATTCGCTGGCCTTGGCAGTGCAGTGGAGGAAAGGGGGTGGGGATAGCATCACGCCTGTTCAGGTACCCACAGGTGAGGAGAGACTTCGTAGAAGCTGACGCCACGGTAACGGTTCATGTGCTGCTTACTGTAGATCTCCAGGTCCTTGTACGGGTTCACCGAGACCAGAACCGAGCCAATGTATGTCTGAAGAGGAAGCCAGCCCGGGGGGAAGGGTCAGGAGGGGGCAGCGGGTGCCCTGGCTCAGTGGGGCTCCTTTCAAGGGGGCCCACAGCCCCCCAATTTGGCCCAGGGACCAAAGTCCTGTCTGCTTTCCTTACATGATCCGGGTGCCAAGGATATTTTGGCTCCCCTCCAAGCAGCAGCTTCCATTGTAATCCAGCACCTGCAGTGGACTGCCTTCCCCAAGAAGTCCCACCCACCCCCCAAGCCCAGGAAGAGTTCCCCCTGGGCCACTGGCCCCCAGCGCTGACCAGCCTAAGCAGCCATCGGGCCACCCAGAGCAAGGGGCTCCCTGGAGCCGGGTGTCTCTTACCTTGATCTCAATGCGAGGAGACCATCCCAGGCACCCAAGGGAGTTTTTATCTGGGGGCTGCCAAAGTCCCAGGAAGGAGCCCCCCACCCACTAGGCCAGGCAAGACGCTCTGTGGAACCCTCTCCCATTAGAGGTTAAAAGGGGCTGGTCGAGTTAGTCTTCTGTAAGTCCCTAAAGGCCTGCCTCTGATCCCATGAGTCCGAGGCCCCGAATGTCTTTCCTGGCTGTATTGCTCACTGGTCAAGTACCTTGCTCCTCTGGATGTTTTTAGTGTTTTTATTGCTTTAAAATGTTTGTAATATTTTTAATTACAGTATATTTTTGAATGGTCATTGGCTGAAGTGGGCAGCTACAGAACTGAATCAATAGAAAATGAATAAGGTTGGCTACCAGACACCGAACTCACGTAGATGAGGTTCTCCTTGAACCGCCTGCGCAGGTTCTCGATGAAAGCGGCTTCACTGGTGAAGTTTTCCAGCAGGACAAAGTCCTGGACTCCCACCCGGTCCCGAGCCGTCAGGGCGTTCTCCATCTCTGCCACACGGGCACCGTCACCTGCCTGCCACGGGCACAGAACAGCCCCGCTGAGACATGGGAGCCCAGCGCAGCAGTCGGACGGATGGGATGGCAGAGCTCCCCTTTCGCAGGCTGCCAGGGGCCTGCTTTCCGCCAACCCACGCCTCCCCCCACTGGCCCAGCTAGCCACTTTTCCTTCCTGGCTCCCCATCAGCCACTGCCATCTCTGAGCACCCATTCCACTTTCCTCTGCACCAGTACACACAGCCGCCCATCTCACCAGGAGTGACGGAGTCAAGTAAAACTATCATTATAAAAATATGGATAGTTATTAAACATGGACAGCATTATAAACAATATAGCAATCCCTTATCACCCACATCAGGGGAGACACCTAGGACCCCCCTCCAACCCTGCTGACAGAACCAGGTCTTGTGGGACTTCCTGAGCCGTGCTTAGTACATGCAGACCTGCAGGTTAATTCTGCTGATTGCCAGCAGTTTGATTCTGACCAGCTCCAGGTTGATTCAGCCGGCCATCCTTCTGAGATGGGTATAGGAGGGCCCAGATGGTTAGGGGCAACATGTGGACACTGTAAACTACTTGGAGAGGGCTGTCAAGCACTGTGAAGCGGTAAATACCGTAAGTATCTTGCTATTAGCAGGGCCAGAGCAACCCAACTACAGTGGGGAGGCTTCCATGGGGTGGGTGCCAAGGCAGAGAAGGCCTGCGTCCTGGCACCCATCAACTGTGGCCCCTGCAGCATGCCCTCCCTGCCAGGTTGAATAGCGGTCCCTGACATCGTTCTTTCCTGGATCCCGGAGCAGGAAAGGCCACGGAGGCATCCACCCACCCCAACGGCCAAACGCCCCCATCCCTGTCCAGGGATGGCCCAGTCAATTCCTTCAGAAAGCTCCCAGGGCGAGGAATGGTGAAGCCACAACTTATAACGTGAGAGTGAGGTGGGTGTCCCAAGCAGTAAGGAATCAGGCACCCCCCCACTCTCCCCAGAGAACCGGCCCTTCCCAAGGCAGGCGGAGCAAGGCCCGAGGCACCACGGCAGGTCCAATTGGGCATCCCTTCCTCTTTAGCTGACCGACTCCTACCACCCGCCCTCGTGCCCCCTCCCCTCCAGCTCACCTCATGGTGGAACAAGTGGTACCCAGAAGGAATCAGAGAGCGCTTTTGCTGGATCTGCGACCACAAGCCCCCCACATCCATGGCCCAGGGCTCTGCCAAAAGCTGCCCAGAGAGCACCTGTCCCTCCTCCTCCTCCTCCTGCCCTGTTCCAGCAGCAAGGAAGGCACCTCGCGAAAGCAGCCAGCACAGAGCACCAGCCCTGGAGGGAAGCCCACGTGCCCTCGCCGAATCCCAGAGGCCACTTCAGGGGAAGGAGGTGCACCTGCGGCCCTCACAGAGGCCACCAAGCCAGCCACCTGCCAGCCGCTTTCCCCACTGAGGGCTGGGAGCCCAGTTGCTCCTCCCACCCAGGTGTGCCAGGGCATCACCTGCCAAGGTGGGCAAGACTCCTCCTGACAACCGGGAGCCCTGTTTTTCCAAAGAGGCCCTGGAGGGGCCTAAAGAGAAGGATCGGTGCCCATCCAGCATCCCCTAGGAAGGGGACTCCCAGCCAGTGTGGCCCTCTGGAGAAGGGAGAACATGCCCGAAAGGGAGCAGCCAGAGCAACCGAGTGCCAGGGCTGCTGCAGGTGGAGCCCCAACCCAAAGGAGAGAGGGGAGTAACCAGGAGGGTTGGCCCGGGGTCAAACTCCCAAGCCACAGAGAGAAGGGGGGGGAGGGCTGCCCAAGGATTTGCTCCATGGAGCTTGCTTTGCCACGACTGAGGAGCCCCAAATGTGGCCCTCTGAGGTCTCAGCCACTGCTTTGCAATTTAAACCTTCTCCCTTACAATCATCTGAACAACGGTGTCCCACCTTCTATAAAACAAGCCAGACACCATGTTCTGCCTACAGCTGGATCAAGACAGACTACAGAAGAACAGCTGCAGGCCAAAGGGCCAACGTGTTCTTGAACCCTACACCCCCCCCCCAATACCTGCTAATGATCCATCCCTGCAGGGAGGTGTAGCAGACAGACAGACAGACAGACAGACACACACACACATTACACCCTCCCTGGGCCGCTCAGCGTCTTTACAAATGATCCAGAGGCTGAACAAAAAGGCTGTCTGGGAGTGACAGAAAACAGCTCAGAGAACAAAATGGCCTCCGCAGACTTCAATGTTGGAGCAAATCAAACAGGCTGGTGCCAATCAGGTACCAGCTCATTTGGGGCAATGCCTGGGGAGAAGGGCCGAGGACAACAAGGGAGCCACCCATTGCACAGGAGCAGGCCATGTGGGGCAGCAGCTAGCCCAGGCAAAAACGATCACGGGGGCATTCATATTGTGGAAAGTGCCCGTTTCAGTCTCAACACCGGTGAGATGAAACTGCCCATGCCATAAACAGTACCAGGCACCACGTTTTAAAGGGGACAGCTCCCAGGAGTGAGGGGGGGGGGGGGGGGTTAGAAGGGGCAGCCAGTCTGGCCTGCAGAAGAGAAGCCCGGGGGTCAGAGAGGGGGCCAGAGAGCAGCGGGGCCATCCGCCGGCGGACCTTTGGCCACCAGGAGGTCAGCCAAACTCTGCCGGCGATGGGATTTGATAACTGGGAAACGTGAGTCCACTCGGATGACCAACAGTTGCTTTTAATCGTACTGTAGATGGGCAACCAGAGAACTTATTTAAGTAAATCAATAAAATTAAAAGAGAGGAGTCAGACTGATGGACGCTGCTCCTCAGAGGAATAGTCTGCCTAAAACTGCGGTCAAGTTCTCCTCCGGATGGATTCTTTCCTATACTGGGCAGGGGTTGGACTAGATGATCTCCTTGGTCCTGCTCACTCATGCGGCCTAGGATTCTGTAAGTCAGCTGCTCTTCTGAGGCTCCCTGGCCAAGCACGGAGGCCGCCACCGTCGTCTTCGGCAATGTCATCTGTGGCCTCCAGATGTGGCACAGTCAGCCACCGAAATCAGCCGCGCCTCAGCCGGCTGTACTAGGCCTGCCTCCTTCCCCTCCTGGCCCGCCAACACTTTCCTTTTAAGGAGAAAAAATGCCTTTGCAGCAAAAGACGCTGCCTGCCTGCAACCCTTCCCCATGGAAGCGGTCCTCCAGGAGAAGTGGAAGCAGCAGCAGCAGCAGCAGCCCACACGGCAGGATCCTCAGCTGCCTGGAAAAGACTTCTAGTCCTCAGGATCTCAAAGACAAGCGAGCGGGGGGGGGGAGACTCCTCAGGGGGATTTCCTGGCCCCAACACCCCTTAGTGTTGGGGCCCAGGGGCTGTGCTGTGGGGCATACCAATCCGAGCAGTTAGGAGCTTTCTCCATGCCTCCCCCCCCCCCCCGCCCCAGCAGCCTCCATTCCTTCCCAGGGAGGGGCACAAGAAATCCTCAGAGAGACTCTGAGCTGCATTTTCCACTGGAGGAAACAGGATTTCCTCACCCAGCAGAGTCCCAGGGAAGATGCCAAGAAGGGCCAGGGCTGTATAAGGGCAGGTCGGCCAAGGAAGGCACGGGGCTCCGGGTGGTGGGGGAGGGCCAGAGCCATTGGCCAGCTCGGGAGTGGGGGGAGCAGAGCAAGGTGGCCTCCCTGGGTCTGGCCCAAAGGAAGAAGCGGCCCAGGGCAGGTGGGCAGTCCAGGCCGGAGCTCTGAAAAGGGGCACCCTGCGTGCAGCAGACGCACCGGCTTTCACTTGGGCCTCCCCACTCTGGCTGTTAGAACTCCAGGGACCAGCCTCCTCCCCCTCCCCAAAGCCCACAGCAAGCAGACCCACTCCGAAGCTGCCAGGTTGCCCCTGTGGAGACTGGCAACCAGCCACTGCCTCCGGGCACCCAAGGGCTTGTTTGTGCAGCACCAGCAACCTTTTCCCAGCAGGAGAAAAAAAGTTGCCCACACCCTCACAAACACACCAAATCTCCAGAGCGGAGAAGCCCAGGAGGCCCCTGCCAGGTGCGCACACACACACACACACACCGCCGCCAAAGGACTCCCCAGGCAAAGGCAGCAGGTGACAAAGACTGGGAGAGGCGCCCTCGTGGCAGCAACAGGGGAAGCCGAGCTCCACCAGCTCCATCTGTGGCCTTTTCCTGGCCACAACAGGGAAGCGGTTGGCTGCGGTTTTCCGAAAGGACCTTGGCACACCTCCCAGTTTAGTCCTGGGACTCCCTGAAGCCCCCACCCCATCTGTCCCCCCCACTGAGCCTCACTGAGGTCGCCCAAGGTCTGTTGGGGGGCCATCCTTGACCCCCTCCAGGAATTCAGAGCCTCCAAAAGGGCAAGGAGCAGGCCTGCCGGTCAAAGGGGAGCAGAGCTGGGGGGGGGGGAGGGGCAGCGAGCTTTGCTTCCTGAAGGCAGATCCCAGGAGGTCTGGAAGGGTGGTGCCTATAGGGAGAAAACCCCCTGTGGATCTGTGACCTCTCTGGGAGGGCTGGCACAGACCACCCGCTTCCCCTCTCCAAGGAAAGACAAGACATCTTGATCTTCAGATTCCTCGATGGAGAGGAGTCCATTACAACCTGTCCATTACATTGCGGCTTCTATTTGCGCCATGCTACGTTGTGCTTTCATAAAAATAAATGGGAACATCTCCCCCCCCCGCCCGCCCGGCTCTGCTGCTTGGTTGGGGTTGAGGGGGAGGCTGGATCGACTAACAGCAGCTCCAAAGTCGCCCCCACCCCACATGTTCTGCTCCCTTCCACCCATCTTTTAGGTATAACCTGCATTTCTATTGCAATGTCATTGTTATTTTACACAACACAGATGTGGTTTTATTTTGATCAGTCTCCTCACAGAGAGATGGGTGGCAAATAATAATAAACTAAACTAAAATATAAAATATTAAAATAATAAAATAAAATATATAGAAAAATAAAAAGATCAGCCCACATCCACCTTTCTCAGGGAGTGAGTGATGCCGAGAGGGACCTGCACCTCCCCATCAATAAAGCTGTCAAGGAGGAGGTAGGTTTCCCAGGAGATCCCTCTACAGAAGAGGGCCAAATGTGCTGCTATTAAATGGATCCTGAGCTTTGTTGAAGCTGTAGGTGAAGTTTGTTGGCAGATAGATGACTTGGAAGAGGATTTAGAAATATGATTTACCTGGATGGCTGAGAATCTTCATAGATAACCAGATTCAAGAGTTGCTGGAACAATTGATCAAATCCAACAAAACAATTTTCAATAATGACAAATGCAAAGTCTTGTTATTTGCATAGGAAAAATTAAAGCCAGGAGCATAGAAGGTGAAGAGGGGAGGGATCAGTGCAGCGAATCTGTCTTTGTAGGTCACAAATTGAAAGGGAGCCCAAATCATGTTGCAACTTCCAAAAAAGCAACACAATGCCAGGCAGAGAAAGCCTCTGAACAACAGGGGGACCCTCTGGGCATGTGGAACATGGGATGGAGTGCAGGGAAGCATTACAGGGGCCTTGGCGTCTCTGAAGGAACTGCTGCATAGAAGGCAAGTAGAATGGTTCAAAGTTACTCCAGAGAGCAGGGCAGGGAGTATTTCTTGCCTTGAGCTTGGGCTTACACAGCAAGGAAGCAGGCTTTGCTTGGAGAACGTGAAATGTTTCAGCTGCCTAAGCAGCAGCTCTTTAGAGAGCAGCTGCCGGAGGTGTGGGAGGCTGTCCCAGGCCATTGCCCAGACTCTCCTCCAGCTTAGTAGGTCCCACTTCGCAAACTGCACCCCCCAACGTCAACCCGACGGCCAAGGGGACAGGCCAGAGCTCCTAGGGCCCCGCCTGCAGCCAGAGGCAGACCAACCTAAGTGCGCAAAATCCATCCCCACAAAACACACACGTACACAAACACCACAGGAACCAGCCATAGGAACGTCCATGCTCTCTGACCAGAGGCTGGTCAATTAGTTGCAGCCCAGAAAATAACTGGCAGTTTGGAAGGCCTCCCAGGACGGCTGGCACTGCCGCCTTCATTTACCATTCCTGCTGGCCAAGCCTCTTCTTCAGCTAGAACTAAGACAACTGCAGGCGGTCCTCAATTTACAACAAACAAAAAGTACAACAGCCTCAGAAAAAACCAACTTATTATCCATCTTTAAAGTAGCCACCAATCCTGCAGGCCCTGTGATCACGATTCGGACACTTTGTAATTGTCTCACATTTGCGACAGTGGCTTGGGGCCAGGCAATTGCAGGTTGCAGCCTTTCTAGTTAGCTTCCAACAAGCCATCCAAGGGGGGGAACTAGTTTCGCTTAAAGGCCGCAGTAGAAATGGTCGTAAAATTAAGCCTAGTCACACGATGACTCACTTGACCACCACATTGCTTAATGCCCAAAATTCCCATCCCAATTACAGTCATAAGTTGAGGACTATATATACCTGCTGGAAGAGAAGGTGCCAGGGGCCTCCTGAATGCAAGACCTGGGCAGGGCCAGACGCAGCCCTCCTCTTCTGACCACTTCCCTTCAGCCACTGTCCCTGGTTCTTCGGTGGCCAGGCCCCAACCTTTTGAGCCACAGAAGGCTCGACAGGCAGCAGCCCTGGGGATCCAGCTTTGCCTTAGGAGCAGCCCCCTTTCTCCCATTTTCCCAATGGGGAACAGCAGTAAGAGGCAGCCTGTGGCAGTCCTTCAGCCCGCCATCCATCAGGGTTGGCATCCAGCAGATCCCTTCATCTGTGAAGGGCTCAGGTGGATTCCCTGCAGACAGGATCCACGGGCCCAAGCTCAGGAGGGGGACAGGAGGGGGGGCCCTGAGAATCCCAACCGAAGGCAGTGTCATTGGAAGGAACCTGGTTCCCTTGGGAGCCAGGACTGTGACGCAGCTGCTAAAATGGCCAATGGGATCCTGGCAGCAGAAAGCCACCTCTACGCTCTGCCTTGGTTAGACCCCCACCTGACGTTCCTATTTGGCTCAAACCGGGGCAGATGGAGTTGAGGGCCTGGAAACCTGGCTTGTGAAGGGCCGGTTAAAGGATCCAGCTAAGTTTAGCATAGGAAGAGATGCCGGATAGCAAACATCTAAAGGATTCAGGCAGGAGAGGAAACGGATGTCGCCCCAGAGGGCAGGACCAGGCTTGAAGCTGGAAGGAAAGAAGGTCCAAAGAGGTCAAGAAGGATCTCCTGGCTATGTGGTTCGTCTTCCCTGTAAGTCTTCCAACAGAGAGGAGGGACACCTCCTGATGGACCGAGAGGTTCTCTAAGGTCTCCTCTCATTCACACTCGGGGTGGGTTGCTCCCTCTGTGTTTCTGACCGGGAAGACTGGGCGGGGCCTGGCCACTCAGGGCAGGGCGGCCATGGGGACCCACAGCACTTCCTGACATCTCTGGGTAAGGCAGCCCACTTCTGAGCCTCTGCTGCCCCCTGCTGCCAGAGCACTTCAGCGGCAGAACAGACTGGATGCCCCGCCTCCCCACCACTGCATGTCTCACCAGCTGAAGGGTTTGCCAAACCACCACCTGCCCTGCCCACAAAGATGACTCATCGCCTGGATGGAAGTGCCAGCCAGGGTGGCCTCTGCTGGCCTAAGTACAGGTACAGAGGATGGGAACTTCTTCCTTTCTGAGGTGCCTCAAGTCTCTCCCTGCCCCCCCCCTCCCCCCGGCCACTGAGCTAGACCGGGAACTTGCCAAACTCCCAACCAGCCACTAGTGACCCCCACACGCAAACACACTCACACAGCCATGGCGTGGGCAGCTCAGGCAGGGCAGTGGCCGGGGGCTCCTCCTTGGCATAGCAAAGTCCTGGGCTGGTCCCGGGCAGAGAAAGCAGCTGCTGGGCGCCACACTAAGTGGTGAGATACAAAAACCTTCTTGCTCCAGAGCAAATCCCGCAAGCCAAGCCCATGGAACGCATGGAATGCAGCTGCCTGCTCCCTCCCTCCTTGGTGTGTGTGGGGGGGGAGGCCGGAGTGCCGGCTGACATTAATCCCACTCTCCAGCCGGATGGGGAGGAGCCCTGGGACACTTGAAAGGCAGTGGGGGAGCCGAGCCCAGGTACCCAAGTCCTTGGGGGCAACCTGTGGGCAGAAGAAAAGGGGCTATCGGAGACCCTGGCAATCTGCCTTTTGGGGCACAATCCTCAGACAGGTGCTGTTGCAGCCACCAAGGAGCAAGCACTGAAGCACCCTGGAGAAGGCTGCAGCCACGCTTGCTGCCAGGCTGAGCTGCAGCACAGAGCAGATGGGGGGGGAGCAGACCAGGGGAACAGAAGGACCAGCAGGGAAAGGGAGGGGGCCATCCCAGGGCCAAGAGTTCAGGAGAGCCGCCTCCCCTCCCATTTGGTAGTTGCCCTTACTCAAATCCGAGGGTCCCAGCTCTGGGGCGGTCCTCTGGAATGCTGAACCCGCCTGAGCATACAGACAGCAGCAGCCACGCCCAGCAACCCCAGCTCCTCCCTCCACCCCACCCCAGAGCCCTGGGCAGGGTCAAATTCCAGACAAGGCCCACCGGACGGGGGCAGTCTTTCACTCACCCCACATTCTCAACCCACACGTCCAAGGTTTTCTCATAGGGACAGGGCACCTTTCTCCCCAATCACCCCACCCTGGAGTGCCAGGAGCCTCACCAAAGCCGCCATTGGTCCTTTCAGCCAGAGATCCCATTCATGGCTGCCTGAATCCCACAGGGTGGGGGTCCCGGCAGAAAACAAGACCACTAGGCTCACCCTGAGAGCAAGTCCGGAAGCTGACTGACTTCCTCCCTGGCTCCCTCCTCTCCACCTGAACTACTCAACTCTGCAGAAAATAGGACAAGTAATTTTATCCGAACAACAGCAACCCCCATGACCCAGGCTGACCCTGGGATGGGAGACCACCGGGGGACCCCAAGCATTTGGGCTAGACTGGGAAGTTCGACAGACAGACAGACACACACACCCTGGAGGTGGCAAAGGCTTCTTTTGCATTGCCACCCAAAACAGGGAGGGGGCATATGGCCCCCCCGAATATTTCTTACTAGGCGTTCAGTCAAGTCATTGGTCGGGAGGTTGGGCAGATGCTGCCCCTTTTTCTAACATTCAGGGAGAAATTCAGAGGGCTCAGAGACCCCCTAAAGAGCTCAGCTGGGGTCATCCCAATAGTCTGTGCCGAACTTCCTGGGGAGACCACAGTCCCCGCCAAAGTCGCCAGCCAGCCAACGGGGAGCTCCGATGACTCGTCCTCAGCCGGGGTTCCGAGGCGCCCTTCGCTTCTCACTCGAGCCCACAGCCCAGGGGGTTCCCGGCCCTCTTGCATCCACTCCTTGCTTCGACCTTCCAGACCAGCCGGGGCAACCGAGCGCTTTCACCTGGCGGGCTCCGCTCCCCCGGCCACAGCCCGAAGCCCATCAGCCTTGCCGGCAGCCCTCCACCGGGAGACTCAGGGAACTTTCCTGGGGCAGTTGGCGGGCCGCCGGGAGAGAGACCGCTGGCGAAGATGGGCCGGAGCTTCGGTCCGACAGGGCCCGGCTGCTGCTCTCTCCCGAATTGCTCCAAAGCGGCGGAACGGCCAAATCCCCAGCAGGACGGCCGCCCAAGAGCCCGCGCCCGAACTGGGGACCCTCCAGCGGCGCCTTTGTGAGAAAAGGCTCGGAATCGCCGCCACCGGCCCACCGGCCCGCTCGAGGCAGCGCAGAGCAAGAGAGGCAGCCGCCGCCGCCGCCCGCCTTACTCGGCCGGGGAAAGCAAGCGAGGGAGCGGCCCGCGCCGAGCCGCCCGGCCCCTTCTGGCTCGGTCTCCAGGATGACCCGGAGGGCTGACGGGGCCGCGCCACAGTTGCCAGCCCCTCGCCCGCGCTCCGGCCACCGGCAAGGCACTCCGCTCGGGCTCGCCCCGGACCCCGCTGCAGGCTCGAGAGCGGCGGCCCCTGCAGGCCCAGCGGGAGGACTCGCCTCGGCTTCCCCTGGACGGAGAGGCGGCGGCCACGCGAGCAGCCCAGCGGCCAAGGCGGAACCGGGCGGGAGCGGCCGAGGGAGGCGGGATGGGCGCTGCTCGGGCAGGGCGGCGGCCGGACTCCTCCCGCCGCTCGCGGGCCAGCGGCTGGGGCGGGGCGGCCTCCCCGGACGGCGCGGGAAGACCGCGGAGGGTCGGGCTATTGCACGCCCGCCGCTCCGCAGAGGCTGCGAAGGCGACGTCGCGCCGAACTGCCGTCCCGACCGCGCGGTGGCGGCTGCACGTGGAGGGGCGGGGCTGCTGCCCTGCTCGGGGACGGCGCTTCGCCCGCCGGCGCGGCCTACCTGGTCCGGGAGACGAGACGTGCGAGGTCCAGCTGCGCTCTGCCCGCCGCGCCCTTCTCTCTCGCCGGCCAGAGGCGCCCGGCGGGGAGGTGGGCGCGCGGAGCGGTGGGCGGGTGGCGACTGCTCGGAGGCCGTCCCAGTCGGGCGGAGCGACGGGCGGAGCGCGCAGGCGCGGCGGCGGCGCCTGGGCACGGAGCTCTCTGAGGCCGCGGCTCTTCCCGCTGCAGGGCTAACGCCGAGACGGGACCCCGGAGGCCGGGGGAGGATCCCCGCCGCCGCGGTAGGGCCTACGCGGGTGCGCTGCGCCTCCGGGACCTCCGCATTCGGCGGCTGGTGGCCTTTCTGAACCCCGCTGCCAAGGAGGGACGCCAGCCAGTCTGCAGTTGGGCACCCGGAGCCCGGAGGCGGTCCTGGAAGCCGCAAACCTTGTGAACTCGGCGGCTGGCTGCTCGCTCGCCATCTGGCTGAGTGAGGCTGGGCCTGCTTCCCGGTGCGCGCAGGAGGGGAGTCAGAGAGGCCCAGGAACCCCAGAACCTCGCCTGCAGGCAAGGAGCAAGTCTGCAGGCAAGGAGCAAGGCGCTTTGCCCGAGATACCCGAGAAGCGAGCAGCCCGATGCCATGCAGCGCCCCCACCCGCCGCCGCCGCCTTTGTCTTTGCCCTTCTCGCTTCCATCCGAGCCCGGCATCTGCAAGAGGGGCTGAGAACGTCAAAGCTCTCCCAACTGCTTCGTGGCATAGCTTCCATCAGAGACTGTCTGCACGCTACTTTTTGTATAGAAAACCACTCGTAGCACTTAATGCATAAGACAGACAGAGCTGTTTGCCCTGGGCTCATCCCACACTTAGCAGCCCTCCTCTAATGCCACTTTTAACCCAACCTGATGCCCTCTGGTGCGCAACGTCTCCCAGAAACTGCTGCTGGGTCCTGCCAAGTGGCCCTTGTTTTCCACATCTGGAAGGGTCTGTTGCCCCAGCAGCCTCTACGCCCAGGGCCTGATTCTGTCAGCAATCCAAGCAAGAAGGGTAGGGCAAAGCTTGCAGGCTCAGCTCTCAGAGGCCCTCAGTTGCACACACATTGTTTTTCCCAGCTCATAATAGTGGTAAGAGAGGGAGTTCCTTCTGCCACAAGTAGGTGAGACCTCCCTTCTCTTTTTTCCTTCCTTCCTTCCGTCCAAGGTTGCCCATCTTACAATAATCCTAGGCTGCTCACAACAAAACCAGCACAAACAACAGTAAAACAATCCTGTCAGCAGCATCCTCCCCATCAGTTCCTCCAACGCTGGCCCCTCCCAGCCCAAAGCCTATCTTCCTGGCCTCCCGGGCCTCAGGAAGGCTGCTCCAAAGGCCAGGGCAGCTAGGGAGAAGAAGGCACACCTCCAAAGTCGAGGGGAGGGACCCAGAGCGCATCCTCCCTCTCCAACCTGGGAGAGGCTTGCAAATAACCAGGCTCTGTGATGCTCTTGGCTTTAAAGGTGAGAAGCAGCACCTTCTCCAGAGCCAAATCTGGAGAGAAACAGCCAGAGGTGAAATGTGGGGGAACCAAAGGGACTGGTTTTCAAGGGCAGCCCCATCTGAAGTCACCCAGTCTGTGATCTTCCTACAAAGTCTTCCTCTTCCATAATGCCAAAGCAGGCTGGCATGTTAGGGAGGTTTGGGAAGGCACAGAGTTGGAACCTGGTCTCTGTCCAAACCCTTTGGTGGCGACTCAAACGAAGGGGATCTTCCATGAATGAAGCAGGGATTTCCATGGCCCTTTGGCTGCTAAACACCTGGGGACGGTTGCAAGGATTCCTAAGTGATATCTTGAATTACTGAACTCGGAGGCTGTAAGCTATGTGAGCAATCCTCTGCTTATCACCGGTCCTTCAGCAACCTCCGTAGGTAAGAGGGCACTGAATGAATGGTGGCTTTGACCAGTCCTCAGAGTTCCAGCCGTCACAGCACCCTCACGGTCACATGATTGCTGTCTGGATGCTCGGCAGTCCTCTCGCACTTACGACCAGTTGCCAAGCACCCTCCTCCAATCATGTAATCCCCATTTGCAACCTTCTATGCTGGCTGGCCCAGAAAGTCAAGGAGGGAAGGTGGCAGGGATGATGATTGTAAGTTGCTGGGTGTTTCCCTCCCCCAGACTCTTTCCCAGGCCCCCCAGCACTCATAACTCACCAACCCTTTGGGCGCCCTCTCAGTGCCATGCCATGCTTCTCATGTCCCACTCCCCTGGCTTGCACTGTTCCTCCCTTTCGTGCTCCCTTGAGCCCCGCACACCTTCCCTGACCCACATGGGATCTCTCACACCGCACACACCCTCCCCAGGCTGCATGGTGCCTCTCATAAACCCTCACACGGTCTCCCCGCACCACTAACCCTTCCCCGCTTCCTCCTTCCATCCCCTCCCAACGAGTTGGAAGGGATCTTGGAGGTCGTCTAATCCAGTGGTCACCAGAAAATGTTGATGGTCCGCAGAGTAATGTCACTTCCAGAGCACCCCCCCAAAGCAATTAATCCAGGCTGTGCTGCCCACATGGCCCGGGGAAACACAGCATTAAGTAGTGAGGGGAGGGGGAAAGGGCAGAGGGGAGAACTTGCCTGGCCACTGGGCTGCTTCTTTCCACTTCTTTCGTTTGCTGCTTTTGGCTGCACGCAAGGAAAGCAGCAAAAGTCTATCTCTCCCCCAAACTCCACCAGGAGAGAAAGAAAGACTTCTGCTGCTTCTGTTGCTTTCCCAGCATGAAGCTAAAAGTCTCTCTTTCTCTCCTCTGGAGAGCAGAGCTGGAGACGGTATCCTGCGATCCCAAATAAAGAACGATTGATCGGTAGGAAAATGGGGTGGGGGATTTTCCTGCAGATTTTGGGGGGATTTTCCCAGGGTCTTTGCAGACAGGGACCCTGGGAAAATCCCCCCAAAAATCTGCAGGAAATTCCCCCACCGGGATCTCTCTCTTTCTCTCCCTCCCCCCTGAGACCTAGTGGTCCACAGGATTTAAAATTACGAGTTTGGTGATCCCTGAGGTCCAAAAGTTGGCGACCCCTGTTCTAGTCCAACCCACTGACCAAACATGACAAGTGGCTGTCCAGTCTCTTCTTAAAAACCTCCAGTGATGAAGTACCCACATCTTCTGAAGGCAGTTGGCTCCGTTGGTTTTGTTCTCACTGTCAGGAAGTTTCCCCTTAGTTCTAGGTTGCTTCCCTCCTTGATTGGTTTCCATCCATTGCTTCTTCTCCTGCCTTCAGGGGCTTTGGGGGATAGGTGGACCCCCCATTTCTTTGTGGCAGTCTCACAAATATTGGAACACTTCTATCATGTCACCCCTAGTCTTTCTTTTCATCAAAGTCACTAGACAAACCAGTTCCAGCAATTGTTCTTCTTATGTTTTATCTCCGGGCACTAATCATCTGTGTTGCTCTTCTCTGCACACTTTCTAGAGCACGAGTGTCAAACTCAATTTCATTGAGGGCTGCATCAGGGTTGTGTTTGACCTGGGGGGGAGCTGGGGTGATGGTGGCTGGGTGGTCATGGCCAGCTCGATGTCACTTGTGTTGGAGGCGTCTGTGGTGGCCTGAGCACTCTGTCAGTGAAAACAGGTTCCCGAGCTCCATTTTTGCCTGCAACAGCCTCCTGCAACTCTCTGCCAGTGAAAATGGAGCTCGGGAGGGCCGCCCACGGTTCCTGAAATCCGTTTTCATTGGCAGAAGCATCACAGGCCAGTCCTTCATTGTTTCCAGGGCACCCCCATGGGCCAGGTCTAAGCATCCTGAAGGCCAGATTCAGCCCCCGGGCCTTGAATTTGACACCCCTGTTCTAGAGTCTCAACCCCTTTTTTATATTGTGGCAACCAAAAGTGGATACAGAATTTCAAGCATGTCTCACAAAGGCATTATAAAGTGGTAGTAACACTTCAAGTGATCTTGATTCTGTCCCTCTGCTTATGCAGCCTAGGACTGCATTGGCTTTTTGGGCTGCTGCCGCACACTGCTGGCTCACCCTTAAGCGATTGTCCACTAGGACTTCAAGGTCCATCTTGCAGCTCCTGCTGTTGATCCTGGTCCCACCTCTTCTATACCTGTGTGTTTGGTTTTCCTTGCGTAGCAATACCACAATACTAAGGGTATATGCAAGCACCAGAGGTCCTTTTCTTGTGTCTGTTAGCTGTTGGCACCACTGATTTTTTGCTTATTGCACCAGCCAGGGAAGGTCATGCTGAAGCTTGATGCTGCCCCGAAAGCTGTTTTTTGTCCTGCTATCCTTGTGGCCTCTGCCAATTTTACAGCACTATCTTCTGAGCCTGAGTCATTTACAAATGTATTGAATAACACTTGTTTAGAAATGCAGTTTGCAGAGCGTCATTCAACACTGTCTTGTGTTTTCACACACAGCCTTTGACAAACATTCCCTGGATGCTCTTGCCCAACCATCCTGGATTGGATGCATCTGGTGGTAGCATAAGTCCAGCCCACATTTTGCCACCTTATCTTAGGATCGCACATAGAGTTGCCTCTAAATCCAGACACGCAACAGCAACATCAGCTGCATTTCTCTGGTCAACTCCTTGAGGGCTTCCCAGGGAGTACGCATTGGCTTGGTATAACTTGTTCCTGATTAAGGCCTCCTGGCTCCTGCCAAGAAATTAATTATTTTCTAGATGTTCACTAAAGTCTCCTTGATAATATGTTCCATTGTTTTGCTTGGTAACAACAGGGCACTATGCCTGGCGGAGTCTGGCCAGCAGCGCAGGAGAGAAACAAACAATTACTTTTTGAAATTTGGAGAGTAGGCTTCTGTTTTAGAGCCATGTTCTCATTGCAGCCACATCCTGACTGAATTCCTGTATTGACTAGAACTAGATCATAGGATCTTACAGCAGTTTGATCCATTCATGAATGAGCATGTATGGAATATTGAATATAATAAATCTTACCAAGAATGAATGATTAAAACCCTCAGTATCTGCAATTAGAAGACCTCTTTAAAAGCTTCCTGTGCTACAAATATTTTCCAGTGATCCTGAACCAGGTATGAGTCACCTGAACAAATGAGGACAATTTGTTTTCTGGATGTAGAAAAGTAATAGTCAAGCGCTCATCACTTTTTAGATTTCGTGCCACTAAAGGAGAAGATCAGAGATGGCATTCAACAGATTCTGACCAGTTCTGGAGAACTGGTAGTGGAAATTTTGAGTAGTTTGGAGAACTGGCAAATCTCACCTCTGACTGGCCTTGCCCCCATCTATTCTCTGGCTCCCATCAAGTCCCAGCTGATGGGTTGGGTCTTTTGTTGCCTTGCACAGGAGAACAGAGCTGGAAATCAGATTAGTGGGGTGTGGAAGGAAGGGGGATTTTGCAGTATATTCCCCTGCCACCCCCACCATACCACGCCCACCAAGCCACACCCAAAGAACAAGTAGTAAAAAAAAATTGAATCCCACCACTGGAGAAGACGCAGCATTTGTAACTGGAGCTTTTCTCAACCTCAACTTGTCCCCTGTTCCTTCTCTCTTGGGAAGCTGCGTGGGAACTATGCCGGTCGCCTCCTGGGTTGCTCCTGAAGATCCTGAAACCGGCTAGACGAGTCCAGGCCAGGCTGCCCAATTGGCCCTTTCCTGCATCTTGTCCTTCCCATCCAGGTGGGGGAAGGCCAGTCTGGACGGCTGGTTGACTGGCTGCCATGCGTGGGTGAGTCTCTTCCCCTCTCCCTGATCCTTGGGTCCCTGGCCCCTCAGATCTTTGGATACTCTTGGGGGGAGGGGTGATCATACCTCTTCCTGGGTATTCTCCTTGGATGCAAATGCAAATCCCCCTTCCTCCCCCTACTTGCCCATGTTGTTTGCTTAAAGCAAAGGGGACACTTTGTTCCTTCTTTCCATGGGGCAGAGCGCGTCGATAGAAACTGATGAAATGATGAAGATAGTGGCAGCTGGTAAAAACTAATCCACGTAGCTTCGTTGCCCTGTGTGTGTCTTGACGTAAAGATTTCTCTTTAGAAAGGGAAAGGGATGCCTGGCAGGACTGCAGGAAGTGAAAGCGAGTGCCTGAGCTGAAGCCCAAAGGACGGCTGGGAGATGTGGGGTCTTTAGGGGCCGCCCCTGAATCCACGCTGAGCAGAACTAGGAGCCCTGAGCTGGCAGAAATCACAGATCCGGTGTTGGCCCTTTGGCACTTCTTCATTTGTGATCTTGGAAAAATGTCTGGTGGCCACCTGGCTTCCCTGGGTCATTTGGCAGGTCCTGCAATTGGCACTGCCACATGGAAAATTGTGGCTTGGCTCATTTGAGCACAATATCCTTTTGAATCCAGCCTTGTTAGCCGGCAGCTCCGGGAAAAAGGACACGGTGGCGCATTGTGTCATGTCAGTACTGCATGAACGTTGTCCCTGCCCACTTCACCTGACCCTTAGGCTTGCTGAAGAAGGGCCCCTTGGCAGCGTCTTGGGCCTGGGCCGGATTGCAGCATTTCTAGGTCAATGCATCACCATTTACACAACTTGGGCCAAGTTCCCACTGAGTTCCACCTCCCGGTGCTTGATGGCACTTTCCCTCCTCTTGCGAAAGATTTCAAGAGCCTCCTTGGCTTTCTGTGTGATATCCACAGCTTACCGAAGAAAATATAAGAGATTTAGATGTATTTATGTAGCGAGCTTGATTTTTCAAAACAGCTTCAGAAACTTTGGAGTTCTAGAGCTTGTGAAGACAAGCTCATTTTTTAATATCTCTATAAATTTATCAACTGCCTACAATGGCCTAGTAGGGAATGTAGCTTCTTGAAATTAAGATTAATAAAAACATGCAAATGTTTAACAATGGAACAAGAAAATCTCACTGGACTTTCCACCACATCATTAAAGCATGGAATGCTCCTAAACTAAAAGAAATAGGATTTAATTTTTAAAACTTTAATCAATTGGAAAGTGATGGCTTAAGATCACAGAGACTATTTGAAGCATTTTGTAATTACAAGTTGAAGGACTGAAGCTGGAGCAGACTACCCTGTTCCATTTCGGATAAGTGGCTGTCCAGCCTCTTAGAAACTCCAGGGATGGAGCCCAGGTTGGGCTGTTTTTAGAATTTATTTGATTTGTCAATAGCTTACAAGATAATAGGTATAAGTATATACATAGTTATGAATACATGAAATGAGTACATATTAGAAAAATATGTACTCATCCCACAGCCCAATATATATATATATATATGTGTGTAAGGTTTTTTTAAGCTGATAATTTTAAATAATAAATAAGTTAAATAAAATTATATTAAATAAAATAAATAAGTTAAATAAAATTAAATAAATAAAATTATTTAATATAATAAATAATAAATTTAAAATTATCAGCTTAAAAAACCTTACACACATGTAAACAAAAGGCAACGAAACAAATAGCTTTCTGTCGGTATGGTCTCTGGTGATGAGCCGAAAGACAGAAAAGAAAGCAGTATGCTTTCTCCCTTAATTGGGGCTTAACAGGGTGTTGTAATACAAAGTATATATATATATATATATATATATGTGGATCTTGGGTTCTTCGGGTTTTCTCCCGCGTAGAGTTGGAAATATCTAGGCGACGTTTCGATGAAGTCTCATTCATCATCTTCAGGCTTGTGTCTTCGGCCTTGTGCTTCTCAGAGTGTGCTTCTCATCACTCTGAGAAGCACAAGGCCGAAGACACAAGCCTGAAGATGATGAATGAGACTTCATCGAAACGTCGCCTAGATATTTCCAACTCTACGCGGGAGAAAACCCGAAGAACCAAAGATCCACATACAAATACCCGCGAAAATCTCCGAAAACAAATATATATATATATATATACTTTGTATTACAACACCCTGTTAAGCCCCAATTAAGGGAGAAAGCATACTGCTTTCTTTTCTGTCTTTCGGCTCATCACCAGAGACCATACCGACAGAAAGCTATTTGTTTCGTTGTCTTTTGTTTACATGTGTGTAAGGTTTTTGAGCTGATAATTTTAAATAATAAATAAGGGAGACTAGTATAGATCTATTTCGAGCTAGTTAGCTCTCTTCAGCTAGCCATACCCTTACTGGGATTCGAACCAGGGAAGTATTACATGTGAGGCAGTTGTAATTGCCACTACACCACTGGCTCTATCCTTATCAGCAGAGGCAGGGGAATAAGTATATACTTTGTATTACAACATTAATTGGGGCTTAACAGGGTGTTGTAATACAAAGTATATACTTATTCCCCTGCCTCTGCTGATAAGGATAGAGCCAGTGGTGTAGTGGCAATTACAACTGCCTCACATGTAATACTTCCCTGGTTCGAATCCCAGTAAGGGTATGGCTAGCTGAAGAGAGCTAACTAGCTCGAAATAGATCTATACTAGTCTCCCTTATTTATTATTTAAAATTATCAGCTCAAAAACCTTACACACATGTAAACAAAAGACAACGAAACAAATAGCTTTCTGTCGGTATGGTCTCTGGTGATGAGCCGAAAGACAGAAAAGAAAGCAGTATGCTTTCTCCCTTAATTGGGGCTTAACAGGGTGTTGTAATACAAAGTATATACTTATTCCCCTGCCTCTGCTGATAAGGATAGAGCCAGTGGTGTAGTGGCAATTACAACTGCCTCACATGTAATACTTCCCTGGTTCGAATCCCAGTAAGGGTATGGCTAGCTGAAGAGAGCTAACTAGCTCGAAATAGATCTATACTAGTCTCCCTTATTTATTATTTAAAATTATCAGCTCAAAAACCTTACACACATGTAAACAAAAGACAACGAAACAAATAGCTTTCTGTCGGTATGGTCTCTGGTGATGAGCCGAAAGACAGAAAAGAAAGCAGTATGCTTTCTCCCTTAATTGGGGCTTAACAGGGTGTTGTAATACAAAGTATATACTTATTCCCCTGCCTCTGCTGATAAGGATAGAGCCAGTGGTGTAGTGGCAATTACAACTGCCTCACATGTAATACTTCCCTGGTTCGAATCCCAGTAAGGGTATGGCTAGCTGAAGAGAGCTAACTAGCTCGAAATAGATCTATACTAGTCTCCCTTATTTATTATTTAAAATTATCAGCTCAAAAACCTTACACACACACACATATATATATATATATATATATATAAGAAAAATAAAAGAAATAGGACAGGAGGCACATTGGTATGCTTATGCACGTCCCCTACAGACCTCTTAGGAAAAAATCAAGTTTGGTGCGGTTAACCTTGAGTTGGTATCTATTTTGTTTCTTTCTTTCTTTTGCATGAAGACAAAGGCAAAGAATGAAGGAAGCAGCAGCTGCTCTTTCTCCCTGATGCCGGTCGCCTCCTTGCCATCTTCTCCCATTAGTGGGATAATAAAAAAGCAGCTTGAAAGCATGAAAATGTTTCAGGGCAGAGCAGAGAGAAAACGAGAACAGAGACAAAGTAAAGGGCTGCCTTGTGTGCTGCAGCTGTCCAAATATTTACCCCAGAGATAAGCATTCCAAAAATACCAGTAGTTTATTTTTGCTTGTAGAAGTGTTGGAGCTTTTTACATTGGGTAACAGGACTGATGAATGTGGCCAGGAATTTCCCCCACAAATTAAATGCAAAGCTTTCGAAATGGGTGCCCTCTCACTATTGCTCACTAGGTGCAGGCTTTGCCGATACTTTGACTTTGCTCTTAGATGATGTCCACCTAAGAATGGATGCAGGAAATCCATCTCTAATTATGACTTGTTTCAGAAGATAACATGCTATAGTATTTAAAAGATCTTTGCAGCATCTTATATATTATGATCTGCAGTTCTTTTGTATTATTATGAACAAATCAACATGAGCATATAGGATCTGAAGGCTGTGCAAATTATAAAAAGTCTACTGGCCTGTTTACTGGAATATTTTCCCAGTATTAAAATCAGTGTCAAGTAAGCTTTATAAAACTTATTTGGTAATTTCCCCATTTTAAAGGTTGTCTTATAAAGATCCAATACAAAGGAGCTCAGGATCTTTGTTTTACCTTGAAAGCAGTGTGGTCTTAAAAATTAAGTGTCAACTTTGAATCGAACCTGGCTGAAGCCATCTTGTGCTGCTTCACAGTTGCCACACAATATGGGGGAGGATGAGGGGGAAATAGCTATGTATCTAGACAAAACAAAGAGCATTCCCGTGGGAACCAAGATCATCCCAACAGGTGACAGTTGGAGGAGGAGCAGAAGTAGTTGAGGGAGCCTGCCACCTGCTTTGATTGGGCAATGTGACCTGTAACACCTGGGGAGGGAAACCTTTGCTCTTTTAATTAACTTCAGGAAACTTTTAGAGTGGGTTTGCACTGGCTGTGCCAATTTGATGTATCCAGTAAACATGTTCTCTGAGGAACGTTCCTGCCTTGGGGTTCTGATTTCTTTAGATGCATTACTGGGAGCACTGACCATTAAACCAACTGCTAACTTTCTGCTCCATCTGGAGCTAGTCTCCAGGGACTTGAGCCCCGACTGCCCTCCCAATTTTCAAGGGAAGACTCAGGGAAGACCGAGAAGGAGCCAGAGGGGGCTGCCAGTGCCAGCACTGTCCATACTGAGCCAACAAACGGTGGTACTGCTGGAGCAGGCTGCCCTCTCAACGGGGACCCGGAAGGAGGCACCGGGCACTGAGCTGAGAAGGATCTCAGATGCCAGGGCTCAGGCCAGGATCCTGTTGACATCCACGCAGAACTTGGCTGCTCTCATTCTGCGCTGGAGACCCAGGGGACCCATCGAGTTGGACGAATCGAGAATGGCAACACTGGAGAAGGAGCCATGCTGTGACCAGGGCAGGAAGCAAGTTAGGTTGCCTTTCAGCTCAGACTACAATGTAGAAACGGCCATTATTAAATCCAAATCTGCCAACTTTTGGATAAATCCTGCCAGTGCCATTTCCCAGCCTAGCACTGGAATGTCTTGTAAAGGAGGCCAGGGAAGCCTCCATCCCATATAGGGGGGGCAGTGAAAGGGGTTGCCTCTTCTAACCCCCCGCCCAAGACCTGGGTGGCTTTTACCCCAAGGCTGGCACTCTTTCACCGAGGCCTGGCCCCGGGAGAGGGAGGGAGGGAGGGGATCTGCTTAGGCTGAATTTGACATTCTCTTCACTTTGTCTTCACTGGGTCTTTCCTATTCTTCCTGTGTTTAAGGCTTTATGCTGGGTTGCAAGCTGCCCAGAATTGTCCTGGAGTTGGGTGGTGCCTACATCAAATGAATTATTGTTATTATTTTTGCTTATCATCTGTGCCTCCTCTGCCTCGTCTCTGTTGATTTTATGCAAATCCCAAAGGAGCATCAATGTTCCTGTGAAAAGGCCAATCTCCCTCCCTCCTTCCCCCCACCCCTCATGTGGGTTTCCATTGCTAATCCTTTCCACCCCTCCCCTTTCTTCCTGCAGGGGCGCCTTCCCTTCCCTGGGCGTTCAGCCAGGCTCCGTGCTGAAGGGGGAGGGGGGTTCACGTGTCTCCGTGAACCTGTGGGAGCCAATGGCTTGTGCTCTTGGGAGGACCCATCTCCTCTGGGTCTTGTTGCAGGACCCTCAGGTCAGGATAAGAGAGACAGGGCTCTTTACTCATCAGCCGGATGGTCGTTTCTGCTCAGCCTTCTCTCCGAGAGGAAAACACAACTCAGATTGCAGGAAACTCTAAGGACAGAAACAATGGCTCTTATCAAGGCCTAAATTTAGGGTTCAGAAAACAGGCAGAATATCTTGGAAACTTTTCCTGTTTACCTGGTACTGCACTGGGAAAGGCAGAGCTGTCCCGGACTGCTTATTCTGAAGAGGGTCAGGATTCTCTGGCCGGAAAGGCCCAGCTGCTCTGGCGGGAAAAGGACACCCATTTGCTGCAGCAAGAAACCTGCAAGGGCAATTTGCACATTTATGAGACTCTCCAGAGCTGCCCGTAGGACTTCAGCTAGCCACTGAAGTGGGCATCACTTTCCATTTGGAGAACTTGGAAAAATACTTTGGAAGAGCCAAAGAAAGAAAGGCTTGCATGCCAGGGAGGGAGGGAAGGGAGGGGGGTAGAGGAAGGAGGGAGGAAAATAATGGAGGAAGAGGAGGGAGGGAAGAAGGAGGGAAATACAGAAGGAAGGGAGGAGGGAGGAAAAGAAGGGAAAGGGAAGGAGGGAGGGAGGGAAGGAGAAAAGGAAGGCAAGGGAGGAAGGGAGGAAAGTAATGGAGGAAAGGAGGGACTCACTTCCTGGTGGCAGAAGAAAACCCTCCTCTCACTGCTGTTACAAGCGGCTCCATTCCACTGATACAAACTTTGCCTTATCCCGCTGTTCCCCTCTTGTGAGGGTGGACTTGCCCCTTGCCAGGGTCAGCCAGAGAGTACATCAGTTCAGCTGTAGACAGAGCACAGGTAGCAGGAGGAAAATGCTCAGCGGCAGAGAAGATCTGCAACTCAGGACTGAGCCATCAGGCTCTTGGTGTTCTTGGCAGTTTCCTTGCAAATGTTTCCCAACAGGCTAGGCAAGGATGACCTGATCTACTTTGCTCGTGAAACACCTGCCTGAAATTAAGAGGAAGGAAAAGAAGGGAGAAGGCACTAAAGCTACCAAGGGCCATAAAATCCTGCATGTTCTAGAGGAGGTGAAACTGTTCTCAGGATGCCAGGACAGAGCCTCCACTGAGGCCGACTGGAAGGTCTGAAAGAGGGAGTTTCACGTTGCATTTCATGGCCCTGGAAAGGGCCCGAGAATTCTGAGTTTTTGCCTGGCGCAGCAGCTGCTAAAGAATTTTGGACCTTCTCTGCTTGAAGACTTCTAGTGAGCTTATTGATCCCGAGGAAGTATGTTGATCCTGGGTCTTAGATCCCTATAGGAACAGAACCTACCAGTTCTTAATCAAGAAACCAACCTCCGATCCAGCTATACAGGACAAATACCACCTACCATCTAATCTTGAAGATTGGAAGGTTCCCTGGTGCTGGATCTCATCAGAGCTCAGACTAGCTTGCTCTCATCAGGGTCAGCATGTCATCAGCCAGCTGACACTGTTGGATCCCTTGATCCCCTTGGAGGGATCTTTCTGGTGGTTCCAGTCCTTCCTGAGTGGCTGCTGCCTGTTGTGTAGGAGGGGGCAGAGTTTGTGCCCTCGGACTCTGCCCTCAGGGTTCCCCTCCTCATGAAGCTCCAGAGGGGTCTCCCTGGCAGCTGAGAGTTGCAGGTCCTGCCCTTTTTGGAGATCACGGCAGCACTTGGGACAGGTAGGGCACCTTCTGAGGAGGCCAACTGGGATGCCATCGAGCTTCGAGATTTATAGAATAGAATAGAATTGAATATAATAAGGAATAGAATAAGGAATAGAATTCTTTATTGGCCAAGTGTGATTGGACACACAAGGAATTTGTCTTGGTGTAAATTCTCTCAGTATACATAAAAGAAAAAATACAGTACATTCATTAAGAATCAAGAATCATAATGTACAACACTTAATGATAGTCATCGGGTACAATAAGCAATCAAATCATACTAGGAAACAATCCATATAAACCGTAAGAATACAAGCAACAAAGTTAACAGTCCTACAATCACAAATGGGAGGGGATGGGTGATAAGGAGTGATGAGAAGATTAATAATGCTAGTAGTGCAGACTTTATAAATAGTTGAACAGTGTTGAGGGAATTATTTGTTTAGCAGTGATGGCTTTCGGGAAAAAAGTGTCCTTGAGTCTAGTTGTTCTGGTGTGCAGAGCTCTATAGCGTCGTTTTGAAGGGTTGAAACAGTTTATGTCTGGGATGTGAGGGGCTGTGAATATTTTTACAGCCCTCTTTTTGATTCGTGCAGAATACAGGTCCTCGATGGAAGGAAGATGGGTAGCAATTGTTTTTTCTGCAGTCCTAATAATCCTCTGAAGTCTATGTCTGTCCTGTTGGGTTGCGGAACCAAACCAGACAGTTATAGAGGTTCAGATAAGCAGTTTGAGCTTTCTGAGTTGGTGCAGAAAGAACATTCTTTGTTGTGCTTTTTGGATGTTTTTGATGTTAGGTGTCCATTTTAGGTCATGTGATATAGTAGAACCTAGAAATTTGAAGGTCTCTACTGTTGACACTGTGTTGACTAGTATTGTAAGAGGTGGTAGTATGGGAGGGTTTCTTCTAAAGTCTACCACCATTTCTACGGTTTTGAGTGTGTTCAGTTCCAGATTCTTCCAGTTACACCATGAGGCAAATTGTATATCCTCCTGTCTGTATGCGGATTCGTCATTGTCTCGAATGAGACCAATCACTGTTGTGTCATCAGCAAACTTCAGTATTTTAACGGATTGTTTGCGATGCAGTCATTGGAATATAGGGAGAAGTGGAGAAAGCACACAGCCTTGGGGTGGGGGGGGCTGTGCTGATTGTATAGGTATCAGATGTGACACCTGCTGCTTCCTGTCTGTTAGGAAGCTTGTGATCCACTTACAAGTGTGTTCAGGTACCGCTAGTTGGTTTAATTTACTTAGAAAAGTGTCTGGAATGATGGTATTGAATGCTGAACTAAAGTCTACAAAGAGGACCCTTGCGTAGGTATTTGGAGATTTGAGGTGTTGTAGGATGTAGTGCAGAGCCATGTTAACAGCATCATCTGTCAATCTATTTGCTTGTTATGCAAACTGCATGGGATCTAACAGTGGATCCGTGATGGTTTTCAGGTGGAACAGTACAAGCCTTTCAAAGATTTTCATAACTACAGATGTTAGAGCAACTGGTTTGTAGTCATTCAGTTCCTTGATGGAGGGCTTCTTTGGCACTCTGATGATATTAGAGCATTTGAAGCACGAAGGAACATAGCACATCTCTAGTGGTCTGTTGAAGATTCGGGTAAAGATGGGGGCCAATTGCTCAGCACAGACTTTTAAGCAAGTAGGAGTTATCTTGTCTGTCCTTGGTGCTTTTCCTGGCTTTTGTCTGTGTAATAGATTTTGCACTTCTTTTTCTATGATCACCAGAGGTTGTGAGCCCAATGGATTGGGGCAGAGATGGTATTCAGCAGGTTCTGACCAGTTCTGGAGAATCGGTAGCAGAAATTTTGAGAAGTCTGGAGAACCAGTGGTAACCTTTCCCCTGGAGTGGGTGGGAATAGAGATTTTGCAGTATCCTTTCCCTGCCTTGCCCACCAAGCCACGCCCACAGAACCGGCAGTAAAATTTTTTGAATCCCACCACTGGATTGAGGCCAGTTATAGGAGGCTTGGCTGTTGTTAGTGTGTTTGAGATGTGGGTTGTGGAGATAAGTGGCTGTAGTTTCTTTTCAAACCTGCAGTAAAACACATTCAGGTCATCTGCTAGTTGTTGATTTCCTTCGGCCTGGGAAGGAGGTTTGCTGAAGCCAGTAATGTTTTTAAGAGTTTTCCACATGTTTGCTGGTTCATTTGTTGAGAACTGATTCCTTAACTTTTCAGAGTAACTTCTTTTTGCTGCTCTGATCTCTCTTGTTAATATTCTTCTGACCTGGTTGTATAGCATTCTGTCACCTTTTCTGTAGGCTTCCTACAGTTGTAGCTGCTTAAGTTGTAGCTGCTTAAGTTTAGCTGTGAACCAAGGTTTATTGTTACTATATATTTGCAGGTTCCTTGTTGGTACACATAAGTCTTTGCTTAAGTTTTCTTTCTTCTGCCAAGAAATGCGGAAGAGGCGGGGAGTTTGTGGGGGGAGTGTTGTTTGACAATTTCAGAATGGAAAGCAGGCTAAAACCGGAATGAAACGGCAGCTGCCCCGGGGTGTTTCCGGATACAAGGAGGGCTGGGTTCGCGGTTTGAACCAAAGGCTCAGCTACCGGCGGTCTTCGTGGACAGAGAGCGATCAGCCAGGTGGACCAGGGACCGGGCTACCTTAACAGTTAACGGATAACCAGAGTTGGAAGGGACCTTATAGGTCATCTAGTCCAACCACCTTCCTCCTCCTCGGCCAAGCCAGGCGGGAGACAGGCACTGATAGCTCGCGCTAGCTCTGGCCGAAGCCCCGAGAGCGAGAGCGCTTAAGGCCGGCCGGCCGCTCGCCTGCCCACCCCGGTCACCCACAGGAGCGCTGGAGAGCAAAGGGGCTCTGTGGGAGGCGAGGGGCATCCTGTTCCCTGTGGCCGGGTAACTGGGACCGGCCCAACGGGGGAAGTGGCTTCTCCCCCTCTCCCGGGCGAGCCCCTAAGAGCAACATCTGCCGCAAGCATGAAAAGGCCGAAGGAGCCCAGAGACAGGCTGGGCTGGGAGAAAGGAACTGGCTTTAAAGGGAGAAACATCAGCACAGTGCAGCCCAAGATCCCTCCGCCTTCTCCTTCGGGCGCCCTCTGCCCTCTTGCTTTGAAATCTCTGCTTTGTTTTCAGACAGCATTTTACCAGCCAAATAGCTATGACTGTTACTAGATAACTACCCAGAGATGGACAGCAAACAAACATAATAAATGTATAACTGTTAGAAGTCCCGCCTCACAGCCTGAATTCAGTAGTTGATGAAGTTCGGTCCGAACCGAGCATCGTCTCTGAGTTTAATGGCAGCCAATGGCCAGCAAGAGATCAGTCGCACCCTGCTGTCCACTCCGCCCCGCCCGCCCCCCGTGTTTCGCAGGACACAAGCCTCGCCCCCTTCCCCCCCCTTCTGTCACGGGAACAGGTCGGAAGCTTGACCGCTTGGGCCAGAGGATTTTCAGCCGCACGAAGAACCCACTAGCCGAAATGTTTGTACCAGACCAGAGAAAAGCAATCGGGGGGGGGGGGGAATCAAAGTTAGGCGCCCCTTTAATTGCAGCCCAATGGTAGGAATTTCCCAGATGGAGATTCTCAGTCATCCTGGTTATGGCTGACCCAAAGGTGCATTTCAAGAGGCAATTGGACTTTCTGGGTTTTCTTTCTTTCCCTTCTCATCCTGGGAAAGGGGTCCCAGGGCCAATAAAATCAGAAGCGGCTCCTTGGAAGAACCTTCCTTCAAAGGGCTTAAAAGGGGCAGCAGCCAGATTGTGGAGCACAGCAGGAGTTGGGTTTCTAGTTTGTGTTTGTGAGAATACAACCAAAAACACCCCCTAAACATTTGCACTCTGAACCCGTGACACTCAGGGGTGAGCTGTGTATCCAAACCACGAGCCCTTGAATCTGGCCTGAGCCTTCCGGCCTGGAGACCACCTGTACTGGCTCTAGGCAGGTGGGGCGGCCCCCACCCTTTCCTGGCTAAGAGGGGAGAAGATGGAAACACTGTATTTTCAAAAAAAAATTTTTAAAAAAATATTTTCCACAACTGGTTGCTCTGGTTGCTATTTTGATGATGATTATCACAATTATTAATTCTGATTCTGTATTGTTTTTACTATGTAACGCTGCCTAATGCTGCCTAGCAGTTTCAGTGGCAGACAAATTTCAGGAAGAAATGACACCCATTTAACTGCAATTGCCAATTAAACAGTGTGAAAGGGCAGCAAAATAGCCATAGCCCTCAAGGCTTCTATACCGCTTCACCGTGCTTCACAGCCCCCTCTAAGCGGTTTACTATTGAGTCGACCTATTGCTGCCAACAATCTGGGTCCTCATTTTACCGACCTCGGAAGGACAGAAGGACGAGTCAACCTGGATTCAGATGGAAGGGCCTTGATCAAAGTGAAGCTTCCAAGCCTTGGGCTGCAACACACAGCAGATGCCTCAGAAGACCCTGGAAGGAGCCAATGTCTTCCCCACGCTGCTGGGGGCCTGGGTTTCAGCATGTGTGTGTGTGAGAGAGAGGGGAGGGAGGGAGAGGAGAGGGAGGGAGAGGCCACTTCCTTTGAGACATCATCGCAGCCTTTTTGCTAACATGGGTATTAGCAATGCCGTGTTAATGTGACACATCACACATGCTTCTTCCCGGAGAAGAAGAAAGATTCACCCATGGGTGACACAAGTGCCAGGAACAGCAAGGCTGCATTGCAGCAGGGCATCTTCCATGGGGGGGGGGGGGGGGGGGGGGGGGGGGGATCCCTTTAAAACGGCCTGGAAACTGCAGAAACTGGCAGGGGTGGGGTGGGGTGGGGGAGGACAGGTTGGCTGCAGAGAGCTTTAACTGTGAGAACGTCTGTTTTACTTTACTTCCGTTTACGTTTACAGCGCTTAAAGGCCACCTTCCTCCCAGTTTTCTCACCTCCTGTTGAGGCAGCCATATTGACCAGCTCACAATCTGCCCCTCTCCAGGAGGGTTTAATGGAAAGACCACAAGGGAGCCGAGACGCCCGTCCGCCCGTCATAAGCTTCCCAATACAGTGCCTGCCTCCCGCTTTTCTCCAGAAGGTAAGCAGCTTCCCTGGCACCTTCTCCCTTGCCAGTCAGATTAATGCCACCCCTCCAGAGCAGACACCTCCCTCCACCCTGACCAGGAATACTGTAGGGAAAACCAGTGCAGGATGCCTGGGAAACCCTGGAAAACGAGATAATGAAGTCCCAAACAGAAACAATAAACAGAAAAACAAGGGATACCAGCAGAAAGAGCTCTCTGACTAAAAGGACAATATAAAAAATGGAAAGGGGGGTTTGCAATAGAACAGAATACCAGCAAATAGCCCAAATCTGCAAAGACCAAGTCAAGAAAGAACAACAAATGTCAAAAATAAGTTTTTTTCATATATAACCACCAAGAGGAAAGTCAAGGAAATGACTGGTCCACCAGTGGATGAAGATGGTCAGAAGATGACAAGTAACAAGAAAAAAGCAGAACTGCTTAATTTCTGACTTTCCATCTCTTTTTACACAAAAGGCAAAAAAACACCATGGGAGACAGAACAAGATAGCCACGGATTTGGCAAGAGATTTGGCCTCTGCATTTGGCCAGGATTTACATCCCAGGTTTTTGAAGGCACCGGCAGACGCGATTTCAGAACCACCAAGAGCCCCAGCCGGAACTGCCAGGGGGCTGGAAAAGAACCAGTGTGGCTCCAACCTTTGAAAAGGGTGAAAAGGAAACTACAGGCCGAAAAGCTTGACGTCAATACCTGGGAAAATCCTGGAAAAGATTCCCTCATCAAGCAGGCAGTTTGTGAGCATCCAGAAATGAAAAAGGCGATTCCTGAAAGCTGTTAAAAGCAGCTCACACCAAATAAACATCATTGCCTTCTTTCATAAAGTGACTCAAGTAGCAGCTCGGGTGAATGCTGTGAACACCACGTACTTGGACTCTGACAAAGTAGACCACAGCCTCCTTCTTGGTGAGAGGGAACCACAGGGGACAGACAGCATCACATCCAAGGGATGGTCAGCGGCTGACCGGTTGCCTTCAGCACATAGGCACAGGGGAGCTACGCCTACATGGAGGGGAGTGGGCAGTCTTAGGCCCAGGACTCTTCAGTATCTCCATAAATGGCTTAGCTGAGGGGATAGAAGGGGAACCATCAAATTGGCAGAAGACACTGGGTTGGGGGAGACGGCTAACGCTTTGGAAGACAGGCTCCACATTCAGAAGCCCCTTGACAGGTTTGAGCCTTGGGCCCAATCCAACAACACGCACTTCTGTGGTGAGGAAAGGGAAGCCCTGCACTTCTTGGGCAGGGGAAAGCAGCCGCCCAGGCGCAGGACAGGTAGCTCCTGGCTCAGCCGCAGCAGGGCCTGTGAGGGAGAGCTCCGTGTGTTGCTGCCGTTGGAGTCAGCAGAGGGCTGCAGCTCTCGAAAAAGCCCCGACTTAAAAGGCCCAAATGGCCAGGGAGCCAGAGGCCTGCAGCAGGACGAGAGCCGCTTGGGCCTGGCTCCAAAGCCGAGGTGCCCCCAGGCACCCCTGGGTCGGGCCCTCCTGCCTGAAGGGGGAAGCCCTCCCTCCCTCCCTCATCCAGGCTTTTGGGGGGGGGGGGAGGCTTGCAAGTCTTTGCCCCGTTTCAAGGCAAATGCTCAAAGGAAGAGCAGCCTTTGCATTTTCTTTCCAGCTATGATAAAATGTATTTCAGTTCTAAAAGGATTACATTCCGTAAGAATCCTACAATCCCAGTGTTCCAATAAGTGCCAGCAGAGGCTCCTCATAACATCGCAGTGAAGCACACAGGTCCTAAGGGGCACTAGGACAACGGGAAAGCCAGCTCCGTCCAAGCTCTTCCACACCAAAGGGAGGCAGGACTCTTCAGCCAGGCCACTCCGGAGGCCGGGTTGCCTCACGATGCGCATGGAGGTGCCGAAGGGGGACCTCAGAAGTCACAGGGCGGCCTCTCGCCAGGAAGGTGTTCTGCGCTGCTGGTCCCAGCCCAGCCCGCCTGCTGCTCGGCCGACTTCGGGCTCGGCTGGACCTGGGAAGGGAGGGACCTGCATTTAAATGCAATTCTGCCCCCCCCCACAACTCAGCCCAGAAAGAAAGGAAGGCAAAGAGGGAAGCTGCCCCCACAGGGTTCGTGGGGGGGGGAGGGGGGGGGGCTCTCCTTGCCATGGGGCCAAAAACTCTTGCAGGGTTAATCCAGGCCAGAGCCCAAAGGTGGCTGGGTAAATTCTGTCTCTCCCTCTGCAGCACCAGAGCCCTTTGCTGTGGCAGGAGTCTTCCGGCACCCTCTAGGCACATGGACGCACACACCCCTTCATGGGCAGGGAGGATGAGGAAGCAGCAGCCCTCACCTGGACCGGCTGGCTAAGGCCCACGAGGGACCGCAGCGTGTTGCTGTAGTAGCCCAGGAGGAATTCTCCTCCCGCTTTGGGGAGGCCCTCAGCCCCGAGGTAAACCTGCAAACAAGGAAGCCGCCATCAACTTTCAGCGGCAGCAGAAGAGCAGCCAAGCGGAAGAAAGCCCCGGGAACCGTCCTTCACCTGCTTGGCCCTGTCCTCGGAGGAAATCTCATTATCCTGCACCCAAACGTACGCGATGTAGTCGTTTGCATGTCGGAAGGACACCTGCCAGGAGGGAGGAAGAGCTGCAAGGGGAGCCCAAAGACCTGCCTGCCCACACAGGTGGGGGGCTCCCAGTGAGAGGGAGTGCCGGCCCAGACCAACCAGCCGTCCCTTCAGAGGCCGAGTGAGAAGCAGCCACCAGGCCAGACAGGCCCCGCAAGGGACCATCCCGCCCGAGCCCATCATCCTCTAGGCAGGTAGGAGCCTCTCCCATCCCTGGGGGGGGGGGGGTTGGAAATGGGGAGAGGGTTTTCCCAGCAGGCAGCCGGCCTGCTCCCCTTCTTGCAAGACCAGAGTGGGAGGGGGTGTTGCAGCCTCTGCCCAGGCGGCTGGGAAAAAGATCTCCCTCTGGCCAGAGAAGGTGGCTTCAGGACAGCCTGGCTTCCATGGACAGCAGAGCAGGGCCAAGTCTGAGCACTAGCCTGAAGCACCCTCCCCTCCACACCCCTGGTGCCAATCACCCTATAGAGCCCAATCCAGTCCCAGGCACTGCTGGCGAATTCTGGAGCGGTGACATAGCTGACCGTGGCGTCCTGCTCCGCCCTCCAGGTGCCCACTGGGCAGAGCACAACCAGGGGCTCCGTCTGCAGGGGCTGCATCTGCAGGAACAAAGCCCCCCCCAGATGAGAAAGGCCAGGGAGCACCCCACCCCTGCCAACCCTGGAACCCTCTGGGGCTCTGCTCCTCCTCCCAAGGCACAGCCCCCTTGGCACCCAGCCCGCTTCATGCTTGGGGTCATAAAGGCCCGAAGGCTGCCGGGCTAATAGGCCCACCCGGTAAACCAGGCCAAAGCAACAAAGTGGGACTGAATCGGACTTTCAGCTTACTCCCAGGCCAGCCTCCGTATTTAAAGAGCTCCGGTCAACCTTCTGTGGTTTGGGGCTCTAATTCCTCTCTCTGCCCAGAGGCTTAGCCAGCCCCCACCCCCACCCCCACCCGCCAGGTGGCACCAGCCCTCTCTGCCTCCCCTTGGGGAAAGGAAGCCCTTCCAGGGAGCCGGACCTGGGATTGCACTTGCTCTGCTAAGACTGAGTTTTAGGGCCGGGGGTTTTCCCTTTGGGCGGGGGCCGCTTCTTGATAAAGGTGCGCAAGGAGAATCTCCATAAACAAAAATGTTGCCACAACCCAGAGGCCCGGGGGATGTCATATCTGCGGGGGAGGGGAGTGATACGCAGCCCTCGGGCCATCCTCAGGACTGGCCTTCATTCAGGCTCTGTGCCCAGGCAATGCTAGTTTATTCAATTCAACGTGGCTAAGCAAGCCACAGCTCGGCCCGGAGTGTGCATGGACATGAAGGACACTGTTCCTAGCCGGAGGCTTCAACGGGGCCCCCTCGGAGGCCCTGCACCAACCACAAACCCGGTGGCATCGGCTGATTTAAGGGCAGGCTGTCCATGCCCAGGGCCTGCCTCAGGATGGCAGGGCAGGCTGGGCAATGTCCTTTGGCAGCTGGGGGCCAAGCGGACAAGCCCATTGGCCGGAATCCCAATCTCTTTGGAGAGGAGCCAGGATGCTACCTTCAGCTCAAAGGTGCCAGTGACTGGCTTGTGATCGCTGATGTTGTAGTCCATGTGGCTGGTGTAGCTGCCCAGGGAGAGGGAAACCCCTCCCTCCCTGGGAGCCTCCTCCGGCTTGGAGCACGAAGGCAGATGTTTCACTCTCCAGAGGATCCGGTCGGTCCAAGCGGGCTTCCGTCTCTTCTCACTGCAGAAGCAAAGGGAGTGTGTGTGTGTGTGTGAAGAACAGGGGCCAGCTGGTCCCCAGGGCAGCCCAAGGGGCCACGCACCCCCACCCTGAGCAGAAGGGGAAGCTGGGCTGGGGCTCAAGCCATTTTGCTGCATTCAGGGGCTAAGCCTGGGCAGCTTTTTATCCGAAGCCGCTCCCCTCCCTCCAGGCAGAAAAGCCCTCCTCTGCACACACGCCCTGTCTCAAACAGCTCAGAAGCACTTTGGCCACAGTTGTGGCAGCTGCAATTCTGGCTCATCTTTCCAGCTGGTCGGTGCTCGGGTGGCCGAGAGCGCCTGGTTGAGCACCTTGGGCTGGACACGCAGCGGTGTGAGCGTTTGGTCAGCTGCTGCTGCTGCTGTTTTAAGGGCCTCCCGGGTCCTGCTTTTTGCAGCTGCTCTGGGTTCCTCCCAGCGGTTCTTTGTGGCCGCCTTTGTCTCCGGGGGATCTACCTGCGCAGCCCATAGAGAGCGAGGGGAGGGCCACTGCTGCCCCCGTGCGCCTTAGGAGGGTCAGAAGCCAATTCGCATGCCAGGATCATCACCCCCCAGCAGCCACCGAATTGGAAGAGGCAGCTTGTGAAAGTCAGCAGACTCCAGCGGCCCAAAGTCTTCCTAAGCTCCCCCCACCTGGGGGGTCTTTAGTTACACCCAAGCAGCGCCTCCTTGGCTCTGCAAATAGAGAGAAGGGCAGAGGGGCAGCCAGGCTTTGCCAACCAGGACACCCCCTCCACCCTTCCTGCTCCTGCTCAGGCCACTGGGGAGCCCCGGTGATTTCTGTGGCCAGCGCAACAGTCCCACCTTAGTCCAAAGCCTCCCACAGACCTCCGCAAGGACAGGGCAGTTACCTGGTGTCGTACTCATCCGAGTGCAGGTCAAACTTGTAGGTGGGTTTGAACTTCAGGGGACCCTCTGAGAACTCCTGGAGGAAGAATGTCTTCTTCCTGGCCATATTTAACTGGGAAGGGGAAGCCAGGGCCGTTTGTCGCTGCAGACCAAGCGCAGAAGCTGCGCTTTCTCCTGGGAGCCACAAGGAACCCGCCCCCTCCCCCCCCCCCCCAGTAGAGAGAGAAAGCCTGGCACGCAGCTGCCCCATCGGGAAGGAAGAAATGGGGGTGGGGGACACCAGGTGGGGATTGGCCAGGCAGGACCAGGAAGCAAGAGGAGCCACTCCATTCAAAGGCCGAGGGGTCTGGGAATCCCAAGGGGAGGGAGGGCAGGCCGGGGAGGTGGGGGAGTTACGCCGACAGGCGATACCTGGTCCTTCTCCCAAAGAAGGTTGAAGCGACTGCTGCTGATCGATTCTCGGATAAAGTGCAGCCCGTAGTCCTCGATCCGGAAGTTCAGATCACCAAACCAGAAGAGGAGCCTGAAAGGATGCAGAGAGCAGCGGGGAAGGGACAGCCCCTCTACGCCCTCCTTGGCTTCTGCCAAAAGCAGCCAACCCCCAGCCTCTCCTTCCTTCCTTCGCCAAGGCATGATTTCATCTAAGCAGGCTGCCAGAGCCATGAGCCCCCCTGGGCACTAACCCTTCCAAAAGGCTTGTGGGGCTTTCAGAAGGGCAGCCCCCTCCCCGGCCATCCCCTCCTTCGCTCAGGCAGGCAGCCCCCATTCACCCCACTGAGGACAACACCCTCCCTGCGTTTCTGGGCAGCGCCCCCTCCCCTGGGAGAGCCACGAGGGATCTCCAAGCCAGCAGACCAAGCCCTCCCAGTGAGACCCCCAGCAATGCTATGGACAGCCTCAGATTTGGCTAGAACTCTTTGGAAACCATTCTGAGTTGGCTTAGGGCTGAAATGCAGAGTAAAAAGGGTCTGGGATAACAGGGACCGCATCGCATAAAGCGAAATGCGAGGCCCACTTTGGAACTGTCCTTTTCTTTTCACCTCCGCAGCTGACGGCTACCTGAGGGCAGCTCTGCAGGGCAACCGAGTGGCAGCAAAGCAGATGCTCACCCTCTCTGGACTCTCCTTTCTAACCCTCCCCCATTTCTCCCCTGCTTCTTCTGTGCCAGCCCCTCTTCCCTCCCCCCAGCCACCTCTGCTGTTCCTTGGCATCGCCCCAGGGGGCCACCATCCGCAAGAAGAGCAGCCGAGCAGCCGCAGGGCCAGCCAGCCGGATGCCTGGCCTGGCCTGGCCGGACAGCAGGGCCCTCTGGGGAGGCCACTCACTCGTGGTCCAGGGCGGAGGGGAACTTCTCTTCGAAATGCTGCATCTCCAGGATGTGTTCAAAGTCGTCCAGGCGCTGCTTGGCGTTCTCCTGGTGGGCTGGCAGATGGCAGTTCAGGAAACAGACCGAGTGGCCGTAGAGAGACAGGCGGATGGAGACCCCTCCCTTGTTACCCTACGAGACAAGAGACGGTGGCTGTCTCCGACCTCCCGGGCTCCGTGGAGAGCACGAGGGGCACATTTTTTGACACTCTGCCAGGCTGAAGCCCTGCCTTTAGGATGGACAAACTCACAAAGAACTAAACTGCAAAATACAGGCAGCCCTCGATTTGCAGCCATTCATGTAATGACCTTCAAATTTTGCACTGAAAAAAGTGACTTAGAAGCACTTCCCATGCTTGTTGTGGCCATTGCAGCATCTGCACAAAGGAACCAATCGGGGAGCTTGGCAACCAGCATGTTCTTAGGACGGTTGCTGCCTCCCAGCCAAAGGGAAAGCCAGAGTCTCACTTAATGACTCCAGGATTGCAAGGACAGCAATTTTAACAACCATAGTAAAAAAGATCACAAAAGGGGGTGCAATTCATTTAACAACTGCCTTACTTAGCAATGGAAACTTTTGGGCTTCACTGTAGTCGTAAGTCGAAGACTACCTTACATCAGGAGCAAGGGCGCAACCCCTAGATTGCTGTGGTGTTTCTTCATCCCTTTGTTGACCGTCGCCCTGTGGCCAAGAAACTGGATTCACGTGTCCGGTTGGAGTACGCCGTTTGCCAGGTGCCTCAGGGGGCTCTCCAGCAGGAGATGCTCCCCAACACCCGTGAGGGCCACCAGGAAGCCGGGGCTTCTCCTGACTGCCCAGCAGGGGCAAGGCTGGCCCGGTCTCCGAACGCCCGCTTCAGCCAATTTCACAAGCTTCGGCTTTTATATTTCACACCGTTTGTGTCGGAACACCTTGCCTTGGTGCCTCGAAGCAGGAAACATATTTTCAATCAATAAAACCCCCTACCTGACGATCTCCATTGCTACTGATTTTACTGGGGCTCGAAAGCTGTCAGCGAGTTATCAGCCAGCTTTGCAGGTTTCCTTTTGCAATTAGCATTGCAAATTAAACACCGGATATTGCATATTAGTTCTTATCAGGGTGTGAAGTTTGCCAGTTTGCCTGCCTCCATTAGAAAGATGGAAACGTACAAAAAACATTTAGGCAAAAAACGAAGGAGTGCGTGGACGCCTGGCCACAGCAGAATTCAGCCTTCCTGTTTTTCCTGCATCTACCGTACCTGCAGCTTTAACTGACTGGAGGCCTGGCAAGGTCCCTGTGAAGCAGCTCACCCAGTAGCCGTGCAGGCCGGTGCGGGTAAACTGGCTCCGGACATTCCGGATGAAGGGCAGGTGGGCTTGCTTGGAGAAGAGGATGAGGACGATGCCCTGCATGCGGATGGAAGAAACCTGAGAGTGGAGGAGAAGCAGCCCTGAGCTATGGAGACAGTGCCTCTTGCTACCCTCGGCTGGCAGCAAATGCCCAAGGCTGGTGGTGATACCCAGAGTTTACAATGCAGGGGGGGGGGGGGGAACAAGCCCTTCACCCTCCGGCTTTGTGGTAAAAGGGTCCCCGAGGGCCGAGATCTGTGCCGGAAGGCCAGAGCTTCTGCTCGGGACCCCACAAGGCCCCTCAGACCTCCGGGGCAGGACGGGCTGTGGATCCAAAGCCCCCAGTTGGGGCTACACACCCGGGAGCATTTCAGGCCAGGGACCCAGGACGCCCAGCCGGCTTTGCCCTCAAGCAGCCCGCCCGAGGTCCTCGGAGGCCCCCTGGCCCAGCGGCGGCTCCCTTTCTTGGGCACGAGGGGCGCCCTGGGGCCCTCCCGGAGCCTCCAAGCAGCCCGGTGGCCCCTCCGCTTACCCGGACGTAGCCCAGCGGGGCAAGCGCGGCCGTCAGCGCGGCCGTCCAGGGGTCCTCGAAAGCCAGGTCGGAGAGGAAGCTCAGGATCCGCGAGTTCACCTCCTGTAAGCTGAGCAGCGGAGGCGCCGGTGAGGCACCCGGGCCAGGCGAGACCATCCGGGGGAAGCAGAGCCACCGGCCAGATCTCCCGAACGCCCCCGCTTCCCGGGGCCCGGGGGGGGGCAAGCAACCGCTGGGTTCGCGGGGCGGCGCACCCACCCGATGGCGTAGAGGTCCACGGGCGGCTCCGGGGCGCCGAGGCGAAGCAGGGCGGCCACCTCCACGGGGGGCTGCGCGGTGCCCACGTTCCAGGTGACCAGGTGCAGCCTGCGGGAGGGAGGGAGGGAGAGAGGAGGGGTGTCAGCCCGGCGGCGGAGGGGACGCGGCGAGGCGGGCGGGCAACCGGTGGGGGGGAGCTCCTCACCGGAGCCGCTGCGCCGCCGCCTCCATCTCCTCCAAGGGGGGGAAGCAGGATGAGAGCGGCGGCCAGAACCGGCCTAGCTCCTCGCCCGCGCGCGACGTCACCCGCGACCATTGGTTGCCGCGGCGCAGGCGCAGATTTGCCCAGGTCCCGCCTCCGCCGCCAGCCTCTCGCGCCCCGCCCGCCGGGAGGAGCTTGCCGCATGCGCAAGGTGGCCCCGGGAGGCCGGTGAGGCGCCGCTTCCGCCTTGGGTATATCCGCGGTCCCTGGTGGCCTCTCGGGCCGGGAACCCACGAAAGGCTGGGCCTGAGTAGAGCCGGGAGGAAGGGCTCCGCGGACGGTCCGGCGCCTCCTCCCCGAGGGGAACCCGGTTCCATCGGTCCGAGACCCCTGGCCTCCCTCCCCTGCCAAGGGGCGATGCCTGGTGACCCCGTGCGCGGCCCCGCCGAAGGCGCCGGCGCTGACCCCTGCATGGGCAGTCCTCGCTTCCCGACCATGCATCGTCCGGTGACCGGGGAAAGCGGCCCCTCGGCGGTCCTTCTAGTAGTCCGCGCCGGCCGCCCCGGCCCCCTCCCCCGCAGAGCAGGTGGGAGAGAAAGAGATTGCTAGGCTTCCTCTTCCCCGACTGGCAGCCTCCCCCGACTGGTCCCGGTCCGCGGCCTGGTAGGGACAACCGGCCCGTGCAAGCGAAGCTTCGTCTGTGCATGTGCGGGATGTTCAGGTCTCCCCATTTTTCTTCCGAAACCGGGTGCCGGAAAGGTCTGGGACCACCGTCTATGCGGTACCCATCGGGGGTGGGGGCAGCCATGGGCGTCCTATGCAAAGGGCGTGTGGGGCGCACACAGAATGGCCTATACAGCCATGGGGTGTGTGTGTGTGTGTGTCGAACTCGATTTCACGGAGGGCCGCATCGGGGCGTGGCCGTCATGACGTCACGTGTATTGGAGGGTACCTGTGGCGGCCCCGGAGCTCTGCCAGCGAAAGCGGAGCTCGGGAGGCGCCACAGGCCAATCCGCTGCTATCTCCAGGGCGGCCCCGGGGCTGGATGCGGCCCCGGGCCTCGAGTTTGATACCCCTGGTGTATAGGATCTCGGCCTCCAGTCTCTGCTCTGTTGGGACGAGGGAGATGATTTCTGTCACCATAATTGAAACAAAGACTTTGAGACTAGAAAGAATGCAGAGTAAGATGATTAGGGGACAATTGAAGGCCAAAGAACAGTTGCAGGGATTGGGTATGTCCAGCTTAATGAAAAGGACTAGGGGCGACATAGCATTTTCCAATATTTCAGGGGCTGCCCAGAAAAAGGGAGTCAACCTATTCTCTAAGACACCTGAAGGTGGACAATGAGCAACAGATAGAAACTAATGAGGAGAAAGGCAACCTAGATCTAAGGAGAAATTTCCTGACAGAACAGTTAATCAGTGGAACAACTTTTTAGTTCTGCATTTAACACAGTTCTTCCACATAGACTAGTGTCTAAACTTCTGGACCTTGGGCTTTCTAATTCAATCTGCCTTTGGATTATGGATTTCCTGTCTGGCCGCTCAGAGGGTCAGATTAGGCAATCCTACCTCTTCAGCCCTTATTTTTAACACTGATACACCACAGGGTTGCGTGTTGAGTCCCTTACTCTATACGCTTTATGTGCATGACTGCATTCCCACTCACACTAGTAATACTATTGCTAAATTTGCAGATGATACAACAGGGGTGGGACTTATCTCCAGGGGGGATGAGTCTGCCTACCGAGATGAGATAGACCGGTTGCTTTCGTGGTGTGGAGACAATAACTTGGTCCTCAACATCAATAAGACCAAGGAGCTGATAGTGGACAATAGAAGGAACAGATCAGACATCCAGCCCTTGCTTATCCATGAAGACCGAGTGGAGCAAGTGGCCAGTTTTAAGTTTCTGGGTGTTACCCTAAAAGGTGACCTGACCTGGGGTGCCCACATTGCAGCCCTGGTCAAAAGGGCCCACAGCAAAGATTATACTACCTGAGGCTTCTCAGAAAGCAACAATTGGGTGGAAAACTGCTGGGACCTTCTACCATTGCACCACAGAGAGTATCTTAACATACTGCACCTCTGTATGGTTTGCCAATTGCACAGGGGCGATTGGATGGCACTCCAAAGATAAGACGGCACTCCAGAGATAGGACGGCACTGCAAAGGGTGAATGTCATTTCCCAGAGGATCATTGGTTGCCCTCTCCCCTCCTTGGAAGAGCTTTAGAGCTCCCGCTGCCTTAAGAAAGTTCAAAACATCCTCAAAAATCCATCTCATCCTGGGAATCCTTTTTTTGAATTATCACCTTGTTTTTATTATTACAGAATAATAAAAACAAGGACAAAAACAGCTTCTATATCCCAGGGCAGTAGCTCTTTTGAATTCTGCTGTATAGTGCAGTGTTGGTGTGGTGTCGGGGGTTTCCAGTTTAATGTGTGGAGCGTGAAGGATGTATGTTTGTGTTTTATGGTCATGGTCATGATGTGCACTGAAGATAGTGTTTGATTTCGTTGTACTAGGTGCAATGACAATAAAGTAAACTAAACTTGCTTGCAGAAGTTGTGCCCCAACACTGGAGGCTTTTAAGAAGAAATTGGACAGCCATTTGTCTGAAATTGAATAGGATCTGCTTGACCAGGGGATGGGCTAGAAGGCCTCCAAGGTCTCTTCCAACTCATTATTCTGATCTATAGAGGAATAAGTACCTCCCTTGAAATCTCTTCAATTCCTCTGCTCTGCAGTGGAGAAGGAAGGGCCAGGCAAAGGAGAGATTTCCTATGGAAATTACTTGCTCCTCATTGTATAAAACAGAGAATGGAGCTTTCAGGATGAGCAAGGCGGCTCCCCAAAGGAGGGGAGTAGCTAGGAGGCTTTCCAAAGTTGTGGAATTTACTACTCTTGTCTCCTTCCAACAGGAAAGCACGGTTGTAGTCACTGGATTTCCCACTTTGCAGCTGCTTCATTTAGGGGCAGAATTGCCACACTTAATTGGGATCATTAACTGAGGACCATCTATATGACTTCCCAGCTGTCACTAATTGACACATGGAAATTAATATCAGAAAGGTGGCGTAAGGGGTAAGGAAGAGATTGAATTTCCCAAATCCCAGAATCCCGCGGAATAAAAGCTCAGAGAGGGTGCTCTTCTGTCTATGATTTTATTAAGAGTTATCTCCAATAGGCCTGTATTGGAAGATTGGGAGACCAAAAAAGGCACAACTCACAGTAAAGAAACAAGGAAGATCATCTAACCTATCCTACAGAGCGGATGCCGGAGAAACAAATAGCACAGGGAACCCAGCTGGACCGGTCAGGGAGTCCTTGCAGGGTTGGCAGAAAAGAAACGGAGAAAAACGAGAGCATGCTGGGGGGGGATGGGGTGTGTGTGTTTACCCGCCGGAGCTTCGACCATCACAACACAAAGCAAGTGGAACCTGCTGTTTGCGTCTCAGCACTCGGCTTGTAGCTCTCCCATCACAAGCCCCTTTCAGGGTTGAGGATTCTGGACCACGAAACCAGACACAATGCAACGCACGGGAGCAGCTGCATCGGCCTCCATTGCCACTCACTCTCCTTCGCAGGAAACAAAGGGGAGGGAGGCAGTAACCACTGCCAAGAGGGAACAGGGGGCTCTGCAGGAGCCTCAGCTGCAGCTGGGGAGGGGGCGCACTGGGTCAATTCCAATGCAGGACACGCAGTGGGGCGGGGGGCTGGTCTGCACTTGTCTTGCTGCTAAGCAAGGAAGTTACATTTTAATAAGAATTCTTGCCTTTTCCTACTAGTCATTTTAATTCCCTCCCTCGTCCTCAAAATGTCACCATCTGTTCCCAGAGATGCTCTGCCACCTGCCAGAAAGCCTCCAAGTTAAACCCAAATCTTTTAAGCAGGAGTGGGAACAGCAACGTGTTTGAGCAGATCCTCTTAGCCACACAATAATTCTCTGTGTTGTAGTTCTCTGCGTTTTGGAGGGGAAAGGATTACTGAGCACCCGCGTGCCTCAGAGGAGAGGGAGGACTAGTGGGACACAGCTGGATCCCAAAGGACATTCCAGCCCTGCTTTAATTCTGTCTCCTGTGCCCAGGAACTGCCCACTTCCTGAAAAGCCCTCGGCTCAACGCAAAAGCCACAGAGGCCCTGCCAGGGAAGACCCCTTGGGCCACAGCAGGACAGGCTTGCTTAAGGCAAGAAACCAATCGGCAGGCAAGGAATGGGGGAGAGCAGGGAGGGGGCAGCCTCTGTCCTCCCCACAGCCCACCCTCTAACCTCCGACATTGCTGCCGAGGCAGAGATCCAGGGATGGGATCCCCTCCTTGCTCATGCGATTGTCTGAAGGGGAGCCAGTGCCAGGGCGGGTCGGGGACCTTTTCCAGAGGCCTAAATCCCAACTCAGGCAACCCCCGAAAAGAGGAGCTGAACGTGGTTTGGTCAGATGAGTGAGACCCTCCCCACTCTGAGGGGAGAGGGTCTTCCACTGTTGTTCCTGAGCTCCAGGACACACAGCGCCAAAGAAGTGGCAGCAGCCTCGGTGGGGGGGTGAGAGGGTAAAGAGAAGTGACCCCAAGGTGATTGGGGAAACCATGTGCCAACAGCCACACCTGCACCCGAGGCAAGAATATTCTTTAGAGGAAAAAGGCTTCTGGATCGCAGCATTTGTGGCGCTCAGGGCTGAGCTCCCATCTCCACAAGTGCAGCACCAGCCAGGATTCGGAAGAGGGGAAACAGACAGGGACCAAGGAACTCTTCAATCACCACATCACGAAACTACTTCAAAAAAACCTGCCACTTGGAAACCAAAGAGTCACATGAGAACCGGTGTGTGCCCCTCCCTGGGGAAACGGGGTGGTCACAGAAGCAGCTGTCCTGAAGGGCCGCCTCTTCCCCGGTCACCGTGGCTCGGGCGCTCAGGACCAAAGGATTTGCTCACTAGATTAAGGGCAACTAGAATTAGCAAGGGGGGGCAGAATTGCCGGCCGACTGGAGGAAGAGGGCTTGAGTGTCCAGAGACGGTCCGCTGGTCAAGAGGGTGGAGTTCCTGGGCCTTCCCAGAGACTCTCGTGAACTGCAGGGAGAGAGAAGGAAGGAGAGTGGGCCAGGGGCTGAAAGGCCGGCCGAGGGGCACCGCCAAGCACTTGTGGGCTGCTGCTGCTGCTGCTGTAGGCATCTGGGACCTGCCTGGAAAAGGCTCTGCCTGGTTCTGACCCCCTGCCAGCCCTCAGGCCCCTCTCAGCCCTATGGGCTCTTCCCCCCCATCATCATGGGTCCGATTTGATGGACAGCACCATTAGCCCCCCCCCCCCCCCCACCCCTCGCTTCAGCTCCTCTTTCCGAACCGGGGAGTGAGTGCGAGTGCCGGGCACCCCTGGCCACGTACCGTGTGGGAAAGGAATCCCCTACTCGTCTGCAGCTGACATGCCTTTCAGAGGGTCCCTCTCTCTCATCTGCGGCAGAGAAGGAAAGGTGAGGAAGGAAAGCAGGCCCAGGCGGGAAGCCCACCTCAGGCCCAGCCCTGAAGCGCCCACCTCGTCCAGCTGCCTCTTCGTCTCGTCCTCCATCCTGCGAATGTCCTCCATTGTCAGGTCAACCCATCTGTCAAGCCAGCAGAACAGCTGCCGGTGGAAATTCGTGAAAAGCCGCCTCTCTTGCTGCAAGAAAGTGGGAAGGGCCCCTGAAGCTCAAAGGCCCCTGAAGCCCAGCCGCACCTGGTGGTCAAGGGAGGCCACACTCGCCCCCCAGAAACCACCTCGTCCTCCCAAAGGGCCTGGAGCGACTCACACGGCCAGGCGTGCTGCACCCTCTGCACAAACGCTGCCAGGGGACTGCTGGTAGCTTCTGCGGCAAACTCTGCTCACCTTCTGGATGAAGTTCTCGATTTTGTTTTGCAGACCCCACCACTTGAACTTGACCGTGACCAGCTTGTAAGCACACATGGAGGGGCATTCGCTTTGCTTGCTCAGCTCCTTCTGAGAAGACAAGAGGCCAGCGGCCACCGCTCAGGTGGAGCTGCCACAGCCAGGGCGGCCGTCCTCCTCCCCAGATCAGCCTGGGGGGTGCCGGGGGCCCCCCTTGGCCATCTCTCCTCCGGCCGTAGTTCTGCTCAGCCCCTGCCCCCAGGCAAGCGAGAGAGGCTCCCTACCTTCCAGTTGGGGCCCAGAGGGCCACGGCCAGTCTTGACCGATTTAAATTTTGCGGGATCTTCTTCTGGCTTGTAGTCCTGCTTGTAGTTGGACAAGAGAAGAACCGGAAGGTTACGGAAAGGAAGAGACACACACACACACACACACGGTCCATCCCAGGGAAGCTTTTTCCTTCTTCCGGGCTCTGAGGAACCTCTAAAGAGGGATTGCTCCTCACCCTCCTTCCTGGCACTTGACTGGGTGGCCCTTCTCCCTCCCTCCCTCCCCTCCTCTCTGCCCTCCAGCCTGGTGGGGCTGCAGGCTCCATGCCAGTAAAGCCATGTGAACCGGGACAGAGGTCTTCCACACCCTCACCCCAGAGTTCAAGCCAGCAGGGATGCCCTTCTCAACTCCAGTTTTTCCAGTGCAGGAGAGTGGCCCCCTCCCCTCCACTGCCCTACCCTGGAAAGCACATGGCTCCGGTCCGCAATGTCTATATAAACGGCCTCCACGTTCTTCCACTCCTCAGGATCCAGTTTATGGACCTGCACGAACAAGGAGGGGCAGGTTTCAGTCTATCCCTGAGGCTCCCCTCTGCTGAAGCTTTCAGGACATCCCTGAAAGTGATTTTTTTTGGGGGGGAGGAGGGTGATGTGGGGTGGAGAGCAATTGCAAAAGAATTCCTGAGGAAAAACATGCAAGAACAAACTGCAAATACCGAAAGTGATGGAATCAAGAGTTCAAAAGGGGCAGCCGGGCGTCCCTTTCCTCCTTGCAAGCAAAAAACGGGGGTGGGGTATGGCAGTAGACCACCCATCCCCCTCCTCCATCCCCTGTTCCTGCCAGAAAAGCCCCCAGGAGGGTCCCCGGTGTAGTTGCAACCAGAAGACTGACCAGCACACTTACATTCTCCTGCATGCCCATGTCTGCTTTGTGCCAGGTTTCAATTTTGATCAGGAAGTCATCCTTCATGTACTCATTCTGCCAAGGAGAAAGTTCTCTCACCTCGGAAGGAGAGGCAAGGCCTGCAACCCAGTTGGGCCCCTGCATGCCCTGGGTCTCTCCCTGGGTCCCCCCCTTCTGAGAGCCCCTCTCTGGCCTGAGAGCAAAGAGGGGCCAACGGATCCAGGCTGCAGAAGCCTTGCTCTGCTCCCCCGCCCCCTCCCCCCAGGGCCAAGGACTGGCTGAGGCTCCAGGCGAGAGCAGGGCTGCCAGGCAGGTGCACCTGGTGGAGGCGGGGGGGTGTCTCTTCCAGCTCAAAGAAGAATTGCGGGGCGCAGAGCCGGGAAGACGCAGCTGGTAGAGGAGGGTCTCCAGGGGGCCCAAGAGCCTGGAGGGAAGCCAGGGACAGGGACGCCTGCCCAATCCCTGGAAGGGAATGAGGAGGAGTCGGAAGAGCTGGGGCACGTCCCCCCCTTCTTGCCTCAAAAGCCTTCCGAGGGGGTCAAATTGAGCGTTCCCATCCTCGCCCCAGAGAGAGAAACCCTGGCCACCTCGCCGAGTGAGGAGACGGGCTGCCTGATAAGTAAATCAAGTGCTCTGGACCTCCAGATCCAAAAGGGAGCCCCTGCCTTACCCAGACCACGACAAGGACCCAACAGTCCAGCCACTTGCCCAACAGGGCCTGGGAGCTCCACTTACTGTTATAACTGCTCCAAACCCCGAGACATGGAAAGAAAGAGAGAGCTTTACTCAGGGATGCAGCCACGGCTCCTGGCCTGCCCCCCCAACAGCAAACACGGATCAGCAGGAAGGATCGTCCTCCTGCAACAGGGAGCTCTGCTGCTTGCCCCCCACAGGGTAGGCACAATCGAGGTCCTGCCCACCCAGTTGGCAGTGAGCTATCCAACGCACACACACACACACACACCCGGGGACCTCTCCGCCCTTCTGCCATGCTGTGGTTGCTGCCTGGGAGCCCAACCCCACAGCCCCATTTGGATTGGACTCAGCCCCCTCCCTCCCTGGAGAAAATGGGCAGAGCTCTTCACTCCAGCAGGGAAGCAGCCACTCCCCCCACCCCACCCCACCCGTTGGAAAAGCCTAGCCCTCCCCACAACCCTGGCTCTCTCTCACCCCTAACTCATGGGTACCCAACCCAGGTAAGCCAACCCAGGGCCGCGTTGGCCAGTAACTGGATGCTCTGGCGCCAGGCTCCATGATCAATGAGGGGAAGGTGGCAGCTTCTTGCAGGAGAGGCCCTGGCCGTAGCAGCCGCTGCCGCCACAAGGCACCCCCTCGCCCCCAATTCAGGGCTCAGGCACAGCAGCCACGTAGGGGCTCCGCCTCCCAGGAGGTGCACGCAGCCTGGACATCTCAAAGGCCAAGAACACTCCACAAAACGGGGCGGAGGCCGGACGTCCAGGGAGCAGCAGGGCAGCAGCTTCCAAGCAGACCCCAGCCCTGGACCCAGCCTCCGTCCCCTGCAGCAGCTCCTGGGGAAGGTGGCCTGTGGTTTGCTAATCCAGGAGGTCAGGACTCGCCCTGCGCTCTCCGCCCAAAGACCCAAAGTCTCCCACTGCCAGACTGCGGGGCCTCCAGCAGCCCAAGCAAGCCAGGCGGGGTGGGGAGGAGCAGAAGGCCAGGGGCACCAGCCACGCCCCAATGGCAGGTTAGCTGTGCTGGGGAGGGTCTCTGGGCAGTGGGACCACCGGCTCAGAAGGGCTGAGCTGAGTGGCTCCTTCAGGGCAGCTGGGGAAGGAATGGCCGGGCTTCCCACTGAAGTGGTGTCATGCCCGGCCGAGGCCTCCCTCCCCGAGTGGGCAGGAGAGCGGCTGTGCCTGAGCCATGGAAATTCTCTGCAGCAGCTCAGAGCATCCAGCAGCTGCCAAGAGCACCTTCCGCCTAGGACCCCTCCCCAACACCAGTCCCCCAAGCCCCCAGCCAAAGCCTGGCCAGGCAGTGCAGCCGCCCTGTGGAACTCACCGGTCCGGCAGAAAGGGTAGGCATTCCAGGCCTTCTCGTGGATGTCCAGGGCTCCCTCAGGGGCCAGCATCCTTACGAAAGGAGGGACTTTGCTGCAGGACAGTGGAGAGAAGAGGTCAGAGCGCAGCCAGGCGTCCCAGCAGAAGGGCCCGCCAACGGGGCCCGCCTGTCAGCTTTGGAAGCCGTATTAGTCCTGCCTGTCTCAGAGTTTTTCATTGGGTTTTTCTGGAACCCTGACACTGCCTGCTCCTCCTTCCTCTGCCGGAGACGGTGGTCGTTAGGGTTTCCGGAAGCTGAGGGCTCCTCCCCAATGGACAGGCACCCAGAGGCCACCCCGCCTTCCCTCTGGCTGTCCCAGTGCCTCCGGACCAAAAGGGTTTCCCAGGGATGGAAGAACCCCCTTTCATCCCGGGTTATAAACCAGCAGGTTGTCTCCGTAGGAACAGGAGGGGTAGCTGGAACCCATCAAAAGCAGGAGGTGGGCAGGACTAGTAGTCACTGCTTGAGAGGTTTGGGGGAATCCCTTAGAACAGAGGCTGCTTCCAGCTCAGGGTTGGCCGGTGGGGTCCTTGGTGCTCTCTGACAGGTGGTTCACTTGCAGGCATTTCACTGCCCTAGTAGGGAACGTCATCCATGTGGGGGGAAGAGGGGGGGTGCCTGTGCTTGCTCTGCCAGGGCTGTTTCCTCCTTACTGATGGTTTGTCTGGTGTGGCTCTTTGCTTCTCTGAGTGCCGGCTGCTGGAGGGGATGTTTTTTCAGGTCCTTCCTGGATTTTCTATAGCTGAATGGGGCTTATCGTCTATGAGCCTTGATGGCTGCTTTGTGTGACTGCCAAGCACTCAGGAATCTCCTGGCGTTCCTTGGATTTGGCTCTTTCTGTGCCCTTTGCCTTTTCCTGGGTGCGGGTGGGGGGCGTCCTCCCATAGGCCACCTACCTCTGCAAGTGGTATATCTTGTGGGTGTATTGCCCTCGCTCCCCGTCTCGCTCGTAGGGCTCGTTCACCAGCACTTCCACCCCTTCGCCCCCACCAGTTTCATTCTTGCTGGCCTCAGCAACGGAGTACAGCTGCCCCACCTGGTACTGGAGGAGGAAAAACACGGCAGAGTTAGTGGCTTCCAAACAGGACAGCTGGACACAGAGCGAACCAGCAAGCAGCCTGGGAACCCGACCCTTATACCCGAGATTGGGGGGAAGCAAAGCAGGATCAGCAGTTCTGGGCCTGTGAATGACTGCCACGCTGCTGGGAGCACTGGGAACTCTGCCTGGGCTGATTCTGCACCCCCTTTGCAGAGCCTTGGCACCCCCAGCCCGCCAGCCCTGACCGAGAGTCCCAAGGCCAGCCGGAGGGCATCGGGCTTCAGGAAGAGTAGAGGTTTCCATGGGAACCACCTGCCCAGTGCAACTCCACCCCTCCCCCTCTGCAAGGTACAGTTCAGGCCTGAAGAGGACAGACTGCTGGTCATTCCCTGTTCGTTCAGGCCCCACCAGAACGAGGAGGAGTTCGGGCCCCTCAGGGCAACCCTGAGACCTCCGGGGATCCCAAGTGCTGTTTTCAGGGAGAGAAGGACTCGCTGCCTCAGCTCTTTGGCCCACTGCCCAACAGACCAGCCCCCTTCCCTGCTCTACATGCATGGAGGCCTGGCCCCAGAGAGAGGCCAGCCCCTCTGGCAAAAGCCCCCTCCTCCCCTATCCATGCCTTGGGAGGACACAGGAGTAGCAGCTCCTGCAGGAGCACAGACACCCACACACGCTGTGCCCAAACGAGGCCTAATTCAATGACCAGCCTGGCCAATCTCTCCTGGAGCCCCTCGCGTGGTGTGTGCCCAAGAGGCACCTCCAGAGGGGCAGCCCCAGCTCTGCATGTCAGGAAGGCCAGACAGAACACCCCCTCTGCCTGCAAGGCTTTCCAACCTGCCCGTTGGCAGGGGCTTCGGAGGCACCCATCCTTGACAGCCTCAAGCAGAGCCGCTGCTGCGGCATGGCTACCACCCCCAGGGCGCCTTCAGCAGAGGCAGAGAGAGCCAGGTGGCCACGCTGTTCCTCTGTAGGTCAGGATGAGACAGGCAGAACACCAGAGCCTGTTTGCTCCTGGCTGGGAAGGCAGGGCCTGGGAATGGGCGTCGGCCTCCTCCTCCATCGGAATGAGAGAGCCGGTGCCAATTGACAGCAAAGTGCTTTGAGATGGCATGCGGCCCTTTGGCTCCCCCACATGAATCTGTGGTGGCTGCCTCAGCCCAGGCTCTGTGGGGGGAACTGAGGCCAAAGGGAATGCCCACCAGCACCCCAGACTCCTTTTCACTAGCTGGGCCTTTAAAGGGCAGTTGGGGCTGCCTGCTCCTCCGCCCACAGTTCTTCACAACTGCTCTGCCAAAAGGATGCCGGCACCTGTGAAGTTATCTCTGGGGCCACCACAGGCCCTGCAGCACCCAGGAGTCTGCAGTCGCAGCTGCCCCCCGCCCAGCCTCTGCGTTGAGAGAGTGTGCTGGCGCCGGGTTCACAAGCAACCCTCAACACCCCATGGCCCCAGCTATGATTCTGCAAAGGAAGGGGTGGGAGTGGGCAGCCCAGGATTTCCCTCCCTGGCAGCCAGGGAGGATTATGGACGCTGAATAGCCAACATACACTTGAAGGCTGTGGCTGAGCACCTCAGGGCACAATGTAGAGGACTAGAAGAATGGGAAGGTTTAGGTGACGAGAAGCACGATCCTAGGCGAGGGCACAAACACGCAGGAATGGCAGGGATGGCTAGACAAGAGCGTAAGCACAGCCCTACAGGAGGAGGCCAAGGCCCAGCATTTCGTTTCTCACATATGCTTCTCACGGCGGCTCCCCTGGCACTGGGAGGCCTGCTGCTCCAGCCCGCAGGACACAGCCAGACCTGTGACAACGCTGTGGCGATGACTGGGAGGGCACTGTCAATCAAAGGGTTACAACATGGAGTTTTGGTCTGAGGGGACTTGAGAGGCGCAGGTGGAAAGACGGTCGGCACAATTAGGGCTGATGGGATACAGAAATGGACCCGCTGAAAAGCTACTTATGTATAAAACATGGTTTATTCCTTTGCTTCTATGTTGACCCCATGTTAACCTAAGTATGCACTATCTGATATCTCCCCTGCGTTCCACACAGCTTGGATACCCGATGGACTTGAAGAGCCAAAATCAGAGAAAGGGTTTTAGTAGGGGGAGGCAGAACAAAATAACAGTAAGAAAAAGACTTCCTCAAGGAGGGTCCTCCAGGAATTTTCCAACCACTTTTACGGCCATTCCAGTGAGAGGTTATCCCCAGATTATGCAACAATGAATTCCTCATTTACTGGCCACTTCCTTTGACAATCGATGCTTGAGAAAAAGCAAGAGAGAGTCGCAAAAAGGAACAGTAATACTTTTTCAAGAAACCAATTTTCATACAGTAAATGTGTTTCACACAAACTTTCTTGCAATCTTGTTCCTTCTTCCTAACTATAAAAAAACTCGAGAAAGAAAACACTCAACCAACATACAAAGTTGTACAATTCTTGCAAAGTGACAGTAATACTCAAAAATAAAAATTAAACTTGGGCAAAGAGCTGTCATGCAGGAAAGCCAGATCACACTTCTGAGCTCAAGAAGCCCACAGGCAAACGGAACTGCCCTTTCTATCAGTGTACCAGAATTTCATCCAAAATTGCTAGGAATTGCTTGAAAAACTCATCAACCCGTTTCCCCTCTGCTCCTAGTAGTTCCCCTACTACATTTAAGACAGCGTTCCTTGCCTACAAAGGCAGAAGCTGCAATAGTTAATTTGCAACCCATCACACAGCAAACGCCCAAGTTTGGCTGGATGTCTTGGAAGTGGGGGAAAGGGGCAAGAAGGGAAGGAATATTAATTTCCATTTTTCCTGAGCTTTGGCAACAGCCACAAGTTCGACCAAGATGGAAAGAAGACTCAGTCAATGGACTGAGGGCAACCCCCCCCCCAACTGATCAAGTGTGTTGCTGGGAGGGGGGTTCATATAATATTTTTAATGCTGTAAGCCAACGGGAGTCATCGGTGTGTGAGTCGGGTGGCCAAATACATTGGTTTAGTAAATACAATCAAAGCAGACAAAAGAAGCGGAAGGCATAAAAAACTTACCTCTTCCACCGACACAGGCAAAACGACGCGGCTGCAAGAGAGCAGAAGAAACGCAGTTAGGCAGCAGCCTCGCTCGCTCACTCGCTGCAAGGCGGCAACCCGACACCGCCGGGAACCATCCAGAGATCCGCAGCCCGAGCTGCCTTCGCCCGGCTCCCAAGAAGACAGTCTGGGCTGACTTAGACTAGAGGCCGCTGCCCTGACCGACCGCCCCCCACCCCGAGAAAGCACTAATGGCGCAAGCCGCGATCGGACGCCGGCCGACCGGATCCAACTCGGGGCGCCCGCTCAGCCACCCCCAACTCACCAGGCAAAGCGGCTCCCAGCAGCAGCGCCCGGGGGGGGAGGGAGGGGGGGAGCTGCACCGACCCACAAGGCCGCCAGCGGGGTGGGAGGCAGGAGGGGGAGGAATGGTCGCGGGGGGAGGGGGAGCTGCTCCAGGCCAGCCCGGCCGGCGCTTCCAAGCTTCGGAGGAGCCCCCGGGAGGGAGGGACGGAGGGGGCTGGACGGGCGAGTTTCACGGAGCCCCCGGCGCCGTCCTTCCCCAGACCCCCCGGGTCACGCGGTCCAGCCCCCTTCGGCAACCCCCCGAGAGCCCCACCGCTCCACGGAGGTCACGCGGGGGAGCCCCCCCGCGGCCAAGGACGGAGCGGCTGGAATCGGAAGTCCCGGGCGGCCAAGGACGGGGGGGGGGGGGGCGGCGAATCCCACCCCGTCACGCAGGAGCCGGAGGGGCGGCGCGTCTCCCGGGAAGGCCGTGCCGGCGGCGGGACCTTCAGGGGTCCTTGGCCGAGGAGTCCCGCCCGCCAGCCCCGCTCCCCGCCGCGGCGCCCGGCTGCGGTCAGGCGGGGGGGTGGTGTCATCCTTGCGGGCCCGGGAAGGGAGCCGCTCGCCCCGCTGAATCCCCCCCGCGCCCCCGGAATTCCCCTCGCTCACTATTCTTTGACGAGCACCATGGCGGGCGCTGCTCCGCTGGCTCCGGCGCGGCTCCGCCGCCCGCCCGTCCGTCCTCCGCTCGGCCGTCCGTCGCCCTGCTGCCCCTCCGTCCCCGGCGCCGCGCTCGGGGTTCCGGCCGGGAAGGGGAGGCGGGCGCACCGGGCGGCGTTCCTCGGCAACAGCCTTGCGTCACCGCGCGGCGTCCAACGCACGACGTCACGCGCGCGGAGGGGGCGGCGCCGTCCTGGCTCCCCTCGGCCGCCGGCGGGCGGGGAAAGGAAAGGCAGGGAGAGCGCCGCCCCGCGGCGAGGAGAGGAAGCGGCGCCCGTGGAACGCCGAGTGCCGCACTGCCGAGCGCGCGCCGGGCGAGGCGCCCCTTGTCCGCCAGCGGCGTTCGAGAGCGGCCCGGTTGGCTCCGAAGCTCTCCGGGCGCTGCTCGGGTGCCGACCGAGGTGCCGAAGGGAAGCCAAGGGCGCCCTTCGAGGGGGGCGGGCTGCAAGGAGAGGCGCCGCAAAAAAGACTTGCCGCGCTCTTTTGGCGAGGGGGGGGGGGAGTTGGGGGGGGGGCGCTCTCATGAGACGGTCTCGAGGCCCGGACCGAAGCCGCTCTGAAGGTCAGAGTCCCGGGAAGGGAAAGTCTACGAAGGAGGGCCTGGCGTGGCCTGCAAGATCTCCCTGCGGTAGGGCTTTTGGGGTCCTCATTGGCCAGAAGGCAAGGCAAATAGGAGTCAGCTTTGCCACGACGGCTAAAGTTACCTTGAGCTGCAGTAGTTCTGGCCGCAGGAGATTTCCCTCGAGATTCCCAGAGGAGTTGGCTTCCCTCCAGAAGTTGTGGCTGCTCCAACACTGGAGGCTTTGAAGAAGAGGCTGGACCGTCTTTTGTCCAGAATGGAATGTGAGGGGGGGGTCTCCTGTTTAAGCAGAGGGCTGGACTAGAAGACCTCCAAGTCCCTTCCAAGGGTTATTTTTGTAGCCTTTCTAACTTGCTGTGCTGGGCTCCCATAGCATCTCCTGAGCTTGCCTGCTGAGGTTGAGCCACCTGCTCCATTTCGAAGGGAGGGGTTTCACTTTGGCAAAGGGGGGAGGGACCTGCTGACCCACGTCCAGTCCTTGCAGACCAAAGGTTTACTCAGAGCAGCATGGTGTAGTGGTCTGGGTGGTGCCCTGGAACCATAGAGATCTCTTGTGAAGTTCCCCAGAGGCCCCCAGGATCTCTGGGACAGTCCCTTTCTCCCAGCCTAGGGTGATGGCGGCTGCGTGAGGAAATACCAAGGGGCACTGTGGCTGCTGCCCGCCCATAAGGCCACCAAAGAGGTCCCCAGATTCAAAGACCCACTGGCGGGATCTTAGCAGGCAGGGTTGGGAAAGCAATTCTGCACAGGGCAAGGCTGAACCGGGGGGAACTGTGGAAACTACTCTTCCCTTCCTCCTGCAGCATGAGACCATGGCCGGGCCCTGCATGGCTTACACTCTAGGACTGTAGGGATCTCCATGGAGAAAGGTCTTTAGAAGGCAGGATGTGAGGGTCTCCCAGAAGAGAAGGCCTTGTGCACCAGGGGGAGGAGGGACCGCCTGCCACGAGGCTGAGGCTCCAGGTCCAAGTGACCAGAGGTGAGAAGAAACCAGCTGGGCCAATCCAGCCCTCCACAAGGATGGCACAGGCAGACAGGCAATCGTTAATTAGCCTTCTCATCACTCATTACCCATCCCCCTCATCCCCTCTCACTTGTGACTGAATGACTAACTTTGTCGCTTGCATCCTTACGATTTATATTGACTGTTTCTTAGTATGATTTGATTGCTTATTGTACCTATGACTGTCATTAAGTGTTGAACCTTGATTCTTGACTCTTGGCAAATGAATCTTTTATGTGCACTGAGAGCATTTGCACCAAGACAAATTCCTTGTGTGTCCAACCACACTTGGCCAATGAAGAATTCCATCTATCTATCAATCAGGAAAAGCTCCTCTGAGCCTGGAACTCCTTCACCCAGCTTCCACCCACTTCAGCAACAGTGGGCAGACCCATGGGGCAGCTTCATGGGGCAGGATGCATGCTGACCCTTTGACTGGGAGGACTGGGCCCTGCGCGACTACTAGGTGGGGGCTGCTTTCTCCCCTCCTCAAGAAAGCCTGCAGAGCCCCCTGACCAGTGGAGCCAGGGAGAGTCCTCAGCTGAGCCTCGGCTTAGGCTTCAGGGCTGCATCTTGCCTGCTTCTCCTGGGGGCTGTGTACAGAAGTTGCCCCAGAGCAACGGCCCAGACCCACTCGCTGCCCCCTCCTTCTATCAAGCAAGCTGGCAGAGCACTGGGAGGCATCTAACCGCAGACTGCTAAGGGGTTAAGGCAGACGAGAGCCGCAGCAGGGACCGGGTGGGCACAGAGCAGGCGCTGAGTGCTGGGCAGGGCAGGGCGAGAGGGCTGCCTGAACCTTCTTCCGGCTTCCCTCGTCCTCTTGTCCTCCACCAAGGCGCCGTGCGGGCACTGCAGAGGGGGGTTTAGCTATTGGGCCCTGAGGCTTCCTCGTTTTAGTGCCTTTGGCATCCGGGTTGCCACGGGTCATCTCCGAGGCTGCTGGCCAGCAGCCTCTTTGGGTCTGCCAAGAGCCAGGATCGCAAGGGGCAGCGTTCCCATTGCTCGCTCCTTCCAACCATCTGCCTCAGGCATTAATGTGACGGCTGCAGCAATGGGTCAGCCAAAGCCCGCAGTAGCCATGCTATTCAGCCTCTTGGCTGGAGGGCAGGGAGAAGCATCAGCCAAATATGGCGGCATGGCCAGCTTAAATGCTGCACCCTCTGGCTTTGTTGGTCCCTTAGTGTGCCCCTATTAGAGCGAAATGCCGATGCGGCCAGCTGTTCGCTTCCCTGTGGCCTCCTCTTCCATTGCCTGGCTACGGATTCTATGGCTTCAGCCCCACTCCTGGCCAAACCAGGGTTTGCTGCCTCACAGGCACTTGGCACACGCTTCAAGGGCATTAGCTTGTCCTTGGCTCAGCATTTGTGGGAGATGCGAGCACAGAGCGGGATCATTGCTTTCTTCCACATGCCCTCTGTGAAGAACGAGCTGTGCCCTGGCTTGACCTGGCGGTTGATCTGGAAACTGCCAACCCTGGCACATGGGCAAGTGCGACCTGCTTTCCTCTGCATGCGCAAGACTACAGTGGAGCCAAGAGGGAAGACGCCCCATTCTGGGAGCCACCGGCTGCTTCTCCCCTACCTCTTTGGGAGGGAAGCGAGGCAGAGAAGCCCCAGACCTCAGCTGGCATCTAGAAGGCAGCCAAGAGGTGGCCCACCAATCCGAGCTGCATGCCCACCCCAGAGCCACTCCGGCCTCTGCTGCAGCACTTCCGGCCAAGGCCACGTACTGACCTCCGAGGGGAGCGCCTGGACAGGACTTTCTACCAGGTCAAGCCTTCTGGCTGCTCAGAGTAAAAAACACAAAAGGCCATGAAGAGTCGGGTTTGGGTTTTTTTGATGTTAAAGAGACAAGACAGTGCAATCAGCCTGTGGCATCTTGCCCCCTCCCTCCCCTCCAGGCTGCTGCAAGGGAACCAGTGCCCTGCCCAGGAGGATTCCTGCCACCAGGGGGCGGCAGTTGCTGTGCCAGCGCCAGGAGGCTAAACCTGCCCTTGGCAGAGCCAGACACAGGCAGGGGATGGCAGGGCAGGAGCTGGTGCCCCTCAGCCCAGGTCATGATTTGGGGCGCCTCCTTGCCTCAGTCTGTCAGGCCCTTTAATGCTAGAGACTTTGGGGTCAATTCAAGATGCCTCGGTGACCCTGTGCAAAGCTGTCCCTGTTCGGCGATGCCCCAAAGGGGGGAGGGACAAGACACTTTGCAACCCCCAGCCAGAAGGTGGGGCCACATCCCCCTCCTCCCAGGATAGGTGTGAGATGCAGGCAGACCGGATGCTCTCCTTGCTCCTCCTCGGCCAGCGGCTGCAGAGGCCGGAGGGACCAGGGGAGTGGCTGGAAGCCATCACCCAGGACGGGAGAGCAGGCAGGTGGGGAGGGAGGAGGCCGGGGTCTGTGTCCTGCACAGACACAAACCAAGCCATTGCCTGTGTGTGTTTGTGTGTGCGTTGCGTAGGCATGTGCCAGGAAGGGCTAGATCACCAGAAGAGGGGGGAGCATTCCCTTTGCAAAGCAACCAAGACCTGTATCGAGTTAGGCGTCTCTGAGGCCAGCACCAGAGACTGTGGGCAGGGGAGGCCACACCAGGGTGGTGCCACGGAAATGGCATGGTGGCGTAGCTTTTGACTCCAAAGCAAGGCCCGAGAGATGGGAGCTGTGCTGGGGGGCTTCTCTGGGGCCTCAGTCCAAGTGGGTCTCTAAACAAAGGCCTCCTCGCTGGGCGTGCCGTTGATCTTGAGGAAGAGCTGGGCATCGTCGCGTTTCTTCTGCTTCGCCCGTTCCAGGCGCCGCCTGTAGCAGATGAGGTAGACGGGCAGGCAGAAGCCCAGCATGCTCACCCCCAGCAGCCCCACGTTGACCTGGCAGGAGAGAGAGCGAGGGCAGTGAGGGCCGAAGCTGCTGGCGAGGGATGGCTCTCCACAGGGTGGCCTGGAGGGACAGCTCAGTCCGCAGCTGCCTCCTCCGCTTGAAGGACCCCCTGCCCTGCCCTTCCCCTTCGCCCCTGGCCCCGAGGCTCCCGAGTGCCAAGCAGCCCTGGAGCCCCGATTGCCTGCCGACCCAAAGTGCCCAGCCTGCCCCCTGCGGTGCCCAGGCCGGGCACAACCCTCTCCCGAGGGGGCAACTGGTTGGTCAGTTTTAACAGCTCTTTGCTACCTGAGGGCCAAGCTCGCTGGCTGCACAGCCCGCCCACCCCACCCCGATAACGGGCTGCCCCATGTGTCTTGCAGCTGTGGGGGAGAGAATGGCACAAGAAGAGGAAGCCCTCGTCCATCTGGCCCTGGCTGGAAGGGACCTGGGAGCTCTTCTAGTCCAGCCCTTGCCAAGGACAGGAACCCTTGGACCCTTTGCCCCTTGACTCTGAGGGAGGCCTTCGAATCCAGGAAGCTGGCTGCTTCAGAGCTCCCCCCTCCTTTCCTGGACCCTGCCCGAAGAGGGGAGGGGTACATTTGTGTTGCCTCCCCCCCCCGAGCTCCCTACCTCCCCGCCCTCAATGTGCAGGCCTTGCCGGGGGGTGGGGGAGGTGGGGACGAGCGGGTTACAGCCGCCATCAGGCCAGAGCTGCACCAAAGGGCCGTGAGATGTTTTGCCCTCCTGGAGGCCGAATAAAGATGGAAGCCGCTGCCAAGACAGCAGCTCTCCAGACGCCTGAGCTGGCCTTCCCTTCCTCACGTGCCCGAGACAGATGACGGCTGGATGGCTCCCAGCCAGCCCTCCTCGCTGCACAAACAAAGCCCACGTGGTCCCTGGGAGCCGATCCAGGAGGCCTCTGACACCCAGACCGTGACCAGGCAGCCTCCTGGGGAGGGGGGCTGGCTTCCACTGCAAGGCCAAAAGGCTCCAGGTGTGGGGCAGGGGGCGCTGCTGGCGGGCTTCCCTCCCCGGCACTGCCAGGCAACAGGCGGGACCCTCGAGGGATGTTCCCTTTTTTTGGCCCAAACACACAAAGCACCTCCCTCGGGAATGTGCCTCTTGGTGGACTGGGCACGTCCCTGCCCCCACCCCCAAGCAAGCCCAAGCCCCCAGACTGGGCCTACTTTGCCCCTGCTCACCTTCTGGGCCTCTGCAGTCCTCCATGGCAGACGGAGCAGTGGCCCAGGCACGCAGTCCTTCTGGGACCCAGCCTCCCCCTCTGAGCCCCAGGAGCCAGAACTGGCCGTGGAGGGGCATGACTTGTTCCCACCCTTCTCTTCTCACGGGCACCGAGACTGCCGGTCCTTGAACGGCCAGCGCCCCCAGCCAAGGCAGCACCACTTACCCAGAGGGGGTCTCCTTCCAGAGGACCCATCATGGCCAGGAAAAGGGGCTGCTGCAGGAGGGCAAAAAGGGCGCTGACGAGAGATTGCAGCCCGGTCAAGCTGCCAAACTGCGTGGAGGGATACCTGGTGGGAGGAAGGGGCCCAGTGACCCATAAGTCTGCAGCTACTGAGCTGCCCTCTGGCCGGGTCCTGGGAGGGGAAAGTCAGGTAGAGTGACAGTGGAGGATGGGGTCTCTCTGCAAATGAGGAAGTGGCCGGGCCAGAGGCCGGCTCAGGGCCCCTCCTGGCTCGGTTCAAGTCTTCCCAAGGGCTGCCCTACCCGGAGGAACCCAGAGGCCGGAGGAACAAACCCCCGATGGCAAAGTGCTGAAGGCCAGCGCAGAGCAGGAGCCTGGGAGGCAGATAAGCCCGGCTCGGCCCTCTCCCGGTTGAGCAACCCTCCGAGTTGCACCCAACGCCCTCCGTGACCCATGGCCCGAAACGTCCCGTCCAAAACAACGTGCATCTGAGCAGGGCAAAAACATGTGAGTCAGCCCTGGCAAGCCGTAACTGGATCCAGGCCCTGCGTGTGTGTGTGTGTGTGTGTGTGTGTCTGTCTGTCTGTGAGAGGGGGGGGGGGAAGGGAGAGAGAGAGCAAGAAAGAGGGAGGGGGAGAGAGAGAGATGGATGGATCCGTCTGCTGGACCCAGGGAAAGCTCTCCAGGGCAGGCAGGCCCTGCTGGGCAGAGGAGGCCCTTCAGTGTCTTTCAGCTGCCTTCCTTGGGGTACTGAGAGGAGGACATTGTTTTGCTCCCCAAGGAAGGCGGCCTGGCCCGGGATGACCTCGGCCTCCATCAGATACTCGGGAGGCAGGTGGGGGCGGGCGCCACCCGCTCTGGAGCAACACCCAGAGGAGCTGGCCAATATCCGGAGGCAAAGCCGCGCAACAACAGGGAACCTGGTGAGGAGGAAACCATGACCCAGAAACGGGGGGTGACCCACTTTGCAATGGGCAGCTGAGGAGCGGGTGCTGGACTTACACAGCAGCATAGAGACCACCGACCGCCGAGTGGATGAAGCCTCGGACAATGGTGTGCAGGATGAAGGAAAGGATCTGGAAAAGAGAGTGGGGAGACCGCCTTCAGAGCCCCCGCAGGACCCCTGCCCTCCTCCCTCTCTGAGTGGAGCCATGGGGGCGGAGGGGAGGGTCCCCCAGCACAGGGCAGGCCGGCCAGCCTTTCCCCCAAACGCCCACACCGCGCTCCTTCACCTGCAAAGGAAGGCTGGGGATCAGGCAGGTGACTCCAAAGCCCACCAGCAGCACATTGGTGAAAGCGAAAGCCCGGGTGGCATTGCAGATCTTCTGGATCTGGCGGTCCCGAGGCCTCTTCTCCTTCTTCTCACCCCTGCAGGCGGGAGGAAGGGTCACCTGGGCCGAGGGGGGCTCCTTCCGTGCCTGGTGCCAGCCAGTGCCTGGTGACCCTTTCCCTACTTGCCCAGGCAGCCTCGGCCTCCCGTGACCAACAAAGCCTCCCAATGACGACACTGCGGTTCCTGGCCCAGTGACCCAATTGCCTCACGGCCTCCCCGCCCGGGCAGGGCCCTTTCCTGCGGCAGTGGCACTCCTGCACCCCATGGCATGAGCTGCCAAAGGCGTGTGGGAAGTGGCACCCCTTTCCTACGCTTCAGAGGGGGGAGGGACCCCGCAGCTGCCCCGTCCACTGGCCACGTACGGGGGGCTGGCGTCTCCCTTGTCCGACTCCTCAGGGGTGTCGTCGCACTCCTTCAGCTTCCAGTCCATGATGTAGCCGATCACCGGCGCCGTCAGGAGGCAAAGCAGCTGCAAGACTCCAAAGATGGAGCCATAAAGCCCCACTGGAAGACAAGCAGGCAGCCCCGTTGGGGATGAGAAGCCCCCACAACCAGAGCCTCCCATGCAGCAGGCCGAGCACGGGGCCCCAGACCCAACCTCTTCGGGCTCTGCTGCGCAGCCCAGTGGTTCCAGCCCCCCCCTCCCACCCACCCACACCTGAATGAGGGCAACCCAAGCCAGCTGTCTGGAGAAGGAGAGGCAGGGCTGGGGCTGAGGAGGGGCAGGTCGCACGAGGCCCTGAGTCCAGAGGCCTCCGAAAGCTCTGCCCCAGGAGGCCCTGGGGGAGCCAGGCACAGGAGCAGGGCCCCCCATGGGCGGCTTCCCCAGTCCTCTCCTCCCTCCGGGAAAGCACCGGGGCCGATTCCTCTGCTTCAAGGGATTCCAGTTTTAACAGGCCCAAACTGGATGCCAGTTTCCCCTGTTGTGCAAAAGAGGCTGCTGCTGCTGCTAGTGCAAACCTCTCCCTTCCTCCTGGCTTCCTCCCAGCAGCTATAAATAGGGGCCTGACGCAGAGTCTGCGCCTTCTCCTTCTCCCTGTTGTTGTTGTTGTTCTCCTTCTTCTGCTTTTCAGGGGGCAAACAGGCCCCTCTGACCCACTGGCTGAGGTGCCCCCCAACCCGTCTCTCCCACCCCTGGCAGCAGCCGGATCCCCCAGGAAGCAGCCCAGCATTGCCTGGGGTTCCCAGTACACACACACACATCACCTGTCATGGCAACGGAGCACCACAACAGCCACAAGCCCCCTGTCTGCCTTGCAAAACAGCCTCTGCTGAGGGTGGGGGGGATGGGAGGGGGGCATCTGGTCCCCAGCAGGCAGCCCAGGGCCACCTGGGCGAGAGGGACCCTGGGGGAAGCCCCCTCCCACCTTGCTCTCTTTCAGACATGAAGGGGAGCCCCAGGGCACAGTGGCCCAAGGGTGGGGGTCAGTTCCCTTCTCCAACCGGTGCCCACCAGGTAGCCAGACGCCTGGCGTGCCCCCCAAGGAGGGCTTCGGGGCGTCTGCCGATGCAGGCCCAGCCTGGCTGGAGCTCTTGGCAGCTGGATGAGGCTGCACGAAGGGCCAGCAGTCGGAAAGCAACGGCCAGCCTTGCCAGGCAGCCCAACTAGGAAGCAGACCCGGTTGAAGTGAGGCGTTTTTCCCCTCCTCTCGGTTTATCCTCCAGAAAACTAGGGAGGGTCCCCTGCGCTTCCCATGCTCCCCCCCTGCAGACGAACTGCCTCTGATCAACATTGTGGTGGAGGGGGCCCTTCTGTTCTCCCATGACCAGCCCCCCGCAGATCACTGCGGCCCCTGTGGGGTCAGCCAGAGAGAAGCCGGGCTCCCCCAGGCCCCGATGTGGGCCTCCCGTGGGCACAAGAGGGCCCCCACCTGTCTCCAAGTCGCCCTCCACCAGGAAGGCCAAGATGTTGTTCATGGCCCCCATGTAGAAGATGAGCCGCAGCTGCGTGACGCACATGGTGACCAGGCTGAGCAGCAGAATGGGACTGAAGACGCTGTTCATGAAGGACGGGGAAGCTGCAGCGGGTGGGGGGGGGGGAGGAAGGGGGGGGGAAAGAAAGGAAAATCCGTCAGGCTTTCCCCAGGAGGCCCCGCAAACGGAGGGCAGTTCTGTGCAGTCCGGAATCCCAACACCGGTCAGTCAGCCAGCCGGCCATTGGTCCTGGGCCCAGAGAGCCAGCTCGGCCTCACTTTGGCCGGGGCCCAGCCCCCCACCCACAAGATGGCTGCCCGGTCCAAGGCCTCAGCACGGGTTGTCTCAGGGGTCCCCTCCCCCACTTCAGCAAAGCCTCTGGCCGCATCCTTTCAGGGCCCCCCTTCATGAGGGAACCCTCCGGGGCAGCCTTTTCAACCCAAAATGCATAAAACCAGAAGGGAACCGTCTCCTTGCAGCCCTTCCTTCTTGGCTCACTGAGGGCAGGGAAAAGCTCCTGCACACGGAAGGACCTCTTGCCCTTTGGCCTGCAGGACCAGGCCAGACCCACGGGGCCCAGGGGCTCCCAAGGCACCCCAGTTCTTGCCAGCAGGAGAAATGGGCACCGCTGGCTCCTTGACCGCCTTCCGGGGGGGGGGGGGGGGGGGAGGGGAAGCTAGCCAATGGAGAGACCCCTTTGCAAAAGCTATGCCACCACGGGAGCCTGCCAACCTGCCCGTCCAACTGGCACAGCCTCAGCCCCCGGCAGAGGGAGGGCCGGGCCATGCCTGCCGCTCATGATCCTCACCGGCACTATCCGGCTCGCACTTCACCTCCAGGTCCACCGTGGAGAAGCAGAGCTTGTTGCTGTCCTGCAGCGCCGTGGCCTCCTTGTTGCCCTTCATGGAGCTGCCCACACTGAGGCGACGGCCGACCGTGGTCACCTGCTTGTAGAACTGCTTCCCGGTGATCTTGTGGTCAAAGCCCAGCCAGCTGAACTTGATCTTCACCCTGGGCGGCAGGGAGGTCAGTCTTGCTGGCTCTTGGCCCCCAGACCCGACACCTCCTGGGAGCAAGGTGGGCCCATGTGGCCTTGCCCATCCCCAGCTGTGAAAGGCGAGGGAGGCTACAGCCTGGGAGGATGGGTGCGGGGAAAGCAGTGGCTGCAAAGAACAGCAGCCAGCACGGGAAACCAGCCCTGGCACCCATTCAGTAGGAGGGCCAGTCGGACCACGGGTTCCTGGGCAGATGGGCAAAAGGGGGCTGCCTGGCACAGCTCCACCCATGTTCACCACTTGAGGCGGGCCATGCTGGGCCACCTCCTGCCCCGAGCCCCACTCACGTGTAGTCCATGTCTTCGGGGCCTGGGAAGGGCTCCAGGGGCCAGTTGAAGAAGCAGTTGAAGAAGACAAGGCCCGCACAGCCTGCCCAAACCAGCAGGATGAGGATGAAGGAGACGCCCAGGTCGTAGATCACCTGTGGAGCAAGAGGAGCCCCTGGGAAGAAGCGCCTGGCCCAGCTCAGGCCGAGGAGAAGTCGACTTGAGGGCTGGGGTGGGCATTAGTGGGGAGAGTGGGGCCCTTAGGGGTCAGGCCCATTGGCCACTTCTCCAGGGCAAGGCACCACGGTAGCTCTAAGCCAGGCCCTCCCATTGGGAAGGTCAAGGACAGGTGTGTCCATAGTGGCCGGAGGTGGCTTAAGCAGGGTTGGGGTTCATTTTGGGGTAGCCCATTCCTCTGGCATCCAGAGGGCTCTGTGGGGAGCCCACGGAGGGGGCCCTGAAGCTCTTGAGGCAGGAGGAGAAAGTGGAGCCTCAACCCCATCCTGCCTCCTGCTCCCTGTGCCCAAAGCAAGCCCCTCTGCTCTTCTCAGCTCCTGGTGGGCCTCGGCTGCTGCCTGGCCACTCCCCAAACCCTCCCATAAGGACAGCCAAGCACCCCACTCCTCGCCCCCATCCCTGGGGAAGTCTGTGCCCAGGGCCAGCTTTTAGGGCTGCAAGGACAGCTGTTTTCCACACAGCCTCCCTTTCCTGGAAATACTACAAGGCTTTCACAAAACAGGGCAGGAATGGGTTGCCATTCACTACACAACATCTGGTAAGTATGCAGGAGGGGTGGGTAGGTGTGTGTGTGCGCAGGTGTATTAAACTCTGTCAGGCCTTTGGCTTTCTCTTGTCCAGGTGCCGTCCTTCCTGCCACTTGACAGGCAGCCTGTCTCCAGAGAGGGTGCCGATCTCGGGGCCAGCTAGATCTGGGCACGCGCCACCTCTGGCCTCAGATGGGGCATTACTTCCGCATCCAGGGGGCTCAGGGCTCCTACTCAATGCTCAGGTAGATGAAGCATTGCACAGCTTCATCTGGGGTGCCAGTTGCATCCCTTCCTAGATTGGGGGGGCTTCGGGGAGTCTTGCCCTGGCTGTCTAATAGCTTGACTACTGCAATGCGCTCTGCAGGGAGCTGCCCGATCGGTTTGCTTCTGGGTAGGATTTAAGGAGCCGGTTATGACCTCAACACAGAGAGCAGGGAAGACGGAGAGAGGCCCGGTCAAGCAGGAGGAAAACGGGAGGCTGGGGTTAGAGCCCCTCTGGCAGAAAGCAGCTGCAGCCTTCCTGTGGAGCTGACTCTCGGTCTGGTCCAACTGAGGGGGGGCACACGGGGCCTGGTTACCCGAGGTGCTGCCTATCTCCAGTGGCGCCTGCCTGGCCATCTCGGACTGAGCAGGTGGACTTGCTCTGGGTTCCATCTTTGGGACGCATTCCCTGGTGCAGGCCGTGCCCTCTGGAATGAAAGCCCCCCTGAGATCGGGCAGCTCCCACCCTGAGGGCATCCTGTAAATCCTTGGGGGGGGGGTTCCCTTGATGGGTATCTGACCTACTTTCTTCTTGGCCATCCTGTTCCTCTTAAGGGCTCCTGGGTGGCTTTACCACTGTGCTGTGAGCCGGCCGGAGTCAACTGGACTCTGGCCCCATCTCAGTTGGATAAAGAAATGCATAAACTCCAGTCCCACGGGGGTTTGTGACCCCTGGGGCAGTTGGGGGACGTTTTCTAGTCACCAAGGGGAAAGAGTAGAAGTGGGGGTTCCCATTCCCAGCCTGCACTGCCCCCTCCCGCTGTCCCCCCCCCCCTCGCCACTTACCTTGATTCCGGGAAACGTCACCGCCGAGGAGGCGTAGGAGCCGATCATGAGGGCAATGAAGGTGGAGCGGAGATCGCCGAACATGTTGGGCAGCTGGGCAGGGAGGGAGAGAGGGAGGGTGAAGGGCAAAAGAGGCTCTCCACAGGTGCCTGTTTACCCGGGAGCAAGAGCGGGGAAGCTGAAGGGGGGCGGAGGGGGTGATGGAAAAAGGCCCTAGAGCCACAATTTGGGAGGAAAAGGGGGAAGGGGAGGGCGAGCATCCCTACCGGACCTTCCACACCTTTGGCAAGGCTGGGCGGGAGGCCATGTGGAGGGAAGGGGGCAGCTTTGAGATCTGACCCAGAAGGCTTGGGAAACAGCCTCTAGGTGCAACTAAGGCCAGGCAAGGGCAGACTCTCTGGGCCCCCTTTCCACCCAGGCGGAAGTGCACAGGGGCGCCAAGAGCTGGTCGAGGCTGTGCCCATCACAGCAGACACTCCCCCCCCCCCCCGTAGGCCTTCAGGGAGCGCACAAAGCCCCCTTCTGGCAAAGGAGCCCCTCCCCAATCCCCTCCAGCATGGGGACAGACCGGTGTCCATGGAAGGTGGCGCAAGGGCTCGCCCCGCCCACCAGGGAAGTTGGCACTTACTGTGAGAGACGTGAAGGTCAGGCACATCCCTCCGAAGCCGTTCAGCGACAGTGAGATGAAGATCAGCACCGAGAGGGCTGGGCAGAGGGAGAAAGCGCTCGAACAGCCCCCTGCCAGGCCAGGACCCCAGGGAGGGCGCGCAGGGGGGGCAGCTGGCATGGTGCCCATCCCCCATCCCCCACTGGGCAAGGCTCCCTGGCTCCCCCTCCCCCAGCCTCCCTCCAGAGCGCCCGCGGTCACACTCACAATCCGGGTTGCTGGCCCCATAGGCGATCATCACGCAAGAGACGGCAAAGCAGGCGCTGTGAAGGCACACGGGGAGGCCCGTCAGTCCCCCGGATCGGATGCCCAAGCCTCTCGAACCCGCAACAGGCCTCCCCTTGCCCACCCCACTCTGCCTTTGACAAAGGCTCTCTCGACAGAGCTCTGAGCTGGGGCCCAAGAGACGAAGCTGCCCAGCTGCCCAGGGCCGGAGCCATCTCTCCATGCTCCCTTTCCCTCCCCAGGAGCCTCAGGTGCCAACATCCCCCCGCCCCAGACTTTGGGGACATTCTCTGCCCCCGAACAGGGCGCAGAATAGGGCCCAGGAAGCAAGCTGTCATCTCCCAGGCAGCCCAAATAGGCCAAGAACCCTCCGAGGGGGCAAAGCAAAGGTCGTTTCCCCCCCAGCCACGCTGACATCTGGCCCTGGGCTCAGGAGAGATGGGGGGCTCTCCCTCCCTCGCACGTGGATCCAGTGGCTCTCCCTCTCCCATGGGAGGGAAGGGCCTGCCTGGCTGCTTGGAGGGAAGGGAAAGGAAGGGAAGCTCTCCTTGGTGCAGAGGCCTGTGGGCGGCTGTGCTTCGGCCGCAAGAATTCCCGCCCAGGCCTACCTGCCCAGCAGCCTCAGCTTGCGCGGCCCATACTTGTCCATGACGATGCCCAGGGGCAAAGTGATGGCGCTCAGCAGGAAGGAGCCCACGGTGAAGGCCAGGTTCAGCATCTCGTCCTGCTCCTTGCAGATCAGCCAGCCGTTCATGTGGGCCACTTCCGGCTCTGGGGCTGCCGTCCCGTTCCCGGGCACCAAGGCCGCCCCCGTGGAATTCTCTGCAGGAAAAAGAAGGGCAATGCAAGAGGCGGCACTCCGGAGGCCTGACCTCCCCACCCACGCCAGCTCTGCCCTGCACGGGCCAGCACTCCTCTCCTCATCAACCGGACTTTTAGAAAACATTTAAGATCGTCTCAATGTAAAACAAGGGAGTCGAGTACATGTTTCAAAGCAAAGACTCCGCCCTTAGTCCAAAGGGACCCAGGTGGCCCAGTTTTCCCGGAGTGAGAACCGTTGCACCCCAAAGGATGAGGCCTAGAGAAAAGGCCTGGCTGAGCTGTCAGGGGAGCCAGGAGGTGTACAACCTACCCCCCTGCCAGGCATGCAATAGTGCCCCCCCTTCTCAACCTCCGGGCTCAAGAGCCTGGGACCCCTCGCCCTCGGGGCCATGGAAGAAGCGGGCAAGGTCTCCCCGGGGTTCCTGCTCTTCAATTATAGTGCACTGTGTGACCGCACGCTCCCAGCTGACCAGCCCACACTGGTTTACAACATCAATTTGAACAATGCGCCCATCAATTTAAGAGAATAAAAACAGGCAATAAATAATGATAAAACCATAAAACCATGTTATCGGAACAGCCATCGTGTGTGAGTAATATAAAACCGCCATTAAGAAGGGGAGGCCGATTGATAGGAATGGGTTTTAAGTTCAACACTGCAAAATTGGGTACATGATGTCCTCACTATCAGCAGAAAGTCCCTGCATTGGTACCCCCCCCCCAAGACGCACCCCCCCCCCATTGCAGCCGAGGCTCCTCCCTTCCAGGGGAAACTCCAAGAGAGGCCCTTGGCGGAGGAGGAGCAGAGCTGCAGGGCTTCCAGCATCTCCAGCTCCCTGCCGGACAGCCGAGGTTCCCCCCAAGGTCAGAAGGGCAACCACCTGCCCAAGAGATCCTGCCAGGCCCCAGGGGATGGAGGAGGGGGCCAGGGGGGCCATTTTCAGGTCAAAAGAGGCCCGCTGGGAGAGCTGGGGAGGGAGGTGCCTGGGCCTAAATCCCAGGCTGGACCACAAGGCCCAACGGCTTCCGAGGAATGGCCAAGGCCAAGGGGGAGAAGCGGGGCCATTTCGTTTGAGTGCTGGATCCAGGGTCTGGGCTGCCCTTCTGCCCTGCCTTTCTGCTAAGAGGTGGCCAGCTCAAGTCAAGACTTCAATCGGGCCCAGAAGTCAGCGCCTTCTGGGAAGGGCCACCTGTGGCACAATCGCTTCTTCTGGGTGCTCTGTGGCCGTTTCCCCTTCTAGGGAGGGAGACGAGAGACCAGCCGTGAGGAATGCCAGTTGCAGAGGGGAGAACGATGGGGAGTTTGGGAGGAAGCGGGCATCAGTTGTGTTGGGGCTCAAGGAAGTGCAGGCACATTCAGCCGCAAAAGATCCGGCCTCCAAGCTGCCCCCTGCTTCTATCAGGAGAGCTGTGGGTGCGCACGGCCCCCCCGACTGTGCCAAGAGTTGAAAAGGGAGGCAGGGAATGGGGCCAAGGAGATCCCTCAGCAGGAGCTAATATCTGCAGAAAGCCAGTCAGAGGAGCCCCTGTGCAGGGGGAGGCTGGTCGTCCCAAAGGGGCCCTGGAGGCTGCACCTGCGCCAGAGGGAGGGAGAAGGAGGGTGGGCATCCCACCGGCAATAAGAGGCAGCCGGGGGGGAGGCAAGTCAGGGCCAGAAGGCCGAGTCCTCAGCCACCCCTTGGCTTCGGTCTCCTCCTTGGGGGGAGGCCAAGTGACTGAGGCAGCCAAGTGGGCACCTGGAGGCTCTCCTCCCCAAAGCAAGGATGGGGGCCCAAGAGAGACGTGCTGGGCAACCCTGGGCAGCTGGCTCAGCCCTCGGTGGCTTCCTTGGTTACCCCTCGCCTGCCCTCTGCCAGAGGAGGCTCATGCCGGCTGCAGCTGGTTGATGCTGGATGCCCCCCCTGCCCCCAACCGGGAGACCACTTTCCCAGGTGGCTCTGGAGAAACATTAACTAACCTGCCGTAGACATGGAAGGAACAGGCAGGGCCGGGAGGGGGGCAAGGGAAGGGAGGCCGGCAGAGAAGCCAGGCGAAGGGACGGCAGTCGCAGTGGGTAAGCCCGTGGGAGAGGTGGACAGGCCACCCCGGGCAGCGGGAGGGCACACCTGTGTTGGGGCCTGGCAAGAGGGAGGCCTCTTCCCAGGCAGGCTCCTGCTCCCACCACCTGCTGAGCTGCCCCCTCCCCGCCCAGCAGCGGCTTTACCACAAACAAGGCTGTGTTTGTGGTGAAAACACACTTAGGCTGACAGGGACACCAATTTTTGGCTGCCCTTGAGGTGCTGGGGCCTGCCAGCTGCCATCCTTGGAGCGGGAAAGGGCATAGGGTGGTGCCCTGCGGTGGAGACCCAGCGGGCCTTGGGCCAACATGGGGCCAGACCCAGAGCCACCCCAGTCAGATCCCAGGAGAGCTGATGTGGTCCTGGCTTCCTTCTTCTAAGACCCTAGAGAAGAGGGGGAGTCCCACTGCCAGGGAGGGCTGATTCTTCCTCCCCCAATGCAACCTCGGCCTAAGGGTAGGAGCCGCCCCCCCCGCACCATCACTAGTCCCTCCCCCCCGGGGGCCGGCTTAATCCGAACCATCGTGGAAATGGCAGAAGTCACACAAACACGCCTGGAATGATTCACGGATGGTGCCCTTGGCTGTGCCCGTCCCTTGACCCAGCGTCCCCCCAGGGCCTGTGGAGCACAGCCTCCTCACCCACGGGAGGGCATGGGGGGGACAGGGCCCAGGGCCTAAGCTCTGCAGAAAAGCCACAGAAAGTGCCTTAAGGCGCTTCGTGAAGCCCGAGCAGGGCCAGGTGCAAGGTGCTGCCTGAGTGTCACCTGAGGAGGAGGGAGGTTAAAACAAGGGGAACCCCTGAGCCCAGCCAGACCTGCTGCTCCAGCTTCTCCCTATCAGGCTCCCCCTTCCGATCTCACTTCACCCATTGGTGTCCATTTTAGATTCTCCGATGGGAGGGCAGCCAAATCCCATTGCTCCATTTCTGATTCCTCTTCAGGCAGAACCATCATTTCCTCCCAGGAGGAACCAAGTCGGGGGGCCCTCATCCACAGCATTGCTCAGTGCCAGGAAACCCCCCCTCGTTGTGAGGGGGCACAGAGCCACAGGCAAACCAGATCCCAGGGCTAAGCCCCAGCCCCAGTACGCCCCAAAGGGGCTCCCTTGAGCCATGGCCATCCCCCCTCCTTACAAGATGGCTGACCCAAGGCGAGGTCAGGTCAACTGGCTGGCTTTCGTCAATCCAGGAAGGAAAGGGAGGGAGCAGGCAAGGCCCAGGCAGTCCTGTCCCCCCCACGGCCCAACAGCCTTCAGTCGCTTGCCGCCTCAGGAGGAACAGCCGTCCTTGCCGGCAGCTGCAGGGACCCTGAGCGGATGTGGGGAGGCAACTCAGCACTTCAGCCGGAAAACACCAGCTCAACAGGCAGGGCTGCCCAGTCGGAGTGGAACAAAGTTGCTGCACGGAGCCCCTGATCTGGCTGCAGCCGGCCCAGGACACACCCTGCTCTCTCTCTCTCTCTCATACACACACACACACACACACACGCTGCCCATCCTAGGAGGAAGAGCAGGGTCAGCAAAGCGCAGCAGACAAGCAGAGCCCCCCCCTCCCCCCCAAAAAAAATTCAGGTCTCTGCCAGAGAGCCCCCAGCTGGGAAGGAGACCCCTCCTGCTAAGGGGGTGGGTAGGTGGAGGCTGTTTTGCTTGTGAACAACAGAAGGAAGTCCTCAGAAAGCCGAAGTGACCAGACTGAGATGGGAGAGCTCAGGGCTGCTCCAGAGAGGAAGGAGGAAGAAGACAGGAGTTGAGCCCCTCCTTCCTGGACAGGCTGGAGAAAAGAGGGTGGGGGGTGCGTTTTGTTGCATGGCTGGCCTTGATCGAGCCCTGGAGTCAGTGGACTTTCCCTGGACTGCACCTTGGGTTACACTGCCCTGCGTGGGAATCCACAAAGGCCCATGAGTGGCACTGAGGGCACCTGCCTTTGACTCTCACCTGTGGTTAGTTTCCTCTCCGCCCAGCCCCGATGCTGCAGAGCCCAGCTCTTTCCCCAGCCCGGGGCCCTCCCCGGACCGAGTCCCCACCCGCCCTCTCCTGCCAGCCTAGAATCAGCTGGTTCTGCGGGATCTTATCGTCTTCCCTCTTGGGTAAAATCTCTGCCACGGCAGCTTTTTATCAAGGTCTCAGCCTGTTCAGACCCTGTAAAAGATTGACCGGGGTCCAAAGGGCAAGGCTGATTGGGGGGCAACAAGGAGGAACGGAGACAGAGGCAAGAGCTTCCTGCCCGCCCCCCCAGCTGATATCTTTGTTCCAAAGACTGCAAAGACTTCCAAGAAGGAAAAGGATTTATGGGGGAGGAGTCCAAAGGCTGTCCTGGCCCTTCCCAGTCCAGAAGCCAAGTAACCAGGCTCACCTCGAGGCAGCCAAGACTTTGGCGGGCAGGAAGAGGAGACGGTCTCCAGCCCCCCCCCCAAAAGAGCAGACCCCTGCCCTTGTGATCACAAGAGACGCCCCTTCCCCACTAAGCAGCCAGAGGTGGCACACACAGGCCAGATTGCGGCATCTGGGGGGGCGGAGCTGGCTTGCCCAAGAGGCCACTAGTGGAGCCCACGTGGCAAGGCCTGGTGCTTCTTACCTGGGCGGGGGCACAGGTAGGAGTAGAAGCCCTCCGACTTGAGCATGATCAGGAGGGATCCCCAGCCCAGAAGGACGGCGGAGAAGAAGAGGTTCTCCACGACGGCTGTGCAGGCCATCCACCAGCGACGCCGGTGGGCCGTGGCGAGAGTGGGAGCCATGATGGTGGGCGGCAGCAGGCAGGGGGGCTCTTCTTCACCAGGAGGGTCTTCCAATCTGTTGGCACACAATGCTTTTTTCTTGAGCCCCTTTTTCCTTTGGGGTTCCCTTCCTTTCTGGACGGTGACTGCTGCCTCCTCCAGCCCCCGCATTTCCCCCCTAACATTCTCAGAAGACGGCGCTTAAAAAGAAGCCATAGGGCAGAAACAGAACTCAGAGATCACCTAATCGCTCCTACAGGTCCCCCAGCAGGGGGTCATCCAGCCACCCGTTTTGGGACATTTCTGCTAGGAAATCCGTCCTGGCGTCCACTGAGACCGACTGCCCTGCTGCCTAATCCCCCTTTCCCCTCTAAGAGCCCCAGAGGGGATTGGTGAGGGAAGAGAGTGGCCAGCGGCTGATGGCCGATCCAGGCAGCCCTCTGCCAGGGGAGGGTCCCTCCAGAGGGATCTTTATAGGGTCCAGCAAGTGCTGGGAGGAGGGAAACTCAGCTGGCAGAGATTGGATCAAGCAGCAGCTAGATAAGGGCCCAAACTCTTGCTTTATTTTATCAGGACTCCTCCAAAGCGCTGGATAAACTTATCAGCCTTGGGATAAGAGGATGAGGTCAGCATGACAGGTCAGTAACGTGGCTCAACCAGAGGAAGGGGGGGGGCAAGTGCCCGGTCAGTGGAGGGAAATCTGAATGATACAGAGAGGCAGCCAATGCCCCCCCCCCAGGGGCTTAGTGGTGCCAAGGCATTCAAGAGAGCAAAATAAAAAGTGCCTCAGGGGGCAAAGAGGGGAGGGAAGCCCCCGGGCAACCCCCAAAGTGTCCCTAGATCTACTGGGGGGTGGCCTGAGCAGGGTGAGGGTGGGAAATGCCGCCATGGGCTGGCCTGCTCCTTCTCTTCACAGCTAGCAGCAGTTTTGGGGGAAAGAATTAAATGGGGGGAGGGGTGTCTGGGAATGGGTGAAGTCCCCCTCAACTAGCTACCTGGCCCAACTGCTTAGACTCAGGAGAAAAGCAGGTTGGGGGTGGAGTCAAAGGGACCCGAAACAGGGAAGCAGGAAAGGAACAGAGAATTAACTGATCCGAACCTCTTGCTGGAGGCCTCTGGGCAGCTTGAGCCGCCTTGGCCTGCAACAATCTCCCAGCGGGTACAAAGCCCAGACAATGGCCGAAAAAGAGGCGCTCCAGCGGGGCACAGGGAGGAGGGCAGAAAGGGAAGGAAGGCTGGCCACAACAGATCAACCCACCCTCCCGATGTAGAGGCCTTGTTCCTAAATACCCAACGCCTGGAAACCTGGGGTGGGGGCGCAGGGGGCTTCATAAAACCGCTTAGGATGGAAGTGGCTAGCAAGGACCTCGCCCCACTCCAACGGCCGACCTCGCACTGGACGGGCTGGGACACTGCGCTGAGCCCCCCGTCAAAGGCCGGGCCAGTTGGGGCAGGAGGGGGGGAGGGGGGGGCTCTCTAAACCAACAGACACGGTCTGCACCCGCTTTGGATCTCTGCTTGCCCCCGAGACGGTGGGATGGAGGATAAGAGGCCGAAGTTCGGGCAGGGAGTCCACTCCGAACCTCCCACACGGGCACAAGCGGGAGACGGCGGCGGCAACGGGAGTCCCGGAGGCCGGCTGGGATATGTGGGGGGAGCAGAGGCCCTGCAGAGATTCGTTCTTCCCCGCGGTGGGAAGCCAAGCCCCGTGCGCTCACCTGGTTGCCCAGCTGGATCCGGCCGGTGCTGCGTGGCTGCGGCTGCGGTGGCGACGCTTCTGTTGCTCCGTGCCCGGCGCAGCGCCGCATCTTTTATACCTCGAGGCAGGGAGGGGGAGCGAGGCGGCGCTGATTGGCCCCGGCGCCTTGCCAGCCGCCGCGTCTCGCCCAATCGGACAGCGCGCCGCCAAGCCAAGGTGGCAAGGTGGGCAAAGCGAGCGTCGAGCGGGTTCTTCCGCCGAGAGGGGCGCGCGGGCGGGGGGGCTCCTCCCAGCTAGAGCCCGCGGAACGGCTGGCCACGCGGAGCTCCCTCGGCGACCCTCAGCCGGCCGGCGCCGCTTCTTTTCGCCAGGCGTAACTCTTGAGTCCCCGCTTCGATATTCGCCCCCAATCGTGGCCGGCGCGGGGCCTCGCCCAGGAGGCCACGGCTTTGAAGGCCGCCGCTGGACCGCAGCTCCGCTGCGCTAGCATCGCATCGGGCGCGCCGGACGGTTCCGCCCAGCGCCGCGGAGCTCCCTGTACGGGGAGAAGGGGAAAACCCCCCCGGGGCGGGGCAGGGAGAGCAGCTTCTCCCGGGCGCCCTCTTTCCGCGCCCACCGGTGTCCCCGCGGGACGAGCCCCGCCCCGCAGTCGCCGCCGCCTGAAAGAGACGGACCGGGGATGGGTAGAAGGGCGCCGGCCGCCCCTTGGAGGAGAAGGTCCCGCGTTCGCCTGTCTGCCCGCGGATGTCAGCGGAGCTTTGCCGCTGCTTCGTCCGGCGTTTCTGGGCAAACACGACCACCCGGGCGGGGCTTGTCGCCTCCGGCACGCAGAGAGTGCTGCCCTCGGATCCCCTCCCCGGTGGCCCCCTTTTGAGGGCGATCGCGGCAAACTGTTCCCGTAGCAGCGGGTGCTCCTCTTTCCCGGCTGGGCTGGTGAAGAAGGCTTCACGGGGCACCTTCGGTTCAGCGATTCTCTCAGCCGGAGCGGCTGGTCCCAGGAGGCCGGCCCCTCTGCCCGGAGGGCCGGGGGTGGGGCTTCGGTCCGGCCTTCCGAAGCCCTGAATTTCTCCCTCTCGCTGATATGCCTGGAGCGGCCCTGGTTGCCTCGCCAGCTGGTTCCTCCGCCACAGAGCGAAAGGCGCGCTTCCCTCGAGGAGGGCAGGGGATGCGGGTCCTGAGGCAGCCAAGTCCCCCCAAATGCTCGCAGGCCTACCTGCGAGCCGGACGGTCGCCCCACTCCCCTCTGGACTCTGCCGGCGTTTGTGCCCCCCAGAAGGCAGGAGGGTCACCCGGGTGGGGAAAAGGGAACACGTGACTATGCAGGGCGGGAGAGGCCTGCAGACCCCACAGGAGCTGCTCTGGGATTCTTTATTTATTTATTTATTTATTTATTTATTTATTATTTACATTTATATACCGCCCTTCTCCCAAGGGACTCAGGGCGGTGTACAGCCCATCTAAAACCCACAAATATACAAAAATTAAAAAACTATTAAATTAATTGGCTGATTACTGAGACTAAACCTCCCCCCCCTAAAACCCCAATTTAAAATTAAATATTATGGAGACCAAATTAAAACCATTATCTCAGCCCAGGCCGGCCTGCTCAAAGAGCCAGGTCTTCAACGCGCACCTGAAGGCCCTCAGGTCCATGCCGGTACGGAGCTCCGGTGGCAGAGTATTCCAGAGGGCGGGGGCACCCACAGAGAAGGCTCTACCCCTCGGCGCCGCCAGACGACACAAAGCGGCCGACGGCACCTGGAGCAGACCCTCTCTGTGGGAACGCACCGGCCTGTTGGAGATCACTGGCAGAATGCGGTCCTGGAGGTAACCTGGTCCCATGCCATGGGTCGCCCTAAAGGTCAAAACTAGAACCTTAAAGCGAACCCGGAGAGCCACCGGCAACCAATGCAGCTCGCGCAGGAGAGGCGTCACATGGGCGCTACGCGACGCCCCCATAATCACCCGCGCGGCTGCATTTTGCACCAGCTGGAGTCTCCGGATGCTCCCCGCGGGGAGCCCCATATAGAGGGCATTACAATAGTCCAGGCGAGAGGTGACAAGGGCCTGAGTGACCGTGCGCAAGGCGTCCCGATCCAGGAAGGGCCGCAACCGGTAGATCCGACGGATCTGGTGAAACGCCCCCCTGGAGACGGCCACGATGTGATGTTCAAGTGACAGCCGTACATCCAGGAGGACACCCAGGTTGCGAGCCCTCTCTGCGGGGGGCAAAACTTCCCCCCCGATAGCCAGCGAAGGTGTCAGCTGGCTATATCGGGGCGCCGGAAACCACAGCCACTCGGTCTTGGATGGGTTGAGCCGAAGCCTGTTCCCGCCCATCCAATCCCGCACGGCCTCCAAGCACTTGGACATAGCCCCCACAGCATCGTTGGGATGGTCTGGAGTAGAGATGTACAACTGGGTGTCATCCGCATATAGATGACACCCTACTCCAAGACCACGGATGATCTCGCCCAGCGGCTTCATATAAATGTTGAACAAGAGGAGAGAGAGGACCGACCCCTGGGGCACCCCACAAAGCAGGGGCCTAGAGGTGGACCTCTCCCCCCCCACCAACACAAATTGCGAACGGTCGGAGAGGAAGGAGGAGAACCATCGAAGGACGGTTCCACCAATCCCCAACCCCCCCAACCGTCGCAACACTATGGTCGATAGTATCGAAAGCCGCCGAGAGGTCTAATAGGACCAGGACAGAGGAGAACCCTCTGTCACGAGCCCTCCAGAGATCATCGACCAACGCAACCAATGCCGTCTCAGTACTATGTCCGGGCCTGAAGCCCAATTGGGACGGATCGAGGTAAATAGCTTCCTCCAGGTACTGGGGAAGCTGACACGCCACCACACTCTCAACAACCTTCGCCACGAAGGGAAGGTTGGAGACCGGACGATAGTTGTTTAAAATAGCTGGGTCCAGGGAAGGCTGCTTGAGGAGGGGGCGCACCACTGCCGCCTTCAGGGCGGCAGGGAGCACCCTCTCCCTCAAAGAAGCGTTGACAATCCCCTGGAGCCAGCCTCGTGTCGTCTCCCTGGCGGCCGAAACCAGCCAGGAAGGGCACAGGTCCAATAAACAGGTGGTGGCATTCAGCCCCCCCAGCAACCTGTCCACACCCTCGGCGCTTCCCGCTTCTTGTGCAATTGGGATTTGCACCTAACAGGGACCTGATGGAGCCCAGAGCTTTGGAAGTGATTGATTCTTCCAGGTTGACAGGAATGTATTCCGTGCAGGACATGAAGTGCTTCCAGACTCTTGAGAAGGGGGGGGGGGGGAGAGGCCAGCCTGATGAGGTCTCTGCTCCATCTGATCCTGGAGTAGTGGGGTAGTTGTGATTGCGAAGTCAGGCAACAAATTACAACTCTGGTCTGGCGGGTTCATTCAGACCGCCCTGAAGGATGACAGAACCCACCTGAAGTTGTGATAACATTCAGAGCCAAAAACAGTCCCCCCTTCTTCGGAGAACCCAGTAGGGGTGAGGACCAAAGAGTCAAAGAGAGGGCGAGAGTGCAAAGACTGGTCTGAACACAGCTCAAATATGGTTTTTTAATCAGGGCCTCTCCTGACCCCAAGGGCCAGGGGAGCCCCCTGAAATGCAGGTCCTGGGCTGCATCCCGATACTTTCCTTGGTGCTCTGGGCAGAAGTAACTGGCTTGCTTCAGTCGGGGTTCAGCAGAAGACCCCACTAAGTACCCCAAAGTTTAGTGAACCATAATTTGGTGGTGCAGGCTGTTAATCATCTAGCACTTAGTGCAAGCTGCCTGCAATTAGTGCAGGCTCGAATCCCACCAGGCTCAAGGTTGACTCAGCCTTCCATCCTCTCGGGATAGGTAAATTGAGGACCCAAGATTGTTGGGGGCAATAAGCTGACTTTGTAAAATGCCGCTTGGGGGGCCAAAAGCTCTAGTAATAAGCAGGCATATACAATGGAATGAAGGCTATTGCTGAGCACTTAACATAGTGCTCCATAGACTGTAAGCCGCCCTGAGTCTCCGGAGAAGGGCGGCATATAAACGCAAATAAAAAAAAATAAAAAAACCACTGCTGGTCCAGCAAGGGGACAGGCCAGGCCAGGAAGAAGTAACTGGGGTTTAGTAAAGCTAGAATCATTTTAATCCCAATCCAGATTGAATCCATACAGTCCATACAGCCTTAACTCTCGTTCAGCCTTTCAATGAATGTTTTGTTTAGGTCGCCCCGGCTCTTCCGGGTCTTGGCTTGGCCAGCGTTTCTGCTCAGGGGTCCAGCGAGGTTTGGGAGGGCAAGGCTGCCCCTTCTGCCTCTACAGCCACACCTTCTGCCCAAGACTCCTGCTGTGTTCTGCTGGGGCCACCGCCCCCTGCTGGTCACCACTGGCAGCTCCCCAGACTCTTTCAAGGCTGGGTATCCACAAGAGAAAGAGCCCAACTGTTGGCAGCAGGGGTGGCAGGTGCCCGCAGTTCCAGGTCAGTTGCCTTATCGGGGCAATGCGGCGACTGAGGGATACCCAAAGCAGCACCGATCCAGATGCCAGGCTGTTGCCAAGGACTTTTCTGAGCGAGAGAGAAAGGAAGGGCTCCGTGGGCATCAGGCCACCCCAGGCAGGCTCCGGGTTCAGCGTATCCAGTGGCGAGGGATGCCTCCTACAGGACTGAAGGTTAGGGGCTCGGCAGGATTGGCCGCCTCCACGCAGGACCCCTGGAAGCTTCCCTCGCCCCCACCTTGTTTGTGGGAGGCAGCTGGACATAGCTGGGCTCCTGGGCCAACCCAGAGGCGGGGCACATTTGCTCCCCTGGCTGTGCCCCTCTGGGGGGTGGGGGGGTCATGGCTCCAGGCTGCCACCGCTCCCTCCCGCATCCACCTGCTGGTCGGGAGCCAGCAGGCCTTGAGCTTCCCCCGGGCTGGAGTCCTTCTCTGGGGCCAGCTTCCTTGAGGTTCCCTTTGCAGCATCCAGCCCCTTCCAAGGCAACTTCTGCAGGCTTCTTGGCTGGGCAGCCACCTCCTGCCCGCTCCCCTGATGCTGTTGGGCAGCCGGAGTGGGTTCTTCACTGCCCCTTCCGGCTTGGCCCACGGTCACATAAATGGTGGTGATGCAAGCTTCCACAGTGGCTGCATCCGGGGGCCCCGCTCTCTGCACCAGGTTCTGGGAGCTGCCAGGATGGTGGCCTGCAGGGGCCCAGCCACTGTCCTCCCAGGGAGCTGGTGCCACGTTCTCGTAGCAGCTTCTGCCTGGGGAGTGGCATGAGGCCCCCGTGGGGCAGTTGACCTGCAGAGGAGGAGCTCCTTGGACTGAGCTCTCGGAGGCCGGGCGGGGCTTCCGGGGGGGGTTGAGGGCCTCTGGGGGGGCCCTGAGGCTCTGAGGGCCAAAGTGGGTCCCTTCTGCAAAGGAGATGGAGGGCCGCTTGCCCTTGGCGAGGCTGGAGGTGCGAGGGATGGCGAAGGGCGAGGGGTGCAAGGCTGCTGCCCTGGGGAGAAGGCTGCCCTCTGGCAAGGCTGAAAGAACAGAGAAGAAGAAAGGCTGGGCTGGGCTTACCCGACCAGGGCACTAACACAGGACAGTCTCTGCACCCTAACCAGGTGTGGCGGGGCAAGGGGTACAGCTGAGCAGGCCCCCTCCTCAGGGTCCTCATCCCACCGCACCTGGAGGTCATGGCACACCTGCATATTAGGCACAAGCATCCCCTTCCCTCCAGGGCTGAGCCAAGGCAGCAGGGCCACAGCCTCCCCTCATCCCCACCACCCTTGCCCCGAGGAGGAAGAAGAGGAGGCTCCACCTATTCTCCAAAGCGCCAGAAGGCAGGACAAGGAGCAATGGATGGAAAATAATAAAACTGAAATCCAACCTAGAAATCAGGAGGAATTTCCTGCCAGTTACAACATTCAATCAGTGGAACTGCTTCCCTCCAGACATTAATGGGGGCTCCAACACTGGAGGCTTTTGATAGGAGATTGGACAGCCACTTGTATGAAATAGTGTAAGGCTTCCTGCTTGTGCAAAGGGTTAGACTAGAAGACCTTCAAGGTCCCTTCCAATTCTGTTATTCTGTTTGCACATTCCCTTCTTCCTAAAGGGTCAGCCGCGAAATCAGAGTGGGGCCCTCGGGGATTGCCAAAACTGGCTTTGGGGCCAGAAGGTCCTTCTCCCCGGTTTGGCACTACGACCCTTTGGCACTCTGGGCTAGCGGTGACAAGAAGATAGATTTAGGCTTACTGGGGAGGGGACCCTATCTCTCCCCCCCCCTCGCACTTCTACCTTCCCTGGGAGGGGGAGCAGACTGCGGCCCCTCTATGCAGTCCCCCATTTCCTCGTTGACTCCCTCGAAGGAGGAGCTGAAGGAGCTGTCCCAGGGCCAGGCAGTGGACGTTGGTTCGATGAAACTGGGGTTGAAGGGGACCTCCAGGTCTCGGTGGGCAACTGGGGGAGGGAGAAGCATCAGAGCACGGCTATCTATTGGGCCCAACCCTTCCCACCCCAGGCACTGCCCCTCAACCCCCCTGAGCTCCTGGGACAGCAGGTAAGCGGGGAGGGGGCCCAGGCAGGCAGGCCCTTTTGTGCTGGCGCTCCTTGGGGTAAATCCCCACCTGTCACCCGTGGAAGCTTCGAGCCCCCTCGTGAGAAGCAGGGGCAGCTGGAAGGGAGGCTGGGCAGCCTGGCCATCAGGCGGTGCTTCACTGGAGGGAAGAGATCCTGCTCGGCCCCTGGTGCCCTAGGAAAGAGGGGGAACTCAGACCGGCAAGACCCCCATTTTCCCTCCCAGGCCTTCTCTGGCTGGGCAGGGACTCATTTTGCTGGGGTCACAAGGCAGCTTGAGGCAGGAGGCCCCCTCCAGTGTTGGACTAGACCGAACCGTCTTCCCCACAGACCCCTGGTTGTTCTGCTCAAACCCATCTGGGATGGGACTCCATCCAGTCCCAGGAAGGACACCCCACCCCAAATACACACCTGCTGTGCACCCAGCCAAAGAGGGTCCATTCGGGCTCTTACCTGACCACAGAGGCTGTCCCACGGCAGCGCTGGCGGCAGCAGCAGAAGCCCAGCAGGAGCAGGAGCAGGAGGGGCCCCAAGATGCCTGCGAGGAGGGACCCCCGGCCTTGGGCTTCTGGGAGAGGAGGAAGAAGTCAGAGCAGTGAGGAAGCCCCCTCCCCAGTCGGCGCCTTCTGGATAGGCCTCAGGCTCAGGCCGGGGAAGGCAGGCTCACCCCATGGGCAGGCTCCGGAGACGGGATGGCAGGCTCCCCCTGCGCAGGGACAGGCAGCGGAACAGTTGGGGCCATGAGAGGCTTCTGGGCAGGTCTGGTTGCAGCTGCAAAGAGGGCAGGCAGAGAGAAAATGGGGCGCAAGACTGGGGGGGAGTGCAGGGCATCCCTGCAGCCACAGCCCACCCTCGTTACCTGGTGCCCCAGTAGCCAGGCTGGCAGAGGCAGGCCCCAGAGCCAGGATCACAGCTCCCGTGGAAGCAGTCGGGGCAAGAGGACCGGCAACCCTCCCCAAAGAAGCCGGGGGGACAGGGGGCCTCACACCTGCAGCAAAGCCATGGAGGGCTTGAGGGGCAGAAGCAAGGAGAGCACAGGGCCTGCTCTGGGCAGGAGCAGGCCCCCCCACTGGCCATTTCCCTCCCACAGCCCGGCAAGGCTTCTCCTTGCTTGCTCTTCTCCCTGTTTCCGGCAGCCAGAAAGACCCTGGCTGCTGCTGCTGCTGATGATGATGATGGTGCAGAGGGCCCAAGCTCACAGCCCCACCTGGCCCCCGTGAATCCTGCCTCACAGTTCCAGCATCGTCCTGTCTGCGGTTGGCAAGTCTCTCCTTGGAGACAGTGGCGGGGGCACGGCTGGGTGCAGTTCTCTCCGTACAGTCCCGGAGGGCATGGCTGCCTGCAGTGGGTCCCGTTCCAGCCAGGGTCGCAGGCCCGGCAGGACCCCTGCGTGGGGGAACAGGGCTCTCGGTTTATGCAGTGGCCACAGCTGCAGGAGAGAAAGGGCGCAGGTGGCAAGTGGGCACCCTGGCAGCCCAGTGCTTGGCTTCTCTGCTCTTCCCCCGGCCTCTCTGGGTAGGCAAAGGGCCCCCCAGTCTCCCCTGAGGCTCCTCACCTGTGGGCACACTGGGGTCCATAGGTCCCCTCAGGGCAGGCCTCTGTGCAGCTGGGGCCTCGGTAGCCAGCATCACAGGTGCAGCGTCCGTCCTGAGGGGTGCACAGGCCGTGCACACACTGGCAGAGGTTCTGGCAGGCTGCCCCCCACCATCCTGCCGTGCACTCGCACCGCCCGAACTCCTGGGCACAAGGCGATCCATTGCAGCTGCAGAGGGAGGTGCAGCGCCTGCCCCACCAGCCCCGATGGCAGAGGCAGCGTCCGGTGGCCGGGTCACAGCGGGAGCCCAAGAGGTTGCACTGGCATTGCCTCCGACAATCAGGGGCCCACCAGCCTGGATCACACCGGCAGGCGCCTGTGATAGGGTGGCAATGGCCTCGCTGCCCACACAGGCAGGCCGACTGGCAGAGCGGCCCCCACCAACCCAGGTGGCAGCTGCACTCTCCACTGGCTGGATGGCACCTGCCTTGGGGATGGCAGCGGCAGTTCTGCTTGCAGTCTGGGCCCCAGAACTGCTCCGGGCATCCTGAAAGAGAAGCACAGGCCTCCTCAAACTCTGGACCGCCCCCCCCCCCCCCCGCCCCTCCGCGCGCAGGATGGCTGGAAGCTGGTGCCCTTCCAGGTGCCAACTGGGGAGCACTTTCCTGCCCAGCCAGGCAAAGGGAATCAGGAGGGAAGGCAGCCCACGGCCAGGGCAGGAAGGCAGCGCTCGCCCGGGGTGAAGGTGGGGGTCACGAGTCGCCCTCGGCTGATGGTCCCAGCACAGAGTTGCGGGGAGGGGTTCTCCAACAGGCAAGGAAAGCCACGGTCAAAGGGGTGAATCCGGAGTTGCCTACCGACCCCCTCGGAATTGGGGGAGCGGTTTCTTGGCTCGGCCCCATGGGGCGGTACTCACGGGCGTTGCAGTTGGCCCCGAAGAAGCCTGGCCGGCAGCGGCAGACCGCCGGGCGAACACAGATCTCCCGCTCCTGGCAGGCGTCGGCGCCCAAGCAGAGGGCTGCGGGAAAAGCGGGGGGGGGGGGGAGGTGAGGAGACCGTCTCCCCACCCCCAAAGCATCAGCACAGCCGCCGCCGTTGTCAGTCCGGAGGGGGCCACCCTGCAGCTCTGCCCCGCCCTTCGGCCTTCCCCGGGGCAGAAGGAACCGCGTCGGGCCTGGGTCCCTGCCTGGCCTTTGTCCCCCCGCCCGTCCCGAACCCCAGGCTAGGGGGGCGGTGGGTGTGCAAACAGGAAGCCTCTCGCACGGAGAGCAACTCACCGAGGGGGCACTCGGGCCCCACTTGCTTCCATCCCGGGCAGCAGACGAGGGCGGCCGGCAGACTAGCGGGAGAGAGACCGCCCTTAGCCAGAGAGCGCGTGGGCTCAATCTTGGCCACAGCTGCCCGGCCCACCTCGGCGGAGCCACCCGTCTCCTCCCTTAAGAGGCTGAAGAACCCTTGCGAGGCTCCCGGAGCCAAGCGCTGTCGGGCCCGCGAGGCGAGCAGGATCATCCGGTGCACTCCGAGGCGAAGCGGCGCTGCTCCAGGATTCTTGGCCGGACAGAGGGGCCAGGCTCAAACAGCGCCAACAAGAACCGGGAGCCTCCGCCGGGCTTCCACCACAGCTCCCGGCTTTCCCGCCCGGTCCGAGCACGGGAAGTCCGCTGGGGCCTCGGGCGGACCTTAGCGGAGACTGGGCGGAAAGGGAAGGCGCGGGCCGGGGGAGAGCCGCAGACGGCAGGCGAAGCCCCGCCGGCGCCCTCCGGCCACTTGAATCGCCCCGCCACCGTCGGGGTTGCCCTGCCCGACAGAGCGGAACACACCGAAGGCCCTCCCTACCTATCTTCCGCCGCGCACACGTGCTTTCCCCCGAGCTCCAACTTCGGGGAGCCGCGCCCGGGGTCCGGCAGGCCGAGCAACAGCAGCAGCAGCAGCGGCGGCGAAACCCAGCGGTGCTCCATCGTCCCGGAGGCCTGGCTGGGAGAACTCGGGCGGCCGCGACCCTCAGCGCAGAAGCGCCTCCCGCCTGTTTCCTGCGGGTCTTCCTGAGGAAGCCGGCCGGGCAGAAGAGGAAGGGGGCCAGGGAGCATCGTCGCCCGAGAGGCTTGGCAGGGCCTCTGGCCCCGGGCCCCTCCCGGACTCTGTAGAAGGGCTCTGGGAGGCCCCGCACAAGGCAACCTCCCGCCCAGCGGAGCCCACGGGGGTGGGGGAGACGGACGTTTTGTCTCATAGATTCTGGCAGTACTCCAGGCTGGGACCCGCCCTCCACTTCGGGCCCCAAAGGCTTTAAGGCGGAGGGTCAACGAAGGGACCCCACTGAACCCAGATTGGTCAGATAGGCTGAAGTCCGCGCAGGAGCAGCAGCGGTCAAAACCCCAACAGGACTTTGTTTTGTTCCAGGCTAAACAAAAGAAAGGAGAGCAAGCCTTGTGTGCCTGTTCTTGTCTGGGACCAGATCAGGCGCCCCTTCCACAGTGAGGCTGAGCAGGAGCCTCCACCCCCTGACTGACCTCCATTCCCCTGCCAGCTCCCCTCCCTCCCCAGTCTCTGTCCAAGTATCAGTTTCCTCCTGAGACCGGGGAGCATTCTTGTCTCCCCCTTTCCTGGAAGTCAGAGCATGAAAGGCTTGTTTTGAGTGGCATATGGGGACTGGGTGCGGGGGGGGGGGGGGGGGGGGGGGGGGGGGGGGGGGGGCATCCTGCCTGGCCCTGCCCCCTCTCTCAGCTTCAGTAACAGATTGGGGGGAGGGTGATTGCCACTTCCTCCCAAGGAGGCTCTTCATTTCCACTTGCACGTTTCCCTTATGGTTTTGGTATTAAGGTTGCACACTAGCTGGCTATCCGGGAAGACTGCAGGCACTGGACAATGTACAACTCTTGTTCCAGGCAGTTCCCAGAAGGCGCAACTTTGTGTGGAGGGAGGGTCAGGTGGGGGTGCCCAGGACGGAAACCAGGCAGCCGGTTCTGGGCAGGACGGAAACCAGGCAGCCTGCTGTCTCCTGCAGTGATGGATTTGTAGCTGTGCAGATGCAGATAGATAAACTCAACAAGATGTTCATAACAAAGTACATTTATTGGTTCATCAGGTATCCTCATAACTCACATTTGTGATGAAGTTCTTCTTTAATGACCAATCCTTTGTATATCTGCCTTGTAGGTAAAAAGATGATAAAGCTTCAACCCTATTGAAGCGACTGCAAGATATTAATCTTTCTATCCCATAGTCGTAGAGGCAGGGGGTAGAGCTGCCACCACGAGGCTGTGTTCAGGCAAGAGAGAGGAAAACTCCCCCAACCCATCGAGGGTCAAATTAGTGACCAATCAAGATCACAGATGTGGTCACGTGACACAGACTACATTTCCCAGGATACCTTTACTACATTTACCATGATGCATTCCCTTAAGGGGACAGCTCACAATTGCTACCTAACTATCCAATTCCCATACACTGGCTGGACAGCACAGCAGCCTTGTTGGAGAGGTGAGGGGTCTGGGAGGGCAGTCCCCCCCCCCCCCCCCCCGGGCTTCTGGCGAAGGCTGCTCAGTGCTTTCCAAAGCGTCTCTCCTGGGGCCCAGAAGGGCAGAGCTGCAAGCAGCAGTGAGTGTCCTGACTCAAGGAAGTGGGGAAAAGGAGCCACTGGGGGGCGTTTCTCCCCTTTCTTCTTCTCCTGGACCCACATCTTCTGCGTTGATGATCTCCCAGGTTCCTGGCCTGCTTTCCGTGGGGCTGGACTGGGAGGTTCTGCGATACCACTGGTTGAAACTGGGAGGGAAAGACACAGAGGAGACCCCTGAGAACCGAGAGCAAGAAAATGCCTTTGGCCTTGGGGCCCCCGGGGTTCTCGGCAGAGGAGCCCCTGGAGCAGCAAGGACTGGCCTTGCTATGGGAGAACTGCACGGGTCAGTGCCACCGCAGGCCCCTCTGCGTCCCAAGCCAACCTAGGGAGTCTGGCCCAGTGGTGAGGTTGCTGGCAGTTCTAGTCCTGCCTTAGGCATGATAGGCGGCTGGGGGACTTTGAGCCAATCTCTGTCTCTCAGCCCAACCCGCCCCACAGGGTGGTTGTTGGGGAGGGTGGAATAAGTGGAGGAAGGAGTACAGTATTCACCACTTTGAGTTAAAATAAAGGCGGGAGATAATAAACAGACAAACATAAATGCAGAAGAGTGATTCTCTCACTGGGGGAACTCGGAGCTCCTTTGCTCTGCATCCGGAGCTCCCGAGGCCATTGAGGAGAGAAAAGGCACCTGGCATTTATTGGGGCCGTGCAGAATTTAGGAGTTCACCCCCCCACTCCAAAACACCCCCCTCCCCCTGGAGTCTGGCTGATGAGAGGAGGCGGGCCTTGAACTCCACCAGGAGTTTGAGGCTGGACTGGGAAAGAAACACCACCCGACTTCCCTGCTCCAGTCATGAGTCCAGAAGCTGCTTCCTCTATTAGCCAAAAGCTACACCTTCCCAGGAGGGGTTCCCAGAACCACCCGCCCAGGCCTGGTAGTTTGCCTACTTCCCTTTGTCCCCAGAGAGACATCTCTGGACTCTGGCAAGATTCTCTCCCAGCCCAGCAACAGCCCCCTTCTGCCCACCCCAGACTCACAAGCTCTTGATCCTGGACTCGGGCAGGCGGCCATCGGTGCAGTCAGAACCAGGGGAACCTATCGGCCACTCTTTGCCTTCCTCCTCCTCTTCCTCTTCCTCCCTGAAATAGAGCAGGCATTGCAGACCCCTCAATGAGCTGTGTGAGTTTGCGTGTGTGCATGTGCTGGAACTGCAGGGGGAGGCTTTTCCCTGGAGTGCTGCCACTGCTAGAACCTCTGGACCATCTGATTAGATGAACAGCTGCACTTTGCATCTTTCTCCCTTTAATTTTGCATGAAATTTGAGATGAAATTATGGCACTTACAAACTATTGAAAGATACACACGTGTGATCAAACAGCCTCTTTCCCTGAAAGTATATTACCATGCCAGGTTATTTCTGAGACGAAACCACATTGGAGAAACTGTCTGAGGATACACACTTCAGCTTAGTTTAATCCCATTCGCTGCCTCTGCCCTTCCTGCGCTCTTTGGGAGACTTGCCTTGGGTGGCTCCACCTTCCGGTCAATGAAGGGAGCTACAGAGTACCAGCCTCACCTCCATACCTGCCAAGAGTCTGGAGTTGATAACAGAGATGGATTTATAAAGGTGAGTCAGCACCACCTAGTCTGGCAAAATGTCAGGGGCAGCCATTGTTCGTTCTTTCTCAGGCCAAATGCCCTCTCTTCACCCTGAGGGGGCCAAATTAAGAAAATCCCCTTTCCTCTCCCCAACTCCTGGTGTGCAAGAGGCCAGGTCCTACTTGCTTCCGATCTGGCCAGGCCAAGGGGAGCTGGACTGCCAGATTCTTTGTAGCTAGTGGGTTTGCTGGAGACCACACATTTGCCAGAGAGGAGAGGGAGGGGGAGGAGGGAGAGAAGGAGGGAGAAGAAAGAGGGAGAGAGATAGGAGGGGAGGGAGAGGAGGGAGGGAGGGGCAGAAAGGAGTGGGAGGGAGGAGGGGGAGAGAGGGAGGGAGAGGAGAGGGAGGGGTAGGAGGGAGGGAGAGAGAGAGAGATACCTGGGGAGGGCAAAGCTGCCCTAAGGCTGACAAGAGACCCACCTGCCTGCCGCCGCCTCTTCTGTGCCCAACATCTTGGCCCAGATTTTCTTCCGCTGCTTCCTGATGGCAGATTTCACGGCATGCAGGAGGAGGGCAGGGACTCGCTCCCCATTAAGCAGCTCCCTGGAGGCAGAAGCAGCTGAGTCTCAGGACTGGTTTGAGGGGGGGGAGTGTTGGCAGGTGGGGGGGGGTTTGGCAATCTACCTTTCCTCTAATAGCTGCGAGAGGATCCAGGGGTCCTTGTGGGCAGCCATTGAAATAGGAGCCAGCCGTCCTAGGCTGCCTCCACAGGGGATCGACTCAAGGTCACAGGAAGGGTTAGTCCTGCTTTATAAGGCCTCGGTAGGAGCTACGCCTTCCGCTTGGGTCCCAGGCTACAAATGAGCCACGAGTGGGAGGCAGCGGCAAAAGAAACCCCTGCTCTCCCCTCTCTTCTGGCCCGGTCAGCTTGGGCTAAGAATACAGATCTGGGCACCACATTTTAGGAAGGTGGGAGGAAAAAGACAACGTAAAAAAAAGTAGCAGAGTAACAGAATAACCGATCCCGTGATGGGACCTTGGAGATCTTCTAGTCCAACCCCTCTCAAGCAGGAAAGACCATGTCAGTCTCTTTCTTAAAGCCTCCAGCAACCGGATGGACATGACTAGAGAGGCCATCGGGGACCACTGGGAGGTCCAAAGGGCTCAGGACAGGTTGACTGACATTTATTTATTTTGGCCCTGCCCAACTCCATGGTCACCTGGACTGACTCACTATATAAAAAACAAAATACAAATGCAGTAAGATAAATACAAAGACAATAAGGGAAATGATAAAATGGCAATCTGGAATGTCTGCACCGCAGGTCAGGTCATAGTGTGGTCGCTAAGAGTCAATGCCAGGGAATCAGTCGGATGAGCTAAACGGCTGGGTGGGTGAATGTTCGGCTGGACGTTCCAGGGACTCCCTGGGTGGGAAACAGGCAGTTTGACATTGCAGGTGAGGGTTCCGACGGGTGGCAGAGCCTCTGCGGTGCCTTGTAGATGATTGCAGATAGATGCTGGTTTACTGCACTTTGGACAATGTCAGGAGGGGGGGTATTTTTTATACTGTCTTTATATTATATAATGGGGGAGTGTAGATTTAGTTTTTTATATTTTAATTACGTGAGCTTCTCAAAGTCATACTGTATATTTTACTTTTACATTTATTTATTAAATTTATTGCAATATTCCTTAACTCCTGGAAAGCAAGATTGTATTCAAAGCAACCCAGGCAAACTTCTCTCTGAGACATAAGAAAGAGCAGCGATTAAGCTCAGTTACTTGCTTAATGACTCTCTTACTATGATTTTATCTCTGTTTCCAGTCTTCCTGGGAAGTTTGTTTCCTAAGCTGCTCACCCCAAAGGTCTTGGCACAAACTCCCTCCATCACAAGCCTACCAACACCCTTGTCCTGCCTCTGGATCTGGTGCAGTTTCTTGGTTCATTTCTCATGCCATTAATAGGCAGCGACAGACAGCAAGTGCCGCCTCGGCAAAGAAACTGAAGAAACAGTGGATGACCTGGTTAGCTACTGCAAGAAGATCAAACAGACTGTAAGCAACAGCGCGACAGAGTAGCAACACTGGGCCATTGGACGATCTGCAAGAAATATCACTTGCCTGCAAGCAAGAACTGGTGCAAAATCATAGAAAATGAAGAAACTAACCTGCTCTGGGATTTCAGAATTCAAACAGACAGGCACCTGTCTCTCCAGAGACTCCAGAGTTAACACTCCAGAGTTAACAATTGTCGGTAAGAAAAGCAAAAAAGTTTGGTTAGTGGACGTTGCAGTACCTGGAGACAGCAGAAGGGAAGAGGAAGAACTGGAGAAGATACAAAACACAAAGGCCGGCAAATAGAAGTAAAGCAACTGGGGCAAAAGAAAGTAAAGGTGGCACCAATAGGCACAGGTGCTTTGGGTGCAATCCCAGAACATCTGGATCACAACCTGATCCCCATCAGCATCGAAAAAATCCCGATCGGTCAATTGCAAAAGTCAGCTTTCCTGGGAACAGCTCACTTCCTGCCACGATACCTTTAAAACCATCAAACAGCCCCACCTGCCCATCCCAGGTCTTGGGGAAGGACTGGATAGGTGGATAAAAATGCCAGACTCAGCAGCTGACTGTGCGACCAATAATAACTTATGTACTGCAACCTCTTGACTGCAGAGGATAAAACCGTACAATTAGCAGTTTCTGCTGTTCTCCAAATTTCTTGGGAGATACACAAATCTCACTATCAATAAATAAAATCAAATGTTATTATTTTATACAAGAGAAAATGCAATAACTCTTTTTATATTAAAATGTAAACATTCCCAGTTGGGATTAGGATAACCTGATCATGATAAAATGATGTTTCTGCATGAGATTAAAAAAAAAAATGCAATGATCCAATTAGTGAGCTCAGAAATGAAACTGCTTGTAAATTATATTTTAGTTCAAAAGAAGTTAATAAAATTAGTTTTCTGGGAATACAAAAAGTTTGGAATTAAAAAAAGTTGATTACACAGAATTTTCTACCTGTAGAGACATACAAGGCTTAACATACGCCAGTGTTCAAAATTCAAATGCAGCTTTCTGGCTAAACATTTTAACCCTATTTTTAAAGATAACCAGATTCCTAAAGGAAATGTCATTTGCTTGTTTCCTGAGCTTTTTAAAAGCTTCTTATATTAGAAGCTCAGGATAACTATGTTAATTCTCTCCTTTTTCCTAGCCCAGGGACCCAGCTTCTTTCACTGTTTCCTCTAGCTTAAAACAAACATGGTTTTTGGAGACCATCTAAAACCAGGGGTGACAGGATAGCAGTCTTACAATGTCAAAGGGGCTGCCCCAAAGAACGGTGTGTGTGTGTGTGTGTGTGTGTTACAACTTCTTCTCCAAAGCCCTGAAGGCAGGACAAGAAGCACGGATGGAAACGAATCAAGGAGAGAAGCAACCTAGGAGGAATTTCCTAACAGTGAGGACAATTAACTAGCGGAAGGGTTTCCCTCTGGAAACTTTGGATACTCCAACACTGGAGGCTTTTAAGAAGAGTCTGAAATGATATAGGGCACCATACTTAAGCAGGAGATTGGACTGAAGACTTCCCAAGTCCCTTCCAACTCTGTGATTCTATTATTCTATCTCCAGTGGGCCGGCAGGCTTGGGCCCTGGCTCCCTGAGCAAGTGAGCAAGGCCAGGCCTCATGGGGAAGGGGCAAAGGGGTCGGGGCTGGGACAGAGCCTGGCAAACTGGAGCTTCCTGGAGAAAAGAAAAGCACAAGGGGATGTGGCAGCCATCTGTACCAAAGGGCCACCGAGCGGATGACCAGGTGGGATTTTCCAAGCTGGTCCCAAAAGGTGAGAAATGAAACCTTTAAATTGGGAGTGTTTTGGTGGGAAGTGTTTCCGGACACTGAGTGCTCCTTAACTGGCTTGGGGCCTGGGGGGCAGGAGGAGTTTTCGTGGAGGCTGGACAGGTGTCTCTTGGGGAGGGGCAGTGGAGGATTCCTGCCCTGGAGGGTCTCCAAGGGACCAGCCCTTTCCTTTGGGTGGGCTGGGGGCTCGGTCTTCTAAAGGAAGGCAAAAACCCTTCTACTTTTCAAATGGGGGTAAAGTAAGATTACAGCAGCTTTCTAGAGTGAGGCTAAAGGTTACAGATTTTGTCTTAAGAAGAACTTATTACTCCTTTGCTTTCAATGGCCACCCATCCCAACAAGCCCCACTCTTGATAGCCAAAAGCTTTCTGGCAGGGGAAGAAACCGACTCTTGGCAGGAGGCACCGAAGAAGAGGGGTGGTCCCAGGGTTGGTAGCACCCCGTATTTTCAGCAGGGCTGAATCCCCGCCCCCCCAATAGAGGACTCTGCAGCAGCTACTGCCTGTCGGAAGACCAACTTGGTCCTCCCTTCCAGAATCAGTCCAGCTCTCCTGCAGCAAAGGCAGTTGTGGCGCTGCAATGGGTCCCTCAGGAGAGAAGCTCTCCTCCCCCACCTCAAAGTACCCGGGGAGACTGACTGACCGCTGGTAATAGGCCAACTCCTCCTCCACCAAGAAGAGGCTGGTCTTGAGCTCATTGCGTTCTTGTAGGATCTGCTGCAGCTCTTCCTTCGAGAAGGTGCGCTGGTCAGGCGAGTATTCTGGGGGGGCTGCAGCCCCACCCACATCCCCCTCCTGCTGCTCCTAAGAAAGGATGGGAAACGTTCACATTGCCTTGCTCTGTGAGCCACCCGGGTCAGGCCAAAGCCAGGAATAAAAGGATTCGTCACATGAAGCCGGTCGATGGCCACCTCCTTGTGGGCATATCCCCTTCCACCTGGAAAGTGCCCAGACTGCACTCGGGGCTCCATTAGCCTTGTGCTCCTCAGTGGGACCTCCCTCCAGCGCTCCCCCCATCCCAAGGCTACTTGGAGCCCAACTTAGAAGGACAAAAGATGCTGTGGGGAGGCACAGCACCTTGGAGCCTTGGAGAAACCGTCTGGAAGTCCTCCTCAAGTGGGGCAGAAACTCAACAAGGCCAGGCAGGTGGGGAAGCCTTAGAAAACGGCCCAGACTAGCCCTCCACGACTCCCTGGGGTCTTCCTATGGAGTCGGCTTCTAATCTGGTCTACCTTGTAAGGCTGGCAGCGCCCTCCGTCGTTGTCCACGGGGCTCTTGTTCAGGCAGACGGAGGAGGAGGAGGCGACAAGGCCCCGCTAGGTTGCCCTGGCCCGAGCCCTCTTTGCCCTCCCTCCAGGCGCTTGCTCTGCCCCTCTCACCGTGGGGGTGCCAGTCCTGGCGGGCTCAGCTGCTCTGCCACACCGTTCCACTTCCCAGAGGGCCTCTGCCTCGCCCTTCCTCGCCAGAGTGCTCCTGAGCTGGGCCTGCACCACGGCCAACTTCCGGTGCAGTTTCTCGTTCATGGTCATGAAGCGGTTGAGCTGCTCCTGCAGCTGCGGAGACAGACCCACAACCACCCTCAGCAACTGGGGGAACCCCCCACCCCCCACTGGACCCGCGGCACTCACAGCCTCTGTGTCCCCGGCCTTGCGCTGGATCTCGTGGTCCTGAGCGCGGATCTTGTCCCGCTGGCGGTCCACCACCTTCTTCAGCTGCAGCATCAGCGCCCGCTCCTGGTGGCCAGGGCCGTCTGGGGCAGCACAGAGAGCGACATTGTGGTGTCCCTTCGGCTTTGCCGGCGCTTGGCTCAGCTTTGAGCCGAAGGACCCTCGCGAGACTGGCTCCCATTGGTGGCACCCAAGGGCAGGAGAGGGAGCGGCAGAGGGAGCCCCTGAAGGAGGGGCCAGCTCACCTCCCCCACAGCTGCTCCTCAACCATCGGATGCCCTGGCCGCCCCTCCTGCTCCTCTGGCCCAAGGGGCTCTGAGGGACAATGCCAGGGACATACCCCACTCTTCAGCTACTTTCCCAGTCAAGAGTTCGGGGGGGTCAAACTGGTGGCCCACCAGCTGGATGCACCACGGGCAGACCACGCCCACCCCGGCTCTGCAAAGGGGGAAAACATCACACTACAGCCACACGACGCTGCGAGTTTGATCCCCGTGCCCTACAGCATTCCTAGGGTGCCTGTGTTTGTTTGTTTGTTTGTTCTTCAGACCCATAAGCTCCCAATGAGGCTGCATAGCTCACAACAATCCAAACAAGAAAATTGTAATAAAATCAATTAAACGGAAGATGGAAGACGAAAGATGGCCAGTAACATGGATGGAAAAGAAGGAAGGATCTCCTCTCTCACCAAAGTCCTGCTAGTGGCAAACCACTGTTTGTTAAATAAACCCAATGTCAACTCAAAATATTTCTGTGGTCTTTTAGAGTTGCCCATAGAAAGGGAGGAAGAGGAAGCAGTGGGCAGCTTGCATCCCATAAATGGTTTCAAAGATAGTTTTTAGGCCACTGAAGTTTCTGCTGTGTGCAAAATTCTAACTGGAGAGCCTGACTGATGACTCTGGGCTATGGACGTGTCCCACTGGAGAATATGAATTAGGATAGACGATACAGAGGGTGGGGGTGAAAACCAAGGACAAAGATGACGGTGAATGATGTGCCTCAGAGTCGGCTGCAGCTGCAGCGCCGGCATATTTACTCCTAATAAATCTTTAGTCTGAAAATCCGGCTAGAGACTCATGATTTAAATGGGGGGAACTCCTGGAGCCCTGACACCCAACTGACCAGGTCTGCACAAATGGTAAACTCACAACCACATGACCAAGCAAACCGCCTGACAGTCTCTGAGCACCTTCAGCCATCGAGTGGCTGGGGCGAGTTCAACCCCCTCCCTTGGCAAGAGTCTGCTGCAGAGCTCGCTCCGTGAGCCAAGAGATGCCAAAGATGGCGGCCTCTCCTCCTCCCTGCCAGGGAGTGGCATCCTCTAAGGCAGCGCCAGTGGGCATTGGGCACCCCACAAAGGTCACACCTGCCTTTCCTCCCTGGATGCCCAGATTTTATTACTGGCTGAGCTGCAACTCCTGATGCACGACTGGAAATTTCTGGGGATGGAAGCCTCCCTCTCCTTCTCTCCAGTCCAGCTTGATTGTAGATTCTCTCCTGGTCCGTCCAGCCAAAAAGCCGGGAGCAGAACCGCACCGCTCTCCCCAGGCAGGACACACCTGGGCTAATGACTTAAGCAACCAGGCAAGATTTGCGGAACACCCTCCACCCGCCACAGAGAAGCCTGTTGGGCAAATGCAACTGCTCACTCTGCGTCACAAGCACTGCCAAGGGGTGCGATCGCCCACTGCAGCCTTCTAAGCTAAGTGCGGGTCTGTTAAAGGACGCCCCCTGCCCCCCCCCCCCGCCCTCTGTTCGGGGCGCCACTAGGGGCGGCAGGAGGCCTCTGGGGCCAGCCGACACTTCGCAGCATCAAAACAAGGAAGTCGGCCAAACGGCTGCTGGAGTTTCCCCAGCTCAAAGTTCAAGCGAAGTGGACAAGCAGCAGGTGGATGCGGCGCCCTCCTCCTCCTCCTCCGTGGCCCAAAGCAATGGCCGGGGCTTCGCCCTCGAGGAAAACCCCTCCTTGCCCGGCCCGGCCTCACCTTCCTGGGCTTGGCCCCCCGCCAGGCGGCTCAAGGCTCGCTGCTGCTCCTCCTCCAGCTGGGCCAGCCGGCTCTGGAGGCGCCGCTCCCGCTCCCGGGCTTCGGCCAGCTGCTGCTCCGCCACCTGCCAGGGGAAGAAGCGCACCGCCCGCTTCGACCGGCGTCAAGCGCTCCGGCTCCCCTCGCCCGCCCCCGATCTCCCGCCCTCCCTCCGCCCAAGCTGCCCCCGGAGGAGCCGGGCCGCCCGTGCCCAGCCGCGGGGAAACGCCGGAGCCTTCCCGCCCGGGGAGCGCGCGGACCTCCGCACCTGCCGCGAGCGCTGGACCGCGGTGCCAGGCGCTTCCCCATCCGACGGCGCTCCCAGCAGCAGCAGTTCGGCCGCCTCGCCGAGCCCGCCCGCCGCTCCGTCCGCGGCCAGCGTCTCCAAGAGCTCGAGGAGGCGCACCACCTGCGGGACCAGCCCGGCCAGGGCGGCAGCCCCGAAGTGATCCGAGAGCCGCTGTAGTTCTGAACCCAACGCGGCCGCCAGGCGGTAAACGTAGGCCGCCTCCATCCAGCCGATCACCGCGCTCCGGCCCCAGCCAGGCGACGGCGGCGCTGCCCCAGCTCAGCTGCAGAGCGCGGCCCAAGGGCGACTGACTGCGCTCGGGCTGGCGAAGAGGAGGCGCCGCTCCTCCTTCCGCCTCGCTCGCCCCGCCCCGCCGGGACTCGGCCTACCGCTGGTCCGGCCGAGCTGCGGAGCCTATCCCGAAGCTGTTTCCGGCCGCCGGCCGCCCAGGCGCGCGGAGGGCAGCGAAGCCCAACCGGAGGTTCCCAGTGCCTGAGATGCCAGAATCCCCGCGCCAGAAGCAGCGCAAGTGGGGTGTGTGTGTGTGTGTGTGACCACTTTCCCTTTCGGAGGGAAGCAAAAGTGGCCTCTCCCTTCAGGGCGGGGTTCCAACGCCGGCAAAGGACCCCATTCCTCGGCCACGCTGGTTCCGCGCTGAACGGTCCCAAGGCCTGCCAGCCTCGTGGTGGGGAGGGAGCTTCAAGGAGCAACCGAGAATCCCACTCTGGTCACCCCCCCCCCCAATTTCTGCCCCCCCCCCCCGAACGAGTCTTTTGGGAGGGGCTGAGAGAATCCACAAGAGACACCTTCCTGGTATACAAAATTTTATTAAACAACTGAAACGTCACATGGACCCTGACACGAGAGAGAGAGAGAGAGAGAGAGAGAGAGAGAGAGAGAGAGAGAGAGAGAAGCACGTCTTCGCACAAGCCCAATGGGATCAGGCGGGGGGGGGGGGGAAATCAGGTGGGGGGGCTGCCAGGCTAGGCGTAGAGATCCTCCCGGTCCGCTGAGTAGACCTCCCCCTCCTGCAGGAGGGCGAAGTTGAGGAAGTGGGAGGGGCGATGGACCTCGTGGTAGAACTCCTTCGGGTTGGCCAGCTGCAGCTCGTACTTCATGTTGGGGTCGTGCCGGACGCCTGCAAGGGAAGGGAGTCCTGCTCCAGAGCCCGAAAAGGCCAAGGACCCTCTGGGGGGGTCACAGAGGGCAGCCGCGCCCACCCCTCCTTCTGCCCTTCCTTGGCTCCCACCCAGGGCCACGGGCAGGTGGGGGTGGGGGGAGGGCTCGGGACCCCTGTCTCTCCCACTCACCCATGAAGTTGTAGTTCCAGGAGCCCTGGGCCGGCACCATGAAGAAGCCCAGGAAGCGGTCCGAGAGCAGCATCTGCACCCGCTCGTAGTGGGAGGGCAGGTAGCCCTTGGGGTTGTTGCCCTTGTCCGTGTTCTGCCGGCCCCACTCGTAGCCGCTGGGGGTCAGCTTGTAGGCCGTCAAGGTGCAGGAGCCCGGAGTGAAGCTGTGGCGGGAGGGAGGGCCGATCAGCCGAGGGGGCCCATTGGCTCTGGGGCTGCCTCCTGCCAAAGAGCGAGTGAGCGAGCGCCCCCCAGACGGACGAACGGACGGACAGACCTGCAGGTGATGATGATGGTCTTCTCCCCGTCCCAGGAGGGGTTCTCGGCCATGACCTTGGCGTGGGTGGTGACGTCTTGCGGGGAGAGCTGCGGAGACTCGTTGGGCTGGGTGTGAATCCACCCCAGGGGCTCCATCTCCTACGTTTGCAGAAGGAGACGGGGGTCGAGCGGTCTCTTCACCTGCTCCCCTCCCCCCCACTGCCTCCTCTGGAGAAACCACAGGCCCCAGGAACCCCCCTCCCCCCCGGGGCACCCCAGAGGGATCACTTGCCTTGAGGTACTCATGCTGGGGCAGCTGGCCGGGGAGGTGGACGGTCTGATGGGTTCCCCACTGAGGCACCATCACAATACACCGGATCTCCTTCACCTGGGGGTTGTCTGGGGGACTCACCCCATAGAGGTACCCTGCAATCTGGGGGCACAGAGAGGCCGGGTCACCCGGGCACCGGCAGCCAAGGGGCTTGGCAGTGTGGAGGCACAAAGACATCCGGGCCGTGGCCCCCTCGGGCACCGCTCAAAGAGGCGCTGGGGCAAAGGCCCAGTGGCTGTTTTGGCTTTGTCCTCCCTTTTGAAGAGCCCCCTCAAGTCGAAAACGTGATGGGGTCCCAGAAGGCCGGAGCGTGGCGGGGCACACCTGAGCTCGCAGGTCGGAGATGCAGATGAACTTCTTCAGGACGTTCTTGGGCAGGATGTAGGTGTAGCCGGTCTCTTTGATGTCGTCCGAGGAGACGTAGATGTGGTTGGTGCGCAAGTGCAGGTTGGCCGCAGAGATGGCCCTGGGGGGGAAGCGATGGGTGTGACCGCCTGCACCAAGCAGCCCGAGGGGGAGGGCGGGGAGCCAGCCCCCTCCCTCCCCCCTCCCTCCCCCCCTCGGGGCTCCCGGCGCCCACCTGACCCGCCACTCAGTCTTGGAGGAGAAGGTCTGGGTCTCGTAGTTGCTGGTGGTGGAGGTGATGATCTCGTCGCCGTGCTTGTTGACCGTCCGCGTCTGGGTGGCCGTCAGCTGGCTCTGCTCCTTGGTCTGCTTCTCGATCTCCGCGATCTGCTGCCGCTGCTGGGAGGGGGCCGAGATCTCCATGCCGAGGATGATGTCCCGGATCTCGGACTGGGTCAAGGAAGCCACGTTCACACTGGCCAAGAGCGAGCAGGACAGGGCCGGGTGGTCAGACTGAAGCCTCCTGGGCACCACGGCCAGGGCTCCTCCTTGGGGCGCTGGCAGATCCCCCCCGTCCCCCCAGCTTCAACTTAAGGGGCAGGGCGGCCCTCCCCCTCCCGGGAAGTCGAGAGAGCCACCTGGCCACCTACTTGTTCTTCTTGCCATAGTCGGCCAAAATCAGGTCCTTCAGCTGCACCTCCACTTTGATCCACTCCTCGTCGGTCAAGGTGGGCCAGATGTGGTGGGGCTCAGTGATGGTGGTCTTGTCCGGCTTCAGGATGACTTTGGCCCGATCGTTGTTCACATGCAGCGCCCGCAGAATGAGGATCAGGCGGGAAAAGGCCTGGGAGCGAGGAAAGGTGATTGGCATCCCACCTGGGCGGGGTGTGGTGGGGGCGCGGAGGCTGCTTGGCGGGCCCTGTGAGGGTGCCCCGGTGGGAAGTGCCGGAGGCTCACCGTGTAGGAGGAGATGGTCTTCAGCCAGTCATCGTACAGATTGAAGAGGACCATCTGGGGTTCGGTCGCCTTCAAGATGAGGTCCCCAAACTTCTCCACCTTCAGGCAGGCCTGGAAGGGCAGCTGCAGCTCCGAGCCCTTGATGACGATGTTGGGGAAGTCCAGCAGGTGCACCTGTTGGGGGAGGTCAGGGGTCCCGCCAGTCACGGTCCAGAGCTCCAGGCTATGCCACCCCCCCGGCCCTCCTCCCTCCTCTCCCTCTCTTGCCCCTCGGCCTACCTCCAAAGGGTCCAACATGCCCTTCCGGGTGACGATGATCTGCTTGGGCTGCTCCTCCACAGGCAGGGACCGGATCAGAGCTGCCACCTCCTCCGCCGTCTTCCACTTGGCCAGCTGGCAAGGGAGGGGGCAGCAGGCTCATGAAAGGGGCCCGGGAGGCTTCCCTCCCTCCCCGTCCCAAGGTGAGAGGGGCAAGGGGGCTGGGCCCAGGCCTCACCTGGCCCAAGCGCTTTTGCCCAGCCCAGACGGATGTGTGGATGATCTTCAGGAAGAGCTGCCCGGTCCGAGGGTTGAAGATGAAGATGGCCCCGTTGATCGGCTTCGTGGTCAAGTTTCCTTCGAAGGTCTGAGAGAAGCGGCTGCCGGTCAGGAGGTGCCCCTCCCCTCCCCCACCCACCGGGGGGGGAGGGGCCCCCAGAGCCCCTCACCTTGTGGATGGTGACCCTGTAGACGTTGGTGTCGTCCACAAACCAGATGATCTGGTTGGAGAAGAGCTCCCCGTAGTTCTGCGAGGAGAGGTAGGGCTCGGTGGGCTCCGAGGAGTAAAGCTGCAGGCCTTTGCGGATCCGCTCCCTCAGCACGTACAGGGCAGGGTTGGCCTTCATGATCTTGGCCATGGCCTGCTGGATCAGCGGCTTGCTTCCGGGGAACCAGTTCCCATAGGCGCTGGGGGGGCGGGGAACAGAAGGGCTCCCTGAGGGCAGGCCCCCCACCCCTGGCCACCCCCCAAGCAAACCCGGCTCACCCGGGGGTGGCCCAAAAGTCCAACCGGACTGCGCCCTGCACTCTGCAGCCGCTCCGGCTGACCCTCCGAGCCCGCCGATCCTGTGCCCCCCCGCCCCGCCTCACCTGTGCAGGTTGTAGGCCAGGTCAATGGCAATGAGGACCCCGGTGGGGGAGGGGTAGATGCTCATGTTGTCCGTCGTGTAGTCCAGGAACTTGGCCCGGGCGTAGCGCTCGATGTCATGCGAGTCGTAGTCCCCCCAACGTAGCTGGATGTCAATCCAGTACTTCTGGGTGGTGGTGCTGTCCATCACGTCCCTGAGCAGCAGCAGCAGCAGCAGGAGGAGGAAGGGCGGGAGGCCATTAGCCCGGGTGGGGCTGGGGAGGAGCCCCCCGCCCCCCAACCCCCCTGGGGGGCTCACTTGGAGTCTGCCAGCAGGGAGGGCCGGGAGACGTTCCACTTGTAGGAGGCGAAGAGGAGGATGTCTGCGCAGGAGGAGTTCATCTTGTAGGATTTCCTGGGGTGGATGGTCTCCTTCTGCACTGTCTCAATCTCCAAGGCGTCCAGCTCCTGGTCAAACACCTGGGGCCGGCGGAGAGGGAGGAAGGGCGGTTGGGAGCGAGGGGGGAGGGGGCCTCGGGCCCCTGGGGGCTGCTGGTTGGGGGCCTCCAGGGAGCTGGGCTGGGGGGCAGCCAAAGGACCCTCACCTGGCAGAGGTCCATGACGATGCTTTCGTGGATCTTCTGCCACAGGTGAGCCCGGAAGATCTGGATCAGGGAGATCTTCAGCGTGGGGATCTTGCCGTGCATGAAGATGCCCGTCAGGTCCAGCTGCACCTGGAAGCCCACGTAGACCTGCCGGTGGAGGGGAGGGCGAGGGGGGTGAGGCCCTCTTCCCACTGACCCCCCAAGCCTTGCCAGCCCCATCCCGAAGGGCAGCCCCGCCACTCACATTGGCCCGATTGATGGTGGGAGACCACCAGAGGGTGAACCTCCGGTTAGGGATCTGGTTGAGACCCGAGCGCTGGGCATTGGTCAGCTTCTTCCACTTCATGGACTCCTCGAAGCCGCTGGCTTTTTCCCTGGGCGGAGAGGAGAGCAGAAGGCGTCACGCCAGGACGTGCCCGCAGGCCCCCCTCCCCAAAGGCCACTGCATGGGGGGCTTCTCACCAGAAGAGCCCCTCCCAGGTGGGGAAGTAGGTGCCCTTGAAGAGCGTGTGCTCCAGGATGCCCTCCACCCCGCCCAGCGCCTGGATCATGTCCGTGCGGTAGTTGTTCAGGTTCCAGAGCTTCCCGTCGTGCCGCTGGTGGGTCCACCAGAAGGGGTTTTGCTTCAGCACCTGGAAGGGCGGGGAGAGAAGAGAAGGGGGCTTGGGAGGTGCCCCAAAGCCGGCAGCCCCCGTGACCTCCCACAGCCCCCGCTTCATGCTTTCGGGAGGCAAACCTGGTATTGCTTGAAATCTGTCCTGACTCTCCAGCCTTTGTCGTAGGCCAGCGTGTGCCGGTCCTTCTGGAAGAGGGTGTTGATCCGTGGGATGCCCCTGTCCCACGAGTCCTCCAGGTCCTCCAGGGTTAGGCGCCTGCAACAGGGAGAAGCAGCCAAGGCGGGCTGAACCCCAGGCCTCGCCAGGCCCAGCGGCTGCATTCACCCAGAACGTTTCGCTTGGCCTGGCCCCACATACAGAACCAGCCGTTCAGTTCGCTTCTGGTTACTGTGCTGACCCAGAACACGGATGAATCTGAGAGCTCCCTTGAAGGCAGCACCTCAGTGTCAGGGTGTGTCGAGGGCCCAAGAGCCTCCCGAGGGGGCGATCTCCCGGCCAGAACTCTCCCTCCGGCGGGCTTCCTCCTCCTCCTCCTCCAAGGGGACCCGCCTCCCCCCCCTCCCAGCCACCCACCTGTTCTGGGCAATGGCCTCTTGCCGCTTGAGGGCGTATTCGGCCCACACCCGCTGGGAGTCGATGAACTCGCTCTCCCACGGCTGGATGTAGCGGTACAGATTGGGGATCAGCTGGTCCTCCTCGTGGCTCATCCCGGACCGGAAGTGGGTGATGCCCACGTCTGTCTGCTTGGACCACCTAAGGAGCAGAGCCAGTTTGCTCAACCCAGAGGGAGGGGGCAGGGCTGAGGCTGCCGGCCGACCCTCCCCAGCAAACGGGGCAGCCGCCTCCTCACCTGAGGTCAGACTGCGGGATCAGGACGTGGCCCATGGACAGCATGCCCAGCCCCCCAAGCTCCTTGGGGGTGTAGAAGACCACGGGCGGGAAGCGGCTGGGCATCTTGGAGTTCAGGCCAATCTTGATCCGAGTCTGGATCTTGTTCTCACACTTCACCAGCAAGTCCAGCAGCTCCTGGGTGTTCACCACGGCCTCCCGGAAGTAGGTCATCAGGCCGATCAGGGCTGTGTTCCACTTGTTCACGATCTGCCAGCAGGAGAGGGGAGGGGAGGGGAGTCAGGCGCTCCGCTGGTTGTGCCTGGACCGGGGCTTCCTTCCCGCCTGCCTACCTTGGTGAAGGTGGTGGAGCCCGAGGCCATTAGGATCTGCCTGACCCGGTTGTGAAACCGCTGCATGGACTCATCATCAACTCGCAGGAAACACTGTGCGGTTCGCTCCTTGGTCACCTACCAGAGCAGAGAGCAGTGAGGGGGGGCACTTTGTCAGACACCCCTCCCCCGAGGCCACCCACCTCGTTCTGCAGGTTCCAGACGCCGTCCTTGTGGGTGAATTCTTCGTAGCTCGTCCGGCACTTGGGAAGGATGCGGCACTCAAAGCCGCACATGTTGAAGAGCAGGTTGGGGTTGTCTTTGCTGTACACGGAGACAAAGCTGTTCTCCCACTGCACGGTGGTGACGGAGCGCGGCAGACGGTTCTTGATGTCCCAGAAGACAGCTCGGCCCCTGCGAGGGAGAAGCGCCAAGCTTACGGGCCGCCCTCCGGCCTCCGCCCCTCCAGAGGGCAGCCCCCCTGCCAGCCACATGCTCACAGGTTAACATCGTGCTTCATGAGGCGCATGCGAGCATCGCGAGGCCAGCACTTCTTGTTGTTGTAGCCCACAATGTTCTCGTTGTTTGGATCCGGGTGCTCGGTCAGGTAGCGCTGGATCAGGTCCCTGGCCTCGTCCGCGGTGAACCTGCAGAGCGGCAGCCCTGGAGTGTCAATCCTCCCCTTGCGCTCTCCCTGGGGACGGGGCTGAGGCGGCCCAGGACAGGAGCCCTGCCGCCGCTGATCTTTCTGCGAGGCCTCAGGCTGAGCAAACAGCCCGGCCCCGGGACAACCGGCAGGCTCCTTCCACCCACACCCAATGAGTGGGAAGTGCACTCTCTATGTGTGCGTGTGTGTCTGGGGGGGAATGTCTCAAATCACAGCAGGGCCATCCCTGCCAGGCATGCCAAGTGCCCCCCCCCACCCCCCCACCCACTGGCACCTGAAGAAGATGTGGATGCGGTCGATGTATCTGCAGAACAAGCGTATCGGGTGGGCCACCTCCGTGGCCAGGTCTTGGAAGCTGAGGAAGTCGTTGGGCATCTGCGGGGGGCCGGCCATCTCGCTGGCCCGGTGCAGGCCGAGCACCAGCAGGTCCATCACCAGCCCATAGTACTGGACGATGAAGGAGGCGAACTGCAGGCCCCGGATGATCCCATAGGAGTTGGTGTGGTTCATGTCCTGGGGGGCCCGAAGAGGAGGGTCAGAGGCGCCCCGGGGTCCGGCCTGTGCCAGAAGCCCAGCGGCCGCTCAGCCCACCTTGTAGTTGATGACCACGTTGTTCTTGGCTGTCATGTAGTCAGCGATGTTGTGGTCGACAATGAGACGCAGCAGCCTGTTGAGCAGCGTCAGGTCGATCTTCTCGTACATCTTCTCAAAGCGGGACTCCAGCATCACGTTGCACTCCCCTTCGCTGGTCTCCCAGACGTCCTGCAGGTTGTTAATGCCTGGAAGCCCCCCAGAAACACGGGATGGCGAGGGAGGGAGGAAGGGCCCCTCCGCACCTTCCAGCCATCGGGGCCAGAAGCCCCAGCCCAGACCTCCCTCCAGAACCAGTTCAGCTCGCCCTGAGGTCTGGGGGAGGGGGGCGGCGTTACCAGTGAGGCCCTGCGCCCACTCACCCTGGCACCACTTGTACACCAGCAGCGGAGGGGGCTCTGTGTCAGCCGGCTTGATCCATGGAGGGAAGAGGCGTCTCTTGTCCGCCTCATACCACAGGTACTGGTCCAGGTAGGCATCTGTAATCTTCTCCAGGGGCTCCACATCATAGACAGGGACCAGGTGGCTGTAGAGGTCCATAAACTCGATGCCCACCTGGCCAAGGAAAACGCCGATCAGGGCCCTCGCGCCGCAGGCCCCCCTAGGCAGCCGCCCTCTGGTGCGGAACCCTCGAGACCAAGGCTGCCCCCCTCCCACCAAGGCTCACCTCCTTGAAGGCTCGCTGGGTCAGCAAATGCCGCTTGATGCGTGACAGGGCCTCGTGGGGGTTGTCGTAGGCTTGCTCGATCAGGCCCAGCTCCTCCCGCTGCGACTGGTTCAGGCGGGACTTCACACTGGAGGGAGGAAGTGCGGTTTGGGAGAGTGGCACAGGCCCCTTCAGAGAGCGCTCCAGGAAGAAAGGAGGCAGGTGAAGCCAGTGGGACCTCCTGCCACATGATCTCCCAGGCTTAAAAGAAGGCACTTGCGGCTGATCAGCTCAGTGTGGGAAGACAGTTGGGGTAAAAACCAGGCAAGGCCTGTTCAGAAGAGTGCACTTGGGTGCTGCGTTGTGAGACGCGGAGCCCCCCCCCCCCAGCATCGCACACCCCTCCCTCCCAACTGCAGCCACTCCCTTCTCAGGGTACCTGTAGGCCTCTTTCAGCCTCTCCAGGGCCAAGATGAGGAGCTTGGTGTCGTGCTTGTAGGAGAGGGGAGGGAAAGGGATGGGGGAGAAGCGCCGGCTCTCCAGCCAGTGCACCGTGGTGGTGTAAACGGCCACAGCCTCCTCCGCGGTGATGTATGGGCCATCCTGCAGACGAACCACAGCAGGGTCACAGCCTGCATGCCACACGCCGGCCAGCCTCCCCCAGCGAGGAGCACAAGGGCTGCCCACCTTCAGGTAGTTGTGCTGCCTCTCCTGCTCGGCCTTCAGGTAGAGGCGAGTCAGACGGCCCAGGTTCTTCTTGCAAACCGTCTTGTCCACAGTGGCCCCGCGGCGGATGCGCTCCCGGTTGTAATGCGCCGTGTTGGTCCACCAGTCCGCTTTGGCCTTCACGTACCGCAAGATCATGTTCTCGATGGGAGTTGGCAGTCCCGGGACCTGCAGCGGGACAGGAGGAAAAGGTATGAAGCTGCCCCGCCTGGACGGCCGGCCCAAGCAGAGGGAGGGAGGGGGACTCGCCTTCCAAGGGATGTTGGCCTTCCAGCACCGCCAGGCTTCGCTCAGGTGCTGCAGAATGGTCCGGGCCTTGTTCTGCTTGATCCCCTCGGGCATCATGTCCAGGATGTCGTGCATCACTGCCGCCCGCAGCTCCAGGTCGAAGTGGGACTCCACCCGCTGCTTGGTGACCGTCTTGGCCACTCCCTTTGAGTGGCGGCCTGGAAGGGAGGGAGAGAAACGGGTTCCTTGCGTGGTTGCTCCGTGGGCCTCCCGGGAGGCCGCTGGATCTCCCCAGGACAACAGAGAAGCTCGCAGCTTTTCTAGCGTTCAAGGGATCCATTGCAGCAGAGCAGCAGGGGGAATGGCACCGACCTGTCCAGCCGCGACAGAATTTATCTTGGCCTGGAGCTGCAGAGGGTCCAGGGTGAAATTTATCCAGCCGGGATTCACCCCGAGTTGCCTTGACTGGCCCTGGGGTGGCTTCAAGGGTCGCCGCCTCTGCTACCCATCTGGGCCAGCAGTGAAGGTGGGGCCACTGCTCCCGAGGGTGGCCAGCTCCAGCCCAGAGCAGTGGGAGGGCAGAGGCCAGGCCCAGAGGGCCTCCACTGGAGGAGGCCAAATGCCTCGGGGCTTCTCCTCTCTCCTCCTATGGAGCACCTGAAGCCACCAGGGCACAGATCTCTACGCCAGACAGGAGAGCCAGTGGAGCATGGGACCTGGTGCCCAGGAGCTATGGGGAGCTGGCTGGGGATGGGGGAGGTGCGGATTTGGAGCCAACTGCTTCTCCTAAGCAACGTGTGACGTTTCTGAAGGATTAAGGAAACTTCAGGAAATCTTCCCAGGAAAGAAAAGAACCCACAGGAGCATGAACGACCCAAAAGTCTTTGAGGATGTACAAGGGGGACATTTTGCTGACCAGCATCTCGTCCCTCTCCCCCCAAAGGATCAGGCTGCTCAAGGACCGTCCTGACTACACCCAGCCGGGAGAGAGGCTCGGCTTACCTTCAAACTGCCTGGCCAGGAGGTTCCCGAGCCACCGCTCCAGCAGAGGGGTAATCCCTCTCATGAAGAAGAGCCACACACGCCAGCCCGGGGCCCAGAAGCCACAGCCAGGGCCCTTCCCCACCGGCCCCTACGCAAGGGAAGGAAAGGATGGATCAGTTTCACAGGGACAGCTACACAGCAAGCCTGGCACCCAAGTACCCTCACAACTGCCCCAAATGGAAGGGCCCACCTGACATGTGGGTCCCAGGCTGGTCCACGAGATTCCCCTGCTGCCGTGCCCGTGTGTCAGAAAAGCCCCCCACTCCCCCCGCTCTGAATCCAGGTTGACCTGCTGGAAATTCCTACGGTTCCAGAGACACGACTGAACTACAGGATAACGATTCCGCACATGAGCCACTTAATTATTATTATTCTTTTTTACAGAATATTATTATTTCCTGTAAACTGGCAAACCTTGTTGTCTTGGGCTTTGCAGACAAGGCTCCCCCTCCCCAGGGGCTCAGCTGCACTCACTGTGTTGAAGCGGTAATAAATAAGGTGCTTGAGGTCTTTGCACATCCGGATTTGCCTCATGAGTTTGTATTTGTACCGGTACATCCCAGTCAGCTGCCCAACGTGAGCGAAGATGTACTGGAGCCCATCAGCCAACTGTGGGGAGAAGCAGCCAGGCTGAGAGGAAACACCCACTTCAGGGTTCAGCTGGGGGGGGGGGGGGGGGGGGGGGGGGGGGGGGGGGGGGGGGGGGGGGGGGGGCTTTGCAGTGTGTCACTAGGCCTCCCAGATCCCCGGCATTCAACAGCAGGGTGGCGCCACCCACCTGGAAGGCGTCCACGTTTCCTAGCCTGTACTGGACATGGCTGTCCACCACCAGCTTGGTCAGACGCAGCACCTCCCGGCACAGGTGGAAGGCGTTGCCGAAGCGAGACTTCTTCCTTTCCTACTGAGCGAGAGGAGAGACCCTGAGCAGCGTAGGGACCGGGGCACCCGAAGGAGGAGTGGAGGGCAGTCCAGCAGAGATGGTCCCTGCCCCCCTCCCCCCGTTGCCTGAAAGTGTCAGGTTCCGCTGCAAACGACAGAGAAGACTCCACACACACACTTTGTTTCCTTAAAGAGTTTATCCCCTGCTTGTAAGCGTGGCACGAACTGAGCAGCACACAAGGTGGAAGTAGTCAGGACTGCTTGCCTGGTGCTCCCGCCACTGTTTAAGCCCACGCAAAACAACCCCACCCCCACCATACCGGTGCAGGGAAATGCCCGCAACCAAATAAGGGGCCAGCTGTCCCAGATCTAACGCCTCCCAGCTGCTCGCCCTGCGGTTTCAGGTTTGGCACCATTCAGCAGCCGACGTGTCACGTGAAGGCTACCGTTAGCGCAATACGGTTGCCGGACGGCTCCCCCACCCCCCGAAATGGCAGCCCCGCGCGACTCAGGGCTGACAGAGAGCAGCACTGGTGGGGGTTGCGCATGAGGGCAAAGGAAGGGGGGGGCACCTTGGTGGTGAGAGTCTTGACGGGCTTCAGGTTGAAGTTGTAGTCCAGGTGCAGGTAGTTGAGGTTCTTGCGGTGGATGAGAAGGTTGAGCATGTTGTAGCCCTGGCGGCAGACCTGCAGCCCCACCTCCACCCAGTCCAGCTTGGTGGACTGGAAGAACTTGGTGGCCTTGAAGGAGCGGAAGAGGTACCTGGGGGCAGGAGAAGGGGGAGGGGTGGGTGAGCCCGCTGGACCGGCCCCTGCCTCGCCCGACTCCTGCCTCGCCAGGCCCCCGCTCTGCTTCGCAGCTGCCCCTTCTTCCAAAGGACGTGAGACCAACAGCCCCCCTCACCTCTTCTTCTGCGCCTTGGGGGGCCTGTGCTTGAGAGCGTTCAGGACATAGTACTTCAGGAGCTTCTGGTAGGAGACTCGCACCTTCACAGGCTGCCCGGCGGGGCAGTGCTCTCGGTACCTGACAGCCGGGGGGGGGGAGGGGGAGAAAAGCTCTGAGTTCTCAGCCCCACCCAAAATTAGAGCAGAGCACCCGAGGGGGAGCCCAGGTTTGGGCCACACCTCAGCTATGCTCACCAGTTCTTGACCAGAGGTATGTCCAGGGCCCGCCGGGTCCGGCCAGAGCGCAAGTTAAAGGGCCGTGGTGCCCAGAGCAGGGCGATGCCGTTGGCCGTGTTGTCCGTGTAGAGAGGGGTCTCCTTGAGGAAGGGCTCCACAAACTCTGGCAGCTCAAACTCCTCGTCGTCATCAGGCAGCGGCTCCTGGCTCTGGGAGGATCAGAGGCGGTCAGAGGGCCCCAAGGGAGCCCCCCGCGAGAAAGGAGGCCTCGAGGGCTGGAGGAGCCCAGTAACAACCCCCCCCCTCCAGACGGCCGGGTGAAAGCCACAGACGGGGAGGGGGGGGGTGTTCCCTCTGCAAGCCCTGACCCCATCCGTCTCCTGAACATCCTCAAGATGGGCGTTTCCCTGTCATTTCCGCCCGATTCATTCGCTCTGGTCCCTCGCGGTGGCTCTATTGCGGAAACTGCTTCCTGAAGCCATTGCTGCTTGGATGTTGTGCTTCCGTTCCTACCTGGAAGACCCTCCGGGCTCCTTCCGGAGGTGGAAGCGGCCAGTGACAGAAATGCAGGCTTTTGCACCCCTCCCCCTCCCCACTGGTCTCACCTTAACCGAATGCCTGTGTGAAATGGGGTTAATGAGAGGGTCAAAGTAGAAAGCTGGCAGGTCTGGATCCTCCGTTTTGATGAAGACCACGTTGGGGGTGTGATACCTGCAGAGGATGGGGTGCTGTTAGGACAAGGAGCCCCCCCAGGTGCTGCCACCGCCTGAACTGGATTTAAGGCCAGCTGAACCTCCTGTCCCGTCCCCCGCCCTCAGGACAGGACACAGCGTCCAACCTGCCAATGCTTAGCCCAGCCCACCTCTCCCTTCCCTCCGCCCCCCCCCCAGCCTCAGCAGCTCCACGCGGCCGATCTCACCAGGTGAGGTGGACGTGGTGGGGCAGGTTGTTGTAGAGGTAGGGGAAGGCGATCTTGTACTCGGTCCGGATGGGCTGCCGGATGATGATCTTGTTGATGTCATTGAACTCATTCCAGTCCTCGTCCCTTTGAAGCGGAACAAGAGGGGCTGCTCAGAGGTGCTCTCAGGCAGAGCCTGCCCCCACACCCCCGTCCCAGCAGCGGTCAAGGGATCCTCTCTCACACACACACACACCACAGACACCCCTGAAGCCTTCAGGCTCTTTCCCCAAAACTCACCCACCCACCTGACTTTGCCCCGTACTGACTGTCACTCGGACACAAGGCGGGGAGGTCCCACAAACAAGCCCTGCTCACAGACCCCCCCTCAAAGCCTGCAAGGCAAAGCCTCTGCCACTCACTGCAGGTTGATGTCTCGAACCAGGGGCTCAAACTTGGGCCCCCCTGGGATGGCCATGTTGAGGGCCTTGGAGGTGAAGAAGGCCTTCAGGTCAAAGAGGTAGAAGTAGTTGTCGTCCACGAGATCCGTGAGGAGCTGGTTGGCCAGGCGGTAGAGGGTGGACATCATGGGGAGGGTGAACTGCCATCGCTGGTAGGTGGAGCCATTGACGTACCTGCGGCCCAGAAGAGGCAGGGGGTGGAGGGGGGGCGGCTTTAGCAACTGCCCTCCCTCACAAAGCCTTTGTTCCACACAGGAGAACGGAAGGGCCTTTGTGGGGGATTTCTGCAGCTCTCCTGCACCCTCCACGAGGTCAGAGCATGAAGCGCACAGAGAGAAGCCCCTTCTCCTTGAAGCAGAAGGAGCTCAGCAAGAGAGAGGCACGCCCTGCTCTGGGTTCAAGCCTCCGCACCTCAGGTCTGGGAGCAGGAACCCCACCCAGCCTCTCCCCGGGAGGGAGCAAGTAGGGGTACGCACTTGCGACTGTCCTTCAGGGGCTGGTGGTCGTAGAACCAGTCCAAGACGGGGGCATCTTCCTCTGGGTCCAGCTCCAGCTGGATGGCCTCCAGGGGCTCCACATCCAGGATGTTGTCCGCGTAGTCGAGGGGGGGCTCTTCATCATCGAAGGGTGGGAAGCGCATTCGCTTGAAATGCCTCCGGTCCCTCTTCTCCCGCCTCATCATGATCCACATGGACCTTGGAATGCATCCGATTCCCAAGAATCAGCCACGGGTACAAGGCCGGTCCTGGCCAATCTGCCCCCCTCCATGTGCCAGCTGGGGAGGACCCCTTACCCCCATTGGGCGATGTACACCGGCTCAATCACCCACGGGATCTCGTTCACAAAGGAAATGGCCCCGGTGATATGGTAGAGGACAGGCACGTCCCGGATCTGCTCCCAGGGCATCGGCATGTTCTCCAGGAGCTTCAGAACTGCGTGGGGCATGTACTTCAGGGCCCTGGGGGGGGGGGGGGGAGAAGCATGTGGTACCCACCTGGCAATAGACAGCACAGCCATTGCATTGCAGGGGGGGGATCGGTATAAAAAAAGATTGGCTCAGCCACTGGAGTGCAATTCTTGAAATACGTAGGAATCTGACTGCAAGGTACAAGCCCCAGGACCTACAAACCCCTTCCGCCTACCCTGGTAGGACAGAAGGTAGTCTTGGCTTTGGAAGGTGGGAAGACATCAACGAACTGTTACGGGAGCAAACAACTCCATTGTGGGGAAAAACCTCAGAATAACCTGGTCTCAATTTTGCCTGCTGTAAGGGCGCTCTGGTTTCCAAGGTTTTGCTGTTCTAGCCTGCAGCACATACAGCACATTCCTAGAGCCTGTGCTGCATCGCTTCTTGTCCAGCCTCCAAGCCTGACATCCATCGTGATGCCCTGCCTGAAGAGCTCAAGGAAAAGCTGGCCGTTGCAGCAGGAGATTCCTGGGAGTGAGGGCTCCAAGGGAAGCCTTAAGATCTTCACATGTGGGACGTGCCGAGACTCTGCTCAGGGACACTTGCAAGCCCCCTCCTCAGGCTCACTCCCGGAGAAGAACCTGACACGGTGTGACTAGCAGGCCCTCCCTCTTCCTCCTTGAGGGCTGCCAAGGCCACATCAGCGCCTTTCAAGAGATTGAGCAAAATGCCCAGACCGGAAGCAGAGGGCATCTCCTGGGGCTCAAACTGCTGCCAGCTGAATCATAGCACTCAACCCCTGACCACCCCACAGCATTTACTGGACAGTGCCAAGCAGCCCCCTCCCCCAATGTTCTTCACCTGGAGATCTCCTCAATGGAAGCACAATTCAGCCAGCCTCCCGCCTGGCTCTTCCTTGGTGCAACAGCCCAACATCCCAGCCCAAGCGAGCCATGGCGTTTTCCCCAAGTCTCACCCCAAATACACTCGCTTGTCGTGACGGAATTTCCTGTTGGTCATGTCTCCGTGATCACGGATGATCTTCCTCACGTGCTCAGGTGGCATGTCCTCCTTCTGGGCATCCACAAAGCCAAACTTTCTCTTCTCGGCATAGCGCTTTGCCTGCAGCTGCTGCCATTTGCGGGCTGAAAAGGGGGGGGGGAACCCGGCATGAAAGCCTCTTCACTCAGCCCCTGGTATCCCCTCACCCAACTGCCAGCATGAGAGCAGTGGGGACGAAGCCTCATCCCGTGACCGTACCTTTCTCCTGCAATTTCTCCTCCGACATGTAGTCAGGCAACGGAGTCAAGGGGGTCGGCATGGGGGGGCAAGGGCCCCGGAAGGGGAAGACTCCTGCCATGGTGAGGAACGTAGCCTGGGAAAAAGGATAGAGACCACCTCTGACTGAGGGAGCGGCACAAGCAGACCTCTTTCTCTAAGAGCGCCGTGGTTCCACCCAATCCACCCCCTCAGCCTCCTAAGGCAACTCCCGGAGAAGCAGCAGCAGCAGCACAAGCAAGTCATGTGGAACTGTGGGGAAGACGCAGCAGCAGCAACAATGCCTTGGGGGCTTCATCCAGAAAACGTCTGCAGGGCGAGGAATAATATTCTACAAAAGTGCAGAACAGCCGCCAAGACAAGAGGCACCTGCAGACTCCGCAGCCCCAACAGGGCCCCCCAGAAGGCAGACAGGGGCTTCTCCACAGCTGCCCTCCCTGCTCTTCCTACTGGTTTCCACCAAGGCTTTCCTTCCCCAGACCCTATGAGAAGCACAGGGGCAGCCAGGAATCGGCGTGGGGATCAGGGGCAGGGACGTCTCCCTGCAGGGTAGCTACAAGGCTGGAACGGCAAGCAGAAACACCGGCCCCGCTCCCGCCCAGCACAAGGCCCTGGGACCGGGGGGGGGTGGTGGCTCTTGGCCTGCTTCTCCCCACGTCTCTCTCGCTCTCCCCGGAGGAGGGAGGACTCCACGAGAAACCACACAGGCTCCGAGGAGCATCTCCCAGGCAGCGGGAGGGCGACTGGGCCGAATCCGTGGCCCCTCCGGAGGCGGCCGAAGCAGCGGCTCCCTTGCCAAGAGCAGGCCGGGGAGTGGGTGGGGGGATTGCGGCTTTCAGGGCCAGGCCTCACTAGGGCAGGGGGTCCTTCCCACTTGCCGTCCCCTGAACAGACCGCCTCCTGACGCTTCTCCCGCGGGGCGCCTGGTCCCCCGAGGGAAACGGGCCAGACGGGTCTTCGGCTGCACGGGAAGCTGAGGCGGTCGGGGCGGCCTGGCGACGGGATGCGGATCAGCCCACAGACCAGCTGCGTCCTGGCGGGGCGTCGAAGGGAAGGGGAGGCGGGGCCGGGCTCTATCCCGGGGCCCCGCACGGAGCAGGCGGAGAGGAGGAGGCCCTTCCAACCTGCGGGCGCGCATCCCACCCCCCGGCAGAGCGGACGAGGGGAAGGCTGAGCCTGGTCGGGCGAGGGAAGGGAAGTCTCGCACCTGCCTTCCCCTCGCGAGGGCTTCGGGCCCCGCAGCCCCGCCGGCTCAGACCAGGAGCTCCCTCCGCTCCTCCGCGCCAAACTCCGCTAATGGCGGCAACAAGCACCGCTTTGCACGATCCCCACTGACAGTACGCAGGCGCAGGCCTCCGGAACCGGATGTGAAGGTAGGGCCATGACTGCCTCTGACCAATCGGCGCCGGCTCCGAAGGACGGTTTTTTTCTGTTCGCCTCGGAAACGATCGGAGCTCTTCCGGTGTCGGTTGCGTGGGGTGAGGAGGCAGGTCCGTGGATCCGTTAGCCCTCCCACCCACTCTCTCGCCTCTCTTTCGGGCCGGGCTCCTCGCGCGGGACCGTCCGGGGCCTCCATTCCCACCGTCGCCGCTTCGAATGGGCTCCCTTGGGGGACTCCTCGGACCCGGATTCCCACGAGCGGCGTCCTAGCAGCGGGGCGCCGGCACTAGAACCGGTGGAGATCCTCCCGTCACGGCTGTCCCGAAGGTGCTTTTTCAGGAGGCAGCTTTTTTCTTTGGAGACGTTTCGCTTCTCCAAGAAGCTGCTTTGGACCCTCCGTTCCCCACCCTCCAGTCAGAGCTGAAGAAGCTTTTTGGAGGAGAAGTGAAACGTCTCCAAAGAAAAAGCCTCTTTGGGGTCCTTTGACAAAGCGGCTCAATTAGAAAGCCAGCGAAATGCTGTGGACTGCTTAAGCCTTCAGCAAAGCATTCCCCAAAGGAGACCCCGATCTACTTCTTGATAAGGCAGAGAAATGTGGGACAGACAGCATCACCCGCAGGTGGATTCGTAGCTGGCTGACCAGCCATACTCAAAGAGTAGTCCTTAAGGCTACTACGTCTGACCGCTCGCAATTTGTGTTGACGGGGTCAGAGGTCGACCCCGAGGCCCTTGATTTGCGGGGTACCTCAGGGGTCTGTGCTCTCGCCCCTCCTGTTCAACATTTATGTGAAGCCGCTGGGCGAGATCATCCATGGTTTTGGGGTAGAGTTTCATCAGTATGCTGATGACACTCAGCTATACATTTCTACCCCAGGCCACCCCGATGAAGCCGGTGCTGTGGCCCAGATACAGCCAGCTTATTCCATTGCTGGCTGTGGGGGGAGAAATTCTGACCCCCATGGAGAGGGCGTCCTCCTGGATGTACAGCTGTCGTTAGAAGATCATATAACGGCCGTCGCCAGGGGGGCTTTTTGTCAGGTCCGTCGGATCTGCCAGTTGCGGCCCTTTCTGGATCGGGACGCACTTTGCACAGTCACTTCTGCCCTCGTTATCTCCCACCTAGACTATTGCAATGCTCTCTACATGGGGCTCCCCTTGAAGAGCATCCGGAGGCTTCAGCTGGTGCAGAGTGCAGCCGCGCGGGTGATTCTGGGGGCTTCTCGGAGCTCCCATGTTACACCGCTCCTGCACGAGTTGCATTGGCTTCCGGTGGCCTTCCAGGTGCGATTCAAGGTGTTGGTGGTCATCTTCAAAGCGCTCCATGGCTTGAGACCCGGGTACTTACAGGACCGCCTCCTGCCACCATCGGCCTCCCGCCGGCCAGTGTGCTCCCACAGGGTGGGCCTCCTCGGGGTGCCGCCAGCTGGACGATGTCAGCTGGCGGCCCCAAGGGTACGGGCCTTCTCTGCGGGAGCACCCTCCCTTTGGAATGAGTTACCCCCGGAGATGCAGACTATCCCTGACCTGCGAACCTTCCGGCGCGCTCTGAAGACCCATCTTTTTCAGCAAGCCGGTCTGGCCTAGTATCATTGGAATGGTTTTAATTTTTGTAACTTTTTACCCTGTTTTATCTTGTTATAGTTTTTAATTTTTCAGCCTTTATTTAATTCATTTTAATCTATTTTTAAATTTTATATTTGTAATTGCATTGTTTTTAGCTGGGCTGTACACTGCCCCGAGTCCCAACTTGGGAGAGGGGGCGATATATAAACTTAAATAAATACGTCCTTGTGGAGGGAAGGGAGCAAGTGGGGTGCCACAAGGCTCTTGCTTGGGCCCAGGACTTTTCCATATCTACATTAGAATAGAATAGAATAGAATAGAATAGAATAGAATATTCTTCATTGGCCAAGTGTGGTTGGACACACAAAGAGTTTATCTTTGGTACAAATGCTCTCAGTGCACATAAAGGAAAAGATACATTCATCAAGAATCATCAGATACAACACAATGATAGTCATTGGGTACCATCAGCAATCAAATCATACTAGGAAACAGTCCATATAAACCGTAAGGATACAAGCAACAAAGTTACAGTCCTACAATCACAAGTGGGAGTGGATGGGCAATAAGGAGTGATGAGAAGATTAGCAGTAATAGTAGTGCAGACTTTGTAATAGTTGAACAGTGTTAAGGGAATTATTTGTTTAGCAGAGTGATGCTTTCGGGGAAAAAACTGTCCTTGAGTCTAGTTGTTCTGGTGTGCAGAGCTCTATAGTGTCGTTTTGAAGGGTTGAAACAGTTTATGTCTGGGATGTGAGGGGTCTGAATATTTTTACAGCCCTCTTTTTGACTCGTGCAGGATACAGGTCCTTGATGGAAGGCAGATTGGTAGCAATTGTTTTTTCTGCAGTCCTAATTATCCTCTGAAGTCTGTGTCTGTCCTGTTGGGTTGCAGAACCAAACCAGACAGTTGTAGAGGTGCAAATAACAGATAATCAGAGTTGGAAGGGACCTTGTAGGTCATCGAGTCCAACCCCCCACCCAAGCAGGAGACCTTACACCATGACAGACTCAATCATTCCTTTGTAGAACTGGATCAGCAGCTCCTTGGGCAGTTTGAGCTTTCTGAGTTGGCGCAGAAAGAACATTCTTCGTTGTGCTTTTTGGATGATGTTTTTGATGTTGAGTGTCCATTTTAGGTCATATGATATAGTAGAACCTAGAAAATTGATACTGTGTTGTCTAGTATTGTAAGAGGTGGTAGTATGGGAGGGTTTCTTCTAAAGTCTACCACCATTTCTACGGTTTTGAGTGTGTCAGTTCCAGATTCTTCCAGTTACACCATGAGGGAAATTGTATATCCTCCTGTCTGTATGCGGATTTGTCATTGTCTCGAATGAGACCAATCACTATTGTGTCATCAGCAAACTTCAGTATTTTAACAGATGGATTGTTTGAGATGCAGTCATTGGAATATAGGGAGAAGAGAAGTAGAGAAAGCACACAGCCTTGGGAGGCCCTGTACTATTTGTATAGATATCAGGTGTGATTCTGCCTAGCTTCACCTGCTGCTTCCTGTCTGTTGGAAAGCTTATGATCCACTTAAAAGTGTGTTCAGCTACCACTAGCTGGTTTAGTTTAGTTAGAAGAATGTCTGGAATGATGGTATTGAATGCTGAACTAAAGTCTACAAAGAGGACCCTTGCGTAGGTATTTGGAGATTCAAGGTGTTGTAGGATGTAATGCAGAGCCATGTTAACAGCATCATCTGTCGATCTATTTGCTTGGTATGCAAACTGCATGGGATCTAACAGTGGATCTGTGATGGTTTTCAAGTGGGAGAGCACAAGCCTTTCAAAGATTTTCATAACTACAGATTAATTAACGACTCAGATGAGGGAATAGAAGGGGAACTTGGTATGTATATGTAAATGACATAGTTGGGTTGATAATATATAAACTACAAATATATACATTTGTAGCTTTAAGGAAAAATACTGTAATGTATTATGCTGTGTTCTGGTTGGTTAATTAGGCTACAAGTTGCCATAAGAGGGAACTATAGATCATAGTTTAATTCTCTCTCTTTCACTGATGATCTTATCTCTCTTGATACTGATACTGACTGACTATAGACCGATACTGACTAACCATGTTTATTTTGATATTCTATTGATATAGAAGATTATCTGTTGTGTTATGGTTTGATATTTGTCTGCTATATTTGACTTGAAACCGGTAAGAAGAATTTATAACTGGATATTTCTGGACTGATAAAAAATGTGTATGACATGGACTGTTTATTGAACTGTGCTATTTCTTCAAGTAAACATTAATACAACTTGTTCAACTCTGTGTGGCTGTATATTTATTCATAACTGTTCTCATAAACTGTTTCCATGTGCATATCCTTTTTATATAAGGGTTACTCTGCACATATCCTAACGTTGGTTATAGGACCAGAGAGATATTGAGAACCAGTGTGAATATACAGTTTCACATTCAGACAGCTAGTTGTGGTTTATTGTTACAATGGCACAAGAACAGTCAACCAGTCTATCCCTGATAACCCGGTTGGATGAAACAAACTATGTTTCATGGTCTCTGAAGTGCAGCCTATTTCTGCATAAAGAAGGATTATGGACTGTAGTGAATAATCCACCGGATTTAACAACTTTGGATTCATTGAATGATGGAGATAAAAAGAAAATAGCTGACTTTAACTGGGATAATGAAAAGGCTCTTGGACTGACACTGAGTGATACGCAGTTAGTCCATATTCATAGTCAAGAATCTGCTGCTAGATATTGGGACATTCTGAAGAAGATTTATGTTCAAGATAGTGTGGGTGCACACATATACCTTACACATAAACTGTTTCGAACTCGTTTTATAAAAGGTGGCAGTATGTTAGCTCATTTGGAGTTTATGAAAAAGACTTTTCAGGAGCTACAAAAAAAAGAACTGATTTTGTCTGAGTTACAGCAGGTTTACATTATTCTTTCTTCTTTGAATGAAACTTATGATGATTATGTGTTGTCGCTGGAAGTTTTAAACAGAGATGAACTTACATTGACTGGCATAACTGGAAGACTGTTAGAAGAGGCAAGAAGGAGGCAAGATAAAATTCAACTGAGAGAAAGAAAACCACAGGAAGAAAAACTGTCTTCAACTGCCTATATTGTTAGGAAATGTTTTTCTTGTGGGGCTAAAGAACATATAGCCAGATACTGTAAAAAGGGTAAGAAACAGAATGCTATTGATATAAAGAGAGCTCATAAGAATGTTAGTTTAGCACTACAAATGTAAACCATGATATATGGGTAGTTGATAGTGGAGCATCGCAGTGTATAACTAAAAGAGAGGTTTGTAAATATGAGAAAGAGTGAACAGCATATATCATTAACAAATGGATGGAAAATGAAAGCATATGGAGAAGGTACTGCATATTGTTCATGTATAAATGAAATTTTACCGATGTTATATGTATCTGGGATGAAGTTTAATTTGCTATCTGTAAGAGAAATGGAAAAAGCAGGATTTGTAGTAACATTTAAGGGAGATACATGTTTAATACACGTCTATTTGGATCCACGCCAATCGGGCTTCAGGCCCGGGCACAGCACAGAGACGGCGCTGGTCGCATTGGTGGATGATCTCTGGAGGGCCCGTGACAGGGGTTATTCCTCTGTCCTGGTCCTCCTAGATCTTTCGGCGGCTTTTGATACTGTCGACCACAGTATCCTATTGCAGCGGCTGGGGGGGGTTGGGGGTGGGAGGCACCGTTATGCGGTGGTTCTCCTCCTTCCTCTCTGACCGCTCGCAATTTGTGTTGGCAGGGGGGCAGAGGTCGGCCCCGAGGCCCCTGGTTTGCGGGGTGCCTCAGGGGTCGGTGCTCTCGCCCCTCCTGTTCAACATATATATGAAGCCGCTAGGTGAGATCATCCGTGGCTTTGGGGTAGAGTTCCATCAGTACGCTGATGACACACAGCTGTACATCTCTACCCCGGGCCACCCCGATGAAGCCGTCGAAGTGATGACCCGGTGCCTGGGGGCCGTGCGGTGTTGGATGGGGCGGAACAGGCTTCAGCTCAACCCATCTAAGACTGAGTGGCTGTGCTTCCCGGCACCCCGATACAGCCGGCTGGTTCCATCGCTGGCTGTGGGGGGGGAAATTCTTGCCCCCACAGAGAGGGCCCGCAATCTGGGTGTCCTCCTGGATGTACGGCTGTCATTGGAAGATCATGTGGCGGCCATCGCCAGGGGGGCTTTTGGACAGGTCCGTAGGATCTACCAGTTGCGGCCCTTTCTGGATCGGGATGCGCTTCGCACGGTCACTTCCGCCCTGGTGATCTCCCGCCTAGACTATGCCAATGCTCTCTACATGGGGCTGCCTTTGAAGAGCATCCGGAGGCTCCAGTTGGTGCAGAATGCGGCCGCGAGGGTGGTAATGGGGGCGCCTAGGGGCTCACATGTTATGCCACTTCTACGCGCGCTGCATTGGCTCCCGGTGGCCCTCCGGGTGCGCTTCAAGGTCTTGGTCACTATCTTTAAAGCGCTCCATGGCTCGGGACCAGGTTACTTGCGAGACCGCCTCCTGCCACCATCGGCTTCCCACCGACCGGTACGCTCCCATAGAGTGGGCCTCCTCGGGGTGCCGCCGGCTGGACGGCTGGCGACCCTGAGGGTGCGGGCCTTCTCATTGGGAGCACCCCCTCTCTGGAATGAATTACCCCCGGAGGTAAGGGCCGCCCCCGATCTCATGGCCTTCCGTCGGTTGCTCAAAACGCATTTATTCCGGACTGGCCTAGGAGTTTTTAAATTTTAATCGGGTTTTAATCTTTTTAATACTTTCTTATATTTTATTAGAGCCATATTGTATTTCAGTTTTTAAATTTTAATATTTTATGTTGTCTCATACTTTGTACCTTGTATATGTGTTTTTATTGGCTGTTCACCGCCCCGAGTCCCTTCGGGGAGAGGGGGCGGTATATAAATCAAATAAATAAATAAATAAATAAAATAAATAATAGACAAACAAGGTAAAAGTATTACTGCAAGATTGCAAAATGGTTTGTTTATTATAAATGATGATCCATCAAGTAATGTTAAATCAGTTTATGAGAATAAGAAGTCTCATGATGAATGTATTCATCTACTCCATAGATGTATGGGTCATATAAATTTCAAAATGATCAAGAAAACTGTTGAGTTGTCTACTGGTATAGACTTAAAACCTTGTATAAAGTATGTAGATTGCAATATTTGTAATAAACAGGAAAACAAGGTAATTTCTGAAAATATGGTAAATGGACTGAAAACCAGTAAACCATTAGAGGTTGTGTTTGCTGATATCATTGGACCTAGAAAACCTAGTGTAGGTGGAGCCTGTTATATATTGAGTATTATTTATTTATTTATTTATTTTATTTATTAAATTTCTATACCGCCCCCTCTCCCAAAAAGGGACTCGGGGCGGTGTACAGCCTACTAAAAATGGAATAAATACAATTTAAAAACAGATTAAATACAAGAATCCGTCCGAATCCCTTCAGTTATAGAATTACAAAATTTAAAATTCTGGGATTAAATTAAAAAGTTAAAATTTAAAAATTAAAAAAAAAAAATTAAATTAAAACCCCATAAAACATTTACTGGGCCAGGCCGGCCTGTTGGAAGAATAAGGTCTTGATTGCGCGCCGGAAGGTCTGGATGTCAGTAATGGCCCGTATCTCCGGGGGCAGATCATTCCACAGGGAGGGGGCCCCCACAGAGAAAGCCCGCACCCTTGGGGCCGCCAGCCGGCAACGATCAGGCGGCGGCACCCTAAGGAGGGCAACCCTGTGTAAGCGTACTGGGCGGCGGGAGGCTGTTGATGGCAGCAGGCGGTCCCGTAAGTACCCAGGTCCCAAGCCATGGAGCACTTTAAATACAGTCAGTACCACCTTGAATCGGATCCGGAAGGCCACAGGAAGCCAGTGCAGCCTGCGGAGAAGCGGTGTTACATGGGAGCTCCGAGGGGCTCCCAAGATCACCCGCGCGGCCGCATTCTGAACCAACTGCAGCCTCCGGACACTCTTCAAGAGGAGCCCCATGTAGAGAGCATTGCACTAGTCCAAGCGGGAGATGACGAGGGCAGAGGTGACTGTGCGAAGTGCGCCCAGATCCAGAAAGGGCCGCAACTGGTAAATCAGACGAATCTGACAAAAGGCCCCCCTGGCGACGGCTGTAATATGATCTTCTAAAGACAGCTGTACAGCCAGGAGGACACCCAGATTGCGCGCCCTTTCCACAGGGGTCAGAACCTCTCCCCCCACGGCCAGCGAAGGAACAAGCTGGCTGTATCTGGGCGCAGGAAACCACAGCCACTCGGTTTTGGTCGGGTTGAGACGAAGCCTGTTACGACCCATCCAACTCCGCACGGCCTCCAGGCACCGGGTCATCACTTCGAGGGCTTCGTTGGGGTGGCCCGTGGTAGAGATGTACAGCTGAGTATCATCAGCGTACTGATGGAACTCTATCCCAAAGCCACGGATGATCTCACCCAGCGGCTTCACATAAATGTTGAACAGCAGGGGCGAGAGCACTGACTCCTGAGGCACCCCACATAGTAGGGGCCTCGGGGTCGACCTTTGCCCCCCTGTCAACACAAATTGCGAACGGTCAGAGAGGAAGGAGGAGAACCACCGTAAAACGGTGCCTCCCACCCCCAACCCCCCCAACCGCCGCAATAAGATACTGTGGTCGACAGTATCAAAAGCCGCTGAGAGATCTAACAGGACCAAGACAGAGGAACAACCCCTGTCTCGGGCCCTCCAGAGATCATCTACCAATGCCGTCTCCGTGCTGTGCCCGGGCCTGAAACCCGATTGGAGGGGGTCTAGATATATCGCTTCATCCAGGTACTGAGGGAGCTGGCGTGCCACCACGCTCTCAACAACCTTCGCAACAAAGCGAAGGTTGGAGACCGGACGATAATTTGATAATAATGCTGGATCCAGGGACGGTTTCTTGAGGAGGGGCCGCACCACCGCCTCTTTCAAGGCGGCGGGTAAAAGCCCCTCTCTCAAGGAAGCATTTATAATTCCCTGGAACCAGCCTCATGTCACCTCCCGAGTGGTCAAGACCAGCCAGGAGGGGCACGGGTCCAACAAACAAGTGGTGGCATTGAGCCCCCCCAGTATCCTGTCCACATCCTCCAAAGTAACAGGATCGAACTCAACCCAAGTGACCTCCCCGACATCCACCCCCGCCCCCCCGCCCGGAGATGCCCAGTCAGAGTCCAGCTCATCCCGGATCTGAGTGATTTTGTCCTGCAGAAACCTAGAAAACTCCTCAGCCCGCCCCTGCAAGGGATCCTCCCGCGCTCCCACCTCCAGAAGGGAGCGGGTCACCCTAAACAGGGCGGCCGGGCGGTTTTCCGCGGACGCAATAAGGGTGGAGAGGTAAGACCTCCTCGCCATCCTTATCGCCACTAAATACGTCTTAATATAAGATCGTAGTAGTGTTCGGTCAGACCCAGAGCGGCTGGCCCTCCAACTACTCTCTAGGCGTCTTTTCCGGCGCGTCATCTCCCTTAGCTCCTCAGAAAACCAAGGAGCCACCTGGGATCGGCACCGGGTCAGAGGCCGCAAGGGCACGACCCGGTCAAGGGCCCCAGCGGCCACCCTATCCCAGGTGGCGACCAAGCCCTCGACCGAGTCGTGTGTGTGAGCTTCGGGAAATGGCCCAAGCTCCATCAGGAACCTATCTGGGTCCATCAGGTGCCTGGGGCGGTACCATTTTATCGGCCCCGCCTCCCTGCGGCCGGGGGGTGCGGAACGGAAGTCGAACCTCAGGAGTGAATGATCAGTCCATGACAGGGGTTCTACAACTACGTCCCCTATACCCAGATCATTCTGCCACTGATCAGAGACAAAAACCAGATCCAGGGTGTGACCCCCCCAAGTGAGTAGGGTCCCGAATTAACTGGGTCAGGCCTATGGCTGTCATGGAAGCCATGAACTCCTGAGCACTCCCCGAGGCCCCGCCGGCAGATGGCAGGTTGAAATCCCCCATGACCATAAGCCTGGGGGTCCCAACCGCCAAGCCAGCTATGACCTCAAGGAGCTCAGGCAGGGCCGATGTCACATAGCAGGGAGCCAAGTATGCGACCAACAAGCCCACCTGCACCTTGGGACCGAACTTCACAAAAAGGGACTCACATCCGGTCGTCTGAGAAAGTGGATTCCCTCGGACACAGATCCTCCTTAATAACCACCGCAACCCCCTCACCCCTCCCCTGGGCCCTCGGCCAATGAAAAACCCGAAACCCAGCCGGGCACATCTCCACCAGAGGGACTCCCCCCTCTTGGCCCAGCCAGGTTTCGGTAATACCCACCAGGTCCGCTCCCCCCTCACAAATCAAATCATGAGAGGGGCCTTATTAATGACGGACCTGGCATTACACAACATCAGCCGAAGGCCCAGGGCCCAATCGCTCAGACCACCCAGGGAACGGGACATAACAAGGGGGGCGGAGCGCGCCACCGCAGACAAACCGGGGGCGCGCTCCCAATACAGAACATGGCCCCCTATAACCGCCAAATCTGCCTCTCCCGCTCACCGTACTAATAGCTTTTATTTCACCCTCCCTGGAACAGCCCCCCATCCTCAACACGGCCCCACCCGACCCCAGCCCCTCCCGGCAGCGTTCGACCCGCGGTTTGGCCCCAGCCCCAGGCGGGTTGTCCCCCAATCCCCGCCCGGCTACCCCTAACCCCACTAAAAATCTAGATAAAAATTTAAAACAACCCTCCCTCACGCGCTTCTTGCGGCCCCACCATCTCCCCGGATCCCAGGATCCGTCCTTGAGGAAAGTCTTGGAGAGTTTTGAGGGCCACTTCTGAGAAAGGGGGACATTTCTCAGGGCCCACAGGTCTTCCACAGAATATTTCAATGGCATCTTCGACTGGGCCTCCCCTGACCGCCACCGGCAACGCTGGGGACCCACTGGTCGGGACCGAAGTCCAGTCTGAGAAAGTTTGGGAGACATCCATGTCCCCCCTGGCCTCCATCTTCGCCTCTGCTGTTGATGCCGGGGGGACAGCGCCGAATGTCGGCCCCGTACCCAGCTGGTCCCCGTCACCGTCGCCGTCGGAGCCGCCATCGAAACAAGAGAACCCGACCCTCGAGGCCGGATGTTGTCCAAGGCTGTCGTGGCGCCACCCACGGCTGCCTCAGTAGCTAGGGGCTCCTCCCCATGTAAGCGCTGCAGTGACACCTACGGCAGTCACAATGGGTAAGGGCCGTCCCATGGCCCCGGTCCAGTCGGGGGAAAGCCTTCGGGCCTAGCCGCGGTAGGTCCACCATCGTCCAACTCCCACCGCGGCCGTTGGAAACCGGCCCCAGCAGGGCCTCCGACGCCCAGGAACCGCCCCAGCAGTAGTCAGGACGGCCCGGGCGACCGCAGGCCGTGGCTCCACCGAGGGCCCCACCACAGGCTCCCCCGACACCTTCACCAACTCCGCCAGGTCCTCCGCAGGTTCCCCCACTGCCTCTGACATTGCTGCCGGATCCGCGCTGCTTCAAAGCAGCTGCGGCAGCTGGTATTCGGCTTCGCGGGGGGCCTGCCGTTCGGGAGCTCGCCAAATGGTTCCAGCGTCGGCCTCGGCTCCGGCCGTTGTCCTCGGCCTCACCGCAGGCTCTCCCACCACCCGCAGCGTCCCCGCCGGGTCTGCGCCACCTGGAAACGATCGTAGCCGCCAAAACCTGGCTGCGCAGGGCCGTCGCCGCTCGGAAACCATTCCCGGCGGCTCCGGCCTCAGCGTCGGCCCTGGCCTCGGCAACGTTCCTCCGGCTCCAGTCGAAGTCGCCTGCCTCAACGCCCATGCACGGCCCCCCCGGGATCGCCCACCCCCCCCCAGGTCCTTTAGCCACCCCTGCCACCGGTGAGGACCTGGGGGGAGGGAGACCTACCCCGGAATTCAGCCGCCGCGATGGAGCTCCTTCGCGATGTGTCCTCCGGCCGCCATTTTGAAGCGCGAACAAAGTAGAATTTATGGATTATTTTTCCAGATATGGTTTCTGTTACTTAATGAAAACAAAGCAAGAAACATACCAATATTTTGTAAACTGGCTAAAATTTACTGAAAGAAAACAGAAACAGAAAATTATTAGATTAATTACAAATAATGATACTGAATTTACTAATAAAAAATTTGAAACTATGTTACAAAAAGCTGGAATTGAACATGAGCGTTCTGATCCTTATAGACTACAACATAACTCATATATTGAATGTGGAAAATAAACATTACAGGTTATGGATAGGAATATGATGTTTGATTCTGGTATATCAGAGCAATGTGGGATGAGGAAATAACGTGCGCTAACCATGTTTTGAATAATGTAGTAAATTTAAGGACTGGTGAATTACCATTTCCCGCCCATCCAGTCCAGTGCGGGACTGGATGGGCGGGAACAGGCTTCGGCTCAACCCATCCAAGACCGAGTGGCTGTGGTTTCCGGCGCCCCGATATAGCCAGCTGACACCTTCGCTGGCTATTGGGGGGGAGGTTCTGCCCCCCACAGAGAGGGCTCGCAACCTGGGAGTCCTCCTGGATGTACGGCTGTCGCTTGAACATCACATCGCGGCCGTCTCCAGGGGGGCGTTTCATCAGATCCGTCGGATCTACCGGTTGCGGCCCTTCCTGGATCGGGACGCCTTGCGCACGGTCACTCAGGCCCTTGTCACCTCTCGCCTGGACTATTGTAATGCCCTCTACATGGGGCTCCCTGCGGGGAGCATCCGGAGACTCCAGTTGGTGCAAAATGCAGCCGCGAGGGTGATTATGGGGGCGTCGCGTAGCGCCCATGTGACGCCTCTCCTGCGCGAGCTGCATTGGTTGCCGATGGCTCTCCGGGTTCGCTTTAAGGTTCTAGTTTTGACCTTTAGGGCGACCCATGGCATGGGACCAGGTTACCTTCAGGACCGCATTCTACCAACGTTCTCCAACAGGCCGGTGCGTTCCCACAGGGAGGGTCTGCTCCGGGTGCCGTCGGCCGCTATGTGTCGTCTGGCGGCGCCAAGGGGTAGGGCCTTCTCTGTGGGTGCCCCCGCCCTCTGGAATACTCTGCCACCGGAACTTCGTACCGGCACGGACCTGAGGGCCTTCAGGCGCGCGTTAAAGACTTGGCTCTTTGAGCAGGCCGGCCTGGGCTGAGATAATGATTTTAAATTTGATCTCCATTTTTAACTTTAAATTGGGTTTTAAGGGTAGGGGGGGGTTTTCCTAATTTTAGTCTGCAGCTGATTCAAATATTTAATTACTTTTTAACTTTTGTATTTGTGGGGTTTTTAGACGAGCTGTTCACCGCCCTGAGTCCCTAGGGAGAAGGGCGGTATATAAATGTAATTAATAAATAAATAAATAAATAAAATTTACTTGTTGGCATAGAAGAAAATCAGATCTTAGTTATTTGCATACATTTGGAACCCCAGCATGTGTTCATATTCCTACGCAAGTAAGGCAAAAGGGACAATATAGAGATGAGAAATTGTATTTTGTAGGCTATGGAGCTAATCATAGATTATTTAAATTTTGGGAGCCATGTACTACTAATATACTGTATATTGGAGTGCAAGTGCTAAATTTCTGGAGCATGTTGGCTGACGAAAGTTTAAACAAGAATATAATAAAAAAACATGATATTGTAAAACTCCATTGTTCATTGATCATAAAAATGATAGGAATATTGATGAATCATTAAAAGAAGTACCATCTATAACTGCAAAAGATTCGCTAGGGGAGATAAAGGAAGAAAATAAATAACATGCACTGAGTTTTCTAGAAGGTCAATTAGAGAGAGACGTAAATATAACAGAGTTCAAACAAGCATTGTATGTAGAGTTAGATAAAGAATCTTCTAATCTCTATGAAATTGTATGAATTATTAATTGTGTAAAAAATTATGATTTAAAGATGTAATGTATTATATATTGACCAACCCAAAGGGGAGAATGTTATGTATATGCAAATAACGTAGTTGGATTGACCATACATAAACTACAAATATATATGTTTGTAGCTTTAAGGAAAAATACTGTAATGCATTATGCTGTGTTCTGGTTGGTTAATTATGCTACAAGTTGCCATAAGAGGGAACTATAGATCATGGTTTAATTCTCTCTCTTTTTCACTGATGATCTCTCTTGATGCTGATACTGACTGACTACAGACCGATACTGACTAACCATGTTTATTTTTAAATTCTGTTGATTATAGAAGATTATCTGTTGTGTTATGGTTTGATATTTGTCTGCTATATTTGACTTGAAACCGGTAAGAAGAATTTATAACTGGATATTTCTGGACTGATAAAAAACATGTATGACATGGACTGTTTTGTGTGGCTGTATATTTCTTCATAACTGTTCTCATAAACCGTTTCCGTATGCATATCCTTTTTATACAAGGGTTACTCTGCACATATCCTAATAGAACTCATCAAATTTGCAGATGACACTAAGCTGGCAGGAATAGCCAACACCCCAGAAATGATAGGCTCAGGATCCAGATGGATCTCAACAGACTTGAACACTGGGTTTCATCTAACAAAATGAAATTCAACATAGAGAAAGTGAAGTCTTAGGCAAGAAAAACCAAAGGCATAAGTACATATTAGGTGAAACCTGGCTCAAAAACTATAAGTGGGACCTTAGAGGCCTAGTCGATGATCATTTGAATAAGATCCAGTGCTGTGCATCCACCGCCCAAAAAGCTAATACAATCCTGGCCTGTATAAACGTAAAGTATTAGTGTCGCTTTATAAAAGCATTAGTATGGCCACTTCTGGAATACTGCAACCAATTTTGGCCACCACTACAAAAAAGGATTAAGACTTTGGAAAAAGTTCAGAGAGGAGCAACCAAGATGACCAAGGGCCTGGAGACAAAAACATGAAGAACGGCTGCAGAATTTGGGTTAGGCCAGTCTAAAGAAAAGGAGAATTAGGGGTGACTTGATAGTCTTCCAGTATTGGAACGGCTGCCACAAAGAAGAAAAGGGAGTCAAATTCTTCCAAGCACCAGGGGGCAGGACAAACAATGGACTGAAACTAATCAAGGAGAGAAGCAACCTGGAATTGAGAAACTTCCTAACAGTGAGAACAATTAACCAGTGGAATAGCTTGCTTTCAGAAGTGGATGCTTCATCACTGGAGCTGTTAAGAAGAGACTGGAGAGCCATTCCGTCAGCCCGAAAACTACCCACAGTTTGTAAAAAGTATCCAGCCAAAAAAGGAAACTATTTGTAGCTCAGTTGTTGAACTCTTGGTGCCTTTGAGTTCAAGTGTCACTTTCAGACGTAACATCGCCTGCAGGAATGAGCGTGGGGTCTGATCTCTGTGTATATATGGCAGCTGGCCCTGCCAGTGTTGGAGGAGGTTTGGTTTTCTCCTGGCAGAATATACTAATGTCCATCTGGGGACATCTACCACCTCTCCTTTGGGAGCTGTATTATCTGTGCACATTGCCACTTCTGTTTGTATGGACGGTGCAAACTCCATAAGGTTCCCCCTGGGCAGCCGCTTTGCCTTCTGATGCCGGGCTTTCGGGATCAAAGACTTCCCCTCTGCAAACATCAGCGGCTCTGCCTGCCTGCCAAGCAGGGTCAAAAAATTAGCATTCACTAAAGTTTCTTTATTATTGTGCACACACATCTAGTAACATCTTGTTACACAAAGAAAACAAATCACATAACCGCTTTGTAATCCCAGGTTTAGAGAGAATTACTTGGCTCTTAGTAGGCGAAAGGCACTGACAGTTGGCATCAGGGTGGCAGTTCCAGAGACGGGCCTGGGAATTTAGCCCCTGGCTCCATTGGGGAAGCCAGAAGGAGCAGAAGCTGACAGCAGCGAACATGCCTGAATAGCTCTGGGATGCTGCCTTCCCCGGCTCAAAGGGAAGGGAGGGCTGCAGGGGCTGCTTGTAACTCTTGGGAGGGAAGAGAGGAGGAATTGCAGTGTGACGTGATAACTTCCAGCAAAACCCCAGAGGCTGGGAGCTGTCCTTCTTTTTCATTCCGATTCCCAAGGCCTGGGTCTGTTCGGGTCCCTTTTGTACTAGTGCTGGTGAAATTTACCTACAGAGCGTTAGCAATCAAAACTGAAGGGTAGCAGCTCCTGGGGAGGTTCCTTAAGAAGTTCTCTTCTCCAGAGAGTCTCCGCCATGGGCATCAGGGAGGGGCAGGGGAGACTGTCTCTCTGCCATGCCTTCCCTGGCCTGGCAGTGTCTCAGGTATTGCCACGGGGCAGGGGTGGAAGGGAAGGGGTGAGGCTAAGAGCACCTGTTCCCAGGAAGCTCACCTTGCTCAGCGAAGCATACCAGAAGGAAACATCAGGACACAGAGGCACCGGGCGAAGTCACTTCAATAAGCCCCCTCCCTCACAGAAGGCAAAGCGAAGCCCACCATGCTGTCTGATCCTCGTGCCCAGCCTTCCCGCCAAACAGCACCACGACCCTGTTCCACGGGGCTCTCCGGAAAGGCTGGCCCTGCTCCCGTCTCCGCATCTCTTGGCAGCAGGGGGGCTCCCGAGAAGCTGGGGAAACCCCCTCCCTGTGCCTGCTTGGCCGCTCTCCCTTCCCCTGGTGCTGGCGGGGGGCTGCTACTTGTGAGACGGGAGGAAGTCGCTGCGTAGCAGGCGGTAGAAGAGGACAACGTTGATGGGCAGCATGATGGCCATGCCCCCTGTGCCCATGGCATAGGGGACTGCCGGGACGTTCTCCCGGTTCAGGGCCAGCCAGCGGCTCATCCAGGCCAAGATCAGGATACGGAACACCAGATAGGTACCAAGGTTGACGAGGCTGGCAAGGCGGAAGGAGGCAGTGTTGACCAAGCCAGCCATTCTCAGGATTGTCCGCAGGTGTAGGAAGACAGAGTTGATCTCCACCAGCAGAGCCACCATAGCGAAACCCACAAAGCGACGAACCAGGAAGGCAAAGCCAAAGCAAACAATCACCTGGAAGAGAGCAAGGCTGAGCTGGCTCTTCTCCCATGCGTCCTGCCCTTCACACACACACACATACACACACACACACACACACCGCAGAAGCAGCAGGAATCTGGCTGCAGCAGGCAGGAGCCTCCTCCTGCTCCTGCTCATTCCCGCTAAAAGCAGCCGGCAGCTCTCGGGGGCTCCTGCTGCCACCACCTGCCCCCCAGCTGTTCCGAGGGGCAGATTGCGGCCTGACCTGCCTCCTGATCCACGGACCAGACCAGGCCCCAGGCTTCTGTTCTGCCCCCCACAGGCCTCAGGAAATGGGCTCCATGGCAGACAGATGAGGCTGCAGTCAAGGCTTGATGCCCACGGCCCCTCCCTCCACCTCTTCTTCAGCCAAGATCCCCATCTGATTTCTGTAACTGATGGAAAGCACACCCAGTTCCCCCATGCACCCCCACCTCTTAGCCCCCCAAGAGGCAGCTACTTGCAGGAGGGGGCAGGCAAGCCCCTCCGTTAACGGGAGTCCATTCAAAGCATCCGTTGCTGAGGACTGGACTCTCCTTGAACAGCTCCTGCAGAACAAGGCCATCCCCCCCTCCCCCCCTTGCAAGATGGGCTTAAGGCGGGTTGTACGGAATTCAGCTGCTTCAGTTAGAGGCCAGTGTCACCCTCTGCTAAAGTTAATTCTGACGTGGTCACCTCAGAGATCAGGAGAGAGATGGCAACTCCCTCCTGAGGCTGGTTTTCAAAAGCACATCAGCTCCCTTCCTGGAGGAGACCCAGGTGGCCCTTGGCCAGGTGCCACAAAGGCACCCTCTGCACAGACTCAGAGGCCCTTCGGCCTTCGTGTCCCCTCTCCTGAACCCCAGCCAAGATGAACTATAGCAAGAGGGAGGTGATTCCTTCCTCCTTGCTATAGCCCAGCCTGCCTGGTCAGAAGGCCCCTGGGCAGCAGGTGGGCACAGCTGCAGGAGGCTGAAACTGAGCCTGGCCTGACAAGGGCTTGGCAGCAAACAGCGAAAGGCCTCTTGCCCTTTAGGCTAGCAGACCAGGTCAGGGCCAGGGGTGTCGGAAGGACAAATCCCTCTCTGGCCCCCGGAGGAGCCAGGCCAAGCCAGAAGAGGCCTCTCGGCCAGCTCACCTGGCCACAGGCATCCTGTCCCCTCAGAGCTTGGCTGCTCCTCCCAACTCGCCTTTGCCCGGAACAGCCATGTGAGTCACATCAGCAACTCACCACAAAGTGATGGAAGAGCAGCTCCCAACATTTCTGAAGCTTCTGATTACATATCATGTCCAAGAAGTCCTGCACAAAATACCCTGTGGAAGAAGAGATGCCCCATCAACCAGCAGCAGATTCACAAGCCCTGGCTCGGGAACCTATTTCTGCTTCCAGGGTTACTCCACACCCCTGCTTTTCAGACCAGCTGGGTGACCGGGAAGGTCAAGCAGAAACAGGTCCACGGGATGGGAAAAGCGGATGAGCTGGGCAACCAGGGTGAATGCTGGGATGAAGTCTAGACTGGCTCAGGCCCAACCCTGGTCAACTTTCTCTAGCCTCTGCCCCCACCCTTCATCCATCCCGCCCCCCACTGTCTGCAAAATCTCCCAGGAAGCATCATCAGGAAGGGAAGCTGTCAAAAATGGCCTTGTCCCCTCTGGCCTGGCAAGAGGACTCACAGCTTCATCCTGCTTTTTTGCCGCCAAGTTGCAGTTTTAATTCTGTTGAATGTTTAATTCTGTGAGATATTTTTAAACATTATGCTTTTTTTCCTTTAAAAAGCCCTTGTTTTTACTCCAATTTAAATGGAACAAACATGAGGATTATAACTTCTTAGAGAGCTCAGATATCCTGTAGTTTTTGTGCAATGTGCTTAACTAAGTTGACTAAAGAGCTTGTGGGTGTCTTCACACATCATGTCAAGCTTTCACTAAATCACGATGTGGGTTGGAGGGACCATGAAGATCATCTTGTCCAATGCTCTGCAAGGCAGGGGAAAGAACAAAACTGTTTGTGAGACTCAGCCTACTCTTAAAAACTTCCTCCCAAGATAGCAAATTTGGCACCTAGAGCAGACTGGTGGCTCGTGTTTCATGCCGCCCCTCCCCCAATCCTCTTCATGAGGACTGTCCCAAGGTGCCCTTCTCTGATCCAGTTCCAAACCCATCTAGACCCTTCTAGGAACAAGGGTCCAGAGTTACCCAGAGAACCAGGGGAGCCAGGGGAGCTGAGGGGGCAGAGTTACTTCCTGCATCTTTGATGTGAGGCTACTTCTAAGGCAGCCCAGGGGGCCTCAGCCCTTCTAGCAGCTTATTATCTTAATGCTGGCTCATCTTCGGCTTGTTATCAAGGGTCCCCCCTCAGCAGCAGCAGCATGTCTTGTGTCGCAATGCCTAGCTGAAGAAATTCCTAATGGTAATTGGCTAATGGGATAGTTTCCCTTCAGAAGCTGTGGGATGCTCCAATGCTGAAGTTTTTGAAGGAGAAATTGGGCAGCCACTTGTCTCAAATCGTGTGGGGTTCCCTGCTTGAGAAAGTGAGGGGGTTGGACTGAAGACTTCCGAGGTCCCTTCCAGCTCCATTATTCTAAGAAAAACAGCTGGGTCTGGCTCAAGGCCACACCCGCCCTTTTAAGGAAGGCAGCGCAAGATCCCAGGCACGTTGGCCAAGAGGGGGAAATGCCAGAGGCACCTGGAGGGCGGCATCCTGTGTCTCAGATACAGAATACAGAAAGCGGCAAGTAAGATGCACAATGGAGCCTCGATGATGGTAGCGCTCGACGCTGGTGGTGGCTGACAAGCTACAACAGGAGGAGATGGGAGCTGCTGGAGGGGACTTCCACGGTAAACGAAGGGCAGCCTGCAACTGTTCCGGAACTGGCGGCTAGATTGGCAGCAGAGCAAAGGCAATCAGCAGAGATGAAAAGCAGTGGAGACAGTTGCTCTGGAGCGGATCCCGCAGGTTCCGGGTGCGAGGGCAACACCTGGTCCCCGGGAAGGAGCCAGCTGAGGATTAGCCAGCAGTTCCCAAGGCAAAGAGGTTGCCATTCTGGACAAGAGCGAAATTCACCAGAAGGAAACCCAAGCAAGGAGAAGAGGCTCTGTAGGGAGATCCCTTGGGCTCCCCTTTGTTCTGCCGGGACCCCAAGGAAACCTGGTAGCTGCATAAGGAAGTCAGTCTAAGGAGGGATGGAAGTATTTTGGGTGGCCGGTAGAGGAGTGGGGGAGGGGAATTGAAGGCCCTCCTCCTCCAGAGAAGGCAAGGAGTACCTTACATGTGCTTTTGAAACCAGGCCAGGACAAGCATAGAGCCCTTTGGGCTGTGATCCAACAGCCACCCGGCTGGCCCTGGCTGACTCGGTGGCTGGCAAAGAGGCTCTGGACCAGCCAGCACAAGGAGGAGCTGCCTTCCCACATGAGGACAGGCTCAGCATAAAAAGGAGAGATGCGTATAGATGGGCGGAAAGGCAGTTTTCTCACAAAGGCCAGCATTGGATAGAGGCCACCCTGGACTGGTTGGGCCAAGCCGTTGCTCAATAGAGATTTAAGAGCCGCTGGCACAAGGAAGAGAAGCAGGGCACACAAGCGACAGTGGCAGCAGCAGAGCACCTGGGAGACCCTGGGACAGGCGTGATTGGCAGGAATCACAGTGGAGGGAGGAGAGGTCCTGTCTGGAGCGCCAGTGGCCTGGACCAAGCGAGCAGATGGATAGGTTCCCATGGCAAGTGTGCTGTCCAGACAGAGTTAATGGGATTTGGAATAGTTAGCTAGGAATTGAGAGCTGTCCCCTTAAGGGAATGCATCATGGTAAATGTAGTTAAGGCATCCTGGGAAATGTAGTCCATATCATATGGTCACATCTCTAATCCTGATTGGTCACGAAATTGACCCTTGTTGGGTTGGGGGAGGCTCCCTCACTCTTGCCTGAATCCATTACCATGCAGCTGCTCAATCACCATGGGGATGAGAGTTTGTTATCTTTCTACACCATAATGTAGATATGCAAAGGATTGGACATTAAGAAGAACCTCGTCATAAATGTGAGTTGATAAGAATGCCTGATGAACCAAAACTTTGTGTGGATGCTTTGTGGAGTTGCTCTGCCTGCTTTATAGACATCCAGAGAGTAAGTAATAAGCAGAACAGCAAGGCTTCTCCTGGTGCCAGTTCCTTTCTCCAGAATTGCTGTCGACATAGCGAGATCCCTGGCTAAAGCCACCTAAAGCAGTCTTTCTCAATCCTGGCTACTTTTAAGTTATTTAAAAATGATCAAGGTAGCATATGAAAGTAATAGTGTAAATGAACTGTAAAGGTGCTTTTTCTGTTCAACCAGTTACATCATCATCCAAGGAAGCAAATCCCACTGGAAGGGCAGACTTCAACCAATGGGGCCTGACTCTCCATACGCAGCTGCCCCTCCTTCCTGAGGCTGGAGCCCCCAGGTCCGAATGGCCACCACACATGATGCCTTGAATCAAACCCCATCAGAGAAGGGCAACAACCCTAAACACACACTTAGCCTAAATCTAGCCCTAATTGTATATGGATTCAAACCAGAATTGAGGGGATGAGGGAATGAACTCTCAGCTCCACTGAACTGGGGAAGCCAACCCTATTTGTGCATTGTGAAATAAATAATAGCCTAATGATGCCTTCAATTTTTGTGGAGTTTTAAAATCATCACCTTGAATTCAGAAAATGTAGCAACAGCCTGCATTTTTCCCCTTTTCAAAAAGATTTTATTTCTATGCAGTTTTAAATCATTCCTTGGAATGAAAAAAAACTGTTTTTAAACCTAGCAGCCTCAGAGCCATTAACTTAATCCTAACCTCAAATGTAATTCTATAGGGATTCAAATACCTTTTGTAACAGTTAAAGACATACAAATTTTAACCTGAAAGTAGACAAGTTTGCATTAGCACAAATGCATTTGTGAGTTTGTAAACATTTTGAAGCATCACCTTAATGAAGTTTTATTCCACCTGGCTCCAACAAAAGCCAGGGAAGTTTAACTAGGAACCAAATATACACAAGCAGCCACCAACCCACCACCAGGGCCCCAACAGTGACGCTTGTTGAACATGCCAGAGGCAGATCCTGGCTTTACTGATAGAAATGTCCATTAGTAGGTGGTCATTTTACCAGCTTAAAGAACCCAACAGTGTTGTCACTGGGCTGCCCCTAACACTGTAAATTTGTCTAAGGAAAGGGAGGTGTGGGAAAGGCTGCACCGAAAACTTTTAAACAGCAAAAGAGGAAAAGTATCTTAAGGTGGGCTGCCATGTATCCAGCCTGAAGGGGAAAAGGGGCAAACCTCCAGGGATGAATCGCCTCTGCTCTGAACAGCAGGAAAACCTGACTCTTCAGGGGGCCACCCACCCACATGTCCACCCGCCCACCCCACTACTTCCAGCACCCTTGATCCATAAATAAATAAATAAATAATAAATAAATATTTATTTATATACCGCTCCTCTCCCGAAGGACTCGGAGCGGTGCACAGCCGTACAGATTAAAACAATAAATATGTGAAACAATAAAACTAAATTAAACCCAACCCTGGCTGTAAACAAATTTAAAACCCTACTCTAAAACCCTAAAATTTAATAAAAACCAAACACCCCAAAACTAAAATCAGCCCAAGCCGGCCTGGTCAAAAAGCCAGGTTTTCAAAGCATGCCTAAAGGTCCCCAGGTCCGTGGCTGTCCATAACTCCGGGGGCAACCCATTCCAGAGGGCAGATGCTCCCACAGAGAAGGCCCTATTCCTCGGGGTCACCAGCCGGCACATAGATGCCGACGGGACCTGCAGGAGACCCTCCCTGTGGGAGCGCACCGGACGGTGGGAGGAAAATGGCAGAATGGGGTCTTGTAAATATCCTGGTCCGATGCCATGGAGCGCTTTAAAAGTTAACACCAAAATTTTAAAGCGCACCCGAGAGGCCACTGGCAACCAATGCAGCTCGCGCAGGAGGGGCGTCACATGCGCGAATCTTGACGCCCCCATAACTACCCGCGCGGCCGCATTCTGTACCAGTTGAAGCCTCCGGATGCTCCCATTCGGGAGCCCCATGTAGAGGGCGTTACAATAGTCCAGTCGGGAGGTGAGCAGGGCATGAGTGACTGTGCGTAAGGCATCCTGATCCAGAAAGGGCCGCATCTGTCGAATCAGGCGAACCTGATGAAATGCCCCCCTGGAGACGGCCGTAATGTGATCTTCTAAAGATAGCCGTACATCCAGGAGGACACCCAGATTGCGAGCCCTCTCTGCAGGGGGCAAAATCTCACCCCCAATAGCCAGCGATGGAACTATCTGGCTATATCGGGACTCCGGAAACCACAGCCACTCAGTCTTGGAAGGGTTGAGTCGGAGCCTGTTCCCGCCCATCCAGTTCCGCACGGCCTCCAGGCACCAGGACATGACCTCCACGGCATCGTTGGGGTGGCTTGGGGTGGAGATGTACAGCTGGGTATCATCAGCGTACAGATAACATCTCACCCCAAAGCCACGGATGACCTCCCCCAACGGCTTCACATAAATATTGAACAGGAGAGGAGAGAGGACCGACCCCTGAGGCACCCCACAATCGAGGGGCCTAGAGGTGGATCTCTCCCGCCGCGCCAACACAAATTGCAGACGGTCGGAGAGGAGGAGGCGAACCACCGCAACACGGTGCCCCCAACCCCCAACCCCCCCAACCGCCGCAATAGGATACTATGGTCGATAGTATCAAAAGCCGCTGATAGGTCTAATAGGACCAGGACAGAGGAATAACCCCTGTCATGGGCCCTCCAGAGATCATCAACCAATGCGACCAATGCCATTTCGGTACTATGTCCAGGCCTGAAGCCCGATTGGAAGGGATCCAGGTATGTATCTTCATCCAGGTACTGGGGAAGGTGACCTGCCACCACACTCTCTACAACCTTCACCACGAAGGGAAGGTTGGAGACAGGACGATAGTTGTTCAAAAGGGTTGGGTCCAGGGAGGGCTTCTTGAGGAGGGGTCGCACCACCGCCGTTTTCAAGGCGGTAGGCAGCGAGCCCTCCATCAAAGAAGCGTTAACAATTCCCTGGAGCCAACTCCGCGTCACCTCTCTGGAGGTAGAGACCAACCAGGAGGGGCAAGGGTCCAACAAACATGTGGTGTCATTCAGCCGCCCCAGTAACCTGTCCATACCCTCAGCGGTCACAGGGTCGGACTCATCCCAGATAACCGTCTCAAGACTCGCCACGGTCACCTCCCCCGGGATCTCCCAACTAGAGTCCAATCCGGCCCGAATCTGAGCGATTTTATCATGCAGAAATCATGAAAACTCCTCCGCTCTTCCCTGCAGGAGATCATCCCTCGCTCCCGGCCTAATCAAGGAGCGGGTCACTCTAAACAGGGCGGCGGGTCGATTTTCTGCCCATGAAATAAGGGCAGAGAAGTGAGAACACTTCGCCGCCTCTATCGCCACTAGGTAGGTCCTAATATAGGACCTAACCTGTGTTCGGTCAGACTTGGCACGACTGGCCTTCCGGATGCCCTCCAGACATCTTTCTGGCATTTCATCTCCCTCAGCTCCTCCGTAAACCACAGAGCCGAGCGAGATCTCTGCCGGGTCAGAGGTCGCAAAGGTACAACTCGGTCCAGAGCCTTGGCAGCCAACCTGTCCCAGGCGGCTACCAAGTCTGTGGCCGAGTTATGAGCCAGAGTTTCAGGTAATGGCCCAAGCTCTGTCTGGAACCGTTCAGGGTCCATCAGGCGTCTGGGGCGGAACCATCTCCTCGGCTCCACCTCCCTGCGGTGTGGACTGGCAGTACAGAAGTCCAGTCTAAGGAGAGAATGATCGGACCATGACAAAGGTTTAACGACTATATCCCCTAACCGATCATTCAACCACTGTCCAGAGACAAAAATCAGATCCAGCGTGTGTCCCCCTATGTGAGTGGGTCCAGAAACTAATTGGGTCAGGTCCAAGGCCGTCATGGAGGCCAAGAACTCTCGGGCCGCCCCAGAGGATTCACCAAGCGAAGGCAGGTTGAAGTCACCCATAACTAATAGTCTGGGTGTCTCCACTGCCAGCTTGGCTATTACCCCGAGGAGCCCGGGCAGGGCCGATGACACGTAGCAGGGAGCCAGGTACGTTATCAAAAGACCCATCTGCCCATCCTGACCCCACCTCACAAAGAGGGACTCATAGCCAGCCATCTGAGGTACAGTGGCCTCCCTAGGACATAGATCCTCCCTAATAATTACCGCCACACTACCACCCCTACCCTGAGCCCTCGGCTGATGAAATGCCTGGAAACCTGGTGGACACATCGTTACCAGGGGGAAACCCCCCTCTGAGCCCAACCAGGTTTCGGTGACCCCTGCCAGGTCCACGCCCTCATCCTGTATCAGGTCAAAAATCAGGGGGGCCTTATTCATAACGGACCTGGCATTGCATAGCATCAGCCGAATGCTCAGGGCCTGAGACTCTGCACAACCAGGCCTGCAAGACGGGTCAGCTCAGCTCAGCCATGTCTGCTCAGCTCAGCTCAGCTGATTGGTGTGTGTGTGTGTGTGTGTGTGTGTGTGTGTGTGTGTGTGTGTGTGTGTGAATAGAATAGAATTTGTCTTGGTGTAAATACTTTCAGTATACATAAGAAAAATGTACATTCGTTAAGGATCAAGAATCATAATGATAGTCATAGGGTACAATAAGCAATCAAATCATACTAAGAAACAGTCCAGGGACAAAGTTGCAGTCCTACAATCACAAGTGGGAGGGGATGGGTGATAAGGAGGGATGAGAAGATTGTGTGTGCTTGAGTGCAACTCTTCCCATGTTGGCCAGTTGTCCTTTTGAGCACCGCCTTCAGCATCTGGGGGCTGAGCCGACAGTTGGGACTCACTTGGAATTCGTGTGCAACACCAGAGACGGGCGGCAGACTATCCCTCCTCACTCACCAGACCCAGATCCAGCCTCCAACTGGGAAGAGCAATTGGTGGCTTAACCGCACCTGCTGGTCTGGAGCCGCTCCAGACCGGAGGAGTCTTTCCCCACCGGCCCCTCCAGGTGTTATCTAGAATTCCTGGGAACCGCCGTCCAACCCGCCTGAAGGAGTAGACTTTACGGAACGACGATCCTTTTCGGTCGTTTCCTTGCCGCAGTTGTGGGGGTGGGGCGTTAGGGAGCCCAGAGGAACGAAGGGGAGACCCCCAGGGGGAAGGGGCAGGGGCCCTCTCAGGCAGCAGCGGCAGCCACGGAGCAGGAAAATAGAGCGATTGTGTGCCCCGCGGTCACATGCAAGGAAGGGAACGGCGAGGGGCTCGCCTGGCACCAGTTCCCTCCTCCTCCGCCAGATGCCAGCACAGAAACGGAGGAGGCTGCTCTCCAGGGCCGGCAACATGCAGCTGGGCTGCCCCCCACATCCAGCGGGAGAAAAGAGGGGTGCGACTTGCCACAGAGTCGGGGGCGCTTCCCTGCTTTAGCTCTATCCCTGCATCGCAGGAGCCCTTTCAGCCAGGAGCCTCTTTCGCTCCCCTTCTTGCTTGCCGCCCTGCCCTGCTCTTCCCGGGCGCGGGGGCGGGGGGGCGGCTGGTCGGGGAAGGGTCTGGGGCAGGAGAGCACTTACCGATGGAGATCCCCAGGAGGCAGTGCGCGGAGGGCGAGAACTGGTCGATGAGATCCTCGCCCATCGCGGGGTAGAAGTAGAACCTGCGGCCGGGGAAAGAGGCCTCGGTGAGTTCTCGCCCGGCGAGGCTCCGCCTGCCCGACCAGACCTCGACCCCCACCCACCCGAGGAGGGCCCAGGAGCCGCTCAGCAGGCTGTGGGCAAGCGATGTCCAAATGTTGCGCCACTTCCAGCGGACGGGCGGCGCCGGGGAGGGCGGCGGCACCAGGCGCTCCAGAATGGTGTTGAGCAGCCAAAAGGCGCCCCACGAGCCCCCCGGCAGCAGCAGTAAGTCCATCGCAGGGCTGCCTGAGCCCCGGCCCCGCCGCTCGCCGTCGCCCGGAGCGGAGCGCAGCAAGCTCGAGGGCAGCCGGGAGCCAAGGGCGCGGAGGGCCGGGCGGGAAAGGGACAACCGCGGAGCGGGGGGAGCCGCGGGGTGTGACGGCGGACAAACCGTCCCCTGGCGGCGACCGCCATTGGCTCCGCGGCCGCCCCGTCTCCATGCCGACGCCCCCCTGCTCGGACAGAGAGCCCGGCCCGGCCCGGCCCTGGACCCCCGGGAGGCCGTCGGCCGCCCAGCCCCTCCCGTAGCGCCGCCTGAGGAGCTCCGGCAGCCGCGAAGTCCCCGGAGTAGCTCAGCGGCCCTTCCGAAAGCCTGATCCGGCCTTGGGCACCGCCGCTTGGCAACCCTCGTGACATTGCGGGGCGAGATGGGCGGGCGGGCGGCCTTCGGAGCGCGAAGACACCGGAGCCTGTAGGGACGGGACGGGCCTGAGCCGCCTCTGCTGGAAGCGCCACTTTCGGGATTCCAGGAGGAGAGAAGCGCTTTGCGCTGCTGGGAAGCCGCCTAGTTAGCGGGAGCTCGACCGAAAAGGGGGCCCGGGACTGCAGGCGGCGACTCACCCCAGAGCGAGCGGGTGTTGCCCCCCTGTGCTCCCCGGGGAGCCGCCGGCCAGCACGCTGAGGTCCGCCGTTCCGCCGGCTGCGTTCGCCCAGGAGCGCCGAGCCATGAGCGCCACCCCAGCCCGCGCGCCCGGCATAGGTTGCAGCCGGCCCGCGGCCGCCCGACACCTTTCGGCTGCGGCTTGGAGTCCGGTAGAGCTTCACTTGTTGGCATCAGTCCTGGCTTGTCTTCCCCGCTCGGAGGTTCGTGCGAGTCTTGCCGGCGCGGAAGCCCAGAAAAGAGGGAAGCGCTGCCCGAAGTGGCCTGGTACCCCGCCCCCCCGAAACAGGTGGCGGTACCCGGACGGAGATCCTGCGAGCTTCGCTCGGGCGCAGCGCCAGGTCCTCTCCTCGCCTGTTCTGCGCTCCAGCCCCTGCAGCCCCCGGTTCGCGGGAAGGCAGAACCCCAACGCCGCCCCCCCTCGGCTGCGAGTCACCAGGATTCTCGCCTACGGAGTCGGGCGGCTTCTAAATGCCTAAATAAATGCACGCCTCCCACTTTGGGCAAGTTTGGAGGCGGCGCCAGGTTGGATGGGCGATTAATTGCCTGGGCAGCTTGGCAGGCGCCTCCCGCCCCATCTTTTGTTCCGAGACGCCGCCGCCGCCGCTGCTCTGTATCCGATGGCAGCACCGCCAAGCCCCGGTGAGTCTGGGCTCCTGGGGGCGGCTGCTCTGAGGAGGGGGCGAGGGGCTGGCTCCGGGGGCGGGGCGCACAGGTCAGCCTTGGCTGAGTGGGTGGGGGGGGGGCGGACGCCGGGCGGGCCAGGACGTGGGAGCAGAAGCCCCCACAGCTTTCGAGGCTGAAGGCGCCCTCCCCGGGGGTCGTGACTTGGCGCCAGGCTTTTATCTCATTCTTCCTTGGGCCCCAAGGGAGGCGAATTTCCCCCCACCCGCTTGGCGACCACCCTGTGAGGGACGATCAGCTGAAAGGCTGTGGGGTCCGGTCCAGGAAGGCGCGTGGCCTGATTCCTCGCGGGCTTTGGGGAAAGGGGACACAGCACGGAACGGGAACGCTTGCCGCCTTGCTCTCTGCCCTGTCCCGCCCGCTTTTGTTCGGGGCTCCGTCCAACCACTGGGGCGGCCATTAACCCTGCACGAGGGGCCGCCCTAGGCGGACCCACCAAGCCACCCACCCGCTCATCCGTCCTGCCTTTGGCAAGAGAAAGCAGCAACCCTCCTTCGGCTCGTCCTGCCAGATCCTGGACTCGCAAAGGCGTCACCCCCTCCCGCGAATTCCCAGCCTGGAAAACCTGTCTGGCTGGGAATTACGGGAGGACGCATCAGACTTCGGGAGGCTGGTCGGATCTTACTGCGTTTGCTTGAAGTGAAGTGGATAATTTTTCCCCGCGGGGGCGGGTGGGGGGGCGTCACGGGTTGTAGCGAGTAAAGAGGCAACCAGAGGGGAGAGAGGCTGGCGACTTGGGCGGGGCTGGGAAAATGAGGCTACTTTACAGAAGGATGCGCACCTTTTCCCAGGGCAAGGAGCACTTTCGCGGGGTATGGGGGTAGGAGAGACTCCAAACACATTTGGGTTTATTAGCTTTGCATTTCAGTTTGATTTCAATTCAGGTTTCCCATAACGCATCTGCTTCATCAACGCAGAAAGCCAGGAGGCCGTGAATTCTGGTCTCAGGAAGCCAGACTTGGGCCAGTCCTTCTCTCTCATCCCTGGGGAAAGTGGGGTGGGGGACACCAAAAGACAAGCCAGACCCCCAAACTCTTCCCTCGTTTCTCAAAGTGGGGGCAACGCGGGGGAGTGAGCATGACAGGGATTCAAGCAATGACACCTGCGTGCGTCTGTGTGTGTGTGTATATGTGTGTGTGTGTGTGCCTCTGGCAGCTTAACTAAGAGATGTGGTTGAAAGATTTTGCCTGGCAGAGGGTTGCCCAAGTGGCACAGCTGGGCATTAACTCTCTCTGTCTCTTGCTGTGCTTGCAAAGGCAGCTGCCGCAAGCAAAGCCCAGGTCTCCCCTTGACAGCCAAGGAGGTTCCCAGCGCAGGAGCGCTTTGCAGCTGCCCCAGTGTCCGGAAGCTGCTTATCGGCCTTTGGGTGCCAGCCCCAGTGGCAGAAAGAGGGGCTGGGTTTTCTGAGGAACCCCTCCTTCCAAGGCAGCTGCAGCGGAGGGTCCCCTGGGAAGGGAGGGGGGTGTTAGAGGGCCACCCCAATTTCCTCCTCCTCCCCCCTCTCTCTTTCTAGTCTCAGCCCAGAAGGAGGATGGAGCAGACAGCTTGGTCACCCAGCGCGTCTGCCATGAAGACGAGCTCCATGATGGAGAGTGAGTCAGCATCCCTGGGGTCAGAGCAGGGCTGACCCCTCTGCTTGGGGCCCCTCGTGTGAGGAGCTGAGCCAGCATGCGTGGGACTGCAGGCAGTGGCTGCTGGTGCCCGGTCAGCCTGCTGGCCAGTTGAGGGCAGCCTCTCCGGGGTCAGAGAGAGGCCCCTGTTGGGGGGGGGAGGCTGCCCTTAGGGGCACACTCTTACCCTGCCCTGGGACCCAACCCTCCTGCTTCCTGGGTGGGTTGGTGGGTCTGGCTGGGGAGCCTTCCAAGGGAAAGAGGGGCTATGCTCCTGGGACTTCAGCCAAGGCCTCTGTCAGTGCCGAGGCTGGCTGGGCTCAGCCTGTCACTTCAAGAGGTAACCAAATGCCTCCAAGGCTGCCTGGCCCTTGACCAGAGCCTGGTTGTCCTTCAGAGCCTCCCTTGGGAACTCAAAGCGGGCTTCCCTCCCTCCTACCCCGCCCGGTGCAGCTGACAACTGTTTCTGAATGGATGATCTGGGCCAGCCCCAGAACTGTGGAGTCTCTTCTGAAACCTCTGAGCTCCCAAGGGGCCCAGTTCTTGCTTTTACAGGGAAGCTGGCAGCGGGAGGGAGGGAGGCTTCCAACCAGGTGCAGGGGGACTCTGCTGTTATCACCAGCACTTCCTCCAATCCCAATCCGGGTGGGGGGGGTGCCTCCTAGCCCAGCACAGGCTCCTTGAGCCAAGGCTCTTCTGCCCATCCTTGGTGCAGGATGCGGGAAGTCGAGGTGGCCGGATACCCGGTGCTGCTGGTGAGGGAAGGCCTGAACATCCGAGCGCTGGGCGGCCGATGCCCTCATGCTGGAGCTGCCCTCTGCAAAGGTGAGCCCCCCCATCACCACCGTGCAGCCTCCTCCGGGCTGAGAACAAGGGAGGGGTCTGGTGGGGCCCTTGTCATACCGAGGAAAGGCCCGGCTTTCGGGTGTCCTGGATCCAGGCTCTGCTCACGGTGTGGGGCTGCTCCCTTTGGCACCCGCTGAGGCCCTCTGCCCCTCGCTGCCAAGAGCTGGTGCCCGCAGCTGCCTCTTTTCAGCCCCAGCAATCTCAGCTGCCTCCAGGGGCCTCCTGTGCTCCGGTTTCTCAGTGGGCCCTGTCTCCCCTGCGGGTCTCTTTTTCTGGGTTTCAGGCTACTTGGCAAAGGGCCGGTTGCGCTGCCCCTGGCATGGTGCCTGCTTCAGCACCAAGACGGGTGACATTGAGGAATATCCCACCCTGGACTGTCTGCCTGTTTTCCAAGTAAGCTTCAACTCTGCCTCCACCCCCCCCCCCAGCGGCTTTCCTCCACTGCCTTGGGGGGCGGGGGGCGTCTTCTACAGCAGCCTCTCAAAGTCTCTTTTAACTGGGGGCAATAGATGCTTCTGGAGCCCCTGACGGTAGGGAAGGAGCCCACAGATTGTCCACTGCTGAGCTATTAGGATCTGAGCAGCAGCGCAGCTCCTGCTGAAGCCGCCTGCCCTCTGGAGTGTGCCCCACAGGCCTAGGCCCACTGGGCTTGTATGCCATCCCGGCCAGGTGCAACAGGCTGAGGTTGCCCTCTTCCCACCCTGTGGGGCCACCCCACTGCTTTCCTTTCATCCCTTTGGCACAGCAGTCCAAGCTGGCACCCACTCTGCATCCTGGGCAAAATAAGACGACCTTGCTGTGGTGGCCAGGATGCAGGCAGATTTTATGTATTGATATCCCACCTTTATAATAACTCAAGAGCAGGTTTTATTTATTGATATCCTATCTTTATTATTTTTACAAATAACCCAAGGAAGAAAACCTATCCAGTGCTCCTCCCTCTTATTTTCCCCACCACAACAACCTTGTGAGGTGGGCTGGCCCAAGAGAGGGACTGGCCCAAAGCCACCCAGCCAACTTTCATGCCTCAGGCAGGACTAGAAGTCCCATTTTCTAACCTGATGCTTTAACCTCTAGAGCAACTGGCTGTGGGCAACGGCTGCTTTCCAGTTCAGGCAAAAGGGAACTCATTAGCCAAGCTGATGGGCAAAGCGGCTACAGGCCGAGGGTGCTGGAGCCGATCCCACCATTGTGGGCGGGGTCAGGACTGAGGACTGGCCAGCTCAGGGATCAGCAAGGCAGCGGGCCTGGGGGCGGGGAGACCCTGCCCACGGCCGGACCAATAGTCCCTCTGCCTTCCTGTCCTTGGCAGCAGGTATGGCACTCTTGGGCTCCTGGTCCAAGGATGGTCACTGCTTGGAGGTGGGGAGATCTCAGGAGGGCTACTGGGCAAGAGAGCTGCTTCCAGACTGCCAGTCTGGCACAGCCTCTCAAGGCAACCTCTTTCCTGTTGTGACAGGTCACCGTGCAGGAGGGGCAGGTGCATATTTCAGCCTGGATGAAGGTAGGTGGTCTCTGTGCCGGACGCATAGCGGCCTGCAGGGCATCTCCCCCCACCCTGCCCAGCCCTGCTTCCCTCCTGCTTCCCTCCCTGATAGGATCTGGAGAGCAGCCGCAGAGTGAAGCCCATGGCCCAAGAGTGCCAGCTGGATCCCCAGACGGTTCTGCTGCTAGGAGCCGGTGAGCCTTGGTCGGGGGTGGGGCAGAGGGGGCAGAGCCAGGCCAAGATCCAGGGACAGGGCAGAGCCGGACTGGATCTCTTCCTCCCACCCACCAGGCCCAGCAGCCCTGACCTGCGCAGAAACCCTTCGGCAAGAGGGCTTCACTGGCAGGATCATCATGGCCACCTGGGAGAACCACCTTCCCTACGACAGGACAAAGCTGACCCAGGTTTGGGCTGGGGAGGGGCTGACTTGGCATGTGGGGGGGCAGTGGGTTGAGCAGTGTGCAGGGGGGCAAGGCTGCTGCTGCTCAGAAGGGGACACCATGCCCCCCCATTCTGTGGGTTAGGTGTGAGCCTCCGGCTTTGAAAGCAGCCTCAGGAGGGAGGGGGGGGGCTTGGCCAAGAAAGCACCCAGAGGTCCAGGAGTGGGACCCCTCCCCTCACCAGCCTCCAGAGCAGCCCTGCAGAGGGAAAGGGGTGGGGAGGGAGAAGGGGGATGCTTCGAATTCCCCTCCCCCTCCCCTTGGATGCTCCCGATTGCTGAAAGGGCCCCCATGCTTGGGCATTGAGAAGCCCCCAGCTCACAGGTCCTGCTTCTCCTCCGCCTTCTAGGACTTGGGGGCCCCAGCGGAGAGTCTCTATCTCCGAAGTCAGAGGTTCTTGGATGCCCACCACATTGAAGTCTGGAAGCAGAGCGAGGTGGGTGGAGGGGTTAGCACGATCTGACCTCTTCTTGGTGCTTTGTCCCCCCCCCCTCCTCCCAAAGGATCCTTCTGGGCCTGCAGGGTCCTGAAACTCAGCAGAGGGAACGGCTCCACTGTGAAAGGCTCACTCCTGCACTGGGGAGGAAACCAACCTTTGGGGAGATTCTGCCCCTCCCCACCTCATGGACCTCGGGTCAGCACAGCAGCCCCCGGGCAAGGGCCAGCACAGACACGCAGGAGGAACTGGTCCCAGTGCTGGACTAGCAGGGCCTCCTTCGAGTCTGCTGCTGGCTTGGGGCTAGCCTGGACAAGGGGGGAGGAGAGGGCTTCACCTGGGCACCTGCCCAACCCCTGGGCATCCAGCATGGCTTTCATCCGGCTGCAGGTGGTGTCTCTGGATCCTGCGGGCAAAACGGCCCACTTCCGGGACGGGACATCCCAGGCGTATAGCAACCTGCTGATCGCCACAGGCTGCAGGTAAATGATGCCCCCTGGAGTCTCAGCCCCAGACGGGGGGGGGGGGGGGTACCAGGCGAGGGTGCTGAGGTGCTTCTCTCCTCTCTGGCCAGCCCTCGGAAGCTCCAGTGCCCAGGCTGCAGCCTGGAGAACGTCTGCATGCTCCTCACCCCTGAAGATGCCAACCGGATCCTGGCCTTGGCCCTGGGCAAGACCGTCGTGATTGTAGGGGCCTCTTTCATTGGTATGGGATTCATTTGCACCCGTAGCTATGAACTGGAAGAGATGGGGGCTACCCTCCCCCCCAGACTTCTCATGCCAGCCTCCTCTCAATTCCCTTCCTTCCCTGCAGGGATGGAGGTAGCAGCCAGCCTGGTTGGCAAAGCAGCCCAGCTCCAAGTGGTGGAGAGAGAAGAGCTGCCCTACCTGCTGACCCTGGGGGGTCAGGTGGGCACCGTGGCCATGCAGGTGGGGCAGGGCAAGCAGTCCCACAGCGGGAAGGGCTGGGGCCCCTCCACACAGGTCAATCCTTGTAACTGAATTTAGGCAGCAAATCTGGGGTGTTTTGCTGGGAAACCATCCGTAGCTCACTTTGCTTGCTTGTAACCACCACAGGAAGCGTGCCGGAGCAACGCACATTTCTCTTTCCTTGCTGGGCACAAGCCCTCATTTGGCTCCACACTTCCAAGGCTGAGCAGGGCCCCTTCTAGGTCTCCCCTCACCTGCGAACTGGCGGGGCTTCCCCGGGCAGCCCCGGAGGGGACGTGTCTGGATGAGGGCAATGCAGCAAGAGCCATGCCTTCTTTTCTCTCCCTTCCCTCCCTGCCAGATGCTCCAAGCCCAGGGAGTTCGTTTCCACATGAAGACAGAGGTGGCCCAGATGCAGGGAGAAGGTGGGAAGGTATGCCCCCCCACCCCCAGCTGCCCCAGAGGCTGGCAGGCCAGGACTTCGAGAAGGGGAGGGGGCTGCTGCATCTCCGCCTCTTGTTTCCTCCCAGGTGACCAGCGTCCTCCTTAGCAATGGTTCTGTTCTCCCTGCAGACTTGGTGGTGGTGGGCATTGGTGAGTAGGCAGCGCTTTGGCACCATTTTCACACGAAAAGAGGCGGGGAAAGCGGGGGGGAGGAGGGGGGAAGGACGGGCACAAGGCAGGAGGAGCCGCTTCCAGATTCCCAATGGCCTGTTGAGCAGGATGGAACGGGGCCAGCATTTCCTCGCCTGGCCTCCAGGGAGAGCAGCAAAGGCTCTGCTTCTGCCCCTGGGGCACCCAGCGGGGCTGCAGCTGGCCACATCTGGAGGGGCAGGGCTTTTCTTGCAGCTGCCTTATTAGCAAGGATGATACCCCATGTCCTTGGGGGAAGTGAGGCCTCCCCCCCCATGATGCGACTGCCCTGCCCTGACAGGAGGCTCCGCTTCCCCTCCACAGGTGTCACTCCAAACAGCCGCTTCCTCCAGGGCAGCTCCATCAGGCTTGACCGAGGTGGTGCCGTCCTGGTGGACCTGGTAAGCAGGGGGGCAGCCTGAGGGACCGCCCCCGCTCCACACGCTGACAGTCTCTCTGCTCCCTTCCAGTTCATGAGGACCAGCGCCCCGTCCGTCTTTGCTGCTGGGGACGTGGCCTCCTTCCCCGTGGCTCTGTCTGGTGGGAAGTCCGCCTCCATCTACCACTGGCAGATCGCCCAAGCCCATGGTACACGCCCCCTTTTCCAGCTGGATCTTGACTGTGGGCCGGGGGGGGGGGGGGCGCACAACTGCAGGAGCCAATCCCACCCCAGGGTGAAAAGGGCAGCAGAGGAAGAGCTGGGTCTGGCCGGCCCTGAACCAGCCCCAGGAGAAGCCCCGGATGCCTCCTGGCCGGGGCTGGCCGAAGCTCCTGGGGAGGGGGGGATTGTCCAAGCAGGGCACTCAGCCTGCCCCGACCCTCTCGGGGGCAACTGTGGCTCACGTGCAGGAGAGCCCAGAGGAGCCACTGGTTCCCCCATTTGTGGCCCAGGGGACTCGGCTGAGCCCAGGGCTGCACCCACCTGCCAGCCCTTCTGCATGGGCACCGCTAAGTCCCTGACACCTCCAGGCCTCCTGAGCACTAGGGCCAGCCAGCGTCCTCATCCAGCAAGGGGGCAAGACGGCCTGTCTCTTTGCTGCCCAGGACACGTGGCGGCCCTGAACATGTTGCGCAGGCAGAAGCCGCTCCGGACGGTGCCCTTCTTCTGGACCAAGCTGCAGTCGAAGAGCATCCGCTACGCAGGTACAGCTGGAGGGAGGGGGGGTATCGTCTGGATAGGGCAGTGAGATGTGCAAGGTGGAAGCTCAGTGGTCAGGGAGGGCTTCCAGGGCTGCTGGGCCGGGGCTGGAGCTCTCCCTGCTCTTTCTCAGGCTACGGGCCGGGCCACACGGAGACTGTGCCGAAAGGTGAACTGGCCCAGGAGAGATTCCTCCTTTTCTACCTCAGGTGAGAAGGAGCCAGAGAGGCAAACCACCTACCGGGCTTTCAGGAGCGAGAGAAGCAGGTTCTATGCAAGGGAGTCTCCCATTTGCATCCTCCTTCTTACTGGGATGATGGTGACCTCCCCTCCATCGGCATCTGTTTGCCACAGTTGTGCCCCACCTAAATGCCAAGGGGGGCAGAGGGGAAACCCAGCTTATCGGTGACCCAGTCTTCACAATCAGCAAGATGGGCAGAGGCTGTGGAGGAAGCAACTGCCCCTTTGCACCCCTCCCCATCCCCAGGGAGACGGCTTCCCCTCTGACCTCTCTCCTCCCCCAGGGATGGCTGGGTGACTGCAGTGGCCAGCCTGGACTTTGACCCCCTGGTGGCCATGGTGGCCGAGACCCTGTACTCTGGGAAACGCATCTCCAAGCAAGAGGCAGAGTAAGTCCCCCTCCCCAGCTGCCAGCCCTTGGGCACTTCCTCCAGGGGCCCCTCTGAGCCAAGTGGCCTCTTTGCAGGTCCCTGATGGAGGGGAAGGAGCTGCCGAAGAGAGAGCCGCCCCCGCAATAGCCTGCCTCACAGCTTGGGGGTCACAGGCAGACGCATCCTTTCGCCGGGCTGAAATAAACCGAGAACAAGAGAATGGTGACTTCGGCCCCTTTCTTCTGAAACTGGAGCCAGCAGGGTTTTGGCTTTGCTCTGGCCTCGAGGCGGTACAGCAGCGCTTCCCAACTGGAACCCTTCAGGCTGTGGACCTCCCAGCCAGCCGCGTTGAAGTCCATACATCTTCAAGGCTGGGAAATACTGCTGGGGGGGGGGGAGATTGAGACCCATGGCCCACTCAAGGTGGCCTCTGACTCCTTCCCTCTGGAAGAGGCCACTTCTCCAGTCCTCTCTCTGTCAAGGAAGAGACTGAAAGCAATGAAGACAAGGTCACCTCTGGGGCTTGTTATTCAGGGCTGTGGTCCTGGGGGAGGGGGGAATCCCGCTGCAGGGCAAATGGGGGCAGGATGGACCAGGAGCAGTAGAGCCCCCAACGAGGTGGGAGGAGAGGTTATGAAGCTATGTTCCTTCCTGGCTTAGAATGAAGGAAGCAGGGACCCTCCCCCCAAATCCCAGGCAGAACCAGAACCACAACCGCTGCAGCCCTCTCGGAGCTCTCCCTTGGACCACCAGCTTCCACAGCCCAGCAGTTCCATGCTCAGCCGGCAGATGGAGTGGCCGTCCTAGCATCGATCTGCACGGCTGGAGGGCACCGACTCCTGAATGTCAGGGAAACCTCCCCTCTGCCTCCCCCCCCCACCCCAAAGGTTGTCTGGGGACAGAGCGACTCAGATGGGAACTCAGATGGGCCAGGGTCGCTTCTCTCTCTCCACAACGCAGCACGCAGGCCTGCGCCTTGGTCCTGCCCCCCCACCCCCCCGGACTGAGCACGCGGGTGCAGCAAGGGACCTGCCGGCCAACCCACCCCCAACCCCACCCCGCCCTCACTTCCAGTCAGCAAGAGGAAGCAGCTCCCGCCCAGCTGCTGCTGCTGCGATGAGGGGAAGTGGCTCCGAGGGTCCCACCACTCCTGCTCCAGACGGGGCCCTGCGGGGGCAGGTTCAGCCCAGCAACGGAGAGGGGAAGGAGGAGAGCAGCCAGCCAGGCCCCATAAGCCCAGCTGGGACCGGCCTGCAGGGAAACCACCGTCTGAGGCAGCAGGCCAAGGCCCGACTGGGCGGGGCAGGTCTCGGTCAAAGCAGCCGCTGCCGACCATTTACAGCTGTCCAATGAGGCCCGTCTTGGGCGGCAGGAGAGGCCTGGAAGTTCCCAGCGGCTCCGGAGGAGGACAGGCCAGCAGGCCGCCTTACCTGCCAGGCTCCCGGTCCAACTGCCGGCCCGGGGCTGTATCCATCCATCCATCCGCAGGCAGGCCGGTCGGCCGGCGGGCCCTGGGCGCGTGCAGCTACGGCCAACAGTTCTTCAACTGGCAGCTTTAGTTGCTGGAGGGGACGTAAAGCGTGCCACTGAAGAACTGCTGCGGGTAGCCAAAGGGGCCGGAGCGGCAGGCTGCGGGAAGGGGGCAGAAGAGAGGGGCGCCGTTAGAGCGGAGGGAAGGGCCGGTCTCGCCTCCCCAGCCGGCAGAAAGACCAGCGCCGCTTCCGCCCCAGACGCCGGCCATCGCGTGACTCATCGCAGCCCCGTCCGGCGGTCGCGGGCAACGGGGAGGGGAGCCCCGACGCGCATTCCCCGCGCGCCTGCTCCGGATGCTCCGCATTCCAGCCGCTTCACGGCCCCTCCGGCGCCGCTGAACTTCGGCCCAAGGACGGGCGGGCGCCCCGCCCCGCCCCGCCCCGCCCGCCGCCGGCTGCGAGGAGGCATGAATCAGCAGCAGGGGCGTCCCGGCCGCGGCCACCGACAGGCGCGGCGGACGGCGGCTGCCAAGTCCCCGGTCCGGTGGCGGCCGAAAGTTTTTTTCGGGGCGGCGGGCTCCTTTCCCTCGGAGGCCGGGCCGGGCCGCCCACCCCGCGCCCCGGCCGGGCTGCAAGCGGGAGTCCCGCGGGTCTCCCCGAGCGCCCCGCCCTCCCCGGCGCACCGGTCGGGCAGGGGGCTCCGCGGCGTCGGCCGCCGGGAGAGGTGGAAGGTGACCCGGCCGCGGGCGCCATCCCCTCGGCATCCCGCCATGGCCCCAGGCTGCCCGGCTGCCGCCGCCCGCTGCTGGAGGAGGAGGCGGAGGAGGAGGAGGCTCTGCCGGGACGCCCGGTGGTTCGGTCCGCCAGCGCCGCCGCCACGCTCGCTCACCGGCTGCCGCTGCTGCCTCTGATCAGCTGGCCGCCTCGCCTGCCACCCAATCGCCGCCCGGCCGCTCCGCCCTCGGATTGGCGGGCAGACCGGCCAATGGGCCGAGGCGGAGGCGGTTCGTCCAGCCCCGCCGCGCCAAAGCAGCCAATGCGCGAAGGCGGTCGCGGCGATTGACGTGCCGGCCTCCGGGCGGGGCCTTGGCAAGAGCCGCCGGCCCGACCCGCGGCGGGGAGTCTTTTCCTTTCCCTGGCACGGCGTGGAGGAGGCTGCCGGGAAATGTAGTTTCGTCCCCGCCTGCGCCCTCCCGTCATGCCCAGCGTCACTGTGAGTTGGCATTTTCTTCCATCCGGGAGGGGCCTTAAAGGGGCGAGATCCCCCCGATTCTCGTAGACGCCTCCTCACCCGCAGGGCGCTGCCGGGGCCCCCGAGTCGTGCGGCGCGGCCCAGACAGCTACACGGGTCAGGCGCCGGCTCCCCCTTGCGCGTGCCAGGAAAGGTCCCGGGCGCCCCCGCGCCACTCCCCTTCGCGCGCACTGCAGCTTTAAGAATTCCACTTCGGTGACGTAGGAAGATTCCGAGAAGTTGTTGCAAAGTGCGGGACCCAATCGGAAGTGGAGCTGTCCTCGGCCGCAGGCCAATCAGGGCCCCCGAGGGGCGTGGTCGAGAGAACTGAGTTGAACCCGGTGACTTGGCAATCCTAGCGGTGCGGACGATGACTGCGCAAATTGCTTAAAGGGCCAGCGCCGCTCTTGCGCCCGATCCCGCGCACAGCGCGCCCCCTCCCCCCCGGGCAAGAATCAGCTACGGGTAGCTGGTTGGGCGCCACTTAGGACGCAAAGGAGCGTCTTGACCTCCCCCGCCTGCCCCGACCGGATGGACGCTGGGCGGCGTCCGGTTGGCGCGGAGCAGCGGGGTTCGCCTCGCTTAACGCCCGTGGTGGATTCTGGAGCTTGCTTCCGCAGAGCGCACGCAGAGAATATGCCCGTCCCTTGGACCGTAAGGGCAGGCGAGGGAGGCTACACGCCTGGCATGGTCGCAACAAACCCGGACTGCCTCAGAAGGGTTGCCGAATCCTGGGGTTGCAAGGGGACTTCCGAGGAATCTTCCATTCCGCGCTTTCACTAAGGGAGAGGTGGAGGAATCCCCAAGGGAGCTGGGCAAAAATCTCATGAACAACCCGGGGTAGGTGGCAGCTCCCCTGGAAGGAGAGTGGGGGCAGGAAACGAAGAAAAGATCTGGGTGAAAGTAGCAGGATTGTGTGCAAGGAAACAAATGCAATGCTTTTCTGTTGAGTCACAAAACCTGGGACCACAGCAGTGCCACACAGAGTTTCTGGGTCACTTACAAAAACGATCTTGGTGTAAGCATTGATCTGATACAGGAAAGAGTTGCAAGAAAACAAATGCATTTTATTTGTAACGTTGATATAGCCGTCCCTCTTATACCAAACTCTGGGGGGCTCCCAACTTTCAGGCCTCATTAATATTCAAAAGATGGGAAGTCATAGATGTGCCACCTACTCCAGGTTTCTCAACCTTGGCCACTTCTAAGGTGTGTGGACTTCAACATCTGGAATTCCCCAGCCACCTCTACACTGGTGGGGAATTCTGGGTGTTGAAGTCCACACATCTTAAAGTGGCCGAGATTTGAGTAGCACTGACTCACTGCATTTATGAGACTCCAAACTGAAATATTATTTCTTATATTTGAACATGGCCTGAGGCCCAGCATCTCTGCCGTTCACAGATGAAAACACCCAGAGCAATAAAATAACCCAATGAAGAAGCAAAGAAAGATGACACAAATCAGACAACAACCAGAGAAAACCCACATTGGATCATGCTTGCCAAAGGAAGCCTAACAGGTCTTCAAGGCTCTCTGAAAGGCCAGCAGGGGAGGGGGCATTGGGAGAGCCTCTTGCAGCCACCCAGGGCAGTGGACATCCCATCTGGAGGACTAGGACGAGGTGAGGGGGGCTGGGAAGGAGCCAAGATGGGCTAGATCCCCGGAACAGCTGCCTTTCCCAGCTGATGCTTGCTGAGGCCAAAGGCTCTGAGCCCAGAGTGATGTCTGGCCACCCACATTCCCACAGCAGAAGCCAAGGTTGGCCACGGGTCCACCAGCACCGCGCCCAAGCTTCCTCCCCACTGGGCCTGAGCCCTCCCCGTGCGGTTCTGGGGCTGAGGCCAAGTGCTCTGGAAAGGGCAGGCTGACTTCGGCACCCTTCTTGCCCACCTCTCCCTGGATTCCAAGCTGAGCCAGGGCAGGAGAATGCCACCTCCCTCCGAGTGGGTGGGCAGATGCAGACGCCAGTTGGGCCCCAGGGTTTTGCCATACAGGTTGGCATGGGAAGATGGTGTTCAGCTGGCCAAAGCCCTGGGCAGCCACTCTGACCAGTCCAGGGAGGAAAAGACCTTTTCCAAGTTGGAACAGCTTCTTTTCCCCCTCCCTCCCCACATAGTGTCTTCCAAATTGGGATGGTGGGCAACGGCAGCAACAGCGGGGTTTATGTCTGTGTCAGGAAGGCTGGCTGACCAGGCAAGGCCCTGTCCTTGGCCAGCAGCAAATCCCCTCTCCTCCAGACATTCCTGGGTGAGTCACGGGAGGCAGTGTAGCCCAGTTTCCAGGCAGAGCTGCTGCCCCCGCCCAGCACTGCCCTGCCCATCTCCCCATCACTGCAGCTCCCAATGGCCAAGCTGACCAGGGCAATAGACATTTGAAGAATGAATCATAGGAGGGCCTTTCACTTCCAAAGCCCTGGGCGCCCTGGGGAGAGGCTAGGGAAGGATCGGAGGAGGGTCTGGCACGCAGCGGAGTCTGGGCACCTGCAAGCCTCTTCCAGCCAGCCCTCTGGCCCAAGAGGGGCCAGAGAAAGGACTCCCGGAGCCTTGGCTGAGTCCAGCCACCATCTTCAGAAGACAGCCCGCCCCTCGCTCCCGAAACGCAGAAGCAGGCTTCTCTACTAGGGAGTCTCTCAGGTACCCTCCGCAGGCAGCGGCGCGCTCTCCCTGCTGCGGAAGGCCTGGCAAAACGGACCCGCCACGCGCGGCTCTTTCTGCAGCTGGCAGTGGCGACTCCATTTCCCAGCCGCCCCTCCCGTTTCCTTGCGAAGCTGCGCATTCTGCGCGCCCGCCTGTGTGCGCGCGTAGGGAGTGGAGAGGCGTTCGGGCAGGCTGCTCAGGCAGTTCAGGGAGGCGGCGGCCTTCTTCCGGGAAATCTGCCTCGCAGAAATCCCCCCGCGTGCTCCCTGCCCAGCCATGCTGCCTGGCCAGGACGAGCATCCGCAGGCTGAACCTAACCACGTCGGCGGTGCTCTCAAATCGAGCGGCCGTGCTATTTTTGCCCCTCCAAGTTAGCCGCTCGAATTGCAGCAGCTCAACTTGAGCTCTCTGACGGCCCTAATCGACTCGTGGCCGGGCTATCCCGCCCGGCCTGAGATTTTCTGCAAAGGGGGGGCGGAAGGGCCGGATTGGAGATCACCAGAGGCGATGCCGGTCAGCCGCCGCTATAGAAGCCGAACAAAGGGAAACGCGCCCCTCCCCGCACTCTTCCCAGCTTGGCCTCCCCCGGCAACGACCGCGCCCGCTGCAGGCGCCCGTTGCTGCAGCCCGCGCCTGTCGCCACAGCCGGCCGCTTGGGGCCGTCGAGCGCCCAGGAAGAGGGGGACCCGATGAGGCGCTGGGACCGCGGTCCCGGGACGCACCAGCCTCCTCCCCCGGCCTGGGCTCCCCGAAAAGGCGACCCGCGACTCCAAGAGGCGGGGAAGACGCTCCAGGTGAGCCCGGTCTCCGCCCGCTTGGCCCGTCCGGCATCCCAAGAGGGAGTGGAGGCCCGTCTCTTCGGAGAAACCCTCAAAGCGGGTGGGGGGAGGGTTGAGCCCCGACGCGGCGGCCACGTGGACTTTGTGTCTTTCCTGGGAAGCGGCGCCACGTGACTGGCGCATCAGCTGATCCAGCCTGGCGGGAGGCGGGGCTGCTGCGCTCCGGGTGAGCCCGGCTCCGGCGGAGAGGAAGCTCCGCGCCTCCCCTCCCCCTCCCCGACCACTGCAGCCCGCCCTCGCCCCGCTTCCCTGGCCCGCTGAGCTGTGCCGGGAGCCGCCGCTGTCCGGACGGCGCCTTCGCCTCGTGCGCTCCGGAGATTCCGCGGCCCAGCCGGACGCGCCTTCCGCTAGCCGGAGCCGGTTTCGGCGGGGCCCGAGCTCAAGGACGGGGTTCCCGGGACTGCAGGTTTGGAGGCGGCTGAGCGCGGGAGGAGGCGGGAGTGGAGGCCGCCACGATGCGGCCCACTTGCAGAGGTCTGGTGGGGACGGCCCAGAGGAGGCCAAGGGCAGGGCCACCAGTCCTGGGGAGGGGGAGCCGGTGGTTTGGCTCCGGGGGAGGGGCTGCCAAACTGCCACTGCCAACCACAATTTTGGGGGGAGAGGGGAAACTTGTGCTGCTTCTGCTTCCCGGAGTTGGTATGATTCGGGGGTCTTTCTGCCTGCAGGGAGTGGTGAGGAGCTGCCATTGCCAGAATGGATCCCCTCCTGGAGCAGGTGGAGAAAGATCTGGGCATTGCCCGCAGTCAGCTGCTGCTCAGGGGCTCCCACGTTGTTGCTCTTGTGCCTCTAAAATGGCTGGCGAGCATCAAGGAGCGGGGGATGCTGCCTGTTCTGTGCCCACAGCCCGAAGGACTCAGTGAGATGGAGGTCCATGCCTGTCTCCAGCACTCAGTTCAAAAGCTGCCCACGGGCTGGACCCGAGTGGAAATCCACGGACTGCAGAAACTTTGGCTGCGCTACCAACTGACCGCAAGTGCCAATGCACAGAAAGAGCCTGCAGGGGCTCCAGAGACCCTTCACGAGTTCATGCTCAGAGTGGCTTCCCAGAACTGTCGGAATCTATGGAACCAAGCCCACTGCACATACGTCCAGCGCTACTACCCAGCCCCAGCTCCGGCCTCTGTCCAGGCCCTGGAGGGGCTCCGGGTGGCCCTGCAGAAACTCTACTGCTGCCCACTAGTCCCTGTGGGGAGGACCCCCTCCGGCTCCTCTCCTGCTAAAGGGGAGGACACCGCTAGCCACGGGCCCCCACACTTCTCCAGTGTCCTGCAGGCAGATGCCCTGTTGGAGTCCTCAGACGTGCTCTACCTGGTCTTCCCCTATGTCCAGTACTCTCTGCGTGACCTCATCACCTTTAGTCCCGCCAAGCTGATGAACAGCCACGCCAAACTGCTCTTCATCCTCTTCCAGGTCTTGCTGGCCATGCAGGCCTGCCACGAGGCAGGCCTGGTGTGTGGCATCTTCTCGCTGGAGGATGTGGCTGTGGATGAGAAGCTGTGTGCCTGGCTCAGGGTGCCACTTCAAGGGTACGAGCAGCTGGGGAGGGAGGAGGCCAGGGAGGGAGGAGCCGTGGCAGCAGCCTCCAGCACTCCAGAGCAGGGGTCACCAGAGGGCCAGGGGCCCAGGGGCCCCGCTGCTGCAGAAGGGGCCAGGGCCTTGCCAGACCTGGGGGATCTGGTGCTGGACTGGGTGCACGGCCGCCTCAGCAACTTGGACTACCTCATGCACCTGAACCGCCTGGCAGGGAGGCGCCTGAGAGACCCCAACTATCACCCGGTGCTCCCTTGGGTGATGGACTTCACCACCCAAGGAGGCCAGTTCCGGGACCTGCGGAAGTCCAAGTTCCGCCTGAACAAGGGGGACAAGCAGCTGGACTTCACCTACGAGATGACCAAGCAGGCCTTTGTGGTGGGGGGAAGCGGCCTGAGTGGGGAGCAGCCCCATGTGCCTCATCACATCTCGGACGTCCTCTCCGACATCACCTATTACGTCTACACGGCCCGGCGGACCCCCAAGGCGGTGCTGTGTGCCCACGTCCGGTCCCAGTGGGAGCCCAATGAGTACCCGGCCAACCTGGAGCGCATGCAGGCCTGGACCCCCGATGAGTGCATCCCCGAGTTCTACTCAGACCCCACAATCTTCAAGTCCATCCACCCCGACATGCCAGATCTGGAGGTGCCGCCTTGGTACGGCTCCTGCGAAGAGTTCATTGCCGCCCACCGGGCCCTGCTGGAGAGCCCGGAGGTCTCTCGGGACCTGCACCACTGGATCGACCTCACCTTTGGCTACAAGCTGCTGGGGAAGGAGGCAGTCAAGGAGAAGAACGTCTGCCTGCACCTGGTGGACAACCACACCCACCTCACCAGCTATGGAGTTGTGCAGCTCTTCGATCAGCCCCACCCTAGGCGGCTGGTGGGGGCCACCCTCCTGCCTGCAGAGGCCCCGCTTTTCACCCGGCCCTTCATCTCCACAGTACAGGAGACACGAGTGCTGGAGACCCCCAAGTGGAGCCAGGCGGCCGGTGGGACGGTCATCGATGCAGCCACCTGCGAAAGCAGGTTTGGGCTGAGCATGGAAGAGGAGGTGGAGCAGGGAGCAGAGGCCCTGGAATCTGGCCCGGTGCCCATCAGAGGCTCGGAGCCGCCTGGTCCCCCCGCCCAGGCTCCCAGCTTCCCTTTGGACAGCCGGCCTCTCGGCTGGAGGACCAAGGCCCCTGCCCCACTCCTCCAGGGGGAAGGGGCGGAGGAGAAGCTGGTCCTGCCTGAGGGCCACAAGCTGCTTCAGGCCTTGGAGGAGCTGGAGAAACTGGATGTTTTCCTGCTGAAGGCCGTGCATGGGGCGGTGGGCCGGTTGGAGCAGCCCCCCTCGCGACTCCCGGTGGCTCTCTCGGACCTTTTCCAGAGGGACATGCAGGTGCTGGGGGTGCTAGTGGGAGAAATCCTCTTCGCCCCCAAGCTGCGCACCTCCAAGCCGACGGCCTCGCTGCGGGAGCGCTTTCAGGCTGTCCGGAGGCTCTGCTGGCTCCACCCCAAGGAGGTGCCCCCTCCGCTTCAGCATCTGCTGGAGGTCTTGCTGCAGCTGACGGTTCCTGACCCCCAGCTTCTCCGAGTGGAGGAGGAGGGGGGGTGCAGCAGGGGGCCCCAGCTGTTCGCCTACAAGCCCGTCTGGCAAGGCCTGCCTCCGCCCTGCCCGTCGCAGCTGCTGAGCCCCTACAGCGGGGTCCTGCCCTTCCCGGCATACTTCCCTGCCCTCCACAGGTTCATCCTGACCTACCTCTCCCAGGAGGCCGGGGATGAGGGGCAGGGCCGGGAGCTGGTCTTCCAGCTGTGGCAGCAGCTGGACGGGGTGCTGAGTGGCATCACTCCTGAAGGCCTGGAGATCCTGCTGCCCTTCATCCTGGCCCTGCTGTCTGAGCAGAGGACGGCTGTCCACGCTGCCTGGTACCTCTTTGAGCCCATCGCCAGAGCCCTGGGCCCCAAGAACACCAACAAGTACCTGCTCAAGCTCCTGGTCGGGGCCTACGAGAGCCCCCGAGGCCTCCCTGGCCGCTTCTACCTCTACACGGATTCCTTCGTGGCCCAGCTGATGGCCCGGCTGGGGCTGCAGCCCTTCCTCATCCACCTGCTGCCTCACATCCTGCAGGTGCTGGGGGGCGCGGAGGGCTCCTTCCGGGAGGAGAGCAAGGCCTTGCTGCTGAGCACGGCGGAGGAGGATGGTGAGGAGAGCGGCAGGAGCAGCCCGGCCTCTCGGTCCTTTGGGGAGGAGCCCAAGGGGGACCCCGGCCTGGAGCTGGTGAACTACATGTCCGGCATCAGCCTGCACGACCAGGCCTACCTGCCGGAGAGCGAGGAGCTTCCCAACGGCCTCTACCTGGCCGAGGCCCTTACCCTGGGGCAGCTGAACGACAAGGGGGGTGCTGGGGAGGGGCTGCTGGGGGAGGACCCTCAGGATAAAGCCGCCAGCCTCCAGTGCCTGGGTGGCAGCCAGGACACAAAGCACAGCGAAGAAGAGGAGGAGGAGGAGGAAGAGGAGGATGGGGAAGAGGGCCGCAAGGAGGCTGCTTTGGCCGCCGAAGAGCCGGTTCTCTCGGGGGCTGCTGGCCACTCTGCAGAGCCCACTCTGGCTGAGGACGATGGGCAGACAGAGGCTGGGGAAAGCCGGCAAGATCTGCTGGACCAGGATATGGACAAAGAGCAGAGTATCCTGCTAGGTGAGTTGCTCGCTCAACGCAGCCGACATGAGTCCTGTGAAGAATGCTGGGGGTGGGTGTTTGAGCTGGCTGTGCATTGGTCTACGGAGCAGGTTGTTGCAGCTCGGGGTTCCCCCTTGGCTGGCTTGAAGAGCATAAGTGCCCCAGCCGGTGGGGGTCAGGATCCAGGAGGTGGGAGCTGTGGGGTGGGGGTGCCCCAAGGCCCCTGCCTGTCCTGGCGTGTCCCAGGGACGGGCCAGGGTGGCTGTGAGCTGTGGTGGAGCTGTGGTTCATCTGCCCTCTTTGCAGACACAGCTTGCAAGATGGTGTGGTGGCTGTCAGCCAAGCTGGGCCCCACCACCGCCTGCCGGTACGTCGCCAGGAACCTCCTCCGGCTGCTGGCCTCCTGCTATTTGGGTAGGCGTCTCTGGTGGGCAGGGGTGGCAATGCGGTACAGCTGGCAAGGCTAGGGATGCTTCCCTCCCATTTCCCGGGTAACACTCTTCCTGCCCCCAGGTGCAAGCAGGCAGCAGTTTGTGGCTGGTGCCGAAGAGGCTGGCCCTCCCAGCACCGGGAACCTGGAGCAGAGGCGGCCTGTGGCAGGTGACGTGGTCTCTGAGCCGGTGCTCACCTGCCTGGTCCACATAGCACACCTTTACGGGGAGCCAGTCCTCACCTACCTCTACCTGCCCTACATCAGCTACCTGGTCAGTCTTCCGCCTTCTGCCCTGGCCCACCTCTTAACTCCCATTGCCCCCAGCCAGATACCCAGGCAGCATTGGCAGGACTGGGCACTTCTGCACAAGTGGGAGATCCGTAGCCCCCTTCCCTTTGGTTAAAAATCCCACCCAGCCAGGTTTGGTGCCTGGGCTGCGAGGAGAGACCGAGAGGCAGATGTGGAGGTCAGGCGGCTGGCTGAATAGGCAGCGTTTCTTGGAGGGTTCCTGCTTCCAAGCTGAAGGACGGTGGGCTGCCCGTCCATCAGCACCCAAAGGTTGCCCTTAGCCAAGCTGGGTTTCTTTGCACAGCAGCCTCCATCCTGTTGAAGGGCTCCTGCAGGCCAGGGGCTGAGCCCCCCCCCTCCCCCCCCTCCCCCCCCCTCCCCCCCCTCCCCCGGCATGCTGTGCACAGCCTCTGCCAAGGCAAGAAGGGCCCCGTTGTCTGCCGCAGCTGCCTGGACTGAGCCATTTTGCAAAGGAGGCCTGTTGGGGGCCAGCCGTTCTGCTTTCGGTTCCCTCAGGTGGTTCCTCATTTTTAGTTCGGCTCTTCCATCCGAGGCAGAAGCAGGACGCCCCCTCCATTGTGGGAGGGCCCACTTTCTGGGCAAGTTCCCCTCCCCCCGAGACCCTCTTCCTGTTTCTGGGTCCTCCGATTGAAGGGGGCACAGCGAGGGGGGAGGCTCTGGAGAGATCAAGCAGCCACTCCCCACCGGGTCCAATATTTTCCCCCAAAACACATCACTTAAGGCGTGCCATGCAGAATACCAGCTGCTCCCCTTCTCCCATTTCGTGCTGCCTTCCTCTTCGGCCAGTAACTCTTCCCTGCCATCATCTGAGTCACAAGTGGGCCTGTTTGGAAGCCCCCCCCCCCCTCCCCGCTGACCCTTCTGCCCCAGCCCATTGAATCGCCTGGCTAATCAGCTCCCCCCCACTGGATTTGGCCCTTGGCCTGTCCAGAGAGAGCTGCTCACCTCCCATCACCTGGGAAGGGATACAAGGTGTCAGCATGTGCAGTGTATGGAGCCCCCTCCCCCTTTCTGACCCTTGGCTTTGCCTCTGGGAATCCGTTCCTGGAGAAGATGGGGGCTGCCATGGGCTGGACCGCGGCCCCCTCACCAAACTTTCAACGTCCTCATCAGGGACACCTCTGGGCCATGCTTGGAGATGCTGTCGTGGCGCCTCCGCTGCAGCCCTCTGGTTGGGTGAGGGCGCCTCCCGACGGGCCTTCTGCTTGGCGGTTGTTGGGGGTTGCAGGTGGGGCTCCTGTGCCTGCCCCTCACCAGCCTTTCCCTCCCTCCAGGTTGCTCCTGGCGGTGGGACGACCGCCAGCCGGCTGAACAGCCGCAAGGAAGCTGGGCTCTTGGCAGCCGTGACGCTCGGCCAGAAGATCGTGGTCCACTTGTCGGACAGCACCCTGATGGACATCCTGCCCAGGATCAGCCAGGAGGTCCTGCTTCCCCTTCTGGGCTTCCTCACCTCGCCCATCCTCAGGTGTGCCTGGCCAGGAGGGGGCAGGGGGACTGTGGCCAGAGCAACCCCGCGTCTCCCTTCAGCGACTCTGCGCAGCAAGGGGTCCCCTCGGAAGGGCGGCTGGGTGGCAGCTGAGGGGGCACCGGGGAGGCCTGCTGGGCAGAGCAGGGGGTGCCGAGTGTCTCTTCCCTCCAGTTTCCCCAGTGGGGTCCAGAGCCGCGTCATCTTGTGCCTAAAAACCATCCGCCTGATGGTTCTGGTTTGTTCACGGATCGGACCCGAGATGGCGCAGCAACACCTGCGCGACCCCCTCCGGGACTTCTTTGCAAGCTTCTCCTTGCTGCCTCCGGAGTCCGTGAGTCCCCTGGGGAGGGGAGGGTCCTTGATGGGGGAGGCCACGGCTGGGAAGAGCAGGAATGCTCAGTGCCCACTTGGGCCTTCCTTCGATGTGCCTCCAGGATCCTGCTGCTGTCCAGTCCGGGTGGCGTGGCTGGATAGCAGCTGCCCCTAGAATGAGCTGGGGGGGCCCTTGAAAGTCTCCCCCGGGCCCCTGGTCTGAGAGGGCGAGTGGCCGGCTGTTTCTGTGTCCATCAGCCTCTGTGCCTTTCTGCAGGGCCAGCCGCCGTCTCCGGACCCCTTGGCTCTTCTGGAATTCCAGAAAGTGTTCGGCCCAGAAATGGCCTACGCTGCCTTTGTGCGCTTCTCTTACCTACTGGGTGAGACCCCCCTCCCATTCCTGCTCCTCATCTCTCCTGTGCCCCCAAGAGAGGGAGGCTGTCGGGTGCAGGAATCTTCTCAGGGCTTTTTGCAATAATTGCCCCCTCCCCATTTTGGGCTCCTGAGCTCCGGGAGCAGGACTCCCCTTTCTCAGTTGTTTCCTCCCCTCCCGGCAGGCGACGCCTTTCACACGATCGTGCCGAATCATGCCTCAGTCAGGCAGCTGGCCAGCCTTCACCTGGAGCAGGCCAGTCCCTCACCCGAAAGGCAGGCATCCACTGGACCGGGCTGGGCCCCCTCGGAGCAGGAGGCCCTGGGAGCTGAGCCCTCCTCCGCCCTGCCCGAGGACTCGCGATCGGGCACCTTCGGGGGTGTGCTGGTGGGCAACCGGATCCAGGTGTCCTCCGAAGCCCAGCAGGAACTGCCGGGTGGGGCCGGAGGGGCCCTCTGCCCCAAGCTGCGGGGCCAGGAGGGGGAGACACTGAAGCAGGAGCTGCGGCCCAGCGCCCGCCTCCTCCTGGGCAACTGGCTGGCTTACTGGCAGTACGAGATCGGGGTCGGCCAGCATGAGGCCCCCTTCCACTTCCACCAGATCAAGCTGCAGAGCTTTGTGGGCCACGGGGGTGCCATCAAGTGCCTGGCCCCCCTGAGCGGGGAGGATTTCTTCCTGAGTGGCAGCAAGGACAAGACTGTGCGCCTGTGGCCCCTCTATAACCGGGGGGACGGCAGTCACGAGGCCAAGCCCCGGCTGACCTACGACCGGCACAAGAAGTCCGTCTTCTACGTCGGCCTGCTGGAGGCCCCGCAGCACGTGGTCAGCTGCGACGGCACCATCCACATCTGGGACGCCCCCACGGGTAGGCAGAGGGCCTGGGCAGACCCCGTGGTGCTTGGGCCAGGGCCTGGGGGGGCTTCTTTCTGTGATCCTCCTGGCCAGTCCCTAGCAGAGGGTCTCCCTGGGGCTCCAAGCTGTGGGGTCTGCCCCCCTCTTGGGGCCCGAAACCAGTGCCCCGGTTGGGTTGACTCCTCTTTCAACGGCGGGGTCCTCTCCTGACCTTACTTGGAGGAAAGCAGCCCCTCTGGAGGCCCTGGCCAGGGAGCCCGCTTGGGAAAGGGGTTTGGCAGGGGGCTCTCAGGCCTGTAGGACTCCGCCTTCCCCCCTGAGGCTTTCCAGTCTTACAGAAAGACGATTTGAGGGGGGACTCCGAGGCCGCTTCGCACTGCGCCTGCCCCAGAGCCCCTCTTTGGTGTGGGCTGGGGCATTGGGGAGTGGACTTAGGGGCCCTTCCCCCAAGCCTGGGCCGCCCCCTCCCTCACCTCAGCTGGTCTCTTCTGCAGGCAGTGGGCTGCGCAGCTTCGAAGCACTGGACTCCAAGGCGCCCATCACGGCCCTCTGCCCCATGCCAGCCCCCTACGGCAGCATCAGCATCGCCAGCGCAGACTCCGTGCTGCGCTTCATCGACCATCGGAAGCCAGGCTGGCAGGTAGTGCCTGGGACCCCTGGGGGGTGGGGGGGGCATCTTGCTCTGCTTTTCCTGGGCTGAGAAGGGGTCTTCATGGGGGTGACACACCGTCCCCTCTCCCCTCTTGGCAATGCAGCAGGAATTCCGGCTGGCCAGCGGACCCAACGCTGGGCTTATCCGCTGCCTGGCTGTCAGTCCTAGCGGGCGCAGCGTGGCAGCCGGCTTCTCTTCTGGCTTCATGGTCCTTCTGGACACCCGAACGGGCCTGATCCAGAAAGCTTGGTCAGCCCACGAGGGAGACATCCTGCAGGTCAAGGTGAGCGGCTGGGCGGAGGCCCTCCCAGACCCTTCCGGACCCTTCGCCCTGGCATCGCTTGGCCAAGAGGTTGGCACCTCCTCTGGACTGAGCAGTGGGGTTGACTCCCTGGGCGGAGTAGCAGGGGCCCCACACAGCCTGCAGCCCCCTCTGGTCTCAGCACTGGCCGGTTGGGGGTGGGCATTGCCCGCTAGCAGGCTCCCACCCTACGGCCTCACCTTCCATCCTGAAGAGGGGCAAAGAAGGGCTGTGGTCCCACTCCCGGGCCCTCCCCCTGCTGGGTCGGGGCTCACAGGCTGTTTCCCTCTGCCGGGTAGGCCACGGAGGGCAACGTGCTGGTCAGCTCCTCCTCTGACCACTCGCTGACTGTCTGGAAAGACCTGGAGCCGAAGCCCCTGCAGGTGTACAGATCAACCTCAGAGCCTGTCCACACCTTCGACCTCTATGGCCACGAGGTGGTGGCCGGCACAGTGGCCAACAGAATCAGCGTCTACGCCTTCCAGGGTCCCCCGGCCCCCGGCCCTACCAAGCTGAGCTCCGAGAACTTCCGGGGGACCCTCACCAGCTTGGCCCTCCTTCCCACCAAGGGCCACCTGCTGCTGGGTTCGGACAACGGCACTGTCCGGCTGCTGGCGTAGCCCCTGCGTCTGAAGCGGAGAGGGACCGTCATGGCTGCCCAACAGCCCTGAGGCCAGAGATGACACACACACACACCCCATAGTCCTGCTGCAGGGCAGCCCAAGCAACACCAAGCTTCCTCCATCACCGTATGTGCCTGATGCTCCCTGGAGACTGGCAGAGATGCCCCCGGATGCCTGGCGAAGGGGCCATGCCCTTCTCCCCTAAGTTGGGAGCTAGCTGGAGGGAGGGAATAGCAGCAGATCCCTCAGCCTGGGGGGGCGGGACAGGACTCTCCTGCTGTGCTCCTGATTTGCCCTTTGGGGAAGGGGCTTCTGGGCAGGGAGGAGTGCTTGCCCCTCCCGACTCTTCCCATTGTTGGACAACAGCTGGAAGCCCCCCGCCCCCCTCCTTGCTTTGCCAAGGAGCCCACTCCCCACCCCCGATCTTCCTCCCCAGAAAGGCCTTGGCTGCACACTGACTCTTTCGGTCTGCAGGGGGTCGTCCCACCCTGAAGGCGTGCTAGAAATGCATTTAGTTCCCCCCCACACACACACCTTGCGACAGCCCAGTCCAGCACTGTTCCCTCTGTTCCCTGGGGCTGGGGGGGGGCTGGGGGGGTTCTCAGTGTGGATTGAACATTTGCAAGGAATAAACTCCTGAGCAGCTGGGACTCTCCATGATTTTTTGCTGAGCAAGTGGGGAGCAGAGAAATGGTGGAGCTGCCGCCTTTCTGCCCCCCCTTTTTCACCCTCCTCCCCCCATCGGCAAGGGGTGAGGCAGGAGCCGGAAATGGCGAAAGTGCGGCCAAGGAGACCCTTCGCTGGAGCGCCCCCCCACTGGGAATCGGATGCCAGGATGCGCTGGCCTGGCCGACCGCCAGAGCCCCTGTGGGGAAAGGGCCGCCCGGGGTCTGCTGTGGGGGAGGCCAGCCTGGCCGGGGACTGAGGTGACTGAGCGTCTCTGGCAGAGTTCGGTCCATCGGTCGGCGTTGGTAGCAGCCGCAGCATCTAGGACTCATGTGGCCACTCACTTTGCGACGTCAGCGGTGAACCTGGATCTGCTTCACACCCACACTATTCACTTAGCAAGTGCTGTGGTTCGCTTAACAACCTGGCAAAAAAGGTCGTAAAATAGGTCAGGAGCCACTTATCAGCTGCCTTGCTTAGTGGTGGAAATTCTGTTCCCAATTCCTGTAAGCCCAGGACTTCCTGGGTGCAGAAGTGGGTTACTCCCCCCAAGGGGGGAATTGTGGGGGGCTTCTGGGGTTGGAGCGGCTGGCTAATCAAGGGGGGGGTCACTCCTGGGTGGGCCCGATCCTGCCTTCTCAACGGCCCTCCGCAGAAGCCCCACCACCATCACCCTCTTTTGGCAAAGCTCAGTGGGGGGAGGTCTTCCCCTGCCCCTCTGCAGCTCAGGAGCTAGCCAAGGGGCTCCTGTCTGTTGCGGGAGCGGGGGACAGACGCAGCCTGAGTGCCCCAGAGGGCTCACCTGCCCTGAAATTTTTAGAATTTTTTAGAATTTATTTGATTTGTCAATTGCTTACAAGATAATAGGTATAAATAAAAACATAGCTATGAGTACATGAAATGGGTACATAAAAGAAAGAATAGGACAGGGGCAGTAGGCACGTTGGTGCGCTTATGCACACACCCTACAGGACTCAGGAAAGGGGGGAGGTCAATTGGAGAAAGTCTTAAGGTTATAGTTAAGGTTAAAGGAAGGGGGGAGGGGCTGCAGGGGTTGTGTAGTTGCTGCGTGAGGAGGGGGAGGGGGGCCTTTTGGGCGGAGGGGTGTTTCCTCCCCACTTGCTCAGAGGGGCTCATGAGGGGCTAAACCGGCAGGAGCAGGTGGGGGCTGGGCCACCTTCCCCTCCCCCGGGAGGGTGCTTCCTCTAGGGAGGGCCCAGGGCTGATGCCTGCCCCCTCCCATCAAAGGGGAGGGGCCTGGGGGGGTTGCCTTGCTCCCTGGACCTGAGATTCTGAACAAATGTTTAACTGGATACCGAGTCAATATTTGTCTGCCGGGGGAAGAATTGGAGGTGTTCCTGCCGAGGCTGGGGCCCCTCCAGCCCCCTTTCAGAGGGGCAGCGGCAGAGCTGTGGGAAAAGCCGCTCACGGAAGGAGACGAAGTAGGAGGCAGCAAGAGGGGGAGCGGGGGTGGGGGGGCAGGAATTCTGCCCTCCTGGGGCTGGACCTCCCTGGCCCTTTCTTGGCGGTGTGGAAGCCACTCGTTTCCTGGGTTTTGGTGACAGATCTGGGTGGGGGAGGCTGGTACTCCCCCCCAGGAAATGTGGCACTTCCCCCCCCAACTTCAGGGGGGAGACAAGAAGCCAAGCTACCTGCAGCCAGTGTCGCTTGGTGCCGGGACCCTGCAAGCAAAGCGGGGGGGGGGGGTGGAGCAGGCCCCTTGGTTTGGCCCCCGGCGGCCCCCGAAGCACCGCAGGTCAGCGCAGCCTCTTCCCTTCCGCAGTCCCCCCGGCGCTTCCTGATGGCTTTGCTGCTCTGGGCGCTGCTGGCCGCCTGCCTGCCTGCTGTGTGTGCCGGGCAAGACCAGGTGAGTTGCCACTGGCTTCCCTCCGAGAATCCTCCCGTGGTGGGGGGGAGGCAGCCACCCCTGCCGAGGTCTGGGATCGAATCCTGGCCCCTCCTGGAAAGAAGGCCTCTATGGCTACTGTAGCAGAGGGACTCCGTGGTCTCCCTCCCACAGGCTGCCATGGTCAAGCTGGTGGCCAAGGGGGACGTGGGCGGCGTTGTTCCACTTACACCGTTGGTGTGCCTCCCCCCCCGAGTGAGTCTCTCCCGAAAGCGGCTTTGCCAGCCTCCGTAGCCCCTTTTTGGATGCCACTGCCTCCTGCAGAGGTAGAGCCAGAGTAGCAGGTGGCAAGAGGCTGACCGAGGGCTTCTCTTGCAGGCCACTTACGTGGGCTGGGATGGAGGTGCCCAGAGGAACACCCTGCTGGTAAGGAGGGAGGCTGCTCAGGTGGCCTGGGCGTCTGTGTGTGCGTAGCCGATGAAGCAGGTTCGAATCCTGCTTCCCCAACTTGCAAGGACATACGGAGGTCTGCGAGGGGGCAAAACTCAGCTCAGCACCGAGGGCCTTGGCTGGCAGGCCTGTGTGAGGGTCTCGCAGGGCCCCCAGAGCAGGGAGGCCCACTTGGGAAGGATCTTCAGAGAAGGGGTGGAGGCAGGGAGAAGCAGGCCTGGCGCAGGGGAACGAGCCAGTCCTGGGGGCAAAGGTGAAACTCCAGAGCAGCCCCTGGGAGCACGGGCCCAAATGGTGCAAAGAGCAGCTGGGAGAGGAAGCGGCGGGGGGGCAGTCCCTCTGCAGGCCAAGACCAGGCCCTTGACGTCCTTCTTCAGCTGGGCAGGCAGTTCCCAGAGTCTGCGGCTGCCAGGCCAGGCCAGCGGCAGAGGGTCTTGGAAGCAGGCTGGGGTGGAACTGGGATCAAGGCAGAGCAGCTCAGAGGCTGAAAGGCCCGGAGAGGAAAGCAAAGGAAGGAATTGGGTACGGCCAGTCCGGAAAAAAGAAGGAACCGGGGCGAGGGGGACGGGGACGTGGTAGCTGGATCCCGTATCTGAGGGGCTGCCCCAGAGAAGAGGAGGGGGGTCCACCTCTTCTCCAAAGCCCCAAGACAGGACAAAAAGCAGCGGAGGGAGAGATGCAACCTGGAACGAAAGAGAAGCTTCCCGACAGGGAGGACAATTCACCAGTGGAAGGCCTTGTCACCAGGAGTTGGGGGGCTCCATCCCTGGAGGCTTTTAAGAAGAAATTGGACAACCGTTTGTCTGAAATGGTAGAGGGCCTGCCGCTTGAGCAAGGGGTTGGACTAGAAGACCTCCAGGGTCCCTTCCAGCTCTATTCTGGTTTATCTGGCCTGAGCCCCTCCATGGGGTGGGATCCATTGGTGTATCTTCTTTGAGGCCGGCTGTCCAGAGGGCTGCTCCAGAGGGCTACCCCTTCCCCTTGAAGGGTGTTGATCGCTGGGGAGGGGACCTGCCCACCCAGGTGAGCCAAGATTAGCACAACCATTAATAACAGACAATTCCCCAGTCAGGGAGCTGCAAACTAAACTTGAACAATGCCAAGAACCCAACCCCCAACACCGACCCTTCTAGAGCAACACAGAGCAAACCGCCCTCCCTCCCAGCACTGATGAGGCTACCTAGCTGGGCAATGAAATGTCTGCCAGAAAGCAACCAAGTCCGACTTCCTGACCTTCGGGCTCCGTCTGGGAACAGGCGGTTGGGGCTTTCCAGGGCACGGAGCAGCAGCCGCAGCAGAGTTCGTGGCAGCCTGCCAAAGGAGCCTGCCTTGAACCCAGGGCTCCTGGCAAGACATTCTTCTCTCCCTCCTTCCCTCCCCCCTTGCAGGTCCCTCCTGTGGAGATCCCGTCTGGAGAATCTGCGTCCCATGGGGCCCTTCAGGACCCCACAAAGTTGCCTCCCCACTTTCCAGATGAAATGGATGGCCAGAGGGGGCCGGGGGGGCTCCCCAATTCTCTCGAGGAAGAGGAGGGGGAGGAGGAGGAAGGCTGCTGGGACCAGGACCTTTCTGGAAGCATGGGCCAGATCGCCTCGGCCATGAGGGCCCTGGGGGTGGACCTCCTGCGGGAGATGGAAGCGGAGGACGGCAGGAGCAACACCCTCCTCTCGCCCCTCAGCATCAGCCTGGCACTCGCCCACCTGGCTCTAGGTAACACCGCCCAGGCGAAGGCCCTGCTCAGAGGGGGGAGGCTGACCCCCCCGCTTCTGGGGAAGAGCATCCTGCAGAGGGGCAGCTGGCCTCCCCCTGCCCCCTCTCGCTGCTCCCAGCTGCCCATTTGTTCTGGCCACTATTGCAGAGACCGCCCTGCTGGACCGAAAGGAGGAGATCGAAAGGAGATCCATCCATGGGAGACTCCCCAGGAGTGAATGGGGATGGGGGAGACGCCCTGCCCAGAGACCACCGGCCCTCTCCGGTCCCAGGAGCTCCCCCGGGGAGGGTGGGTGGGCTCCTAAGGGCTGCCCCCCACCCCCAGATTCCTCCAGCCAGGTCTTCCCTAGCCCAAAGTGAGCCTGGCTCGTTTCAGGGGCCGCCAACCAGACCCAGAAGCAGCTCCTGGAGGCCCTGCACATGGACTCCGTGCCCTGCCTGCACCAGGCGCTGCGAGGGGTCACCCAGCACCTCCACCAGACGGCCCTCAGCATAGCGGGCCGCCTCTTCCTGGAGAAAGGTGAGCCCTCCCTGTGGGCAAGAGGTGGGCAGCAGCCATTCCTGCCGCTGCGTGTCCCCCTCCCTCCAGAGGAGAGGGAGGGGCTGCCTCCGTCCTTTCCTTCGCAATCTTTGCCCCAGGAGGAGAGCGGGGGGGGGGGAGTTGTGCCGCTGGGCCTCGACAAGGTGGCCCAAGGCATGCCCATCCCCTTTGCCTTTCACCTGCCCAGGGTGCCAGCACCGGCTGCCAGCCGATGGAGGTCCAGAGGCCTCTTTTGGTGCCAGGCCGCCTCGGTTGGCATTGGGGTCCTTCAGAATTTTTACAAGAAACGGCACCTCATCTGCCGGGCCGTTACCATGGCTCGTATGCGGTGACCTAATTTAAACGGAGACCAAAAGGGCCAGCTAAGTCTCCTAAGAAGGCAAAGGGATGGTTCTCCCTCCTCAGGGGACCAGCCACCCCGCCATCCTCTAGAGGTTGAGGGCTTTAAACCGCTCACTTTCACCGTCAGGTTCAGGCTATAATCCAGGTATCCAAATGACGGGTTGCTCTCCTTCGTGGAGGACGTGGCCAGATCTCCCAGGAAGACCGTTCTTGGGAGAAGCCACCTTCGTGCTTCTCTTTTGAAAAGTATTTTTTTCCTGCTGAAAGAGCAACATTATTGGGCATGTGGCTGCATAGGCGAAGTTTATTTAGACACCAACAAAGGCTATTCCAGCACAAGAGGCCCCCCACTTGGGGCCAGGGGGCTGGGCATCGCAGCCAGGAGTTGGGGGTTGTGTGGTGAGACAGCCCCCTCCCCTTTCTGGGCCTGACTCCCATGCCGCCTCCTTCCCAGGCTTCCCCATCAAGGAGAAGTTCCTGGAGGCGTCCCAGAGGTTCTATGGAGCAAAGCCGGCCCTCCTTTCTGGGAACAGCCAAGCTGACCTGGAGGCCATCAACAGGTGGGTGGAAGAAGCCACCCATGGGGAGATCTCCACCATGCTCACTGAGCTGCCTCCCAACACCGTGATGGTCCTTCTCAATGCGGTCTTCTTCCGAGGTGAGTCTCCTGCCCAGCTGGGGGTTTGGGAAGCCACCATGGGCCATCCGGGTTTCTTCCAAGCAGGGCCGGAATCCGGAGACCTTCAGCTCTGAGGGCGAGAACAGCAGCTTGGTGGAGGGGAAGATTGCCGGCCTTTTGCCCCCTGATGTCCTCTCTGTTGTGGACCAGGGCTCTGGAGGACCAAGTTCAACCCACTGCTGACGGAACCTGGCCTGTTCCACTTGGACGAGGAATCTGCGGTCTCCGTGGAGATGATGAAGGAACGGGACTTCCCCCTCAGCTGGTTCAGCACCGCGTCCTTGGAGGCTGAGGTAGAGGACGGGGTGGGTGGGCGAGGGGGGGAGGGGAGCCCCCGGGTGTCCCCTGCCTCAAGGATTAGCCAGAAATATACTTTACTATGAAGCCAAAGTGGTTACAGAAGAAGCAAAGCTGGATCCGACATTTACGTGTGCAAAAGATACCATTAGCCTGGCCAATCTCCTGGCCATCAGTCAGGGTCCAAGTCAGTGTTGGGAAATGGTTTGGGGTGATCGTGAGATGGCTGGTGCTTCCCAGGGCTTTCCCCTCCCTCCCCCCTGCCTGTCCCCCATTGCTCCCCCGCCCTTAACTGGTGTCAGGCTGTCAGCTTGCCATCCGTGGTTCAGGAGAATGGCAGCCATGACACGGGTGCTTTTGCCTTGACTTGCCCTGCCTGGAGGCTCCAGGTGGGGGGCTCCTGCGAGAGAGGAAGAGACCCCCCCCCCAGGGTCCCGTGATTGTGCCAGCCTCATGATGGGGGGTCCTGCCCTTCTCGGACCCTCCTCCATTCTTTCCTGCAGGTTGCCAAGTTTCCCTTTAAGGGCAACACCTCCTTCGTGGCCATCGTCCCCGCCCCCCCCCTGCAGAAGAACTTCTCTCAGGTTCTCTCCGAGGTCCTTCAGCTCGACCTGGAGACGGCCTTCCCCCTGGAGAGGTCCACCAGGGTGAAGGTGCCGAAGCTGCACTTGGAGGACTACGTGGACCTCAATGGGGCCTTCACGCGGCTAGGTGAGAAACGCCCAGGGAGGGGGCGGGAGGCCTGCCCTCCCCCCCCCCGCAAGCGGCTTCCTGCTGTTGCTGTTGAGGAGAGTTTCTATTCTGCCTTTCCACCCAGAGCTTTTTCCTCCCCCTCCCCCCCTCCCCCCAAGCACTCTGTCCAAAAGAAGACAATGAGCAGGTGGGCTCTGCGGGGAAGCCCCAGTGGGTCCCTCCGAGCACCTCCAGCCTGGAGAGGCTGCAAGAGGAGGGGGGCCTCTCCTGACAGGCTCCCCAGCCCAGCAGCAGAGCCCGAGGGGCAACTGAGTTGTGGTTTCCTCTCTCCCCTCCAGGTCTCGGGGAGCTCTTTTCTGCCCCAGACCTCCGCCACATCGCCGAGGGGCCCCTAGTGGTCTCCAGCATCCAGCACCGAGCCGCCCTGGAGCTGGCCGAGGCCGGAGTGCAGGCGGCAGCGGCCACCAGCGTGATCGCCTCCCGCTCGATCTCGGCTTTCTCCCTCGACCGGCCCTTCCTCTTCATGATCACGGAGGACGTGACGGGCATCCCCCTCTTCCTGGGCACCATCCAGAATCCCAGCCCCGGGGCTCCCCAGGAGAAGACGGGCCAGGACCCCCTCAGTGAGAAGGAAATCCTGCCTGTCGACCACAAGCTTCACCTCTGGAAGCCCTGAAGGGCCACAAAGCTGCCCCCCAATTCTCAGACAGCCTGGCCTTCCAGAAGACCCCTCCCAATGGCTGCCCACCCAAAGCACATCGCCCTCCCAGCTGGGGTCTCCGGAAGGGGGTAGATCTACCCCAACCTTGAAACTGAGATGGTGGGGCTCCCTCGGCCATCAGTGGGTCCTGGAGTGGGATCCAGCACCTCTGTTTGCCAGACGCCTGGGCTCCCCATCTGGCCTGCCCCCCCATTGATTTCCCTTGCCCCCCCCCACCTCCCGGTGGTTTCCTTGGCACCCGGCTGGAGGGATGCCTCACCCCCATTTAGTCAGAGCAAACCCCTCTCTGCCCAAGAAGCCCCTCCTCAGTCTACCCCCCCTCGAAAGGCCTCCCCCCCACTGCCGCCTGCCTTAGTTTCAGACGCCCCTGCTTCCCAAAGGACAATGTGGACCATGACCCGGCTGTCCTAAGAGCTCCGGGATCACAATCCGATTCCAAATGGTCTTTTCTCTTCATTCTTGTATGAGATGCACCATCGCTCACAGCTCAGGCTGAGGCAAAGGGAGGAAGGCTCAGCAGGGAGGATTGTAAGAAAACAACGCAAAATAAACCTGCAACTCTCGGGGTGCCTCCGTGTCCTTCCTTCCCTTCAGCAGAGCCAGGCGGCCTCCAAAACCGGGGGCGGATGGGGGGAAACGGGCAGTCCTCGACTTACAACAACTCAGCCCAACATTTCCATTTCTAGGCGAGAGTTAAGGGAGTTTTGCCCCATTTTATGACTTTTCTTGCCACTGTTGTTAAGCGAATCTCTGCACTTGTTAAGTTACCCACACGGTTCTTAAGTGGATCAGTGGCTTCCCCACTGACTTTGCCGGATCCCATCACCCTGGGACATTGCAGCCGTCATAAACACGAGTCAGTTGCCAAGCGCCTGAATTTAGATCCAGTGACCATGCAGAAAATGGCCATTGGTCACTGCCTTCTGTGCCATTGTAATAGTCGCTAAGTGAAACGGAGGATTGCCTGCAGTCAGCGGAAGGGGCGATGGGCAGAGGCTCCGGTCTCCACAGGGCACGAGAGCCAGGATGACAAGGGACTGGAGGTCTTTCACCCCTGGAGGCCCCGTATGGCGGCCTGGCAAATCCGTTTGTTTGCTGCCATAAGATCCGGTGGGGAGCAGCAGCTCAGGAGGCGATCTAGAGGAACCAAGGAAGGAAATCTCCCACCTCCACAGGCAGAAGAACCGTCTGCAGTCGGGCCCTTAGTGCAGCGTCCAGACCGGGGGCATCCAACCTTGGCCAACTTCAATCATTGTGGACTTCAACTCCCAGAATTCCCCAGCCATCTCTGCTCTAAAACAGGCTGCTGGGAGTGATAGTCCTTTGGCCCAGTTCAGAACTCTTCCTTTTCCACGGTGTGTCAGTGTTCCAAGTAATACACCCGTAGCAAACAGAACTCCCAGGCAAGTAGTTCCCCAACAGGTTTATTGGATATATCGTATTGGCACAGACTGGTGAAAACCGACTCTAAAGATTCCCACAGTTTTCAGCTATTTAAAAGTAGAAGTTTTCCCTCTTTCCCAGTCAACAATGTCCAATCAAGGTGCTGTCCAGTTGCTTTGAAGCTTCACTCCTCCTCTCTTCAGCCACCTGTTCTTGGTTCCCAGGAGAAACTATTTTGTTCTGGCTACAAAGCCCCGCCTGTCTCTATTTCCCCCCTCCCTATCCCTCAGCTCCAGACTGGCCACACAGAAGCCTCCAAGATGGTCTCAGGCCAGCTTCAGAACTGACACTGTGGGGAGGAAGGCAGCCAGAAGACCAGGACAGGGCTGTGACCTTTACAGGGGGGTCAAGGAAGGCTGTGGCCGCAGCTGGCTGTGCTCTGAGACGTTGGAATGGGAAGGGGTTATGGCTGGCCTGCAGTCTCCCCTCCTTGGAGAGGAGGGCCCCGTTTCCACAAAGGTCCTGAAAGAGGGGGGCCTGGAATGGCTTCCCAACGTGGGGATTCCAGAGAAAGGTCTGGATAAGTGGAGGTTGGGAGAGAAAGCCCCCCCCCCCACTGTCCCTCTCTCCCAGGCCCCAAAGAGGTTTCATGGCTGCTTCCTTCTGTCCATCCTTGGAGACCCTCCTGGGCTTTCCAACCGACCTGGCCGTGTCCTGCCTCCAGAGCGGAAGGCTCCCTCCCGAGACCCAGGGGCAGCACGGAGGTTAATCCCCCTCAGAGGCTCCTCCCCAAAGGAAATGCAGGGCATCCTCAGCCTGCCATCCCAATGGAGCCCAAGGCAGTTGCTGTGGTTGAGTGAAACATTTAAGTCCATTTTGCCCCGTTTTATGACCTTTCTTGCCACCGTTGTGAAGTGAATGGTTGTTAAGTGGATCTGGCTTCCTGGGAGACTTGGCTTGTCCAAAAGATGATCACGTGACACCCCTGCCCCCAGGACACTGCCGTGGTGGTCAGTGGAGGCCAGGGGCCGACTCCCGAATTCGGTTCCCCTGATCTGCCAGGATCCTCCTAAGTGTGGGAAAGAGGTACAAGTCCCTTCTTTTAATCCCGTTGTGACTTTGAACTAAATGAACTGTTGTAAGTCGAGGACTCCCTGCCTGCCAGTAGCTCCACTGCAGGGGTCTCCCTGCAGGGGGCTGCTCTCCAAGACACCATCAATCCTGGAAGCCATTTTCCATGGGGAAATAGATGCATCTGCGGCCGCCCAGCTGGAAAGGGCCCACAGGCTCCCTCGGGGGGGGGGGGGGGGGGGTTGGGGGCAAACGAGCCTCTCCAGAGGCCCCCAGGGAGTCCTGAGGCCGGAAGCTCTGGAGCCCTTCTCACCTCACAGCAGCCGAGCCGACCCTCCTCTCTCAGGGCCTTCGGCCTTTACCCGGCACCTCCTGGGGTGGCACCCACACGCCCACCCGGCACTGCCCCGCCTGGCAGCTTTGGTGGCATCCCGTGTCCTGACTTGGCTCTGGCATCCTCGGCTGGATCTCCCATGCAGAAAGCCCCTTTGGAGAGGAACTGCCCCCCCAGCACCTTCCCTTCTTCCCGAGCCCTGGGGCTGCAGGGTCAGCTCAGAAGCCGACTTCTTCAGGAACCAGGTTTAGTGTTTCTGCCCAAGGCCCAGTTCCAACTTTTTTAAACTGGCCATTTTCCAACTGGAACTATTTGGATGGAGGAAGATCCAGCTCCCCAACAGCCCTTGGATTTTGAGCAACCCTCCCGCTTGGCTGACGGAGGGCCGGCTTGGAAAGAGGAGGCGGCTGCTTTAAGAGGGACCCCACAAAGTTGTAACTTGAAGCCTTTTGCCGTCCCTGTGCCTGTTATAAACGCCAGGCTCCCCCTGCCCTGCGCACACCGCCCTGCGGGCTGGCTGGAGAGCGAGCGGCTGGTGAAGGTAAGAGCGATTCTGCCTCCCTCAGGCTGGAGTCCATGCGTGTGCACATGTGTGCGCACACAGGTGTGAGAGAGGAAAAGCTGGCATGAAGGAACGCTGGGGGGAGGTGAGGGGAGGCAAGGCACCATCCAAGTCTCAGGCCCTCAAAGCCAGGCTGGTGCGCAGCCAGCCCATCTCTGCCACGTGCCTGGGCAAACCCTCTTGGGCCCACAGGGGAGGTTGCCTCCGTTCTGCAGCCCACCTTGGGGAAGAGACTGGCTTCCAACCCCTCTGCCCCCCTTGGCAGCTTTCACCCTGGCCGAACACTTCAGGGTCCCCTGGTCTTTTTAACAGAATAACAGAATTAAAAGGGACTCTGGAGGTCTCCTAGTCCAACCCCCTGCTCGAGCAGGAGACCCTAGACCATTTCAGGCAGATGGCTGTCCAATCTCTTCTTGAAAACCTCCAGTGATGGAGCCCGCACAACTGTGGGAGGCAAGTTGTTCCGCTGGTTAGTTATCCTCACGCTTAGGAAATTTCTCCTTGGTTGGGCCTCTCCTCGGTTTCCTCGTGTCCTGCCCTCAATGCTTTGGAGAATAGGGTGACCCCTCTTCTTTGTGGCAGGCCCCCAAAAGGCTTTCTTCTCGGGAGGCAGTGTGGAGGAACAGCCGAGGCGCGCTCACTTCCCTTGCGCTGCCTGCTGACGCCCAGATCTGGGCTAATTGAACCCAGATGTTGAGGCTCACTCAAATCTAGTGGGACGCCAGAGGAAAAATCTGGAAACTCTGGTCTGGTGATGGCAAGAAGGATCCAGCCAGGATTCCAGGCCTGCCTTCCCTGCCGCGAGAGAAGCCTCCACCGAGCAACCAGATCTGCCACAAGGGCGTGTTCTGAGCCTCGGCTCCTTCCACAGGATTTCCAGGCAGCTCCTTCTGCTGTGGTCAGGAGAGGCAGCACCAGAGTTAATTGGCAGCTTGTGCAGATGGGCTGCCCCGGGATGGGCTCCCGCAATTGCAGGCTTCTGGAGATTTCCACATAGCTCTGGTGGCGCCAGTCTGGAGTGCCAGCCTGTGGCTGAGGTTACCGTTCACCCTTTGGACACGAGGTGGCCTGGTCCCAGCTCCTCCTCTCCAAGCGGCAGCCAGATGTTAGCCAGAAACCAGCCAACCTGCTCCCTTGTCCAGAAAAGTCTCTGGCAAGAAACGGGGGTCTTTGCGTCTCCCCAGCCCTGCCTGGCCTCTAAGCAGCAGCCCGGAAGCCAGAGACCAATTATGCCACTTGCCTACGGCTGGTGGACAAGGGGGCCAGGCCTCGAGGCGGGGCTGCTCATGCTTTTCCAGGCAAGGCTTAATGGGAACTCCAGTCTGGCAAACGTATAAGGAAGCCCCCGGCCCCCAATTTAACACATGGAAATGTTCCTGTAAGAAAAGCCCTTTGCAAACTCTTTCTCCATGCACGGTGGCTTTTTTGACTGGGTCCGTAGATTTCAGGATGGAGAAAGTGGACCTTTAGGCGGTTCTGAGCCCCTAATGACAAGATTTGGAGTTCAGCTAAAGGCATCCTGCGCTGCATTCAGAGCTGAAGGTGACAATTCATCTCCCTGCATCGAGGAAAGCTGGCAAGATGAAAAGCGGAATTCTAAAACCGTCCGGTTGATTTATTTGGTTACTTGATGCTTACGGGAGAGAAACACGCTTGAGGCAGCCGACAGAAATAGCACAGAGGCAATGAACAAACGTAAAGCACAAACACAATAAAACGTCACTATAAAAAGGTTGGAGTTGACCTGCACAGCCACTGAAACAAAACTGAATATTGTTCCATTAACTTTATTTATTTACAACTTAACAGCATGAAGATCAAACAGATAAACCAGAGCAGGTGTCCCGGAGGCCCCATTGAAAACCCACCTTCAGTCCAAGAGGAAGCTTCCCGCTCTCTCCTCTCGGGGATTTCTGAAGGTCTCTCAGACCCAGCGCAGGCTCTGGGTGGGAGGGGCGCTTCCCAAATTTGACAAAAAGCATCCAGTTCAACATTATGAGGCCTGCAACACCCGCCAGGCCTACGTTTGGTGGCCTTCCCATGAGAGGGAAGCTGGGGTCCCTCCCCTCGTCCAGGAGGAGCCACACTCTGGGCTCAGGGCCCCTCCAGAGAAGAGCAGCTCCGAGGGGGGGGCGCAGCTGGCAAGAACTGCCCAGAGGCCCAGGGGAGCCACTCTGCCAGCCAGGGAGCTTCGCTTCTTTAAGAGGGGAAGCGCGAGGAGGAGCCTCCCCTCCTGAGGGCTGTGGAGCCAGGGGCCGCTGGGAAAAGGGGCAGAACCCGACCCAAGAAAGTCCAGCCGCCTTCCAGAAAAGCCCCTCTGGGACAAGCATGGCCTGGAGGGCTGAGACCCTCCCCCAGGCAGGGGGCTCAGACCTGAGAATTTCCTGGTCGCCCATCTTACCTTGTGGTCACTCTGTCTGTCTGTCTGTCCCTCCTCCCCCCCTCCCCACAGGTTCCACCATGAAACCCCTGATGGTCCTCCTGGGGCTGGCCGCCCTGGCCACCTCTTGCTACAGCCAAGACGGGAGCCCTGCAAGCAGCCCCCAGGTCAGCCGGGGGGTTTTCGGTTCTGGCTGGGGGGCAGGATGGATGGCCTTCAGATGGGAGCCCCCCCTCCCCCCCAGGTGCCCTTTCTCCACAGCAGGAAGGCCTCCGGGGCTGCTGCGATGGGACCACCACCCTAAGCGAGCCCCCCTTCCTGTCTCAAAGGACCCTTCAAGGGAAGCTGGGCAGCAGCAGGAGCAGCAGGAGGAGGAGGAGGATCCCTTCTACAGGAGCCCCGTCAACAAACTGGCGGCCGCCGTCTCGAACTTTGGCTACGCCCTCTTCCGCCAGCAGTCCGGCCAGGCCACCTCGGCCAACGTCCTGCTCTCCCCCTTCAGCATCGCCACGGCCCTCTCCGGCCTCTTGCTGGGTGAGCTCCCCTCCGGTGCCGCCCAGGGCCAGGATCGTCCCCCGAGGGGACCTTAACAGGCTGCCCCTCCTTCCCTCTCTGTCTCTCTGGCCGGCAGGCGCAGCGGAGCGGGCGGAGGACGTGATCTCGCGGGCCCTTTTCTATGACACACTGGACAAGGCCAACCTGCACAGCACCTACAAGGGGCTCCTGGGCAGCCTGGGCCGCCCCAGCAACGGCCTGAAGAGCGTCTCCCGCCTGGTGATGGAGAGAAGTAAAGCTCCCTGGCCCCTGGGGGAGAGCTGGGGGGGGGGAGAAGAGCCAGGGCCCCGGGGGCTCAGCCAGGCACACTCTCCCCGCTCAGAGCTGCGAATGCGAATGGCCTTCGTGAACGAGCTGGAGAAATCCTACGGCTTCCGGCCCCGGGTGCTCAGCGGAAACACCCGGGCGGATCTGCAGGAGATCAACCAGTGGGTGCAGCAGCGGACGGGCGGGAAGGTCGTCCGATTCCTGGGGGAGATCCCGGCCGGGCTCAGCATCCTCCTGCTGGGGGCCGCCTCCTTCAAAGGTACCCTGACCCCAGGAGTGGGATTCATTCTTTGACTACCGGTTCTGTGGGCGCGGCTTGGTGGGCATGGCAGGGGAAGGAGACTGCAAAATCTCCAGTCAGAGGTGGGATTGGCCAGTTCTCCGAACTACTCAAAATTTCCACTACTGGTTCTCCAGAACTGGTCAGAACCTGCTGACTGCCACCTCTGCCTGACCCACCAGGGGAGGGGAAGGGGGGGGGCTGGCCGCCTGGAGGGAGAGGGTCCCCCACTCAGCTGTTCCTTCCCCTCCGGCCACAGGGCAGTGGGCCACCAGGTTTGACCCCAAGCTGACCAGGCCTCAGGACTTCCACCTGGAGGAAGGCCGGAGCACAAGGGTGCCCATGATGTCGGCCCCCAGAGCCATCCTGAAGTATGGCTTCGACTCGGAACTCAACTGTAAGGTCAGTGGCCAGGAGGGGGAGGGGTCCCGGACTGGGGAAACACGGCTGCCCAGGGGCTTCCCTGGCCCCCTTCCCTCTCCCCACAGCCCTCCTGGGACGGGGGCCCTCCTTCCCCCAGCAGACAGCCGTATTTGGGGCAACCCCCTGCAGCCCCCATGACTCCTGGAAGGGTCCAGCGCCCCCTGCAGCACAGCCCCTCCCTCCCTCCGCAGGGAGCCTGCCCTTGCGAGGGGTGCCAACTCCCCCTCCCATTCCCCTCCTGGGGGAGCCAAGCCAGCTCCTGCCCCGCCCACTCTGCCTCCCCTCCCCGGACATTGCAGATCGCCCAGCTGCCCCTGGCCGGAGGAGTCAGCATCATGTTCTTCCTGCCCGAGACCCTCACCCGGAACTTCACCCTCATCGAGGAGAGCCTGACTGCTGAGTTCGTCCATGACATCGACAAGCAGCTCAAGACCGTCCAGGCTGCGCTGAGTGTGCCGCGCCTGAGGCTGGTGGCCGAGACGAGGCTGGCGGAGGCACTTCAGGAAATGCGTACGTGCCCCACGGGGGTCCTTTGGCCGGGGGGGTGTTCCTCTGTGGGCAGACCTTCCCCGGGATGAAGGGGGTCCCCGGACGGCTGCTCTTCGCTACAGGAGCCAGGGCAACGGTTGAGAGCTGGGGGGAATGGGAGGGGGCTGAACTGAGGCTCTTTCCTGGTCGCGGCCAGGATGGTCCCTCGGCCTCCAGGCCAGGAGGAGGCTGAGGCAGCAGCTGGTATAACGTCCCTTCCTGGCCTGCAGGGCTCCAGGCGCTCTTCTCCACTCCGAACCTGGGCAGGATCTCCGCCAAGGCCCTCCGGCTGTCCCACGCGCATCACAAGGTGGCCCTGGAGCTGGGGGAGGACGGGGCCAGCCCCGTGTTCCCTTCGGAGGCGGAGGCCGCTCGGCTGAACTTCCCCATCGTCTACACCCTGGACAGGCCCTTCCTCTTCGTGGTCTATGACGACAACACCGGCAGCCTCCTCTTCATCGGGAATGTCCTGGACCCCCAGCAGGCCTAGAGCGTCCCCCGGGGCCCCGCAGGAGCAGTTGGGGCGGGGGGTGTCCTTCATTGTGTCCCGCAGCTGGTTTTGCTTCTGTGGTCCAATAAAAGAGCTTCTGCCTGAAGGCACCTCTCCCACCTGGCCGATGGCGGAGGAGCAGGCGGGGGGGGAGGGGGGGGGCTTGTAGGGAGGGAGGGAGAGCAGGGGCAGAAGGGCAGGAGGCTCTTCCCACCACCCGTCAAGGCCCCCTCGGCTGAGTCAGCAACAAACGCAGCAGCCTCAATGGTGCCCTGAAGCTGACTGAGCTGCAGGCCTGGCATCCTGGCAAGGCTGCGTGGGCGGAGGGGCCACTGGGTCCCTGCACTCCTCAGTCTGGGCCCCTTAAAGGGCGGGCCCGGAGGGGGTTTCCACGCCCCTTCCTCACCTCAGGTCCTCAGGGCTGTCCTCTGTGGGGAGGCTCCGGAGCAGCCCCTCCAGGCAGGCCCTCATCTCCCGCAGCTCCTGCAGCTGAGGGCTCTCTGTGCCCAGATGCACCCACAGAACCGCCTCCGCCTTCTGGGTGGCCTGCAGGGCTTCGGGGACCAAGTGCCTGGCAGAGGGGAAAAAGGTTAACAGGCCAGCCAAAGCCCCGGAGCCCCACCCATCCGAAGGACCCCCAGGGCAAGAACCAGCAGGCCTCGGCCAGGGTTGCCCCTCCCGGGTGGGGGCTGCTTTCACATTTTGAGAGGGGGGGACTCTGAAGGGAGGGGGGACAGTGGGGGGCTGGGAAGGAGCATCACAGGGAGGACGCAATCCTGGAAGGCAGGAGGGGAAGGGCCCCACCGAGTGACTTCTCTTCCCAAGTACCCAAATACAAACCTGCCCCCATAGCCCCCCCCCGCCAGAGGCCAGCCAGGAGGGGGCCCTCCCCCAAAGGCTGGGGAGGGGCCAGCGTGCTCACCCGTTGAAGAGGACCTGGGCCAGTTTGAAGAGTTCCTGGCCGGCTTCGATGCTGGCGGGGCCGAAATGGGCCTCCACGGCCTGGATGCTCCTGCGCAGGTGCCCGGCTGCTTCCTGCCACCTGCCTGGGGCCAGAGGGAGGAAGGAAGGCTCTGAGCCAAGCTGTTGGCCACTTTCCTAAATTGGCTTCCCACAAGCAAGTTAATGGGGCAAGCAGGATTCGCTTAATGACTGCATGAGTGTTAAATGTCCTGCTTAACATCCACGGCAAAAAAGGGTCGTAAAATCTGGTGGCCCATCTGGGCAGCTGCCTTGCTTGGCCACCAACACTCTCGCCCCAACGGCGGTGGCAAGCCAAGGCCTCCCGGGGGACTCGGGCAGGGCAGAGGGAGCCACCTCGTACCTGACGCCGCCTGCACCTGGGCCAGGCGGTCCTCGATCTCGCCCCTCCTCAGGTGCGCTGGAGACAGGAAGCTCTCGGCATCCAGCCGGCATTTCTGCAGCAGCTGCAGGGCCTGACCTGCCCATTCAGAAGGGAAGTAGAGCCTGAGCCAGTGGGAAGGGCTCCCTGCCCAGCCTCCGCAGGGCAGCCTGATGGTGGCCAAATGCCTTGAATCCAAAGAAAGCCCTTCCCCATCCGTCATCAGCTCGTGTGTGTGTGTGTGTCTCTCTCTCTCTCTCTTCTGCCCCCCTCCCGCTGGCAGCCGGCCTTCCCAGGGGGCTGGCGTGGAAGACGGAAGCTCTCCCTTTAGAGCTGCCAAGACCCCAGGCAGGGAGGTGGGCGTGCAGGGAACAGGGCTCCTCCTGGGAAGAACCCGGACTGGGGCCGGGGTGACCCTGGAAGGCTGAAGGCTGCTGCCCTCTCACAAAGGCTGCCTGGAGAGGAGGCGCCTCGGAGCACCCCTGGCACCCACCTGGCAGGGGCCGTTCCCAGGGCAGGGCACCCCGGGAGCCACCCAGGACGGAGCTCCCTCCAGGGGAGAAGCCCCACTTGAGCTGCCCCACAGCCCCGACGGCTTAAGGGGGCTGATCTGTCCATGCTCTGGAGCCAGCGGATGCTGCAGTTGGTCGATGCTTGTTTGAACTCGACTTGAGAGCTGTTCACTATGGCCGTTTCCAATCCGGAGGGACCGGGGGGGGAAGGGACCCCTCCAGTTAGTGTGAGAGACAGGCCACCCTCCCAGCCTCTCCCCCCTCGAGTCACTGTCCCGCCCTCCCCCTTGCAAGGGCCGGTCCCGGTGCAAGGCGAGCGGGGGCAAAAGTTGCAGGTCTGGGCTGCAAATCCAGGCAGCCATGAGATTTTCTTTTCTCCCCTGGATTCCTTATGCCATAGAGACCAGCAGAAGAGGCTCGCTCTGAAATCCCCTCTGCTCCACAGCAGCAGCTCCAGGAGGCCCAGGCGGGAGCCCTGCGCTTGGCCGCATGCAGCCTGGAACTGATCCACTGCAGCCCCATGCTTTGCTCACGTAGGGTGGAGGGGATCAAGTCACAGGCTGGGGGTGACAGTGGAAGCCAGGCGCCCCGTCCACCTCGGCTGGCAGAAGTGAACATTCCTGGCTCAGGGTGGGAGTGTGGGGCCCCTGGTGAGGCTTGGCAGGTGCTCTGGAGACGTTTCATGACCCAATTAGGGAACGCCATCAGAGTGCTGGAGGTTTGAAGCGTCTGCAAGAAACCACCCAGCTCAGAGAGCACAGAGGCCCCACAGTTCACTTCAGGCAGGGAAGCCAGCGGGTCGCTTAGCCCAACCAACCTCACAGGGTTGTTGTGCTGGAGCAGGTTAAAGAAGGAGGGAGGATTTGGTATGTTTGCTGCCTCCAGAACCTTATAAAGTGAGACAAATAAACACGTCATGTTGCAATGATGCCACGTTCACCTCTGCAGCCTTTCCTGCCTGTCAAGAGGGCACCAGGACACAGACCGTGTGTGCGTGCGTAGGTGGGTGTGGCTCTCACCTGGCTTGCCATGCTCCAGCAGCTCCTTGGCTGACTGGGCCAAGTCCTGAAGACGAAGCAGCCGGTGGTGGAAGTGCTCCTCGGGGACCAGGTAGTTGCAGGTCTCACCTGAGCAGCGGAGGGTGCCTCTCCCCTGGGAAGGACAGGAGCACGTCATCGGGGAGAGGCCGGTGCCCTGGCCAAGTGCTTCCCCCGGCCGGGCGGATGGGCACTCTGTAGTTGGCACCCAACACTCCTGGGCTCGCGGGGTGGGAGGGGCTTGGCATTCTCACCTGCAGAAGCCCCTGGGCAGACTCACCTGCATGGGCCTCTGGCAGGCCGGGCAGCAGAACAGGCCGGCCTCCAGGGCAGAAGGGCCCCCGCTGGGCTGCAGCTCCTCCAAGCAGGCCTGACAGCAGCACTCAAAGAAGTACTGAGCCAGGAGCTGCCTGCGTCTCTCGGCAGCCCCCATCCGGCACCTGTGGGGCCCTGCGGGAAAGGGGGGCCAGAGGCAAGAGGGGGGCGGTCAGCCTGCCAAGGGGGCAGGGAGCTTTCCCATGAGGTGGCTGTTTTCCCCCTCCCTGCCCCCCCCGGGACCCTTCTCCCAAAGGCCCTGAAGACGGGGCTTCTGCCGGTGGGCCTGGGGACACCAAGCGGCTGCCCTGGTTGTTGTCGCTGGGTGTTTGTGTGTAGATGGGGGGTTATTGTTGGTGTTTCTGTAAACTGCCAAGAATCACCGTGAATGGGTCAACTGGGCAGCCTTGTAAATTTTCCTATTTAATTTCTTAATTTTCCTAGATGTTAATAAAACAAACCAGGGAACATTCCTGCCAGGAATAGTAATCCAGTATCAGGCCCCCAGTTTGCTCCTCCACAAGCGATTACCTGGGCTCCCGATCACGACCTGGCCCCAGAAAGAAACCCTATCAACTGGCCAGGTAGGGGAATCGTTCTGCAGCGTTATAGGCCTGGGGACGGGCAGGAGGCGGCATTCATCACCAACTAGGGCCCAATTTCAGCCGGGGAGGCAGAGTGGAGGGCGGCCGACGCACATCCGGAGAATGCCGGCACAATACACAATCGTCGCTCCATCTCCAGAATCGTAAAACCACAGCCGGGATGTTACTTTTGGTGCCCACGATTAGATCCTTAGTTGCCGCAGTGTGAGGTTCCCCGGGGTGTCTCAAAGCCTTCGAGGAACAATCCCCCCCAGGTGCAGTCACAAAACCTCTCCGGGTGGGGAGGAAGAGGGGGCGTTTCCCACCTGACCCACTAGATGGTGAGAAGGGAGCCGGTTCCCTTGGGAAAGGCTGGCTCTCCCCCCCGGGCCCTGGTCACCTCCCAAACAGGATGCTCCGGGGCTGCCCTTGAAGACAGTCCTCAGCCGGCAACAGCGCAGGCAGCTCTCGGTGCCCCGAGACCTGCCCACGTTATTCCTTGGCTATGTTTCCTGCCGGGTCCTTCTCAAGGGGCCGGTTATGGCCTTGGAAGCCCCACCTGGCACGGGACCTAGCCATCCGAGGGTCTGCCTCTGCCCGATGACCTGGACTTCCCCAGGCAGTGCTGGCAGGAAGAGGCATTTGGGGGGGAGGTTCCCTCAGCCAAGGAGCCCCACTTGCTGCAACAACCCTGATGGCCTTCTGGGCCCCCAAGACTGCTTTTGCCATCCAGGACTGGGGGGTCCCCTGGAAGTGGGGAGCCTGTTAAATGGCTGCATTGGGTCTAACTGTCATACTCCTTCTTTCTTCTATTACTGTTATTGTCATTATTTTGTTTTGTTGCTGCTGTTATTATATAATTATTGGCTTCAAAACGGTTTCTCGCTGGCTTCCAACTGTTGTTCAGCTTGTGCTTCTATCGTGTACGCTGCCCAGAGCACCACACAGGCAAGAGGATGGCCGCCCAGATTCAACTACAAACGACTGAATGAGGCAAGAGCTTCATGAAAGCCTTGGACCAGCCCCTCCCTGGGTGACCCCCCTAAGAGAAAGGGGGAAGGGAAGCCTTTCAGACCTGCAACAGCTTCCCCATCAACGTGGTCCTGAGCCCCGGGGGAGGCCTGGAGGGCCGGCACCCACTCACCATAGCAATGGAGCAGCTCCTGCCCGAGAGGAATGGGGCGCTGGGCCCTGACCTGCACCGTGCAGCCGGTGAAAGCCACGCTGGTGTTGGGGTCGCAGGAGTGGTTCAGCAGGCTGAGGGCTGGGAAGAAGCCCGTGGCCACGCGCACCTGCCCACTGCCAGCCACCAGCCCGTCTTCGGGCCCTGGGAAGAAAAGAGCAAAACTGGAGGCCGAGGGGCCCAGTGGACCCCCGCACACCCAGCCCCCAGGCCAGGCCGCCTCCACTGACCTGACGGGCGCAGGGTGGTCACAGCCTGGCCGTTGCACTGCAGCTGCAGGACGTGGCGCAGCATGGCCTCCCCCAAGACCTCCAGCGCAGTGGGGGCCGCCACCTCCTCCTCTGATTTCAGGGCACCCCCTGCCATCCAGGCTTCCAGGCCGGCGTCCTCCAGTGCCCTGCACAAGGCTGCCACGCTCAGTCCGCAGAGGAACCTGAAGCCGGGGCTGTGCTGCTCCGTGTGCGGCAGAAGACTGAAGATGGCCCGGTAGGAGCTGCTGTACCGTCCGTCGGCCTCACAGCCAGGAACGGCCGAGGCGTCCTTCTCTGAGGCAGCTGCCACAGCCGAGGCGCCCCCCTCCTGCGACTGGGCAATTGAGGCCTCCACCTGGGCGAAGCCAGCCACCAGCACCGTCCGGAAGGCCAGGTGGCAGAAGACGCCCAGCGCCAGCAGCAGCCCCCCCAGGGCGCATTCCGCCCAGTGATAGCCACTCCACGCCAGCTGGGCACAGGTGGGGCCGCAGTATCTGCTGTAGCTGCACCCTCGGCAGGGCACGGAGGCCACCAACGGGCGCAGACAGTGGTGGCAGTGGAGGTCGGGGTTGGCCGGCTGTCCGTCCTGCAGGGCCTGGGCGGTGCCTTCCAACAGGAGGCTCTGGCCGGGACAGAGGACGCTGGCGAAGGCCGCTTCCCTCACCAGCAGCTTCCCAGGAAGAAGATCCTTGGCGGCGACCAAGTGGCGCCCTTTGCAGCTGGAAAAGCCCAAGCTGACGGCTACCGAGGTGCCAGAGACGCGGCTGCTCTCCTCCCAGGGCTCCGGGTCCGGTGGAGCCTGGCCGGGCGCAGCAGGCGGGCAAAGGGAGGGCCCGCTCTCCTCACCGGCTCCGCCCCACAGCTCATCCAGCCGGCCCAACAGCGCCCGGTGACGGGCAGCCTCCGGCCTCTGATCCGCAGAGAGGCTCCCCTGCACGCTGCAGAGGACGCCTGCCGCTTCCTGCAGCCGGCCCAAGGAGAGCAGGCACTCGGCCCTGCGCAGCTGGATCTTGGGCAGCAGCTTCTCTGGGCAGCTCCCTGCCTGCTGCGCCCGTCGGATGTCCTCCAGGCAGACCTGCAGAGGAGGAAGTCGGGGGTGCCGTTTCCAGAGAGCCCCCTTGCCCGGCCATGGGGGGGATGCCTGCCTGACAACGGTTTCCTCCTCCAGCCCTAACCCTCCCCTTGGAGGCCAGATGGGGAGGAGGGAGCGACGGATGGCGGGCAAGGCAAGGGCTGGGTGGCTTGGCACGAGGTCTGCTGGGCATCGCCACTTACAGGCAAATCCTCCTCGGCTTAAAACCACTTTAGTGCTCATTCACTCACATTGGCACCGAAAAAAGGGACTTACAATCAGCATCCACACAGCTGTCACGATACCTCGTGGCCACGTGATCAAATGCCACGACGGTCACCCGAGGGTCACACAGTCACCGCCTGCCACCTCCCCACCCGACTCCTGGTGGGGGAAGCTGGACTTGCTGAAGGAGGGGCGATTCACTGAACAACCGTGGCCAAAAAAGGTTGCAAAAGTGGCTGCGGCTTACTTAACAACTACCTTGCATAGCAATGCAAATTCTGGTCCCAGCTTTGGGGCTGCAGTTTCCTTCACCTCCCTCCTTCCTGCACGTTGCCTTCAGCTGCCCCCTCCTCCCCCGTGGGCCGGTGGAACAGAAAGCTGTGCAGGCCCTCAGGCTGAGCTTCCCTCCCCCGCTTCTTCCCCAAGGGCGACAGGGCTGCTCAGCTCTCCCTTCACGTGTCGGCCTGCAGAGGATCCAAGCTGGCTCAACACTGCCACCAACTAACTCCCCGTGGGCTTTCTGCCGGCGTGGCATGGCTGCCTGGGGCATTCTGGGAGTTGGAGTCCACATATCTTAACGTAACTCAGGTGGGGAAAGGCTGCGGCCTGAGCAACCTCTCCGTGCTCTAAAAACACCTGAGTATTCGTCAGACTTGCCTCAGCTGCAGCCTCAACTCCACTGGAGAAGAAAGGGAGAGTTTACTGGCGAGCTCAAGTGCATTACGGCAGTCCCCGATGCCCGGGCTGCGGCCCACGACCGGGCCCTGAGCTCTTCAGAGCCAGACTATCCCCACTTGGGTGAGCAGTGGGGGAGCACACACACGCTGGAGTCGTGCATAGCTGGTAGGGGAGATCGGGTGCCCAAATCCCCCAAGTGTAATTCCTCCTCCCTCCGTTGCCTCCCCCTCATCCAATTAAATTCAAGCAAGATGGTCACTTCAGGCAAGCCTGGTCGGTTTGGCACTGCAGCTGTGCTCTATTCCCGGCCGGTTGACCCTGGAGCTCTTCTGGGACACTCTGAGTGAACGGTCCCTCTGAGCACCTGATACTGGTTGCCAAGGGCCAGCCTGAGGTGGCAGCTGGCACTTCTTGAAAATGCTCCTTTCTGCAGCCATCAGGCAGGGAAAGAATAGGGCGTCTCTAGTGGGCAGGGGAAACGCTCGGCTTCTAGCAGGGAAGCACTGGGAACCCTTGAGCAAAAGCTGCTTAGTCAACTCACCTCAAAGTGGCCCAGGTGGAAAAGGGCCGCAGAGCGATTGGCGTAGCAGATGGCCATTTCTGGGCTGCCAGCCTCCGTGTGGGACAAGGCCTGCAAGAGCCAAAGGCAGCACCAGCCTGTCACAGCTCAGACTGCGCCCAGCCTGGATTCCCAGAGGGAGGGGCTGCATCCCCCCTCCACGCTTCCCGCTCCCCCTCTGACCACCTTTTGATTCCTAGGATTGCATCTTTCCTAAATAAACCTATTTATTTCAGCAAGCCGGTGTGGCCTAAGGGTTTTTAGAGTTTTTAATTCCGTTTTAGCTTTCTTAATCTCCTAATTTTTTAATCTTTTGATAATGACCAATCTATTTAATTCTTTTAACTCATTTTAAGTATTGTATGTGTATTTTTATATGTATATTTTATCTGGTTGTACACCGCCCCGAGTCCCTCTGGCAGAGGGGGCGGTATACAAATTTAAATAAATAAAATAATTCGCATTCTTTTTATTGTCTCATTGCTTTGCTCTTGTTAGCTTCACATTTTTTATCATTTTTTTCCTGTTTTCCTGTTGTGAGGCAGCCAGAACTGCCCCAGGACAAGATGGGCAGGGGCTACATTAAAAGCGTATTGGCAAATTGAAGATGGGTGGGACTTCAACTCCCAGAATGCTGTCTGGGGAATTCTGGGAGTCCACCCATTTCCATTTTGCCACCGTTGGGAAACTGCGCTGAAGAAATAAATCCACAAATTCCGGAAGGCCAAAAGAAAGCGAGTTAAGACAGCTCCTCCCTAGCAATTCTCAGAGTGTATTCACTGCAACAGAAGCACAGTGGGGTCTTGGTACCCAGGTGCTTCAAAAGTCATCGAAATTGATGCTCAAAGCATTATGACATGTACACTTTGTCCCAGTACTCATCATTTGTTTGGCATTCAACGCACAAACTAGAATTTGTTGGCGTCGGTTGCTTCGTGAGTCACTATGTTATTCCTGATGGGAAACATTGGTTTGATACTCATTGTTTTGGATGCTCATTGTGCCTCCTGGAACCAATGAACGCCGAATACCCAGGTACCAGCACAGTGGCTTCAGTCTGGCAAGGTTCTGTCTATGGGTGAGGAGCGACAAAGGAAACTGTGCAGAAGTTACAATGTGTGTCTTCCTTGATTCTTGGGGCCTGACCCACAATGACCCCCCCCACACACACCTCCCACAGGAGTGGTGGAGGTCAGGATCCCTTCATTTGGGTTTATCAAGGTGTGTAGCAATTGGGGGGGTGTCTAGAGCAAGATTTGTGCCTGGAGGGTAAAGGCTGCATGGGGCTTGCCCCTCGCCTTGGGCCCAGGCTCTCTAAACGTTTGCAGTCAGATGCTCCTGATGGCCCAGGAAGCAGAGCCACTTGTGGGAGGTTCTGTTTCACAGAACCCAGAGCAGCATGGCACAGGCAGTCCTTGACTTACGACCACAACGGAGCCCAGCATTTCTGCTGCGAACGGAATTTGTCCTGCTTTGCCCTTATTAAGGGAGCCTGGTTCCTGATGACTTTGATTATGAGAAGGTCCCAAAAGGGGGGGGGGGTCAAAGGACCCTGGAACTCTGCGACCGTCATAAATAGCAGTCAGTGGCCAAGCGCCGGAGTTGGGATAACACGACCGCAGGGGATGCAGCGACGGCGGTGGAAAACAGCCCTAAGTCACTTGTTTCTCAGGGGAACTCCCAACGGTCACTAAGGGAACTGTTGTAAGTCGAGGCCCACCTGCACCGGTTCCCCCTATGGCCACAACGGGGACCAGCAATTTCCACTCGCCAGGCGAGGCGGTCGTTAAGTGAGCCACCCCAATGTCTCCACGGTCGTTGAGCGAACCGGGCTCTCCCCCTCCCCCCCCCCCCGCGGACTCTCCGCTCACCCTGGAGTAGAGCGCGGCGGCCGCCCGGTGCTGCCCCGCCCGGAATCGCCGGTTCCCCTCCTGCCTGCAGGGCTCGGCCAGCCGGGGCTCCTTCCGCACCGAGAGGCGACGGGACAGGCGGCGCAGGAAGGCCTCCTCTTCGGGGTTCCTGGGGGGAGCGTTGGAGGGTCAGGGCGGGGAAAAGGGGGGCCTGAGGGGAGGCCGCGGGGGTGGGAGGCGAGGGGACGGGGCTCACCGGAGAAGGGGCGCGGCCAGGCGGAGCGTCTCCCGGGGCGACCGCGCGCGGCTTAGTTCCTCCCTCCGCGGCGCCCCCAGAGACCCCCAGAGGCGCCCCGCCCGCGCCCGCCATTCCTCGACCGGCAGCAGCTCCATCCTCCCGGCATGCCCCGCGCGAGGGGGAAGAGGCGGGGCGCGGGGCGCCCGCTCGACCAATCGGGGACGCCGGCGGGCGGCACGTGGCGGCGGGGGCGGGGCGAGGAAGGCGGGCCCCGGCTGAGAGCGAGCGGGAAGAGACCCGGGAGGGAGAGGAGACGGCGGAGGGATGGCGGCGGCGTGGAAGCTGAGCGGGGGCGCCATCGCGGTGAGCGAGCCCGGCCCCGTCCTGGTGGGGGGAGGGAGGGGGGCTCCTGGGCGCTTCCTCCCTCCCCGCTGACCCTCCCTCCCTCTCCCCCCCACAGGCCATGCTGCTGCAGGCGGAGCCGGTGGAGAGGCCGGTGCTGCAGCTGATCGTGAGTAGCCTTGAGGGTCTCGCGCCCCCTCCCTCCCCTCCGGCCTGGCCTTGCAACCAAGCCTCTCGATGGCTCGCAGGCGGGCCTCGACTGATGGCCGCTCGGGTAGTGACCGCTCGACGTCTCAACAACACGGAATAAGTGGCTCCTGGCCGCTTTCCCCCTTCACGGCCCTAGCGGCGGTCCCCACGGTCACGGGATCAAAATTTGGCCTGTACTGAACGACGGTTTCAGGGCACTTTTTGCGACCCTGGGGAAGCCAGGTTCACTTAACCGTGTAACTAAACAACTGCAGCGTTTCACTTTAACAATCCCAGCAACAAAGGTCGTAAAATGAGGCAAAGCTCCCTTACAACAGTCTCGCTTAGCAACGGTAATTTTGTGGCCATAAGCCGAGGACTGGGAGGCAGCCAGAGGGGCCGAGGAGGCGCCTTCCCTGCCACGAAAGGGCTGCCTGGGCTTGGGAAGAGGCAGCAGGACTCTGAGCTGGCTGTGTTCCCCCCCCAGACCATCCGCCCCATCTCTACGGGAAACGGGCCCCCTCGCTACCGGATGCTGATGAGCGACGGCGTCAACACCCTTTCCTGTAAGCACCCAGGTGCCTTCAGGGGCTGTGTGTGTGTGTGTGTGTGTGTGTGTGTTGGGAGAATAGCAGCCTCAGGAGGGGGACAATGACCATATTCCTCAGGAAGATCTCCGGTTCAGCCTGTTCCTTGCACTCCTCCTCCACCTTCCCACTCGGCTGAGGACTCCAGGAAACAGAGGCTCAAAGCACAAAACTTTTCCTAAAGTTCGTAAACTCACGAAGTTTTCACAAAGCACCTTGGATAGATGGGCTAAGGTGGAGGCTCTGTGTGAGCTGCTGCTGCGGGAGTGACTGAGGAGGCCTTGTGGGGCCATGGGAAGAGCTCCAGGAAGAGAAGCCTCAGCCAGAGGCCGGGGCCTGCTCCACAGGGCGGCCCAGTCGGCACCCTAAGGCCCCTGGCACAGAGCAGTCCCCTGCTCCCCGGGACCCCTTCTTGTTCTGGGGCTGCTTCTGAGGGGGCTCAGGGGAAGGGAGGTCTTCAATGTATAGAGCGGCTTCAGTATGATGCCACTTGATTGACAAAACTGGCCCTTCTGATGATTGAGACCTTGCAGTAGCGCCATGAATTGTGTGATCAAATACGGCTTGCAAAATGAAATGCTGATTTGTGCTTCCACCCTGTCTGTTAATCTGGTGATAAGTGAAACGCAGCCAAGCTTTTAAACTTCTCCGTGCCGGGTGAGCAGTTTTAACCTTCTGGCTGTTGATGTCCTGACATCTGCCTGTCTTCCGTTTGCAGCTTTTATGCTGGCCACACAGCTGAACCCTCTAGTGGACGACCAGAGCTTGACTGCCAATGCCATTTGCCAGATTAACCGCTTCATTGTGAACACTCTGAAGGATGGAAGGTAATGGCTGAATCTGGGAAGAAGGAAGAGCCGCTGATTGAAGTGGGGGCCGGGAATGGCTCCTCTGTTTCTCAGATTCTTCTAATGCTTTTGTAAAGTGACAAATGTCCTTATTTTTTCTCTGCCCACGCAAATAGTCAATCATTCCTCACACACAGAGGGTGAGAAAAGAGTGAGGGGGGGCTCTCCCCTGCTTTAGAGGAGGTGCTGCCTTGTGTTATCACAGAATAACAAGCCAGGATTGCCAGGAATTTTGCCACTGAAGCTCCCCAGGGACTCCCGTCTGGTGCCTCCTGTAGGTGAGGAGGCCTAAAGGCAGAAGCTGAAAGAAACAGGGTTGGGCTCGGGCTCAGGCACTCGCTGCAGCTCTGCACAAGCCGGCTGCAAACTGGACTTCAAACGAACTTTGGTCGTAGGAGAGTTGTGCAAGACGCCTGGATCCAGGGCAACAGGAAAGAGGCCACCGGGGGCTCTCTGAGCTTGGATGTGTCCTTGCAGGCGTTTTGCTATCAAAGGAGGGCTCTGATGAGGTTCCTGGTTGGGGGGTGAAACATCTGCAAGAAAACAACCGAGTTCAGAGAGCTCCAAGGACCCCACAAGTGCAGCTCTGGGTACAAACATGCTTTCCTCTATCATCCCAGCTTATAGTTGAATGGGATCCGAGTGGCAGGAGTTGGCCAAGAAAGGAATCGTAGTGGACAGCGCCATGAAAATGCCACCCTGGTGTGCCGCTGCTCCCCAAAAACGCCTCACTCAAGACGTTAGCAAAAGAAAACAGAGAGTCCAATATCCTCACAGCCAACCGGTGGGGAAACACACTTGGCTGGAGACTGGGCTCTACACTTCAGAAGGATGCTTCAGGGGCAGCAAAGATCGTTGCCAGCAGCTCCCTTACAGTGGGTGGGGCTCTTTGGTGTGGAGGCCAGGAGGGGGCAGGCATTTCCCCAGGCCAGCCTCGTGCCAATTGCAGGGCCACTGAGGGGCCCCTCCTGCACCCAGTACCTAGCTAAATGGAGGGGGGGAGTCCAGCGTGGGCGAGACAGAAAGGACCGCCGGGTGGGTTTTCAGTGGAGGGCCGGGCGTGTGAGAATGTGCGCGTGGCCTATCCTTGCCCTCTGGGGCAGGGCTGTGAGCTTCCCCACTGGCCACTGGGGCCCAGGCGGCCGAGGCAGGGCCACCGGGTCCTCACGCTCCCTGGTCGCAGGTTCATTGCATGAAAGCGGCAGTTCTGGGCAGGCATCCTCTCCGCCTGCCCTCTTATGCACAGCCGGTGCTTCGAGTCCAGCCCTTTTCTGGAGCCTGGCAGGTTTGGTCAGCAGCCACATTTGAGGGATGGAAACGGAGCGATTTCCGCTTGGCACCTTTCCTGGCTCAGGGCAGACCAGGAGGGGGCTTGAGGAGGCAACAGCCAGGCACAGAAGGGAAAGGGTCACCGCGGCCCTTGAGAGGCTCCGGCCTCTGTCCGGCAGGCCCTCCAACGGCAAAGAGAGGGAGGGGTGGGGGGTGGCTGTCAAAGCATTGTGACAGGTAGTCCTCAACTTACAATCGTTCATTTAGTGACATTCGTGGCACTGGAAAAGTGACTTTATGACCGTTGCAGCCTCCCCATAGGGTCGCAGGGTCAAAACTCAGGCGCTTGGCCACTGACACAAGTTTATGACAGTCGGCATGTCCCGGGGTCATGGGACCTGACAAGGGAGAGCCAGATTCACTCCATAGAGTTGCTAGTTCAGCAGCTGCAATGGCCGGCTTAATCACTGTGGCGAGGAAGCCCCTCAAATGGGGCAACCTTCACAACCATCTCGCTTAGCAACAGAAAGGTTGGCCCCAGTTGTGGCCGGGAGGTGAGGACCGCTTGTGCAGGCTGCAGCTCGAAGGCTCTCACTCTCACTGGTGCTCAAGAGCTCAGCCTGGCTCTTCCTGCAGGAGAGATCTGCCCTTCAGGGGCTTGTGACAGCCAATCTGGCCACCTGGACCCTTCCTGGCCCTCTGTGCTACTTTGCTGGGCGGCCTACCTGCCTGCTGGCCCTTCCTGGATGTGTCCGGGGTCCCTCCTGGTCTCCTTCGGTGCCTTTCGGGTGGGCTGGCTGTTCTGGGCTCTGCGCCCCCCTGGCCTTGTGCCCGGCCTGGAAAGCACCATGGGGAGGGTACAGAAGCTCGGCTGCAGGCCTTCTTTGGCCGGGAGCTCGGCCTGCTTCAGCCATTGCTCCATCTGGGCTCCCTTTTGGCTGTCGATGAGAGGGTCGGCTCTTACTAGTAAAATAGAAGAGGCAAACAAGCCACGATCCGGGCTTTGGAGAGCAGGCAGAGGAGACCGTTTCCAGCCAATGGAAAGAGGGTTAGAGGGCGACCCAGGGTCTTTGGCAAACCCAGCAGGCCCCCGGAGCCGACTCATGTTTGCCTTTGCAGGCGAGTGGTGGTCCTGATGGAAATGGAGGTTCTGCGGCCGGGTCATGCCGTCCCTGCCAAGATTGGCAATCCGGTGCCCTACACTGAAGGTAAAGCCCCTTCCTTCCCTAGTGGGCCCTTGGCAGCTGCCCTCTTTGGACCTGGCTTCGTCATGGCCGCTTTTCTGTTGATGCTCTTGGGTGAACTTCATCGGAGTGTATTCAGCGGCCGGGGTGGCTGGGTGGAGATCAGCATGGAATCACAAAGCCCAGCAGGAGCAGCTGCACATGGCATTCCCGGGCTTGGAACAGCAGGGGAGGGACCGACAATGATTTGTGGCTGGGCCACGGAGGAGGGGGGAGCCCTGGGCATAGATGAGCGTTGCCTGGGGGCGAGGCGATCTGGTGCTCTGGGTTTCCGATGGTCTCTCTTCCCTGGGGTTGCTTCCCCCCCCCCCCCCCCAAGGGCTGCCTCCAGCCTTTCCCAGGAGCTGTGGAAAGTGTTTGGGGCACACGGAAGCCTGTCACCCCCTGAGCCAGAGGGCCCCGATTCCTTTTAACTCTCTGGCACCCCCCTTGCCAGCGGTTCCCTGAAGCAGCGGCCTAGAAGAGGGAAGGCGCTCCTCTCCCCCTCCCCCCAAGAGAAAGTTCCTGGAAGAGCAGGGCTGCTTGACCCCACTGGGGAGGCGAGAGCGGAGCGGAGCTTTATTCAGGTCTCCTGTTTGCCTGAGCCACATTTGGGTCCAGCTGCCTTTGTGCCTCCTCTGTTGCCCAGCCCCATTGCAGGAAAGGGGCCCAGGACGGAGCGCTCTTCCTGCCTCCCAGAAGCCAGCAGGGGGCTCCAAGTAGGTCTGCCTTGGTCCCTTGAGCTGAAGCCCTTCTGGGATCACTGACCCCAGTCGTGGCATTGGCCTTGGGGCTACAACTCCCCACATTCCCCTTTCTCCAATTCCCCAGGGAGGCAAGTGGTTTGTGTTGTGATTCTCCCGGCTGGAGAGGGGGAGAGACCTGCCTGCTGACTCCTCACTCAGGCTGGCAGAGACGGCACTAAGCGGAACCCACCCAGGACTGCCCAGCCGAGCCCCCCTCTCCCCTCCAGGCTTTGGCAGAGTCACTCCCTCCGGCCTTGGCCTGGAAACCGGAGGTGGACCCGCCCCACAGCAGCTCAGTGGCCTCTGTGGCTCTCAGGAATTAATTCCCCTTTTTCCAAAAGGCCCTTTTTTCCTCCTCGGAGTTAACTACTTCCCTTCTTAAAGGGCAGATCCCAAAGCATCCCCTTCAAGTGCCTCCCTTTGATGATACCTTACCCACCAGCCAATCGAGCTGATCCGCTTTGAGTCGCAAACGCTCTGAAGATGCCCCCACCCATCTGCATTTCAGAAGAGTGGGACGCGCAGGGGAGGGGTCCCCCCCTCTGTCAGGAGGGACACGGCTGCTGTCTCTGAGAGGGCCCGGAGCTCTTTGGGCGGATCTCCCTGGGGCTGGGGCTGGAGGGCGGTTGGAAAACACCCGTCATGCATATAAATACACACAGCGGGTGAGGAGGGGCTGCCTAAGGAAGGCTGACCGATGGGGCCCCTGGGAGAGGCTTTCCACTCGGGGCCCCCAGAGGGTGGGACGGGCACAGCGCCAGCGAGAAGCACTGGCTGCAGAAATAGCTCCACTTAGGTCGCCTGGCACCTTTAGGGCTGCGTCAGCTCCTGTTTGAGCAGCAATGAATCTGCCTGCTTCGTGCTCTTCTTCTCCAGCGCCTTGAGTGTCAGGCCTGCAAGGGCGGGAGGCACATTCAGAGGGAAATCAATGGCAGTGGGGGGGAACACAAGCCTTCAGAGGGCTGCACACCGGCTCTTCCCGATTGTCCTGGGGGGGGGCAGCCTGGGTTTCCCACAAGGCTTGGCTCCCCTGGGGGCTCCTGCCTGGTGCTCAGAGCAGCTCAGGAGCCCCCAGGTAACGCCTTGCCTGGGGAGCGTCGGGGGGGACATTGGGCTCAACCAACCAATTCTCCGTTCTGGGGGAGGCAGGCCATGTGATGGGAGAGGGAAGCCCATCATCGCAGCAGCTGATGGGGGTTGGGGAGGCCGGCGTGCTTGGATGGGGCCTGAGGGGGGCTCCCCCTTCTGCCCCAGCTCTTGAGTCAAGGGCTGACCCTGCCCTCTGCTGTCCCACTTACCCAAAGCTGGAGTGGCAGCCCCTCCTTTCCAGGCAGCTCTTGCTAGCCTCGGCCACCGGCCACCGTGGCTGCTGGGGCTGGAGACGACAGACGCAGGCGAAGAGGCTGGGGTGCAGGTCAAGGGGCCAGCCGGCTGGAGCGAGCGGGTGTTTTCCTCTGACCCAGGCAGCAGACCCTCCCCCCCCCAGGCATCTGCCTCAGTCCCTGCAGCCCCCAGACCGGATGGGGGAGAGGTGCTAAATTGGAATGGGCTACAATTGAGAAAACGAAGCCCCCCCTCTCCCCCCCCCCAGCTTTGTGGTTTGGAGCTTCCCTTCTCTGCTTCCCCCGTTCATCCCAGTCTTGAAATCCACTTGCTCACTCAGCCCAAGGAGGTCCTGGGTCCAGCTCCCCCTGGGCTGCCCGGGAGTCTCTCTTCTCCTGCAGGGACGTGAGAGAGGATGGCTTTCATGGGATCCCGTGGGGATCCGTCTGCAGACCCTGAACTCTCCTGAGTGGGGGCCACAGATTTCCGCCCCCCATCCGGGACGTTGGCTCACCCCCTCCTTATTTCAGTGGAGTTGATGCCCCTAGGCACCTTTGCTCTGAGGGGGGCAGAGAGGGCAGCGGGGGGGGGCTGGACTGAGATGCAGTGGGGGCCTCTGCTGGCCTTTGAGCGCTGGGCCACTCCCGCCTCACAGATGTCTCCTCCTCCCCCAACAGGAACTGGGCAAGGAGAGAGGCAGCCCTCGGCCCCCAGCACAGCAACAAGCCCTTTCCAGAGCAAGCCAGCGGGGCTCCAGAGCGGGGCTCCGGATGCAGGTAAGGGGTGGTGGACGAGCCTTTTGCGGGAGGCAGCAGGTTGCTTCTCTTCAGCTCTGCTTCTCTGCAAACCCAGGGCGGGACATCTGGCTGCAGCCTCTTTCTGGCCCCTCAGAAGCCCCCTTCCTCTTCCGCCGCCCCCCCCCCTCCCCCGGGTGAAATAAGTGGCTGTGGCGGGCAGGAGCCCTGCTGGAAGGGCTGCCCTTTGGGGGCCAGAATCCCGCTGCCCAGGGAAATGGACCTCCGTTTCTGTCTCTGGGCCCCAAAAGGAAGCCCCCAGGCAGCCAGAAGACTTTGGGGAGGGCGGGAGCTGCTTCTACGGCCTTGGTTGGCTGCGAGTTTGGGGTGTGTCTGGATGGCCAGGAGGGCCACTGGTTGGGCTCTCTCTGTTAGCAAGCAGGGGGTGCCCAGCTGGAAAGGGAAGCCGGCAGGGACTGAAACCGAGCAAATGGTCTTTCAGCCCTGTCAGGTTACAGCAGAGCTTCATTCATAGTGAGGGATCCCCTCGTCTCCAGGGCTGGCAGACGATTATCGCAGGCGGGGAGGTTAATTGCTGCTCAAGGGGTAAAACCTGCCCGGCCTCGGCAGGGAACCGACAGCTTCATTCTTTTCAGGGAGGCCCCTCCCTCCTTCCTTCCTCCCTTCCTTTCTTCCCACACCGCCTGGAGGAGGAAACTCTCGGGGAGGCTGTGGAGAAGGAACCGGCCATTTTGTGTCCCCTGTGTAGTGACAGGCTCCAGCGAGGTTCCCCAAAGGGCCTGAGGCCTTTGCAGGCGGAGTGGGGGGGGGGCTGCTTCCCTTGGGGAGCAGGGAAGGGCCTAGGCCAGAAACGGAGGCCTGTTTCCTGAGGGAGCCTTCCTTCCCAGCCCCTCGCGCAGAGGGAGGGGGGCGGCCTTGGCTCTCCCTTGGTGCTGGGGCCTGCGGGGAGGCCGTTGCTGGCCCCAGGAGGACTCCACCCAAAGCGCCCGCCAGTCCCGGCTCTCTGCCCTTCCCCCAGGAGCTGGTCCTTGGGCGGCCCCAGGGCTTCAGGGGCTGGCTGCAGCCCAGGGGCCAGTGATGACGTGGGCAGCTTCTTTGTTTCACCCCAGGGTCTTTGGCGAAGGCTTGTCCCGGCCCTTCCAAACGGCTGGGGAACGCAGGGAGCTCCGGCATTCTTAGCACTCCGGGGGGCTCTCAGGTCAAAGTGGTGCCCATCGCCAGCTTGAACCCTTACCAGTCCAAGTAAGTGGAAGGCTGCCACGGCCGCTGGCCCTCCCACCACCCCTTCCTTCCCAGGGCCTGGCAGGGGTGGTGGGATGATGCCCTGCAGTGGTGGGGGGGGGGGAGGGTGTTGCTGTTGTGTGGCAAAGGGGCTGGCTTTGAGTTGTGGCCTGTCTGGGGCTCCCCAGCGGGTGTGTCTGCCTGGCCTTGCTCGTCCAAAGGCCTCTCTGGCTCCTGCTTCCTCCCGAGGCTCCCTGGCATTTCCCGAAGCCGAGGTGCAGCGATGGGACCAAACGGGGGGGGGGGGGGGCAGGAGTGAGGAACGGGAGCCAGTGCCCCCACCCCGCCCCTTGGGGCTCTGGGCCTCCCCTCTGAGGATGGAAGGGGACAATTCAACAAGCACAGGGAATCCTGGGCGACGGTAATAAAGTCAACCCAGAAATACAAGAGGTTCAACCCAACGTGGTCACCAATAACACACAAGCCCCCGAGTTGCCCTAAAGCCCCTGCGGAGGATAAGGGCCAGCCTGCAGTCCCTCTGGGCTGGCTCCTCGGGTGCGTTTCCCGGGGTGGGGTGGGGTCTGGCCTCCCAGAGGAGTCGCTGGCAGGGCCGAGATCAGCTCCCTCCGTCCACTGTCTTTCCAGGTGGACCATTTGTGCCCGGGTGACCCAGAAGGGCCAGATCCGCACCTGGAGCAACTCCCGGGGCGAAGGAAAGCTCTTCTCCATAGAGATTGTGGACGAGAGCGTAAGTGCAGGGCTTGCCTGGCTGCCTCCTTCGGAAAGGCCCCGGCGGCCACTCTGGGAACGCGGAGAATCACGGGCTATGGGCAGGACCAGCTGCCGTGCCCTCCTCCCCAGGGGCCTCGGCTTGTCGCCTGGGCAGAGGCCTTGACTGGGGCCCGGGAGGAGGGGCTGGGGGCTTGGGCTGACTGCCCTCAGCTGATGCAGCTGTCCTACTTCCTCCTCGCAGTAGCGAGAAAGACTCGGCCGCCTCCGACTTCCCTTGGCTCCCTCCCGCTGCCTCAGGTGTGCTCCGTTTGCAGGAGTGCTGGCCATGCTCACCCGCTGCTGCTGCCTGTGCAAAGGGCAGCCCTCGCTCACCCACCACTTCCAAATGGCTCAAGGCCTGGCGGGTTGGGGTCCCCTGCCCTCCAGGTGGCTTGGCCGAGCGGGATTGGCCCAGACTGGGGAAGAAGAGGTCTTTGGGAGCCTCTCGAGGGGGAAGGGAGGGAAGCCGCTTCCCCTGCCGGCTTGTGTGGGGAGCTCCAGGCCGTGCAAGGGTGGTGGGGGCAGGCCTGGAAGGGGCGATTCCACACTCCCAGCAGGGCTCCTTCCCTTCCTGCGGCTACGGCTGCTGCTGCCGGGACTTTGACTGGTGGCCTTTCTGGCCGTTTTAATCCTCCTCCCGCATCAACATCTTAGCTGGTGGACTTGAGCTCTGCTTCTAATCACCGTTTCAGGGAGGGCTTGTCCCAACACTCGGCGCCTCTGCCGCTCCTCCCGGTGGGGGTGCCGTCCCGACTCCTGGAGCAGGAGGGAGGCAGGTGCGCCCGGCTGGCGGGCAGAGCTTCCTGGGGGGCTTGAATTTGGGGGCAAGAATGCCGCTGGATCAGCGTTTGGCTAAGAGGCTCCTTCCCTTGATAGTGTGCATTTTCTCCCTTTGATTTTGAGGCTCTTGGCTGGCGTGTGGTAACGGCCCACGGCACAGCCACGGTTCTGGCTCCGTGGGCGGCGTGGGCTGCTGACGTCTTGTGGCTTCCATTCCACTCCTGGTGTGGGCCGGTGGTTCCGCTGGGCGAGGGTCCCCAGGGACCTCAGCAGCCCAGGCCCCCCCACGCTTCTCTTTGACTGGATCCCCGCCGACAGGCTGCCCATCGGGATGGGGGGCGAGGCTCCTGCTGGGATGAGTGGCCTCCCTGTCCAGAGGCCCTTCCTGAGCCGCCTTCTGCATGTCGGCTCTTTCCCTTCCCCAGGGGGAGATCCGAGCGACGGCCTTCAATGACCAGGTGGACAAGTTTTTCCCTCTCCTGGAGTTGAACAAGGTACCGTGGGTGTGGGTGTGCGTGTGCCTGCCTGGCTCAGCGGAGCAGCAGACGCTGTCCATGGGGGCCAACCTGCTCAGCCTCCCTTCGAGGTTCAGCCAAGGCCCCCTCCTCTGCGCCCCAGGTCTACTACTTCTCCAAGGGCAGCCTGAAGACGGCCAACAAGCAGTACTCCTCCGTGAAGAACGACTATGAGATCACCTTCTCCAACGAGACATCCGTCGTTCCCTGTGAGGACGCCGAGCACCTGCCCTCAGTGCAGTTCGACTTCGTGGCCATCGGGGACCTGGAAAGCGTCAGCAAGGACTCCCTCGTGGGTGAGCCAGAGCGGGCAGGGCCCCTCGCTTGCCAGCCGGGCCCCGTGGCCGTGGGCACAAGCACAGGGGCCCAATGGGGCCATCCGCCTTTGCCCTGGGGGACTGCAGGGAGACTGCGTGGCCCCGTTAACAGCCGCGGTGGCAGAAGGGCCCCCAGGGAGCTCTGCTGCCCCAGGGAGCTCCCCCTCAGGGACCAGGCGCCCAGGGAGGCTGCAGCCCAGGGGCCTCCGAGGGCGGTGGCCCTCCCCACCCCCCACGGTGTCCCCTGGCCTCCCCTTTGGCCAGGGGAGCCGCCCTCCTTTTCAGCTGAGGAGGGGAGGGGCTCCAGGAGGTTTGCCCCTCCAGCCTGGCCTGTTTCCCCAGATGTGATTGGGGTCTGCAAGAGCTACGAGGACACGCAGAAGGTCACCATCAAGTCTTCCAACCGGGAGGTCTTCAAGAGGGAGCTGCACCTGCTGGACATGTCGGGCAAGACCGTGACGGTCACTCTCTGGGGTGTGGACGTAAGTAGGGGGGCAGCTGGGGCGCCTGGGCCGGGCTTAGGGGCTCCCGTCCCAAGGGAGGGAGGAGGCCGGGTCTCTGCAGGGGGGCCGGGGGGGGCCTTTGACATCCACATTCTTCTTGGCCTTTGAAGGGCATCCCTGTTTCCTGGCCTGAGCCCCCCCCATCCCCCCTCCTCCTGCCCTGACCTCCGTCCATGCTGTTTCCCGGCTTTGCAGGCGGAGAAGTTCGATGGTTCTCGGCAGCCGGTGGTGGCCATCCGGGGGGCCCGAGTCTCGGATTTTGGCGGGCGGAGTCTCTCTGTGGTTTCCTCCAGCACCCTCCTGGTGAACCCCGACTGCCCACAGGCCTTCAAGCTGCGGGGCTGGTGAGTCTGCTCTGTCTTCTCTGTCCTTGGCCGGATCCAGCCTGCCAGGGCCGAGGGACAAGGCCTCCCTCTGCAGAACGGTCTCCGGGGCAGAGCCGGGCGAGGAGGAGGGGGCCCCTTCACGATGGGTGGGTTGGAGGAGGCAGCCTGGAGAGCCCCCCCGGCTTCTCTCTGCTGCCCTTGGGGGCCTCTCCCCCCTTTAACAGGGCCCAGAATCACGGGCGGGGAGGTCCGTCTCCAGGGGCCCTTTCCTTGCCTTCCCCGAGAACAGCTCTGCCCTCCTGGGCGGTTCCCAGCCCATGCGAAGAGGCTGACCAGCCAGGGGTGGCAGTGCGAGTCCAGCCGTTCAGTGGTTGAGAAGCGACTGATGGGATGTCTGACCCTCCTCTGCCCCCCCACCGCCCCCCGAGGGGCAGGCGGTCGTTCTGGGCTGCTGCTTCTTTGGCGTGGCGCAAGGGAGGCAAGGGACCGAGGGGGCTTCCCCGGAGGGGGGCACCATCCCCCATGGCAGCCCTCCTTGCTCTCTTCAGGGGCATCTGCATGGCCAGTCCCCCCTCCCGGACTAATCAGCAATTGGTCCTGGCACAGAGCCCAGGGAGGGCAAAGGGGGGCCAGAGGAAGGAGCTGGAAGGCAACTTGGGAGGGGCCAGGCCTCCCCTCCAGCTGCAGGCGGCCTCCCTTGGCATGGGGGGCTTGATTCTTCCCACTTGGGTGGGGGGGCAGCTTAAAGAGGGTTCTGGAAGCAGAGGCCCTCCCCCTCGCTCCTCTGCACCAAAGAGACCTCTCTGTCCACCCATGGGCTCCGGTGGAAGGAGCAGCCTTTCCCTTCCGCCTGGCTCACTCCCACCCAAGCAGGCGCTTCTGCCTCCTCAGTCCCCCCCAATTGGCCTGGAGGCCCCGGGGACCCTCTGTGTGCCCCCCCATCAACAGCCCTCCCAGCTGGGGCTGAGCTGCTGGCCTCTTCCTGGTCCTCTGCCTGCCTCCCCTGCAAGCGGGTCGGGGGGCCCATTGAGGGCTGGCTGTGGAAGGCGAGGCCGGCTCCTGCTGGCTTGGGCCGGGCTGGTTCTTCCCAGGTTGCCCTGCGTGAGGGTCCCCCTACCTTCCCTCCGGGGGTTGTGAAATGGCACTAAGGGGAGCCGATCCTGCCGGGCTCTTTGGGCTCCTTGGCAAAAGCCCTTTTCCTTTCAGGTTTGACTCGGACGGGCAGCACCTGGAGTCCGTCTCCATCTCTTCGGGACGGGGGGGACTGGCGGCAGGGGGCGGCAACCCCAACTGGAAGACCCTGCAAGAGGCCAAGTCGGAGAACCTGGGCCAAGGAGACAAGGTGAGAAGGGAGGGGGAGGAGCCCCCGCAGCCCTTGGGGAGCTGGCTTCAGAGCCCAGCCCAGTGCGCGCACACACACACACCCCCGGGGCCAGGAAGGAGCGCCCACTGCGCTGTCTATTTGCTCATCCAATCTGTTCTCAATACCTTACAATAAGTTAGAAGATCCATTCGGACTTAGGCTAAGGGGAGCAGTTGTTAACTGAGTTTTGCCCCATTTATTTTTGGCCACCGTTGTTAAGGGAATCGCGGGGCTGTTCATCAAATCCAGCTTCCTTCATTGAAACAGTCCAGGGCTCCCTGCCTAATAAGCAGGGGGCTGGTCTAGAAGACCTCTGGGGACCCTCCGACTGTCATTCTATTCTATTCTGCCGGGAAGGCTGCCTAGGGCATCCCGTGACCCAGATGGGGCCCCGTGACCGTCATAACTGCAGGCCACTTTGCGACCGTAGGCAGGAAAACTGGTTGTGAGCCACTTTTTCCACTGCCGTTGTAACTGTGAGTGGCTGTAAGTAGAGGACTGACTGCGTTTTGTGGTTCTTCGTGCCACGGGTGGCTGGCAGCACGTGGCCTCCTGGGCAGGGTCAGGGCGGGTGGAGGGACCGCAGGGCGGGCCCAGGTGCAGCCCCCTCACGCTCCTCCCCCCTTTGCAGGCCGACTACTTCAGCTGCGTGGGCACGGTGGTCTACCTGCGCAAGGAGAACTGCATGTACCAGGCCTGCCCCACCCAGGACTGCAATAAGAAGTTGATTGACGAGCAGAACGGCCTCTTCCGCTGTGAGAAGTGTGACCGGGAGTTCCCCAACTTCAAGTACCGCATGATCCTGTCGGTGAGCCTGGGGCCCCGGAAGGCCTTTCCCGGCCAGGAGGGCAGCGAGAGAGGGGGGTCTGCTCAGCCTTGAGGGGCGACAGCCCCCACCCGACCCCATGGGGGAGCCTGGGAGGAGTCCTTTATGCGCCCCCATCCCGGGCAGACCAGAGGCCTGGCGTGAGAGCAACCCAGGGGTGAAAGTCCCTCACCTGGGAGACCCCCAAATCAAACAGGGGGCCTGGCTTTGTAGTGGCGCTTGTGAAAAAGGCCTTGGGGTCATGGAATAGGAAGGAACCCAGAGGTCATCTGGTCCAGCCTGGGATCTCCTAGAGCACCTTGGGCAGGTGGCCATCGAGCCTGTCTCCCAAGGAGAATTCCCCCTGTCAAGTGGCAGTTTGTTCCACCGGCTGATGGCATGCTGCCTTGTAGACTTAATCTGGCGACTGAGAGCAAGTCCGGCCCCCTTCTGTGGGTCCCCCAGGGAAGGCCGGAGGCTGCTCTTGGGGGGGCTGCCCGCTGGCCGAGCCTGGCGTGTGACAGGGCTGCAGAAAAGCCGCTTTTGGGCTTCCCTGGGCAGGAGTGGAGTTTCCGGGGAGGGAGAGAAGCCCGGTTCACGGGACCCCAACTTAAGAAGTTGCCCCCCAAACACAGCTCCGTGAGAAGCAGCAAGAGCGGTCAAGGGAATGGCCAGCTGGGAGGGGGGAGGTCCGGAGAAGCCTCCCTGTGTGGGGTCCTGGTTGCAGAGGGATCCGGTCTGTCCCGCCTTGCCGCCCCCCCCCCTGGCCCCCCCCCACAATCGGGTCCAGATCCCGGGTGCCAGGTCTGTAGCATCCCCCACTCCCTCGGGGACAGTCCTGGGCGCCCCTCCTTCTGGCTGAGCTCTCGGCAGCCGCTTCTCAACCTTCTGGCAGCCCTTTGCCCGGCCTCACAGATGAGGGCCAGGAGGTTGCGCCCCAAAGGCGAGTGAATGGGTGGCCCCCCTCTCCACCCCAAGGGACCCTTGGTTGGACCACTGGCTGGGGAAGAAGGTGGAGAGGTCCTTCCCCTAGACTCTCCCAGGCCCTGGACTGCTCCTGCCCTCTCTTGCTGCCCGCTGCTGGCACCCTCCAGACCTGGGCAGAGAAGCCCACCCGGGTTCCACCCACACACTGAGGGCAGCCAAGGGAGGGGAGTGCCCCCCACTTCCTCTTTGGGGCCACCACTTGTGTCCCTCCCCCCCTCGCTCCCTGCCTGGGTCTCCGGAGGAGGAGGGGGCTCTGTGCAGGAGGCCTGCTGGGCGTTTGGCTCGGAGGGCTGGAGTTCTCTCCTTCCTCCCGCAGGCCAACATTGCAGACTTCCAGGACAACCAGTGGGTGACCTGCTTCCAGGAGTCTGCGGAGGCCATCCTGGGGCAGAACGCGGCCTATCTGGGGGAGCTGAAGGAGAAGGTGGGTGGGGGTTGGCCTGAGCCCTTCACCAGGGAGGCACCCTGGAGACCCAGCTCTGCCGGGTCAGGCCTCGGTTTCCCTCCTCACCAACCAGAAGGCGGTTCATTCCTGGGGAGCCTCCCGAGCCCCCTGTGTTGCCACTGCTTCCGTGGGCGGCTTCCTTCGTGGGCCCCGAGGGGTTCTGGGCCAGAATCTCCCTTTCTTTATGGCAGTTTGCAGCCTCACAAGGGCTGCCGGCCTCTTCCTGGCCTTGCTCAGGGGCTCTCCTGGCATAAGGAGGACATTTGACCCCTGGGCTGCTCCCTCAATGTCCCCAACATTTTTAGGCGTTTGCCAGCAGCTGGCACAGTTGGGCCCCTGGCAGCCTCCCCCTGCACCCCCACCCTGCACAAAATGCTCTTTCCCAGAAGGAAGGGGCCTCCTCAGACCGAGAGGGGGGTCTGCTTCCTCCCTGCCCATTGTGGGGGAGGACTGAGCCATGGCAAGCCGGGCGGAGGGGCTGCCCTCCCTGCGATGCCCGTGGGAGCCAGAGCGCCTCCGTCCTGAGGGCACAGAAGGCTCCGGCCAGCTGGAAGGGCTGACGGGGGGGGGGGCTTTGCTCTCCTGCCCAGAACGAGCACGCCTTTGACGAGGTCATCCAGAGCGCCAACTTCACCTCCCACGAATTCCGGATCCGAGTCAAGCTGGAGACGTTCAATGTGAGAGAACTGGGGGGGGTCACCGTCCTGGGGGCTGCTGGGCTGGAGGGGCCTCTGCCTCCTTGTGCAGCTGCGACTTGCTTGGGAAAACAGCCCCAGCCCCCCTGTGGCTTAAAGCGCCTGCGGCATTCCGGGCCGGAGGGGGGCTTCCCCAGATGGGTCTGGATCCCTCCAGGGGCTCTCCTGCTCCAGGCCAGGGCTTTGGGGCATCCCCAGGGACTGCAGTAGGGCGAGCTGTGGGGCTGCTGGGTTTCTGGGCTCAAGTGGTGGGGGGGCTGTCCAGAGCAGAGACCGGACCAGAACCTCTTGTGCTGTGGGCACTGGAGAGACTGCAGGCCATCGGGGGCCCCGGGACAGGTGGGGTGGCTGAGCAGCTGGCTTCGCGTATCTGTGGGGGGGAGCAGGGTTGGGGGCCAGGCTGCTGGAGCCTCCTGCTTCTCAGCACGAGGGTCCGTCTTCTTGAATGCCCGGGACTCCAAAGCCTATGGGGCAGCAGTGCCTGCTGAGTTGCCTCCTCTCTTTGCCAGGACGAGTCGCGCCTGAAGGCCACGGCCGTGGAGGTGAAGCCCATCAACCACAAGGAATACTGCCAGCGGCTGATCTTGAACATCCGCAGGAACGCCGCCCGGCTCGGCTGAGCCCCACGGAGCAGAGCCGGAGGTCGGCCGGGCCCCCTCCCCTCCCCTGTTGCTCTGCAGCCCCCGGGGGCCCTTCCTGGCCCCCTTCCCCATAAGAGATGGGGCAGCCCAGACGGCCTTTAGTTCTTCACCTCCGTTAATGCCACTTGCTTGGGCTGCCCACTGCAGTGTCTTCCCTCCTTGTTTCCCTCCTTTGGTATTTTTATGCAGAGAAAATTTAAGTATTTTTCCTGATAGAAACAAATTGGGACGTGGCTGCAGGTGCCCCATTTCCTTTCCTTTCTTAATAAAGAGTGTTTAATTTTGGGCGTTTTCTGAGTTCTCTTTATGCAAACGCCAGTAGTTTCTCATTATTGGAAAGCAATTCATTAGTTTCCATAATGGATTCTCACTTGGGGGGCGGCTGAGCCCAGGCTGGCAGGTGGTGAGAGGGGGCTATAGATGGGGGAGGGGGCTTCTCTGGAGGGCCCTTGCCCTGCCCGTTGTGCCCAGCGGCTCCTGTGCTCGGCTCTCCTGGCCAAGAGTCTCTCTGACCCTGCTCAAAAGGGGCTGGCCAGAAACGGGGCTTCCAAGACTTACCCCCATGGGGTGGGGGTCCTCAGCTGTCCTCTAGGTGGAGGGAGGGGAGGCAGCCTGGGGCCCTGTGGAGTTTATACACCCACCCACATGAATTGGCCTGAAAGCATCCGGTAGCAATTTTCTTCCAGCCGGGATCCGTGTTAGGGGGCCACGTAGACTCACCAGCCTTCTTCTGACCGGGAACTCTCCCCGCCCAACTGGGCGCTTCCATGGCCAGCACGGAGGCGGGGGGGGGGGGGGGGGGGAGTAAGGGGGGGTGTCAGGGCTGCTCTGCCTTCCCCGAAGGCCCCAGGTACCCATCGCCGGGGCTAAAGCCGCCCTGCAGCTACTGGTCCCCCGTTTCGGACTCTGGATAATACATTATCGATCCGTGTATTTAATACACTAATGAAACAGGCAAATATCGACAATGTAATTAATACACTCCAGGAAAGGAGCTTGCAGGAGGCGGCCGTATTGACCGCTGGCTCGCTGCCCAACCCGGCTGCCTCCTTTGCAAGGCGGGGGGGCTGCCCTGCCCCCAGGGCCCTTCGGGGAGCGTCGCTGGGCTCCTTGGGCCCCCCGCCTTTGGGGCCGTGGGCTCAGCCCCCTTTCTTGGCTGGGGGGGGCGGGGGCTGCTGCGTCTGCCCCGAAGGAGGGGCAACGGCAGGAGCCCTGCTGCTGCCCCGAAGGGAGAGGCCGGGCGGAGGGTGCCCGCTTCCCCACCGCCGTTTGGGCGTCTCCCGCGAGGGGAGCGGCCTTCTTCCCCGGAGAGGCCTCGCTTTGCCCGGGTGCCCCGAGCCAGAGCTGCCATGGCGACGGTGGAAACTTCCGGAGTGAGGCTCGGCCCGGACTCCGACTCCGCCCGGGGAGAAAGAGCGGTTAGTCGCGGGCTGCCAATTGGCCGGCCTCCCCATTCCCCTCAGCCGCTGCTTCACCCCCCTCCCCTCCGAGCGGGCCGGTGTCCGCGGGAGGCGCCTGAGGGCGGAGGAGCTTCCCCGGGCGCGCCGCCCTCCCCTCGCCCCCGCGGGAGGCGTCCGGAGCGGGGCGGCGGAATGAACGGGGTGGGTGGGCGTCCCGCTCCTCGGCCGCCGGGGCGGCTAATGAGCCCATCTGTCTCCCTGAGGCCTCCCCCTAAAAACTCCAGCCCATATTTCCCTAATAAAATGGATCCATTTTCTGCGCGTGGCGTCCTGGCCTGTTTTACGGCATCCTATTAAAATGATAAGCAGCCCCAGGGAAGGCAGGAGATGAAAGGGAGGCCGGGGCGGGGGGGGGGACGACGCGGCCGAGACTGCAAGCCCCCCAGGGGCACCGAAGGCAGCTGGGAGGGTCGGGGGCCGCCATGTGCTCCCACCCCCTGCCTCTGGGCCCCGTTGCTGCCCAGCATGCCGGAGGCTCCCCACTCTCCAGGCTGGGAAAGGCACCTGTCGGGGGGCTGGGGATCCGGGGCCCCGCTCTGTTGGGTCACACTGGGCACAAGCCAAGGCCGGCTAGGCTGCCCGCTTCCCCAGCCGCCTCAGTCTGGAAATGGGGCCCCGGCCTGTTTAACTGCCGAATGAGGGATGCCGCCCCAAATTATACCCCACCCCCCACCCTTCCCAGACAGTCCCACCCCGCAGGGCCTCATCGCGCCCTCCGCTAATGCTTGGCCCAGGGAAGCGGCGGCAACCAAGGGCTGGAGTCAACCTGGAGCGCTCCGGGACAAACGGCGGCCGGCTGGTCCCCAACAGGTCCTGCTGTCCTGTGGCTTCGGCCAGGCCCAAAGAGGAGGATGCAGCCCTGCAGTGAAGGAGCCATAGCACTGATGATGTTGCCTGGTCTGGTAAAGAAATGTCTTCAAGACAACAACCAAACTCAGGCAGCACCGAGGACCCCACAGCTTTATTGGATCCAGAGCACCTGCAGCCCCACAGAAGCCACCTGCTTGGACAGAACACCCCCCTCCCTCCCTTGACTGGGTGTCCCTAACTTCCCTCCCACCCACCCAGGATCAAGACCGGAAGGGGCTGCAGACCAGGTGACCGGCCGCCTCCAGCCTGGTGGCAATGGGAGTCCCAGAAAACCAACTGGGACCAGGCCCACTCACGGCCTCCCTGTCCCCTTCCCATGGGGCGCAGGGAGATACCCCGCCAGAAGGCCCAGGGCCACAGCCTTCCTGCTTTCTGGGCAGGACTGAAGGGTCCTGAAGCAAGGCAGAGTTTTTGAGGAGTGGGACAGCTGAGATGGGGGAGGAGGGAGAGCTTTGCTGCTGTAAGACCCTTCTGGTTTCTTTCCAGGTGCAATTCAAGGTCAAGGCCTGGCAGGGCCCAGGGCCAGGTTGTCTGTGGGACCCCCTTCCCCAAGGACACCTACCCTACCCTGTCAGGCAGGTGGGCAAACACATCTGGTTCCTTCCCCTAAATATTGCCATCTGGTGGCAGCTAGGAAGCCTGCCCTTACCTGCCAGCCCTGGAACGCCTCCCCCTCTCGCTACTCCCTCCTCCTTGGCCTTCCGTCCAGTTCTGAAGACCTGGCTTTCCCCTCCAAGCACTGGGATAAGATGAGATGACTGGAAATCCGAAGTATGACTTGCTGCCATTGTTTGTTTCTGTTTTTAATGTGTTTATTTTTTATGGTTTTAATACGACTTTTGTCCTTTTGATTGGGAGCTGCCCAGCGTTGGGCCACTAGATAAACGTTTGGAATAAACCAACGACTGCTTGGGGGCCGCCGGAAACATCCGGAGGAGAGCAGGTGCTTTACCAGAGCACCCAAGTGGCCTGACTCAGAAGAACCGGGGACCAAATTGTCAACGCCAGGCTAGTTGTGTTACTCAAACCATCCTCTGTGGACAACGCCGTCCTCCAAGGCAACGAGACGGAGGTTGTATGAACACATGGGTCCCCCTTGCGCTGAATCCTTTTGGGGCGATCCAAAGCCTGGGAAAAGGTTTGTTTTTTTAGTCTTATTCACCTCACATTCACTCAGCAGCTTTTCTTTTTATTCACTCTTTCTTTTCTTTGACAATGCATGCATGTGGGGGGGGCTTTCCCCTTCTCTGTCACTGTTTAAAAAGCCCCCCCTGGCAATGCTTTCTCTGGGCCGAGAGAGGGAGGGGAAAACTCCCCGTGTCTGGCAGGAAGACCTGAGAATCATAGGGTGAAGGCAACCTGGGTGGCCAAACAGATCCGGGGGTCCTCGGGGGTCTAATCAGAGCCAGCAATGGGAGGAAGCTGCTGAAAAGGCCAAAAGTATTTGGAGCTGCATTAAGAGAAGAATCCAGAGAACAGCACCCCCCACCCCCCATTTCCCTCAGGGCTCAGGGGAAGAAGAAGGAAAGGAGCTGGGTACCTTTAGCCTGCAGAGACCCAGGGGAGACGCCCATCTCGAGGGCTGTCCTCCAGGGAAGGGAGTGAGTTGCCCCAGAAGGTGGGAGCAGAGCCAGGGGGTGAAGCCCACCAGGCAGGAGGTCCCGGCTGAATCCTCTAAGGCAGGGGTCTCCAACCTTGGTAACTTTAAGCCTGGTGGACTTTAATTCCCACGATTCCCCAGCCAGTCATGAATGATAGAGTTGGAAGGGCCCAGAAGGACCACCTTGTCCCGTGTTTCTTGACCTGGGCAACTTTCAAGACTTTTGGACTTCAACTCTCATGGCTGGCTGGGGAATTCCTGGTCTAGATGAAGCCTCCTCCTCTAAACCTATGATCCTGGAAGAAGCCACCATGAGCTGGAAGTCCACCTACCTGCTCCGAACCAGCCACGGTTCAGCAGCACCCAAACCTAGAGGGAGCCCACAGTGATTTTGCAGGAGGAAGAGAGCAAAGCAGGAGCCTCCCTTCCTCCCCCCCCCCAGTGGCTTCCAAGCTCCCTCTGGCTCCCCTCCCTCCCCAGATCCTGGGCCAGGGGTGGGATTCAAATTTTTAACAATCGGTTCTGTGGGCGTGGCTTGGTGGTCATGTGACTGGCTGGGCATGGCCAACTCAATTTTGCTCACATTGAGGCATGCATCTCCTCGCCTGGCCTCTCATGACTGTGGGGATGCTGCAGCAGTCGTAAGTGTGAAAAACGGTCATAAATCACTTTTTTCAGTGTCATTGTCACTTTGAATGGTCCCTCCACACAAGCAAAGTACCAGCAAAGGAGGGGGAAAAAACTCCAGAGAAGTTCCTGAGACAGGAAGTCTAGTCCTGCCAAGAATGTAATAGAGAGGCAGTTTCTGTAAGCAACTCCAGAATGTTTCCTTCCTGCCTTCCTTACAGGACTAGGCCAGTAATTTCTTCTAACAACTACTTAGAAGATTAACAACCTGTTCTAGCGAATAGGTGCGAACTGGGAGAATCCTACCGGCATAACAACCGGTGAGCATGTGCTTTGCTAGAGACCAGAAGATTGCCGCAGCAAACTGGTTTGGAGTCAGCTGCTCTTTGGCGCTACTGGTTCTATAGAACCGGGCTGAACTGGTAGAATCCCACCCCTGCAAACATCCCCACATCTCTGCAGAACAAAGGCTCAAAATGCTGAGTTCAGGTGGGACTTCTGAAGCCAGCGGTGGGCAGTGGTGCATGGAATGCCTCCCAGTGTTGTGGTTGTTGTTTTGGCCAATTCCACTCACTCTCCCCTCCCATGGAAAGAGGGGGCCTGATGAGCCCCCTCCTCAACATGGCCTTTTTCACTCATTGACCAGGTATTTGCAGTAGAAAAAATAAAGCTAAATAAACAAAATGGAGACTGCAAGACCCATAACTCCCTCCCTCTTCCCCACACAGAGTCTTCTGGACGTGGCCAAGGCCCACTGGGCTCCCCTTTTTGCCTAATCCCATCAGACCCCAGCCAACCCTCCTGGGCCCCCAATGAAGCCCTCCTGCCATGTGGGAAGAGCAGCCCACCCAATGTCCCAGTCTAGAGAAGCCCCACTGCCCACCCTCTTCTCCCCCCCCCCAGGTGACCTCAGAGCTATTCTGCCCCCTCAAGTCTCTGGACCTTCCTTCACCTCCACCAGAAGCCAGGATTTTACTCTTCATCCTCCACCACCACCCCGGCTCCTGCTACCAGTCGAGCTGGGCCCTCCCCCATTCAGGCTGCTCCGGGCAGGACCCATTCTGGCCGCTCCCTGGACAAGGCCTCCTGGGGTCCAGGTGGGCTTCTGAACCTGCCGTGAGCCGTTGAGGATGACTGGCTCACTGCTGCCAGCTGTGCCAGCAACTCATTGGGCTAAGCCCCTCCCAAAACACCTGCTTTTGTGCTCCCCCCCTCCCTGCAGGTCCTGCCTCTCACCTTCCCATGCAGACATGCAGCCCCCCCCTCCCCCCCGTGCCTCAAGGGAAAATGCCCACCTGGCACGAGGCGCAGTCGGTTCCCGCTAATGGCTACATTAAACCATGGTTTATTGACAGAGGGGCTCACCTATAGTCTATCACAGATCAAATCCAAAGTATATTCTGGCTTAAGGGTCAGCATTTTCCATCATAAACACTGTATCTGTATTTGGATGGATGAGGACTAGAGGCTTGTTTTCCTTCATGGGGAGGAACATCTTTCAGCCTCCGGGGTTGCATTGATGGCGCAGTTCTCGCTCTCTAGCCAGGGCATAAATTGGTTCTCATGTTCCCCAGATGGGGAGAGCTCAGCAGAGGCCCCTCTGCTCTCCATGGCTCCCTCTGAGGGGCTCAGCTGCTGGGCCGCCCTGGGGACAAGGCCGGTCAGCCTCTGCTGCTGCTGGGCTCATCACAGGGCCCAGTGGAGAATGTCTGGGGAGAGCAGCCCTCCAGCTTGCATACCAAGGTGGGCCCAGGGACTGGGGGGCGGGGGTGGAGCGAGGACCCAGAGCCCCAGAGGCATCAAGCCAAGGGAGGAGGCCCAAGGGGGGCCCTGCCTGCTGCAGACCAACTGAAGGGGAAGGGAGAGCCCCCTCCAATGCCTCCACCTCCTCCTCCTCCATGGCTCCCTTGGCATCTGAACCCACCCGCCTCAGGGACTCCCACTCCATGACATGCTCCCCTGAAGCCAAAGCCCCACAAACTGACCCCAGCCAGAGCTGGCCCTCCCTGCCTGCCCCACTTCCAGAGCCTGCTGCAACTGCAAGGCCCCCCAAGCCCAGTGGGTCAGCCCCTCCCCCTCGCTCACTCTGCCCCGGGTGCGGGGTGGGCTTCCAGTCTGGGACCCCAGGCTTTTTTCTCTGCTCACCTCCTGCTGCGTTTGAGGTGTTTCAGTTAGGTGGCTGGATGTTGCCCTTCCCTCCCTCCCTCCCTCTTTGTCCCCTCTTTGTACTTGAAGCTGCTGGAAGGGGGAGAGCCCCTCTCCCGGCTTCTCAGGAGTACAGGAAGGGGAGTCCCTTCTCCTGCTGCCCCCTCTGCCCCCCTTATTCACCAACCAAGAATAGCCCCCAGACCAGCATTCCTAATGGCTTCCAGCCATTCTCAGCCCCCCGCAGGAGCTGGACCCCCCGCTTCCTCCCCCCACCCCGACTTTGGTCCCCAAGAGAGGGTCAAGAGCTCCTTTGCAGAGGGAGCCAGAAGCACCCAGAGCCAAAGGAAGAGCCGGGCATTGAAGCCACTCTCCCCCCCCCCGCCCCCATTTCTGCTTGTCCTGAGCCCCGGCTTCATCCTTGCCGTCCGGATGCATCACGCAAGACACGCGTGGCCAAGGCGGCCGGGAACCTGGGTAGCAGTTTTACTTCAGGCGTGGACAAAAGAACGGAGACGCCTTTTGCTTGAGAGTTTTCCGAGCCTCCCCGCCCCCACCCCCCAGCCAGCCCACCTGGCTTTCTGGGGGCCGGGAGGGGTCGGCCGGGGGCAGCTGGGCTTTCCTGCCAGGGGCGTCCTGAGCCAGGGTCCGATGGGGGCCTACTGGAGCCGAAAGAGCAGCTGGTGTCCTTCCGGCTGGTCGGGGGAAGGCTGGGCAGCTGCGGCTGGGTTTTCTCTGGGGTCTGCAGGGCCTCGCTTGTCTCCACAGGCTGAGAACGGCCGGCGGGGGGACAGAGCCTGCAGCCCTGCTTAGGATGAGCCCCTCCAGGCCGGCTGGGGAGGGGTAGGGACGTCCTTGCCTTCCTTTCTGTGGGAGCTCAGCTGGGCACTGGGGGGGCTGCTGGCAGGGCTCCTAACCCTCCATGCCAGGCCACTCGCACCCAGGGCGTAGGGCAGTCCCAACCGAGCAATCCCACCCCTGGTTTGCCATGGACAGCAACCAACTGGGCTGGGGGGCAGGCAGGTGGCAGAGGCTGCCCCACACGGCCGAGCCCTCAACGGGAGGATAATGAGTATGCCCTGGTGCTCAAGAGTGGAGGGTCAGCATGGCTCCAGGCAGGCCTGGTCAACGGAAGATCGCCCCCCAGGCCAGGGTCCAGACCAGGACGGCAACATGGAGGGTCAGCGTGGCCCGGCCCCCTGAGCTCCGGCCCCCTCCTGCAGCCTGCTGGACCCCACTGGGGGGCAGCACGGGGCCCCGGGGGCACTTGCCCTTCGGTTTGGGCAGCCGGCCCAGGTCGGGCTGGTGCTTCAGGTCCTGCGCCTCCTCGGCGCTCTTCCAGGGCCCCAGGGAGGCTGGCCGGCTGCTCCGGTTGCGGCTCTTGGTGCAGTTCTTGAGGCTCTTGCGGGATCCGGGGTGCTGGGGGCTGTGGCCCCCTGCTGCGCCCTCCCCCTGTTCCATGGAGGGAGAGAGGAGGGGCGGGTGGTCCCTGGGGGGCAGCCGGGGCCCGTGGGTCTGGTGCAGGGATTCGGAGGCCGAGCAGCCCCGGAAGGTGTCGGCCGGCAGCTCCTTCAGGTCCCGGCCGTGGAAGGGCTGCGGGGCCTGGCAGGGGACGGCGGAGCTGGAGCCCCGGAAGCGGCGCAGCCAGTCCCAGAGGGAGCGCGCCCGGCAGCCGCAGCTCCAGGGGTTCCCATTCAGGCGCAGGTACTCCAGGGCAGCCAGGGGTGCCAGGGCCTCCCCCTGCAGCTCAGCCAGGCTGTTGTTGAAGAGGAAGAGCAGCGTCAGCTGGCGCAGGTCGTGGAAGGCCAGCCGGTGGACACTCTGCAGCCGGTTCTGGTGCAGCAGCAGCCGGTCCAGGCTGACCAGGCCCCGGAAAGTGTCCGGCTGGAGGCTCCGGAGCTGGTTGCCGTGCAGGAACAGGTGGCTCAGGTTGACCAGGTCCACAAAGAGGTCCTCCTGCAGGTAGCCCAGGTGGTTGTCCTGCAGGTAGAGGTACTGCAGGTTGCGCAGGCCCCGGAAGAGCCCGCTGGGCAGGGCGCTCAGGCCGCACTTGTACAGGTGCAGCGCGTGGAGGTGGAACAGCCCCTGGAAGGTCTCGGATGCCAGCTCCCGCAAGTGCCGGTTGTCGCCCAGGTCCAGCTCCTCCAGGCGGCCGAAGCCGTGGAAGGCCTCGGGGTCGATGAAGGTCAGGTTGTTGGAGTAGATCCAGAGGGTGACGATGGAGGCGCTGAAGTGGCCGCGCAGCAGCAGCGAAATCTGGTTGTTCTGCAGGAAGATGCGCTCGCTCTCCACCGGGATCCCCTCCGGGATGGACAGGAAGTTGTGCGACTGGCAGCTGACAGTCATGGGCGACGGGTAGCAGACGCAGTCGCTGGGGCAGCCCTCAAAGGCCGGGACCACCAAGCCGAGCAGGAAGAGGCAGAGCTCCAGGCATCGCCCTGCAAGGAGGAGAGAAGGGCCAGAGAGTGAGTGGAGCCCAGGGGGACCCGCCCCCGTCTCCCACCCCCAGACCCTGCTGGCCCCCTGCCTGTCCTGGGCTGCCCCTTGTCCCAGGGCTCTCCTGCGCCCTAAAGCCAGCCAAGCCACCTCCCTGGGTGGATCAAGGCCTGACCCTGGTAGCCCTCACAGTGGGTCACAGTGTGTGTGTGTGTTTCTCCCTGGCCATCACTTGCACTAGCCCCACCCCCTGCTCTCTTAGTCTCCTGGGCAAGCTCCTCCCCTTCCTCAGAGCAGCAGCTCCCAGACGGCCTCCCAGCCATCCTATCCCAACTCTACGGAAGAAGAGCGGGATCAAGGCCAGCCAGCCTCCCCCCCCCATTATCTATTATTTATTCTCTGAAATATTAATGCCCATTGCCAAGTGGCACCAAGGTTGCTATAGCATCCGACTGCAAAAGACCTTTAATTGCCATTTGGGTTTTAATCTCAACATTAAATATTTACTTAAGCTGGGAGCACAAGTGAGCTGGGGGGAGCAGGGGACGCCCCCTTGATTATCTGGGGTGGGAAGGCAAGTGTGGATCGGACTGATAAGGAAGCCTCCAGTTTTCCCCTCGACCTCAAGGCTGGGACTACAATTTCCAGCATATCAGGCGCTGTGGCTGCTTGGTGCAGAGCAGAATTGTCGAAATATTTGGTGGGGGGGGGGTGTATGTTTGCTTTGGGCTACGTACGTTTCACTCGAATCCCCCCCCTTTTTTTCCCCCCATAACCAAGCAGACTCCGCACCGCCGGGCTGGGCTCTCCGTCCTTGTAAACCCGGCGGGTCCCCTTTGACAGGCTGCATGGGGTGGGGGATCTGCGCGGCCTCGGAGTCCCGGCCCTCAGGTCCGCAAGGGATGGTCCGCCTCGCGGCACCTCCGCCTTTTAGCCGAGCCCCGGCTCAGTGGGCAGCAGAGCGGCATCGCGGCACCCGGGTCGAGCGAAGGCGGACAGGCCTTTCCCCCTGGGGCGCTTTGGGGTCGCCTCGCCCGGCCGCCGGCGGAAAAGAAGCGGCTCCCCCGAACGGCCTCTCCAGGTGGGTGCCGAGTAGCCCCGGCCGAGCGGCTCCCGCCTGGCCGGACTCGCTGCTCCGCCGCGGGAACCACTTTCCGGGCAGTCTCGGAGCTTCCCGGGTTGAGCCTGCCGGGAGTCCCGTCGGCTCGGCCGTGGACACGCGTTCTGCCCTCCGCCCGGGAGGCATCTCCGCGGGCCGGGCTCCTCGTTTACTGCCCTCCGCGCGGCCGCCGCATCTTTCTCGCCGCCTCCCTTGCCCGACCCCGGCAAGGCAGCCTTTCCTGGGAGGAACCCGCGGGGCTGTGTCCACCTCCCACCCCGCCAGTTCTCCCTGGATAGCTCCAGGTCAAAGGGCAGAGAGCGAGAGGTTGGGATGCCCTCGGGGTACCTCTTTCACAGCCCTTCCCAAGCAGCTCCAGACAGAGGATGAAGGGGTGGGAGATGGAGCCAAGGGGGCCACCGGTGAACTAGAGCTGCCCCTGTCTGCGGAGGTGGGGCTTGGGCGGGTGGGGGCTGTGCTCACAAGAGTATCAACAGGCCCAAGCCAGCCCCCCCCCCCCTCTTCCTCAGGAAGGCAGGCCAGGCAGCTCCATGAACGCTCCTCCTCCCAATCCTCCTGCCCAGCTTTGAGGCCAGGGGCTGGCTTCCCCCAGGCTGCCTGTATAACCACACAGCCAGCAGGCCAGCTGTTTGGAATTAGGCTTTCTAATAGAGCAACAGCTGCTCCCATCCTCCCTTAATCGCCCGGTCAGCCTGGAGCATAAAAATCATGATATAATTTGGTCTTTGTCCAATTTGGCCAGGCAAGCTGTGGCTTAATAGCCCTTCTGACCTCCAAGGGTGGCACCAGCAGCCCCGGCCTTCGCTGCAGAGGTCAGGATGTTCCCCTTTGCCACTTGCACTGCCCCCCAAAGCCCACCGGGAAGCCAGAGACCTTGGTTGGAAGGGGAGGGGCTCCCCTTTGCCATAATGGGTTGCTGCCCACCCCTCCTCGTGACCGGGGGGGGGGGGTGCCCGCTTGCTCTGGGCACGGGCAGGTGGGTGTGAGTGGAGGCCGGCCGGCCAAGTGGCACCATTGGGAGCCCCTTGAGAGGCCTGGGCAGGGTCTCTGCTCAGCCCTCCGATCCTGATCAGGAGAGGATGGGCTCCTTCCCACTTCCAGGAAACGGGGGTTGCAAACCACGATGGGTGAGAACACTAAGCCCTTCGGGACCTGCTGCACCTGCTTCCTACCCACCCTGGTGGTTGCCCACAAAAGCTCCAGTAGCTTGGCACAGATGGGCATGCAAGGCCTGGCTCCAGCCCAAACTGACCTCCAGACTCCCTGGAGGTTTGGCCTTTGGGGAGCCAGCAGGGTGAATGATGGGCACCCCGAGAACCTGGTTTTATGGGTCCTGACTTACTGGAGTTAGGATTTGGCCCATGGCTTTATTTTCGTTGCTGCTGTGGATGTTTCAGTCTCAATGCCTCCCTTTTGTTGCAACTCTGAATGACTGTACCCCCCCCCCCCCAGGCATCTGTTTTGGCCACGCTGGGCACCAATTTCATACCTCTAAAGAAGGATGAAAGGGGAAGTCGGCCTGCCCATCCCAGCAGCCCCCCAGGAGAGCATTCAGTGAGGGAGGGGCTGCAGGAAAGAGAATGCAGGCAGGGGAAGGGAAGGGTCCAGCCCCTCTCAGCAAGCGGGCAGGGATGGGAGGCCATTGTCAAGGACACAAGGGAACCCCCCTGCTCCCCCCCCTCAGCTCACCACTTATTGCAATTTTAAAGCCGGCCATAAATCTGAAGTGTAATAATAGGTAAAATCAATACTGGACAGGCTGAATCTTGCAGGCCGCCCAGCCCAGGGGCTCCCCAGGGCCCTTTCCCTAAGCCAGACGAATGAGTGCCAGGGGATCTGCTCCAGGTGCCACACTGAGTGCCTGGCCTGCAGGGGAGGGGAGGGGAGGGGCTGGCTCATCCCAGCCTCCGATTCCTCCTTCTTTCCCGGCAGAAAGCCTGGTCCCTCCTTGCCTGGGCAACAGAGTGGCCTTGTGTGGCTGCGGAGGAACAAGGGTGGGTGGGGGTCTTCCAGAATCCTCCCCCTCCAAGGAAGGAGCTCTCTGGTTGGGGGACGCTGAGGAGCGAGGCTGGGAACCATTAGGGTGTCCGGACCTGGCCTGGTCACTACAGCCAAACGGCTTGGCTCACACAAAGGGATCTCCTGGTCAGATGCGCCCTGGGTGGGGGTCTCTCAGGCCTCCAAGACCAGAGCCAACGTAGGGGGCAACCGCTGTGCCTTCAGGACCCAAGAAAGATGGAGGGGAGATGGAAGGAGCCAGTCTGCCCCCTGCCCAAAGCAGAAGCTGCTCAGAGTCTTGACCTTCTGGGCCTTCTTTGGCTCCTGGGGGCCCCTTTGTCTTTTGCCTGGGGCAGGGAGGGAGGCTGGCATTCTCTGCCTCAAGAGGAAGGATTGGACACCAGCCTCCCAGGGCTGGGCCCATGAAGTCCCTGGCTGGCCCTCCCAGGGACTCCTAGGGGATTTGGCTGGTGGGGGGCTGTGGCCCTCACCTGAGCCACTAGGGCAAAAGGATGCCCAGCAAGGGGACCATGGATGCCTGCAAGGGGTTGCCCTGGGTGTGGGGGGCACGGTAGGGGCAGCGCGAACCTGCCAGCTGGGCTTTTACCAGCCCTGTTATATCTGCTTGTCTGTTTTGTAAGGCTGCCCAAATTCACAATGACTCTGGGTGGCATTAAACACACCACAAATTGAAAATAATGGCCATCCCAAAAAGAGCAGAAGCACCACCACTGTACAAGGGGCCTCTCACCCCATTTACCCAGGGAGAAAGCCTGGCCTTAAGGCCCCCTTTAAACCAGGTCACCCCATGGCCCTCATACTTCAGGGCCCTTGGAGTCCACCTCTCCCCCTCTGCCAATGCCAGCTGATCTGGCCACAGAGAAAAGAGGGGAGTCCTTGTGCCCCCCTCATGACCCCCACTGGTCGCTCAGAAACTACACTGTTGAGGGTCTTGAAGGCCCAGAGAGAACAAAAGAGCCACAAGTTGCACCCCCCAACCGCAGCTCTGCCAAAGGTCACCAACCAACGTGCCAAACTACCCCTGACCTGCAGCCCAAAGGAGAAGGGCCAAGAGGGCAGCCTGACTTCTGGTCCTGGTTTGTGGGAATGGCCTTGGGAGGCACGAGGAAGAGCCCACGGCTGGACCGTCTGCATTTCTCAGGGAAGCCCTTCGGAAGGGACCATCCCAGAGAGCGAGAGGGGGGGGGGGAGACAGGTCTTGTACAAATTCTGTTAATGCCACCTTGCAATAAAGGCCCAGGCAGTCCTTGGAGTTGGGCTTCTCTTTCTAGACCAAAGGGCTACCTCGCCTTCTCAATGGCTTCCCTGGAAAAGGAAAGTGGAGAAAGGACCCAATTCTCCAGGATTATTTGGGTCGAGCAATGGCTTCTGGAGGAGGCCATGCATCACTACACATCAGGCAAAAAGGTCCCCCATACTTCAGCAAAGCCACTGCTGCATGGAGCCACCCAGGCCCCACTCACTCCTGAGCCACCTCCACAAGTCAGGAGTGAGTGGGGATCTCTAAAGGCGGCCAGGTTATAGTCCTGCCCACTTCCTCAAAGCCACCCCACCCAGATCACCCCGCTCCATCACTCTTCAGGTGGGCAAATTCAAGCAACTCCGCCTGCCAGGTGCCGGGGACACTCCAGGCCCTGGTCCTGCCTGTGGCCCTGGGACTCCTCCATCCTCAGCAAGGAAAGGGGCCCCGGGGACCATCAGCCAATGCAGCAGCAGCAGCAGCAGAAAGACACAATCCGATCGGTACTTCATCCCTAACGGCGATCTTCGCTGGGCACCTGGACTTTCATGTGCTGGAAGTCTTGGAAAACCAGGGGACACTTTGGTCCGATGCCCAGGGAGAGGCTGCAAGGGAGCAGCAATTCCAGGCACTGACAAGGCTTCCCCCAGGCCCACTTGGGGTGACCCTCTGAAGGGGAGCAGCAGCCAGTCCCAAAGCCGAGCAATCGGCCCCTGGCGCTGACAGCAATGCCCTCTGCTCCCTAGGGCATCGCAACTGCCCTGAGACAAACAGGTGCAGCGTGTGACACCTGGCATGTGCCAGGCCCTGGATGACTTGAGGCAGGTCCACGGTTGCCATGGTGGCTCTGCTAGTTGCTGCTGCTGCTGCTGCTGCTCCCGACTCTTTGCCACCTTGTTTACCTGCCAAGGCAGGTGGCTTCTCGCTGCAGGAGAGGCCCTGGCAGAAAGGAGTGAGCGAGCATCAACCTGCCTCTCCTGGGAGAGCAGCGGCCAGGAGGGACCGGCCTCAGCGGGCAAAGGCAGGCAGCCGAGGTTCACCTAGGCAGGTGCCTCAGGAAAGAGCCTGGGGCCAGAGCCTCCCAGGCAGAGCAGCTGAGGAGGAGGGGGAGGTGCACCGTGGGCACAGTGCAAATGTCCTTAAAGCCCCCCCACCCCTGCAGGGCATAAGGCCCTGGGCTCGGCCACCTGGCCCGAGTTGCATTTCAGCTATGGGGCACCCTTTCCCTGCACAGCCCTGGGGGGTGGGTGGGCGGGCTGCTACCTCAAAACCAAGCAAGTCATCCCAGGGAAGAGGCACCATCCTCCTGCCCCACCTTTGGGAGAGAAGGGCCTGCTGTCGTTCAAAAGCTGGGCTGGTGCCTGGCATCTCTCCTCTCCTGTCCACCCTCCAAGGAGCTCCTTGGGAGCATTCCTGCCCCCTCCCCCTAATATGGGACCACAACCTCTGGCACCACTGGTGAGGGGATTTCTGCTCTGCCCCTTTCGGCTCCCCTCCCCAGCCTTGCATGTACCCCTGCGACTTGCTTCCCCCCCAAAGCCCCTCCCGGCTCAGAAGGGCCCCTCACAGCCCTGAGAGGCTCCTTCACAGCTGCAGCCCGGCTGGCAAAGAAGTTCCCACCGGGTGGGAGGGTTGCTCTGGTGGCCTCTCTCTCCCTGAATCCCTCCCCGCGTTGGTGGCTGCGCATGGAGCCTCGGTAGGAGCGCAGGGGCCGCTTGGCCCAGAAGCAAGCAAGGTCCCCCGAGCCTGTGGCCAAACCCTGAGACGGCAGAAGAACCCAGTTTTGTCTCCGTGCGCCTGCCTGCGCTCGCTCTCGTTTGCCCCAATCCTTGTGCTGCGCGCACTTTGCATTCCCGCCGCTGCTGAGCTCCAGCTGAAGGAAAGGCGGGCGGGGAAACCAAGGCGGGTCCCACCGGCTGGTCTCCAAAGGCGCCGCGGCCTTTGAAGCGCCTCGCCGGAGGCCTTTGCAGCCCACCTCAGGCGGCGGCGGCTGGAGGGCCAAGCAGAGCCGCCAGGAGCGGGGGGAGGGGGGCGGCGGCGGCTCGCTCCCCGCCTGATGGCCGCTGGTAGCGTTGATCCCCAGCGCAACATCTGCAGCTTCCCCGGCTCTTCCCTTGAAGCGCGCGGCTCCTTTGTGCTCAGCGCTTTGCAGGCGCTTTGCGGCGGCTCATTTATGCAAAACCGGCCTTAAGCCGGCATCCGAGCGGCTGCTGCGGAGCGGGAGAGGCCGCGTCAGGCGACGTCGGCAGCTCGCTTTGGGCCGCTTTTCACGTGGCAGCAGCCCCAGGCCCGGGGGTCCAACGCCCCGAGGGGCTCAGCGTGCAGCTGTAGCGGCCGAAGCTCTCCCGGCCCCGCTGCTAGTCCCGAAGGCTGCGCTGGAGCGTTTCCTTCTGGCCTTGTCTTCGTGGACAGCCGGTATGGTGAGAGCCTCCAGGGCCAGTGGCAGTTTACCTCTCTGCCAGGGAGGACCTGATGCTGCCCTCGTTCCCTGCAGGGGCACCTTCCAAGACCAGGTCAATGTGTGGGAGGCCCTTCTTGGCACTGCCAAGGGCAGCAGAATGCCCTTGTCTGTGCCAGGCTCCCCTTCCAGGAAAAGGAAGCTTGGGATGGAGCCCTCTGGCCAGTGCCACCATCGGGCACTTTCTCTGGGCTGCCACTTACTGGCGTGGCCTCCCTGCTCTTAGGTGGTGCCCCTTTCTTCCCTCGTGCCAGCTGTCCATGTGCCCGGTGGAAGGATGCCATGGGAGCCCCCTTCCTGAAGAGACTTCTGGGGGGAGCAGGGCAGGAGAAGATGGGGCGGCCCAGGAAGAGGAGAGGCAGCAACAGCTGACACCCCACCCTCTGTTGTTCGGGGGGGCAGGAGCTCCCCATCCTGGCAGGTTTCGTCTTCTGCACCCTCTGCCCTATTGGACCCCAGGTTGGACCCCAATACGCAGGTGACACGGGGAGCCAGCTGGGCCAAGCCAACCCTCTTGCTGCCCAGGGCAGCCTTCCTGGGGCTCTATCTGGGCTGACAGAAAATTCACCTTTGCTTCCCTGCCCCACCACCCCTTCCCCACCCCCACCCCCCCGCACACAAGACGCTGACTGGGTCAGGGAGAAACCTCTGTCCCGGCCAGACTGGAAAATGGTAGGAGGAGCCGTCCTGCACAAGGAGAACAGTTTGTCCTAAGGTGAGAACACCCCAACCCAGTCAGGCAGTCCTTCGGCATTCCTGGTCCTCCTAACAAAAGAGTGGGAGGAGAAGAGTGGCCTTTCTCTTCCAACCTCCAGGCCACGCCGCCCGTGCCACCTTGCCCAATGGAGAAGAGGGCAGTGAGTCATGAAGCCTCCCCAGCAGGGCCGCTGGTGCAAGGGCTGTGGGCGCCTGTGGGTGCAACACCACATCCAGGATGGCGATTTGGGGTGTGTTATTAGAACCCTCCCACCTACCCACCGCCTGGCAAACTGAGCAACCTGGCCCCAGCCCAACTGCCCACAGTTGCTCGGGTGGAAAATTAATTTAATCGATCAATAAAATAAAAATATCTATGTTCCACCAGTTTGAGCTTCCCCCTGCGACCCCCTCCTCCTGGGAAACAAGGAGGCAAACCGTGCCATCTGTTGGAAACCTGGCACACACGCAGGGCACCCGCTGGTCCCTCGGCCAAACTGCAGGGACCCCTTTGCCACTTCCCCCCCTCCTGCCTGGATGGTCTCCGGATCGGCCGCTCTGCGTCCAAGAAGCCCCCAGCGCCCCCACTCAGGCTTCAGAGAGACCCTGCCAGCTCCCCCACTGCCCCCTGCCTGCCTTGGCCAATGCAAGTGCAGCTGCCCACTGGCCCTGGCAGCCCCCCTCAGCCTGACAGCCGCAGCACCCATTAGCAACCTCTAATCCAATCACCCAGGCAGGCCAGCCAGAGTCACAGGCAGCCGATCAATTGGCCCCCTTCAGACAGTCTGATTCACACATAATGGAGTCAGCGCCCGAGAGACGCTCCATTAGCCTCCACCCTGGGAGCGGGTGGCTCTGCCGTCCCCTGGAAGGGTGAAGGGAAGAGGGAGGCAGTGGCCCTCTTCCATCGTGGGTGGGGGGGTGGCAGCAGGGCCAGGTCAGCCTGGGGGGAAGTAGGACTGGGGAGGGTTTAGCAAGGCACCCTTTGAGTCCCACAGCAAAACTGCCCAGGAGCAGCGGCTGCCAAGGGGCAGCGGAGGCCAGGTGGCAGCCTGGGAGAGAAAGAGGCTGTGGGGGAGGGGTGGAATTGGGCCCAGGAAGAGCTTTGGGCAAGAGCCAGATCTTAATGGTCCATTAGGGGCCAGGGAGGAGGCCAGTCAATAGTCTTGCTCTCTGCTGGGCGGGGGGGGACGACTCCAGAGAAGCAGCTCCAGGGTCACCTGGAGTGCTTTTTTCAGAGATGCCAATATCCCCCCCATCATCCAAGACCAAAGCCAAGCGCCACGTGTGGCCCTGGCAATCCGGGTCAAAGCCCCATACCCTGGCTCAGGTCCACGGCTCTCCGATGGCCACCAACTCCCAACACCGCCGCTGCGGCTGCCCCCAGGATGGCAGGTTGAAGTGCCCAGAGGGTCCGTCTAGAGGGCTGCATGGCCAACTAAGAAGACCTCAAGCAAACGGGCAGGGAAGCTGGCCCAACTGCAGCCTGCTCACTTGCTCCTTCAGGCCCAGCCTCACTGCAGTTCCTGGAGTAGCGTCCCACTTTGGTTACTTGCAGGGTAGCACGCCGGGAGGCCTCTCCGCTCTTTGCTCAGCCAGCTGTGCTGCCTGGGGAATTGTGGGAGTTGAAGTCCACAGGTGGTAAAGTTGCCAAGGTTGGAGACCCGAGGATGATGCCAGGGGGCCAAGGTTTCATTTGTGGTTCAAAAATGAAATGAAAGGCCATAGTAATGCCGATACAAGACTGTTGGTATTGTAAGGAAGTAGATTAAAGTAGAATTTTCTTCCTTCCCCCACTTTTACTGTCTGTCTTTTTTCATATCTAATTTGCTAATTTGTATTATTTATTTTATTACATACGCAATCAGTTTGAGTTGCTAGTTGTGCTTGTTTCTAATGAGTATTATTTAAGAAAATAAATAAAAATGCTATAAAAAATTCAAGAGTTTTCATTCATTTATAACATCCATTAAAACACTGTAAAAATTATAAGAAAGCAAATAATAACAGAAAGCAAAGGAAGCAATTAAAAGTTTGAAAATCAGTGCAGCTCTGATAAAAAATGTTGATCTGTTTCTATCATTGACTGAGCGATCTGATCTGATTTCATTTGTATGGCTGCCCCCTCCCTCAATTGTTGTATAGCCAACACCCAGTCCCACCCCTCTGGTCTGGGGCGGAACACGTCCCCATCAAAAGCTCCAAAAGACCCCCCCCCCCCCAGGGCTCACTTCTCACGTGACCTCCCCAGGGGGAAAATGGGTGTTTCAAAGGCCAGGCTGTCTGACTGGGGGAAGGAGAGGGAGCAGCAGCCAAGAGGGCCAGTCTCCTGGGGCCCCTTAGATGGGAGGATCCAAAGCAGGCCACGTGGGCCGCATCTCCTGGGGTGGGCAGACACAACCCCCATAGGGGCCCTGGGAATAACTGGGGCTCCCAGAACTGCCCATGGGAACGAGCTGGAGCAGCAGTGCGGAGCAGGTGCTATCCACAGCCGTTAGAATTCTTATGGTGGTTCTTCAAACTTGAGAAAAACTCCACAAATTCTGTTCATTGTAGAGGGAGGGAGGGAAGGAAATAAAGAGGGAAGGCGGGGAACAGAAGGCCGAACAATCCCAGCCTGGGAAATCTGTACAAACAGAGGCACCTGAGTAGGATCCCCCCCCACCTGCCAGTGGGTCTGAGGGTCTCCCAAGGCCACCTTCCAACCTGCCCCTCAAGCCTGCTCTGGCCTCAAGCTGGTTGCCAGCAGCACCCCAGGCGCCCAGCAAAGAGAAGCCCCTTTGCAACTCCCAGGACAGGGTCCCCTATGGGGCTGCAAAGCCACTGCCACTTGCTACTGCCCCCCAGGCCCTTGGGGCTCCGGACACAGGCTCCACCTGAAGGGCTGCCAAGTGCCTGGGCTGCACTAGGGGAAGAGGCTGCAGGGCTCAGACAGGTATCCAGGCCTCCTTCCCTGGGCTCAGCCTGCTGGATCCAGCTCTGTTTTGACTAGCCAGGCTGCCCCACCCTGCTCTGCTGGCCTTCCTCCTGAGGTCTCCTTCAGGCCCACCTGGAGGACTCCCATCTCCCTGGAAAGGCAGCCAGGCCCAGGCCCCACTGCGGCTACCTGCACTGGCCTAGAAACTCGGGGGGGTGGGGTGAGGTATACTGTGCTGTCCAGACAGTTTAGAGTTAATGGGATTTGGGGTAGCTAGTTAGGAATTGTGAGCTGTCTCCTTAAGGGAATGCATCGCTGTCTGGACAGCCTCGTCCTCCTGGCATCTGGGGTTGGTGTTTGGTGTAACCAGCTCAGGCCTGGTCCTACCGGGGAAGACTCAGGCTCGCCTGTGGCAACAGCTACAAGGAGGGAGGGAGGGAGGGAAGGGCTCCTTCCCTTCTGAAACCATTGAGAGGAGCCGCCCTGCTGCAAAGGCCCAGCCCACTGCAGGGGGCGGGTAAGGGGAGGGACAGAGGAGCAGGCTGGCATCTGGTGGCTGCCTTTGGGTGCCAAGATCTCGAACTGTCAGAGCAGCAGTTGCTCCCCATCTTTGGGAGGTGCGTTGGGGGGGACTAAGCAGCAGCAGATGAAATCCAGCTCTTGCCCCCTGCAGCCCTGTTTGCCTGGCTCTTCGGGATTCAGCCTGTCCTGCACCCCTTGGGCTGCCCAGGCAGTGGGTGGCCAAGCCTCTTTGCCCTGAGGTTGGTGGGCCTGGGGACTATCCATGCCCGGTCAAACTGGCGAGCTGGGCACCAGGGTTGATCGACCGACTGGGTGCTCTCCAATTGGTGTCGACCACATAGACAGACTTTCTCTCGGGCGAGTATTTAAGATTAAACCAGGAAAGACTAGCAGCCAAACAATAAACCCTCTTAGGTAAAATATTCTTCTGCTTGAGATCCTAAGACTCAAGTATCATATGCTCCTCCAGGAAGGAATTGGGTGGAGAGAGAATAGTCTCTCTTTTTAAGCAAAGACAAACACTCTGGCATGCCTGGAATGGTTAAAAGGGGAGGGGGGGACACGACATAAATGCCCCCACCCATTCAACATTAACCCAGGATCTTATTTTTATGCCACGTAGCCCCAAGCTGTCGGCTGGCCCAATTGGGGCCCCCACTGGAGGCCCCCATGGAGCCCCTGGGCAATCCAGCCTGGCCCAGCCAAGGGGCCCCCAGAAAGCCTTGGCAGAGTCAGGAAAGCGGCTAAGACTGCGGACCAAGCAAGAACACAGGAGTGGGAGGGCTCAGTGGTGTCCCGTGTGCTTTTGAACCCTGGGCACAGCCCCCCTGGTGCCCCACAAAGGAGCCTGGAGGGGGTCACTCCTGAATGGGAAGCAGCAGCTGCAAACCCAGGGCCCTTTTGGGGGGGGGGTTTCTCTTGGGACCACTTGGGGCCTCTGCAGCTTCCCAGCATGGTTAACCGGATGGCGCAAACAGGATCCTTCCTGGGGAAGCATTTTCCGCAGGGCCTCACCAAGGCCAGCACAGGAGTCACTTGCACCTCCGGATGGTGGGCAGGCGCAGGGGGGGGCAGGAGGAGGGGGCCACGGGGGGGCGAGACGTAGAGGCATCCAGCCATTCATCCAAAGTCCAGCTAGTACCTCAAGCCCGGTGGGGGGAGGGACGCAGTGAAGGCCTATGTGGCCCTGGGGTGGAAGATCCAGCTGGGCCCTTTCAGCCCTCCCCAGCTGTCTCCCCCTCCTCCTCTTTCCTCGAATAGCACGCACAGTTCAGCCAGCCCGCCCCCCGCCCCCTCGCCCGACTCCATTCCTCCCTCCTCTTGGTCCTCTGAAACCAGGTTTTTTGACACCGTCTCCCCCCCCTTCGTGTCCGGCAGCTCCACCTTTGCAGCGGGGTGGCGGGGGGGAGTTATGTTGTTGGAGCGAAAGAGGCTCGTTCCGGAGCGACCGCAACCTTCAAAGCCCACCAAGGAGACCGCGGAGAAAGCAAGAGCGGCCGGCCCAAAGGCGCAATCAGGGCTCCGCATCCTCTCCGCTCCTGCGTGAAGGAGGCGGCCCTGCAGGGAGCGGCCTGCCAGCCGTTGCCAAGTCCGCCGGGCCTCGCTCGCTCCGGGAGCTTTTTAAAAAGGACGGAGGCTTTTCGCTGCCTCTCGCCGGGGGGTGGGAGGCGGCGGGAGCAGCGCCGCTCGCTTGGCCGGCGGGGGCAGCGGGCAGAGCAGCCGCTGCCGGTCGTGGCGGGGGCGGGGGGGGCAGGCACCCCGGGGTCCGGGCTGGGGCGCCTCCTCCTGCTGCTGCTGCTGCTTTGCCAAAGGAAGGCGCCCGGTGGCAAGGCAGCCCCCGGCCTCTCTTCCTGCCTTCGAAGTCGCCGAATGAGCGGCAGACCCGAAAGCAGCAGGAGCCGTTTGCCTCTTGTGGATGTTTTGCACAAACCCGTTTGCGGCTTGGAAAACAACTCCTGCTGCCCAAGCCAGGCCCGGGTTGGCGCGCCTGCAAGCTGCGCCCGGGACCCCTTCGCTTCTTCCCAGCTGCCGATTCACCCTGCACTGAAATAGAGACGGGGGGGGGGGGGGGGGATTTACAATGGGTCGCTGGTGCGGTGCGCCCTAGCCGGGGCCTGCTAAGTGGAGCCTGGCTGGGCAAGGAGCCTCAAAGCTAATGCCTAAAACTACCCTCCCCGCCCCCACACCCTTGGTGGAAGAGAGATGGCGACCCTCATGCGAGTGACAGCAGGGTGGCTGCAAGCTCCCCCCGGTCCCCTTAGCTGCTGGGCTTGGGAAGCACCGAGCACAGCGGCCCTGGCTTCCTTCCTCCAGGTGGGGTTGTGGCCCCTTGGCACCCCGGCCGCCTGGGGATGGGGCACCAGCAGAGCTGCAGTTTCTGGGGAAGATCTGCTCTGCAGGCTGCAGGGGTGGGGGGGCTCCTGTGCCCACAGCAGCTCCAGCCCCCACTGGTGGCCTTGATCCTGGCAACTCCTAGCTTAGCTGGCTGCCCATGCCGCCTCCCTGCCCTTGGTCTTCCCAGGCTGCGAGTGCCCCATGGCCGCCAGCAGGAGCTCCTCCACCCTGGCGCTTCCTGGGGGAATGTGGGCCCCAACCATCCACAAGCACAAAGGAGCCCCCAGCCCCTTTGCAGACGCCTTAGCTTGGCTGACCTGCCGGTCTGTCTGTCTGTCTGTGTGTGTATCACAATCTGGCTCAGCTTTGGCCAAGAGGGAAGGGGTCTCAGTGGGGTCAGCGCTATCCAGTCTTCTCCCCTGCCCTGCTGGGTCTGCCTCCCCCGCTCCTCAGAAGCTGGACTAATGGCCCTGTGCTGGTTCCGTCACATGCAGAGGGAGGATTCTTCCCGGAATTTACAAGTAGCTCAGTGGGAGGAATAAACAGCCCAGATAAAAATCACCTTGTCGCAGCGGAGGTGTGATAGTGTACCAGACACCCCATGGCATCGTTTGCCTGGCAGAGATTACCTGTACGGGAGCCTTGCCCAGCTGGCAGGGGGGCAGTGCAGCACCTACAGACCCCTCTCTGGCCTCTTCCACTCTGGTTCACCTGCGGGGGGGGGGGCGCGGAGGCTCAAGGAGGAGGGGGCCACAGGACCAAGCTGGGGATGGCGTTCAGTGCAGGAGTTCCCAAGCCGAGCAGCTGCTTTGGGGGGGGCTGCTTGGGGGGGGGGCTTTATTAAACTGCTGACAGTCTGAAACTCCTCTTATTCAGTGGGGAAAAGTTTGGGTGCACACACACACACATACACACCCCTGCAGAGGTATATCAGAGGGGGTCTCTCCAGGGGTGGGATTCTATCGGTTCTGTCCACTTCTGTAGAACTGGTTGCTCTGAAAAGCAGCAAACAGAGAGCATACATAGAACCGGTTCTATGTCTGCTGCTGTTTTGGCCCACCCATCCGCCCGCCCGGGCTCTTACCTGACCTTTATTTCCTGCGCAGTATGTAAAATCACACCGGTCGGATCCCACCCCTGAGTCTTTCCTTCTAATGCTGCAGTTGCACAAAGAATTGTTGGCTGCATTGCCCATTTTTGACAAGCCTAATGTATTGGTTAATATCTTGTAGCTGAGAGTTCCACATGATAAGCAAGTTTCATAAGTTGCAAATATCTACCTTGCTGTGCCACGAATCTTGTATTTCTTCATTAACAGATAAACAGATAATCAGAGTTGGAAGGGACCTTGTAGGTCATCTAGTCCAACCCTCTGCCCAAGCGGGAGACTGTACACCATTTTATTATATTTTTATCACCCTGAGTCGCTTGCGGGACCAGATAAATTTAATATATTATTTTTGTACATAGTTCTGTATTATTCTTGCTGTGAGGATGATGATAGTGATGATGATGGTGAAACCTTTTTAACTTGGCTGCTGCATCAGATGAGTTTGTCCGTCATCTGCTGGGCACTGTCCCACAGCCTTTTGTCCACACTGACTGGCCACAGGGCAAAAATGGATGATGAGAAGGTTGGGGAGGAACCCTTGGGCCAGTCCTGGAGTCTGGGGGAGGCTCTGATGGATGCTCTGCGTCAGAGGCAGAGATAGAGCCAGGGCCGTCCGACATTTCCCAGAGGTAGCTGCCTTTGGAGGCTGAGATGAATGGGGAGGAAGAACAGCTGGGGCCTGTTCCAGACCCATGTATGCGCAGAGCTGCTAGGAGAGGGGAACCACAGAGGACAAGGGGTCAACTCGGGAATCAAAGCACAGGTAGACATTGAATCCCCCACCCCCGCTGGGGAATAAATAGAAGGAAAGGGGAATGGCTGTCCTAGGAGACAAGAGATTCTGCTCCTTGTATTTCATGCCACAGAGGCTGCTTGCCAGAACTTAATTTGCAGCCTTATGGCCTTGCAATTATCAACTATCGCAAGGAACTGATAAAGTCTGTACTGCAGTTAACTCCTTGAAGGACTCTTGCCTGGGCTTTTTGGAGGGTGAACGCCATAAATTCACAAGAGGGAAATAAAGAGGGGCCTTTCGTGACAAGAAGTCGGTTTCTTGCTCCTGCTAAGGCTGGGGCAGAACAGGTGGGGGCAGCACTGAGTTGGTGGCATTTGGGAAGTCTTTGGGCTTTCTCCTTTTTAATTCTCCCTATTTTACATTTGCTTCACTGTCAGATTCTGGCGGGACTAAATGGCATCTAAATGCCAGAGAGAGAGAGAGAGAACAGACCCTTTGCAGGTGGCAGAAGCAGCAGCCTTGTGGCATCAGTGGGGGAGGGGAAACTGGGCCTCTCCAGCCAAGAAGGTGGCCATAGGCCGGGTGGGAAGGACTCCCCGAGCCTTGGCATCGGCTGTGGTGATGGGTAGCCCTAATTTCTGTGCAGCTGGACTAGCATTTCCCCAGGGTGGATGGTAGCAGCACAGAAATGCTGTCTGGGATTCTGCATGCCTACACTAGGCCAGGGTCAGACTGGATGACCTCTGAGATCCCTTTCATTCTGTCTGCTGCCCAGCCGCCGTCCCCCCCAAACTATCTCTGCCAGCCTCCCCTCCTCCTGCGGCTCCCTCTGGCAGACCCCCGTGCCTCCCCGATGGGCTGTGGGCTGCCCCTCCTGCCCTGCAGAGCTTGGGCCCATTAATCAGCCGAGGAGCCCAGGCTGGCAGGCCTTATCCAGCCCATATTTCACAAGGGCTGCCAAGGGAAGGCAGGAGGTAAAACCAGATTGAAATGCAGGTCTGTTTGCTGTTTTCTCCAATGAAACGGCTCTGGGTAAACAGCAGACGCTCCCAGTGAAATCCCAGCAGGCTTAAACAATGAACCTGGTGACAAACTCAATCTAGTGAAGATATCAGATCAGAAATTGCTTCACAAACATGTCAACAGCCGCCCTCCCTCCTCCTCCTCCAAAGCCAGCTGGCCGCCCTGTGCCCTCCTCCTGCCACTCAAGCCACCAGAGACCCCTCTGGCCCAGGTGCCCCCTCATGCCTTGCCCCTTTCCCTGGAGGCCTCCGGAGACTCCCTGGGGGGAGGCAAGCACTCTCTTGGCAGGCGGACTCCAGGGCAGGGGGCTGAGCCCAGGGGGGCCTCTTGGGCTGCAGAGGGCAGCTGAGGCAGCCCCCCCAGAGGAGAGGGCCCTTGGATTGGCTCCTGCCATGGCTGCAGGCCAGAGGCCCTTCCTGGACTGCGGAGAGCCACGGACTCCCTGGGGCCCTGCGTGAAGGAAAGCCTCCCCACTGCTCCCCTGAGCCGCTTGGCTGAGGGACAGGATGCCTCACTCCCTTGGAGGAGCTGCCCTCCCCGCTGTGGCAGCTTCCCTTGGCACAGGGGCCATCCTGACTGCCCCCCTTCCATCTGGGCTCTGCTGCTTGCTCCCATCCCTCCAAGCATGGGGCAAAGACCCCTCCCACACACACACTTAGGAAGGTGGTTAAGATGGTCAGCCCTGGGAGAGCCCGGCCACCAAGGCCAGCCGCCTTTTCCTTGGGGTGGGGGGGGAAGCAGTGAAGCAGCCCCTGGGCCAGGGTTCCTTCTGCCCTCACAGCTGCCAGGCATCCTCAGGGCCACCCAGTCCCCCACCTTTGCTGGGAGAACAGGTCCCATTATCCTCAGCCAGCCTGGAGCTGCATTCCCACTCTTCCGGAGACCCAGGCTGAGGAAGGCCTGTCTGGTGCCATGGGGGGAGGTCTGGGAGGGGACTCTGTCCAGGAAGCAGGTGGTGGAAACTGGGGCAGCTGCTCTGGCACCCAAGGCTGCTCTGGGACAGGGACTGCCAAAAGGGGCCGAGGGTGCCTAGAGCTGAGGGTGAGGCCAGAGGCAGGGGAGGCTGTCTGGCTCCGTGGGAGAGTTGGGGAAGGGGCTGCAGGCAGGCAGACAGCAGAGGAGCAAAGCTGGGCCCTGACAGATCAACCTCCTTGTGCAGCTGCTGCTGTGGCTGCAGGTGGGAGGGGGAGACGGGGGGGGGGGGAGCTCTCCCTGGATCCCATGAAATATTCACCTTGTTTTGATGTGCTGCTTCCCCAGTCTATCGATCAGAGGTGAGAGCGGCTGCCAGCAAGAAGAGAGGCCAAGTGGCGAGCGTGTGTGTGTGTGTGTGTGTGTGTGTGTGTGTGTGTGTGTTGCAACTGCCCCCGCGGGCAGTGCCTGGCTGTCCTTTGCTTCCCTCTGCCTGGCCTGCCCTGGGGGCGGTGGGGGAGGGCATCTCCACACCTGTCTTTCAGCCTGCAGCCCAGGTGTGCAGTGGGGCAGGCTCCTGTCAGTCTCTGCCACTGGGTGCCCAATCGGGGAGCTGTTGGGGGGTCCCTGCACCCCCCTGGCCCAGCATGGATCCTATTCTATAAGATTGCCAGTGGGGGTGGGGTGGGTAAGGGGCTCCATTGCATCAGCACCCAGCCCAGATGATCCTTCAGGGTTTTTGGGGGGCAAGGAAGAGGTTTGGCCACCTTGGACTGCTCTCTGCCGGCTGAAAGCCTCTGCAGAAGCTGTAGCTCTCCTTCGGCAGGGCAGGGCAAGCGAACCCCAGCCTCCCTCACACTGATGACGTTCCCTAGCTGGGCCATGAGATGTCTGCAAAAAACCCACCCAGCTCAGAGACTCCCAAGCGCAGCCGTGAGCAGCAGGACTTCTATTGGAGTCCTACTTTTGCTGACTGGGGCACCAGCAGAGTCCAAGGGCACCCAGGAAAATCAAGCTAGTCCCTGCAGCCTCCAGTGGCTTAATAATGGCCTCCCAACAAGCCAGCACAAGCCCCACCTTGGTCAGGTCAACTGCATTCCTAGCCCCTCAGACCTGGCAGCCTGCGATGGGAAAACCTTTCATGCCAAACGATGAGTTTTGGGGGGAGAAAGTGGCCTGGTGGATGCAGGCAGCGCCCCTTGCCTTCAGCCCCACTTTGCCAAAAGGGGCAGCCAATCAGGCCCAGCCAGGGGGGTCCTAGATGCCCAACTGGAGAGGCCTCAGCCCGCAAAAGGTCTTGCCCTGAAGGCCCTGGTTCTTGCGAGGTCCGTAGTGCCCGCAGGCATGGCAGCGGGAGGAGCTCTGCCTGCCTTCGCAGGAGCAGCCTGGAGGGTCCCTCAGGTGAGGCCACCCTTATGGGCATGGAAGGCCTGGCAGGGCAGGCTCTGGACGTTCCCAGTGGGCACTCCAACTGAGCCTGGAGCACACCAGCTCCCCTCGCCCTTTCGCAGAGCCTCCCACCCTCCTCTGGCTTTCCTGGGAGACCCCAACCCCTGAGGAGGGCAGGGTGGGCACTGCACTGGCAGGCAGGGGCCGTTCCGCAGTTGGCATGGCAGGCGCTCTGCCCACAGAGTGAACCAATGGGGCGTTTCTGTCAAGGGCAAGATGGAGGCCACCGGGAGGAGACGGCAGATGGAGGTGAAAAGGCAGCCGAGGGCGGAGGTGAGCCCCCATGAGAAGCATCTGCTCACCAGGGAGGCAGCCTGGGCAGAAAACTCTCCCACCCGCCACCCTGTCTGCAGCCTTCCCAATCTGCAGGGGCTCCTGCAGCCTCTGAGGGGCCAGGCCGGGAAAGGGGGCAGCGCAGCCGGGGACGGAGGGGTTGCTTGACAAGCATCAGGAGGCCGCAGGGGTCCCTTGGCTGCAGGCTGGACCGAGACGATCTGGGTCACCCGGTGACCCCTAAAGGTCTGGCCAGGACACCGGCAAGCAGGCCGGCTGCAGGCGGGATACGAGTGAGCCAAGCCAAGGATCTGGGCAGTGGCAGCCCAGGGCCGGAGCGGGACCTCGGCCTTGGCCTGGCCCCCAGGCGCTTGGCCCATCTGCCCCTCGCCAAAGGCAGGAGCCCCTGTGCCCCCCCCTCATAAGCCGGTCCTGGGCCAGATGGCCTCACGAGCTCAGCGCTGCTTCTGCTTTGGAGGAGGCGCCTTCATCAAACATTTACGCCTAAAAGCAGCCCTGGAAACCAAGCCAGGCAAATGGATCCAAACAGCCACTGGGAGGTGGGGGGGTGGGCGGATGGCCTGAATCTCTTGCACGTCAGCCCCCCCAGGACCTGCGCCGGCCCCCAGCCTGCCAGGCACGAGGGAACGAGGGTCCGGCTTCTCTAGGGGGGCCGCCTGTCCAAGAGCAGCCATTAGCCGAGAGGGAAGAGGGTGGGATCTTCCACAGAAGCCCCCCTCCCAAGAAAGCCTTGGCTCAATCAATCCTGTTTTAAGAGCAGCTTTGCAGGATGTGCTCTGACCCCTGAGACCCTGGCGAGCCTCTTCGGCAACCGCTGGCACGCCAAGCCCCCTCCTCCCTTCTGTGCAGCCATTTTCCCTCTCAAAGAGGATGTTTACACACACACACACTCTTTCTTCACCAGCCTGTGCAGGGACTGTGCTGAGGGAGGGGCAGCAGTCTGTGCCCCCCACACGCCTGACCAGCAGGCCCAAGAGGGGGAGCTCTCTGCCACAAGGGGGGGTTGGCTGTGTTCTTGGATGGGCCAGCCCCCTCCCCCCCATGGAAGGCAACTTCCGGAAGGGAGGGAGGAAGGGTGGGAGGGAGGGTGGAGGGAGGAAGGAAGAAGGAGTGGAGGGAAGGAAGGGAGGAGAAGGAATGGAGGAGAGAGGAAGAGAGGGAGGAGGGAGGGAGGGAGGAAGGGAGGGATGAAGGTGGAGAGGAAGGAAGGGAGGGAGGAGGTAGGGAGGGAGGAAGGGAGGAGGAAGGAAGTGAGGAAGAGTGAAGGAGGAAGGAGGAGAGAGTGAGGTGGGAGGGAGGAATGACGGAGGAGGAGGGGAGGGAGGGAGGGAAGGGAGGAAGGGAGGGAGGTGGAGGGAGGGAGAGTGAGGGAGGAGGAAGGGAGGGAGGTGGGAGGGGAGAAGGAGGGAGGAAGGGAGGGGGAAGCAGGAGAGGAAGGGAGGAAGGAGGGATGAGGGGAGAAGAGGGAGGGAGGGAGGGAGGGAGGAATGAGGAGGAGGAAGGGAGGGAGGAAGGGAGAGTAGTGGGAGGTGGAGGGGGGAGGAGGGGGGGAGGGAGGAGGAAGGGAGGAAGGAAAGGAAGGAAGGGAGGGAGGAGGGAGGGAGGGAGGAGGGGAAGGGAGAAGGAAGCGGAAGGGAGGGAGGAAGGAAGGAGGGAGGGAGAGAGAAGGAGGGAGGGAAGGAAGGGAGGAAGGGAGGGAGGGGGAAGGGAGGAAGGAAGAGGGAGAGGAAGGGGGCAAAAAAAGGGCGGAAGGATAGGGAAGGGAAGCAGGAAGAGGGAGAGGAGGAAGGGGGAGGGAAGAGAGGGAGGAGGGTGGGGGGAGGAAGGAAAGGGAGGGAGGGAGGAGGGAGGGGGTGGAAGGGAGGAAGGAGGAAGGAAGGAGGAGGAAGGGGGAGGGTGGAGGAAGGATGGAGGGAGGAAGAGAGGGAGTGGGAGGGGAGGAAGGGATGGGGGAAGGGGAGGCAAGGAGGTGGGGAAGGAGTGGAGGGAGGGAGGAAGGGAGGGTGGCAGGAAGGGAAGGGAGAGGAGGGAGGGGAGTGTGGGAGGGAGAGGAAAAGGCAAGGAAGTGAGGGAAGGAGGGAGGGAGGGAAAGGAGGGAGAAGGAAGGAGGGAGGAAGGGAAGAGGGAGGACGGAGGAAGGTAGAAGAGGAAGGAAGGGTGGGAGGAAGGAAGGGACGAGAGGGAGGGCGGAAGTGGGGGAAGGAAGTGAGAGGAAGAAGAGAGGGAGGAAGAGAGGGAAGGGGGAAGGGGAAGGGAGGAAGGGAGAGGGAGGAGGTAGGAAGGGAGGGAGGGAGGAAGAAAGGAAGGGAGGGAGGAAGGGAGGGAGGGTGGAAGGAAGGGAGAGAGGGTGGGAGAGAGGGAGGGGCTGCTGTCCTGCCAGAGAGCCACTTTCAGGTTTAATGCTGGTGCTGAAAGGATCGTCTTCACTGAGAGGGGAAAGAGGCTCTAGGTGATCAGAGAAGTGCAGCGGGATGAGAGGCAGCTGAGGGAGGAAGCCGAGGGGAGGGGGCAGATTCCTCACCCTCCTCTGAGAGTTCAGAAAGGGGGAGAAGGCAAGCCCCTTCCTGGGGGAGACTCAGCCTGGACATTTGGCCCCAATTTCTGTCCACCTTGCCTGCCTGTGTGTGCATGGGGGGGGGGAGCCTGTTGGGGTTCTGGCCTCTCTGGCCCCTGCCCAGCAGCCCAGGGCTGGCCCCCCCAGCCTGCTGCCTCCAGGGGGTTTCCCAAAGGACCTGCAAACGGACCCCATGGCACAGCTGTGCAGAAGCACCTCAGAGCCCTGCCTTGACCCCTTGCCTTCCAAGCTGCCTTTGGCGGGGGGAGGAGCCAGGGGGCCCCAGAGAAGCAGATGCAGCAGGAGGCCCCAAGCCCTCCTCCCTTGATTTGCAGGGCGGTGGCCCCATCTAAGGGGGGAGAAATGCAGCAGGAATGGCACCCCTTGCTGGGGGGAGCCAGAGCCCTGTGCCAACCTTTGGCCGCTACCCCCACTGGCACCCTGTTCCCCTCGAAGGGAATAAGAAGGTGGGCTGCTGCTGCTGCTGCTTCAGAAACTCCCCTGGCATTGGCTGAAGCCCGGCCACCTGCCAGGATGGCGTCGTTTGCCCCCTGCGCATGGCAAAGGGAAAGGGGGCCCTGAGGAAAGAGACATGGGCACGCCCTTCCCAACCAAGAGGCGAGGCAGCTGCTGGGCCAGGCCTATGCCCCATCCCACCAGGGCTCCTGGGATTCTGGCAAGGAGGGCACCGGGGGGCACAGGCCCTTCCCTACAGGGGCCCCAAAGCCCAGGAATCTCTCTGGCAAGGCTACCTGCTGGCACCTCCATTTCCATGCTCCTAAGGCCCAGGGTCTGGCTCGGCTGGCTTGGACTGGTCTGGGGGTCATGTGTGGAGCCTAGGCTGGGCCAAGCTGCTTGGCAGGAGGAGGGAGGGGCCAGGCCACCCTCTGCCAGCCCTCCAAGCTCCCCACCGGCTCCAAATGGCCGGCTGGCCAGTCTCTCAAGGGCACCACAGCCAGGCAGGCAGGCCCTTTTCTGACCTTCTGGGAGGGGGAAGATGAGGAGGAGTCCTGATCTCTCTCTCTCTCACATACACACACACACACACACCCTAGGCTCGCCCAAGCAAGGCTGCCATGCCCTGAGGTTGGCCCAACGCCATCCTGGCCTCTTCTTGGGCCAAAGGGCAGCTAAGAGCTGTGCTGCTCCACCCAGGGGTTATGGGTCAGGACCCCCAATGCAGGGCTCCCTCCCAGCAGCACCCCACAGGGCCAGGAGGAGGAAGCCACGTCCTTCTGGGGAGTCCAAACCTGGAGCTTTGCCTGAAGCCAAGGAGGGGCTTCTCTTTGGGACAGCAGCTTCCCACAGCCCCGCTGACTGCAATTTTTCCTAAAATAAGGCTTCTGTTTTCTATAATGAGCCTCGCACAGCAAAATATTATGCTGGCTCTTTGCATACATGGGTTTCCTCCCCTCATCTTTATTCAAAGATAGATTCTACACCAAAATTACGCTAAACCAAGCTAAATCTCAAAAATAATAATAACACAACCATTGGTATGTCCTGATGAAATTAAACACTCCCCAAATTAACACATAAATCCCAGTTTGCTGGCTGTGGCATCTAATGGCATCGGCTCTTGCTGGGGAAAACTTCAAATCATTGTCGAGGAAGCAGTTGCTTGAAGTGCTTGGCAAGGCAGCCTTTCTCTGCGAAGAACTAAGTAGACAAACTCCCCCCCCTCCCCCCCCCCCGCCAGGGCCCCCGCCAGGACCGGATCAGCCACTAAGGCCGAGAGGCCGGCTGGGCCAGCCAGGGAATACCTGCCCTGCTCAATTCCCCCTGGCTGTCTGTGGGCAGTTGGAGGGTTGACAGTTCTTGGCACTCTGAGACGTCCAGGAGCCAAGTTGAAGGTGGGCCTGAACTCAGGACAGGCAAGTCTCATGCCACCCCCCAGAAGCCTCCCCTAGACCCCATGGAGCTCCCCTCCGTGGCCGCTTCAGTCTCTTTCCTCCCGTGGCTGGCAGGCTGCTGAGGAGGCTGCGCCGTCCCTCTGGGTTGCCTTGGTCTGCCTGGAGGCTGCCCATGGGCTAACCTGCCTCTGCCCCCCGCCCTCACTGTCTCTGGGCTGCATGAGTGGAGGGAAGAGCTGGGCTGTGTCCATTGGCAGCCAGCAAGAGGCCACAGCTGTAGTGCCTGCCCAGGACAGACTGCCCATTACAGCTACCTTTGGATGCCCACCTTCTTGCAGGCCAGGCTGAGCTCAGGGGACGGGAAGAGCAGAGGCTCAGCCTCCACTCTCTCTGAGCTGGGACCTGGGGGGGCGGGAGGAAGAAGGCTCCATTCATGAGTGCCCCATGGCGGCCAGGACCTGTGTGGGAAGCGAAAGCTGCTCCCCAGTTGAAGTCTGAGGCCAGCGGGTCAAGACAGACCAAAGTGGGCCAAGACCACCTCCCAGGTTTCGTCAAGAATGCACAGCAGGCCGGGCTGAGTTGCAGGAGGCCCCGCTCAGCAGGCCCAAAGGAGGACAGGGGCCCCTGCCCTGCCTGAGCCCGTCCCTGGGCAGGACAGGTGACGGCTGGTGCTTTGATCCATTTATAAGCTCTTCATGGCCGGATGATCAATGGTCACATCTTGAATATGGTTGGGAACAAGGACAGAGACAGAGGGAAACTAGCTAAGAATTCACACTGGGGAAACCGTCCCCAATTGCGATGGCCACACCACCTCCATTTATTGCGGTCACTACACAAAGCGGGGTCAATGGACTTTGGGGGTTGGGAAGGCAGAGGGAGGCCCTCCCTGCAGGTGGGCGTTCTGCAATGGAATCCCTGTGGCCGCTGGAGCAGGCCCATCATTGGGGAAAAGTTGAGAGGGGGCAGCTAATGGAGCGGTCAGTCATCACTCCCCTTCCCAGCACTTAAGAACAACCCCAGTCAGAAATGACATCACTCCCACCGTGGAAGTCAATGGTGCTATCATTGCTACCCAACACCCATCCTGCACACCTGCAATACGGCATCCAGTTTTGGTCACCACTTCACAGAAAGAAACGTTGAGGCTTTGGAAAAAGTGCAGAGGAGAGCAACTAAGAGGATCCAAGGCCTGGAACTCAAACCTATGAGGAACGGCTGCAGGATTTGGGCTTGGCCAGTCTAGAGGAAAGGAGGACTGGGGGGGCGGGGGGACAGGAGAGCAGCCTTCCAGTAGTTGAGGGGCCTCCACAAGAAAGAGGAGGGGTCCACCTATTCTCTAAAGCCCCTGAGGCCAGGACAAGCAGCAAGGGAAGGAAACTAAGCAAGGAGAGAAGCAACTTGGAACTGAGGAAATTCCTGACAGGGAGGACAATTAATGTCCAAGCAGGAGACTCCCTACCGTTTCAGACAAGGGGCCTCCTACCATGAAAGAACTCCAGTGATGGAGCACACCCACAACTTCTGCTAGCAGGCTGGTTCACTGTCCTCCCTGTCAGGAAATTCCTCCTCACTTGCAGCTTGCTTCTCTCCTTGGTCAGTTTCCATCCCTTGCCGCTTGTCCTGCCCTCAGGGGCTTTGGAGAATAGGTGGACCCCTCCTCTCCTTTGGGGCAGCCCCTCAGATACTTGACTGCTGCTATCATGTCACCCCTGGTCCTTCTTTTCATCAAACTAGACCTACCCAGTTCCTGCAATCCTTCTTCATAGGTTTTAATTTCCATGCCTTCAATCATCTTAGTTTCTCTTCCTTGCACTTTTTTCTGACATCTTTTTTGAATCAACAAAAGTCCACAGGAAGAACTGCAGAAGTGACCCAGAGACTGGCAGGCACAGCTGTGGCTGCAAAGTGAAGCCCTCACCCACCCAGGGATGTCCATCCATGCAAACCAAAAGGCCTGAGGCCCAAGCAGTAGGATTAGCCCTATTTGAGTGGCAGCAAGCAGGAGGAGAGGAAGAAAAGGAGGGGGGGGAGCACTGCAGGATGGCTTTGCCTGACCATGGAGGGGGAGAGGAGAGGCATCTGCATGAGACACGCCCTCCCGCACGCAGCCTCCAGGGGCCCGGCTGTTCTGGGCCCAGGGAGCCTTGTCTCTCGGGGAAGCCGGCAGCCTTGTTGCTCCACAGAGCTGCACAGAAAACAAGGGCGGAGGCTTCGTGGGTGGCCGGCCCTGAAGCCTCTCCCAGCAGGGGGTAGTGAGAGCGCGTGGGGCCCCCGCTCTCTGCCCCCCTTTGCACAGGGCTTGGGTCTCTCAGCCCATGGCATGGCATGCCTGGGCTTGAAATCTCTTAACATTGCCCCTATACCAAGAGCCACCTAACCTGGCCTGGAGGCTTCTCTCCCTCCAGTGGGAGCCTCTGCCCTGCCAGCTGCCCTTCTTTTCCCTGCACCCCGTGTGTGTGGGGGGGGGGAGAGGGGGGGGCTGGCCGCATCTCCTGGCCCCACCAGGCCTCTTTCCTCTTCCCCTCCAGCCAACCTGGTTCTCACTGGGCTGCCTCCGCTTCCAGGCCCTTCTCCTCGGCCTGCAGAGGCCAGGCGTCCCCCCGGTTCAGAGCGGCATTTCCAGCAGCTCCAGCCGGTCGGTCCGGCGCCTTTCCCGCCCTCCTCCCCCCAACCTCTTTGCACCGGCCGTCCAGCCACCCCCTCCATCCATCCAGGGTGGAATCGGCCCTTTCGGCTTCTTCGTTCCCCGCCTCCGAAGGCTCCGGGGCTGCTCCGGGGAGGGGTGCCGAGCGATGGTGCCCGGAATCTCGAGCGCCCCTTCCCCCCGCCCCCCAGCCTGCCCTTCCTCCCTTCCAGCCCCGGGAGAGGCCGGCACTTCAGCCCAGCTCCGCCTCTAAGCACAGGAGCAGCGCTACCGCCGACCCCAGCCCGGGAAAGGAGCTCACGGCCAGCCCGGAGGAATAAAGGGTTCCCGGGACACACGGGGGGCGCCTCCCGTCCGTTGTCCGCTTGCCACCAGGCAACAGAGCAGCGGCTTCCGCAGCTAAAAGAAGCCTCCCGGCCGCCGCCGCCAGCCCTGCTTTCGGCCGCGTTCCAGCGGAGGGAGGCCCGAGTCCGAGGCCAAGCTGGACAGCCCTGGCGGCTTCCGACGCTAAGAAGCGCCCCTGCGCCCGCCTCGGCCAGGCCGCCCAGGAAAACAGCCCCGCGGAGAAGGCCGGGCAGGCGGCGAAGAGGCTCTGCTCGAGTCCGGCGGGAGCGGAGCAACTTTGACCTTGAACCACCTTCCCTCTCCGGGAGCGCCGCCGCCGCTTCCCCGCCCGCCTCTCCCCGCCTCCGCCCAGCCGCCCCTCACTGACGCCGCGGACAGAAGGGGTGCCTGGCGGCTGCCTCGGACAGTCAATCTGGGCTAAGGGGACGAGCGACTCGGGCCTCCGAACCTTGCTTGGATCCGGGTGCAAGTGGGCACCCGACAAACAGCGGTGGTTGCACGGGGGCGCGATTTCAACCCAGTTCAAAGGGGGCCAAACCCGAGATAAAAGCCACATGTCCAAAAGTAACGCGCAGCGGGCCGGGAGGGGGGGTGTCGCGGCGGCCATCGCTCCCTGTTTACAAAACGCCCCCCCCCCCCAGAGCGGAGCCCCTTTTGACGGAGCTGAATCTGCTGTGCGTTTGAGGGGGGAGGGGAAAGCTTCCTCGAACAGGACCCCCCCTCTGTCCCCCACCCGGGCCAAAGGAGCTGTGGAATCCTCCTCGGAGGCCCCGCCCTCTAGGTGCTGCTCCAGCCTAGGCCAGCAGGGGTCCCTCCCTTCTCTCCCCACCCCCACCGCGGCCTTCAAACATAACTGGTCCTCCCATCGATGTGATACCCCAACCCCCACCTCCTTTGGGAGACAATCTCCAGCTGGTGCCAAGGTCCCCTGAACCCCCAGAGCCTGGATGCCCTTTGGCAACCCCCCCCCCTTTTTTTGGCGATGCTCTTTGCCCTCCAGGCCATTTGAACTAAGAGCAGAATTAGACTGAGCTGAAGGTTTAGCCCTAAGCATGAATCTGTGGGGGGAGGGTCGCTCTCCCCCCCATGCTGCCTGAAAAGCTTGCCCTGCTGTGTCCAGCAAAAAGAGCCTCCACACACCAGCTGGGCTCGTCCACCACCTGCCTGCCTGCCTGCCTTTGCCACCTCCCTCAGCTGGGCTGCCTGCACAGCATTCTGCTTCCCACGGAGGCTCCCACTTTACAGTTGGGACAAGCCCCCCCTCCCGCTGCTGCACAGGAGAACCCCAGGATCTGACCTCCCCCCCCAGCCTTCCCCAGCCTTTAAGGCCCTTTCCTTCGACTCTCATGCCTCTGGGGCTTCTGTGGGGTGGGGTGGGGGGGTACAGCCAGATCTGCCTTCTGGACAGCCAAGCAAGAATCCACCCGGGGACATAGCCTCCTGACAGTTTCTCTCAACCCTTCCCTCTTATATTCTGCTTTTGCCTCCTAATCTAAATATTTATTCCCTAACCCTTTCCCACAAAGCGCCAGGCGGCTTGTGGTTTATTGTGACTTTGTCTGCAGAGAAGCTTTCTCCTCGCTGAGTTCAGCTTCAGGGTTTTCTTCTCCTGCAGTTCCCCCAAGTGTTGCCACTGAAATAGGTTGGACCCCCCTGCCCCACCTCTCATGCCTCCTCACCGTAGCAGGCACAGAGGGGCAGGAGTTCGGGCGGGGGAGGGGAAGTCAGCCCTGAACTTGCCAGGTCTGCCCCCCAGGAAGTCCCAACCCAGCACTTTCCCTCAGCAGCGGGGATGTGGGGCTGGGACTGGCACCTAAGAGGAGAGACCTCCAGCCTAGCAGCCTCTGGATCCACCTCGGTGCTTTTGTCCAGGATCTTTTAAAACCATGGAATCGCTGGGCAAGTCCACATAGGGGCCTCCCAGGACACCAAACTGTCCCGCAGGGCACCTTCTCCTTGTCAGGGGCCTCAAACTCTGGTGCCACCCATTAGGTAGCTACGGTCCCTCAGGCTTCTGGGCAGGAGGGGAGGAGGGGCTGGCTTTCAGCCTCCCATCAGCCACACCCTTTTCCCAACCCCGGTTCTGGGACATCCGTCCCGGGACCGGGCCAGCCTGGGTCAGTCATTGGGGTGCGATGGGAGCCGTGAGCAGCTTTGTTTCTATTACTATTATTAGTATAGTTCTCATCGCTCAGCTCAAGTTCTCCAAGGCTGGCTGGAAACGGCAGGGCAGCCCCAAGACTTTCCGAAGAGCCTCTTCACCGGGCGGGCCCCTTCCCGAAGAACGACGCCCGAGCAACGGTCCATCGCGCCTCGTTCGCCGCCCTTCTGCCCACGCCCAGGGGGTCGTTCCCTGAGGGGAAACGGGGTGTCCGGAAAGTTCGCCCTACCTGCCTTCTCTCCTCGCCCTCGCCTGTCTTCAGCCCTTCAGGCTGCTGCTGCTTCGTCCGGCCGAAGAAGGAGAATTGCCGGACGGCTGCTCCCGAGACCCCCGGCCGGTTGTTGCGACCAGAAAAGCCGAGGCGATCTGAGCTGAACAACCGCCCTCCACGACCCCCGGGGATGACTTTCAGTCCACGCACGCCCGCACCCCGAATGCCCAGCGCGATTCTCCGTCCGCCCCGCCGCCTTTTCTTCAGGCGCACAAAGAGTCGCGGCGCTCGCGCACATACACGCCGGCCCCGTTTCACCACCCGCCTCCCAAAAGCAGGCAACCGCGGAGTCAAAGAGCCCAGGAAACCCCTCGCCCGCCCGCCCCGCCGGGCCACCCGCTAGCCCTCTAGCCCCGCGCCTGGCATCCGAGAACGACCCCCCCGGGACCCGGTCTGGGGCTGCCCTCCCGATTAACAGCGGCTCGAGCGGCTGCCGGGATCGCGGGCGGGCGTTGCCCCTCAGCCCATTCCCGCTGGAGAAGCTGGGTACGAAGCCCTTTTGGGCGATGCGCAGCGCCGGATCCCCACGGGCACCAGCAACTCCCCAACTCCCGGCCCCGGGAGCAAGCAACGGGCCGAGCAGGAGGAAGCGCGCGGGAGGAGGACTCTCCTCCGCCGGACCCCCCGCCCAGCAGCATCAGCGCAAGTCGCGCCGCGGCAGGGAAGCGCCGGCCGGCAGTTCTAATTCCGCGCTCTGGACTCTCAAGGCTAGACCGGCCGCCCCCTCACCCCCCCGGGAGCGACTGCAGTTTCGCTCCGGCCCCGTGCAGGAGGCGCTGCTCCGCCCGACCCCCCGGGAATTGCATCACGTGCCCGCCGCTTTCCGTGGGGCCGGCAGGACTGAGGCAGGGGCCTTCCTCCCGAGGCCGCCGCCGGATCCGAGAATCAGGGCCATAGAAGACGCGGGCGCTCTGGCACCGCCAGGAAAACAGGCCGCTGCGCCCGCCAGGCCCGGAAAGTTTCCCGGGCCGGTCTTGCCCGCCGCCCCCCGCGCCGGCAGCCCCTCGCTAAGTTTGGCGGCAGCGGACAGCCCAGCCCCCCCGTCCCCCCGACGCGGCTCGGCAGACTCACCTTCGCGCAGCATCTTGGAGGCGCAGAGGCGCCGCGGCCAGTCCCGGTGCAGTGCTCAGAGCAGGAGGCGGCGGCGGCGGCGGCGGGGGCTGCTGCTAATCCGGCCGCGGGTCGGCGGCGCTCCGGGCAGCGGCATTTCGCGGCCAGCGCCGGCGGCCGCGGCGGCTTCCCGGCTCCACTTCGCTCAGTACCTCGCTGCTCGCTGCCGGCTTCGCTCGGCGGCGCTTTTAGGGAGGAATCCGCCCCCTTGGGCGGCTGGCGCTGCCTCCCGGCTGCCCCCTCGGCGAAGGGCGTCTTCCCGCGCCCCCGGTCCTCGGCTCGCCTCTCCCCGCAGCAGCGGCGGCGGCGGCGGCTGGGCAGGGCTGGGCTGGGCTGGGCAGGGCTGGGCTGAGCTCGGCCTCCCCTCCCTCGCAACAGCAGCGCGCCGCCTCCACCGCTTCGCCTCCGCCTCCTCGCCCGCCTTCCCTGCTGCCCATCGAAAATTTATGAAAGTCTTTCTGAGCGCCGCGCGGCGCCCCTCCCTCCCCGGAGCTCCCGCGGGCAGCCAGGCGCCAGAGCGGGCTTGGCGGGGCTGCGCGAACGAGGCTGGGGGCCAGGGGTCGGCGGCGGAGGTTGACCCGGCTCCCTGCCACGGAGCGCCGTCCGCGCGCGAGCCTTCCGTGGGATGCGAGCTGCCTGGGAACGCGGGAGGAGACGAGAGGGTCCCCGCCTTTCTCTTGGAGAATATTGGGGTGGGTGCGGAGCGAGAACGGCGAGGCGAAAGCTTTGATTGACAGCCCCGGTCGGCATAGCAACGCGGCGGCGAGACCCTCTCCCTTCTTATTGCTATGGAAACCAACCTGAGCCGTCGGACCGCTCCCTCCGCCACACCTTTCGCCGCTGCCGTCACGCGGCCGCCTCCCGCGCTGCCATTGGGTGGGGGGAGGTCAAAGCCAGGAGGGGCGCCCATTACTTGAAGGGTAGGATGGCGTGCCCAGAGACCCCCGAGCGCTGGCTGTCACCTCTCTCATTCTGACCGTCGCTATGGAGACCTCAGGTCCAGCTTGCCCGGGCTGTTGGAAGTGAACCGGTGCCTCCTGGTGATGGGTGTGCGTGTGTCCTAACAGTCAAGTCCGTGAGCTTTAAGCCCAGCACGCAGCTGCCAAGGACGGGGTCCAATGGGAAGTGGGATCCTTGCTCCAGCTGATCAAAGTGGCTTCCCTTCAGACTGGGGCCTTAGCTTACTAGAGAGAAGCACCAGGCTTTCTCTGCCCCCTTCCCTGCAACTTCTGGCCTGGGGGCTCCATCTCCAGTGTCTGAAGTTCCACAGGCCTGGCCACCTGGTGCAGAAGGACCATCTCAGGAGGTTCTAGGCAATGCCTGCTTCTCCTCTGGCCTCCATCCAGTGTGCACAACCATCCTGGGCAGGCCTGGCTTATGAGCAGTTCTCCAGCTCTCTCCAGCAGAGGGCAGTGGGGGGGGGGGTGTAAGCACCACTCTCCTCCCTTCCCCACCCGCAGCCCCTCCCCAGTTCTTCCAGCCTTTGCACCCCTCATCTCCAGCTTGCAATGTTCGGGCTGGGAAGTGGGGGGGCCTGGTTTGGGAAGGGAATTCAAACAAGGAAGGCGAACGAACACAAGGCGTTACAACCAAGGCCTCTCTCCCAAATATGGACCCAAACCCTTCCTGGTTGGGGAAAGTCTTCCCCACTGCCGGTTCCCCCCCCCCCCCAGCTTGGGCTGGGCCTGTCAAGGGACACCTGGGCCCTGGAGAGGAGGGAGTCAACCAGCCAGGATTCAGGGACACTCTCCCCACCCTCATCTGAATGGGAAAAAGCAGGAAGGGGACTTTCGTCTGGTAGCCCATGGCTGCATTCACAGCCCCACCCCCAGCCCCACCCAGGAGGCTGCTTTGGGGGGCTTGGCTGGCTCACTTTCTCCCCTCCAGATTGAGATGTCCAGAGCCCCCCTACAATGTGTTTAGCTTCCATGGGCACCCAACTCGGATCCCTTCAGGAACTGAGAAAGGTGAGAATGCAGCCAGGATTCACCCCAAGAGTGGCCACCTGAGTGCCTTGCTCCTTGGGGTGCAGGTGGGGAAGGAACAGGGGGTTTGCAAAGGCTTCATCCTCCAGCTGCTTTGGGGAGCAGGGAGGGCGGCGCTGGGCAGGCCTAAGCAGCCCAGAATCCCCCCCCAACAGGGCCAGGCAGCCCCTTGGCCAGCTGGATGCCGTGGCTGCGTGGGGTGAGCCACGCCATCTGCCACGGAGAGGGCACCAGCACTCAGCAGCATCAGGAGAGGAGGAGCCCTTTCGAAGGGCCTTTTCTCTCCAAAGCCCTCCTGCTTTGGCCTCTGCTCTGGGGTTGATGCTTCCTGCCAGGAAGCAGCAGAAAGACCGCGGACCCCCTGCTCCAAGCGTGGCTGTGCATCCACAAGCTGAGGCCACCGGCCATCTGAAGGGGGCGGCCCCAGGGCAGGAACCATTTCAGAGTTTTTTGCATGTGGGGGACACAGACTCTTTTTCCTCTTTCTCTTGCTGTGACCCCCTGGGGCCTGGCAGAGGGTCTGGACGGGACAGGGCCCAACTGACCAGAGACTGGAATGGCCCGACCCGTCCAGGGAAGGGCTGTGACCTTGACCCTTGGGACTTCCTTGCTGCACTTTGCTGGTGGCTGTTTAATCTCCCTCTGGGTAAGGGGGAGCCCGGCTTCCCCGAGGGGTGTTCAGGCCTCTGGGCAGACCCCAGTCTTTCTCCAAGGGGTTTGGGGGTGCCTTGTCTCTCCCCTTGCCTTTTCTACCCCCAAAGCTTCTGCCCAACAGGAGGGAGGGCCCTGTCTTCCCTGGGGGCCCAGCTCCAAAAGTTTAGCCAAGGAAATCAGAGGGCCACCCCAGACTGCACCTGGGACCCCCAGGGACCTGGCAGGCCATGGCCTGCTGCCCTCTTTTCCCCTGGCAAAGGCAGAAGGACGGCCTTTGGAGAGGGACGCTGCTGGCTGGCTGCCCCCTCCCCCCAGCTTCTATGGGTACATGACGAACGAGCCCTTCTGTTGTGCATTGAGGTTGGGGCCAACAGATTGCAATGTAGAGCACAGACTGTGTTGTTTTTGTGTTGTTCTCCTCGGAGGAAGGAGGCTGTTCTGGTCCAGATGCCATCCTGCCCCTTTCCCCACTGACCAAGGCTGCCCAGGGAGGCCGGGCCACAGCTGCTCTTTCTGTGGGGGGGAGGCAGGCATGGGTGGGGCACATTCAGCAGGCCTGGGGGCTCAGGGGGCCCAGCCAACGCTGGATTCTCTGCCCGGGAGACCCTCCTCTCTTGCAGCGAAGACCCTCGTGCCACCTTTTGCAGAAGCCCTCCAGGGCCGGCTCAGGGAGGGGTCCTTTGGCCCCAGATTGAGCCATGGGCTTCATGGGCCTGCAGGAAGCTCCAGGTTCAACCCCTGCCATGTCGGTGGTCTTGGCTGGGGGGATCAGGCAGCCTGAGGGGCTTCCTTGCCAAGATCAAATAAGATGCCCCACACGACTCCACTCTCTCACCATCCCCCAGACTCCTCCAGGAGGGGGAGGACAGCCGTGGTGAGTGGGAGCAACAATCAGAGCCAAACCCACGGACTGGCCAGCCCCACAGAGAGGTGTTGTGAATTACTCAAGCGCTGAGTAAGAAGAGCAGGGAGGGGGCCAAGCAGCTGTCACTCAGCCGGGGAGGGGGAGAGGGGTCTGGTTAGCCTGGGATTGGAGGCAGGCCCACAGGGAGGGGGAGGGGGTTTAGGAGGTACAGGGAGCACAGCCTGAAAGCCCCCAAAGGGGGCAGGCGGCACCAAGAGGCCGCTCTCTGGTAGGCAGGCCCAGAGTGGGGGGGGGGGGGGGGGACCATTGAGCAGCCCTGCTTCAGGGAGGCCAAGGCAAAGAGGGGAGATGAATAGAGGCTGCCCCCTTTGGGTGGGGGTGGGGTAGGCAGGTGAATTGTCCAAAGGATAGAACAGCTTATAACAAGGAAGAGAGAGAGAGAGAGAAAGGGAAGGAAAGATCACCCTTCTGCAGTCCACGTTCTACCTGGATAAACAGGTGAGGCAGCAGCAGGTAAATCTCCTGAACTACAGGCTGGCCCTGAGAAGACTGGGGGGGACCTGGGGTGGAGGAAAGGGCCTTGTATTTCCTCTCCCCCCCACCCCTGCATGAAGGGGGGAGGCAGCCATCAGCTGTGGGGGCTCTGCTTATTCACGGGGCTCCTACAGAAATCCTGGGTGCCCTTTTCTCTTCCTGGCCCCAATTCTGTTGGCCTCTCTGCCTCCAGAGGGTCAGGAGCAAATGCTCTCTGGCTGGGAGGACTCCTCTCCTCCTGCGGGCATGCCAGGCTTGCCATGCTGTATTGGCAATGGGATTTCTCCTGGCAGCCCTTGGGGGTGGCCTGGCTCCCAATCTCCTATTTGCAGGGTGGCAGCAGGTGGCTCCAGTGTAGCAAAGCAGGAGGGCTGGGACCCCTGGCAACCAGGGAAAGGCAACCAAGGTCAGGGGTGTCCTCATGCCCTCCAGGGGTCTCTAAAGGACCTTTAGCCTGACTCTCAAGGAAACATCTGGGAATTCTGGGATTTTGCTGAGCCTGGCTGATTTGCAATCTCCCAGCTTCACCCCAGATGATATTTCTGACCCCTCAGGATGTGAAATGCGGTACCAGCGCATGTGCCTCACCCCTCACAGCACAAAAAGTCAGACAACCCCCCCAATTATTGCTAACTTTATATGCCATCCAGATGCCCAGCTGCCAACTGCATGGCGCAGGGCCCGATTAATGGAGGGACTCGTCTCCCGTGGAGTCTGCCTACGGATTGAAGCTGAGAGGGCCGGTGTCCGTCCCCCTCTTCTGTCACTGCCCTCTGGAATGAGGCTCCCCAAGGAATCCAGGCCTCTCACCCGGTGGCCCTCTGGAGGGCCTGAAAGGCCTGGCTCTTCTCCCAGGTTTTGGGGCAGGGGGGCTGACATCCTTGTAATGGGCAAGTTAGTGCATGTAATTTAATATGACTTTCTTTTCCAGAAGGCTCTTGGGCAGTTACAAAACCCATAAAAAAGTAAAGAATTAAATCCACCATGATAGCCAGACCGGACTAAGGCATAGACTGTATATTTAGTGGAAAAACCAGTACAACGGGCTCAACCAATGAAGCCCCCCCACCCCCCATTTTAATCCCCAGCCCCGGAACACAGCCAGGTCTTCAAGGCTTCCCAAAATCCCAAGAAATTGGACACTGCCTGAATCTGGGGTGTGTGTGTGTGTGTGTGGAGAGGGTGGGCGGGTAGGGATGCTGTTTTGGCTGGATTTACCATTTTGTTCTCTATTTTTTTTAAATTTGTTCTCTTCTTGAGCTTGTTTTTCATTTCTTCCCGAACACATATTGTATTTTAGTCCGTAATGAGCTGCCCAGAGTTGGCCTGGAATTGGGAAGCACCCAAATCAAATAAATTACATAAAACTTAACCAATCCAAGAGCAGAATAACACACACCCCCCCAGAGGAATTGTCTCCAGAGGGAGTCCCAGCCCGGCTGCCTTTGGGCAGAGCTCTGCCGGGACCCCCCAGGAGAAGTTTCTCTGCCCCCCAGCCAAGACGCAGGCCTGCTCAGTTGGTGGAGATGAGTGAAGCCACCCATACCTCAGGAACCCTCCAGGGGGTTGGACTAGAGGACCTCGAAGGTCCCTTCCAACCTATGATTCCAGAAGTTCTGATGTCCAAAGGAAGAACTGGAACCGGACCTCCGCTTGGCTTCCGGGGTGGGGGGGTCTGCTTCTCGGGAAAGAAGGTCTCGCATCCACGGGGGGGGGGCATCCACGGGGGGGGTGGTGAAAGGGGCTGGAGGGCAGATCCCCTCCAGCCTTTGGGATCCCCAGCGAAGGGGCGCTTCTCCGCGGGATGAACCGGCGCAGAAGACCCTCTGCGCGCCTGCGGGGCGACAGGGGAAGAAACAAGGGGGCCTGCATAAGCGCACCAACCTGCCTCCCGTCCCTGTCCGAATGTTTCTTTTATTTCTCTTATATGTATCCATGTATTCAGAACTATGTTTTTACTTATATCTATTATCTTGGAAGCGATTGACAAAAATAAATAAATAAAATAAACAAATAAAAATAAAGTCGGCCCAGCCCCGCCCCTCAAGGAGACCCCCCCGCGCCCCCCCCCCGTGGGCAGTCCCGGTGCGAGGCCGGCTGGCCGCGGGGTCGCCAGGCTCCCGTCCCCAAAACCGGGCGCAGGGGCGAGGGAGGAAGCGCAGCCAAAGCCCCGGGAAAGGATGACCCCCCGCCCAACTTCCCCCTCCGTGGACGGCCCGGGAGTGGGGATGATGGGAACTGTAGTCCCCAAGCAGCGGCGGACGCAGAGAAGAGAAGCCGCGGCGGGGGCGGTCGGGGGGCTGCGACCCTCGGCCCTTTCCCCCACGGCGGCCGCGAAGGCGCTCTGCGCGCGCTCAGGAGCCCTTGGTCTCCGCCCATCGGCGGCTCGGTGCTGCTCCGGCCGGCCTGGCTCCCCGCTCGCTCGATGGGCGCTCGGCTAGCGCTGCCTCGGCGGCTCCACGTGGGCGCGGCGGTGGCCATGGCGGCGGCGGAGCGGGAGGGAGGCAGCGGCGGACCCCCGGCTCTGGCGGCAGGTGAGCAGCCGGGGGGCTTCGGGGCCTGGAGGGGCGGCCAGGGTGGCTGGGCAGGGGGTGCGGGGCCCTCAGCCTCTCTTCCCCCGGGTGGTCGGAGGTTTTGGGGCGGCGGTCGCCGGCGAGGCCGCGGGGGCTTCCTTTGGCAGAGAGAGACGCCACGGGCTTTATCCCCCCCGCCCCGCAAAAGGAAGGCCAAGAATAACAAAGTTGGAAGGGACCTTGGAGGTCGTCTAGTCCAGCCCCCTGCTCAAGTAGGAAGACCCTATTCCAGGGCGTCCAATCCCGGACTTTGAGGCGCCTGGACTCCAACTCCCAGGATTCCCCAGCCGGCCAAGTTCCCAAGGTTGGACATGCTGGTGGGATGCCAGGGACCCCCTTAACCTGCCCTGCAGGTCACCCAGATTCCTAGCCTGTATTCCTAGCATGGCCTCGTCGTCTTCTCATTCAGACATCCAGGCCCCAAACCAGCATTGTTTGCAAGCCACCCTGAGTCACTGAGAGGAAGGGGGGGGGGCGTATAAATCCTAATTAATCCCTGCAAGAGCATCTGAACCATATGGGGAGCTTCTCGTTTCATCCAGGCTCTCTTTCCAACCTCAACTTCTCCTTCCCTGCTCCCATGGGACATCCCACCGTTCAAGCTTGCTCGTTTTATTCTGCGTTTTCTCTAAACTGGCCTAAACTCCCCTTCCAGTCGGCATTCTGCAAATGGCTTCCCACTCATGGGTGGTAAAGGAATAATGCCCTCTGAGAGTTTGAGCTCCCTGTTGCTCTGCTTCTCTCTCTCTCTCTCTCTCACACACACACACACACACACAGAATGTGTCACACTGCCTCTCTGCCAGCAAACCGCACCCACATTTTAACATTTCTCCAGTTACACCAATTACACCTGCAGCCCTTTCAGCTTGCTTGTGGCATTTATGGTTTTCTTTTTCATCTATTTCTTCCTTGGATGGTAACATTTATAGCAGGGTCTCCAACCCTGGTAACTTTAAAACCTGTAGACTTCAATTCCCAGAAGGTTGGGGAATTCTGGGAGTTGAAGCCCACCAGGGGCTAGATATTATTTTTACTACTAGATATTATTTTTTTACTACTACTACTACTATTACTACTACTGTATATTATTATTATTTTATTATTATACACAAAAACGACAGTGTACACAGCAACCGAGATAACCATGTTGGGTTTCATATCACAAATCACTAGTCGAACCCTTCCCAAGGGTTTAGGACTGCGTGATGTATCGGCAGGTTATGCGAGCCGATCCCAGGAAGGTTCTCTGACATGGTGTATTTCTGCCGCTTCTGAGGTTGTTCAGCTTCCAGTAGCCCTGCAGGCCCATGCCCTGGTTGCTCAGCTATGGGACCCGTGGCCTGTAGCCCACTTGTTGACAGATGCCCAGGTTCCCCAGCACCCAACGCGGTCCTTGTTAACCCGGGCGACGACCGAGCCGGTATAAGGCTTGTTCGGTTGTGTTTCACCAGGATTCATTGCATGGGTTGTTGGGCGCACTCAGTCCTGCTCCTCGGCTGAGACCTCTGACACGGTTGGACCTGCTGGGAGTTTGCACTACCGCCAGCAGAGCCCTCAGCTTCATTCGAGCAGTTAAGCCCCCCCGCCACGTCAAGGCGGCACCCCGGGGGGGATTATTCCTATTATTAAGGTCTAAATAATTCGAATGTTACACAATTCCCCACCCACCTGTGTTTCGTCTCCGATTCTTCCTTCCTCCTGCCATCACCCTATGGATTCCTGTTTCTCTACACACGGAGTCCTCGACTTACGACCACAATTGAGTTCAAAATTTCCATTGCAAAGCCAGATAGCGGTGAAATGACTTTTGCCCCGGGTTACAACCTTACAGTTACTATGTGAATCCCTGCAGTTGTTTAATTAGTAACATGGTTGTTAAGTGAATCTGGCTTCCCCATTGACTTTGCTTGTCAGAAGTTTGCAAAAGGGGATTGCATTTACCCCAGGACACTGCAGCTGTCATAAATGTGAGTCAATTGCCTCTGAAGTTTGATGGTGTGACTAGGGGGTCGTAATGGTGAATATTGGCCATAAGAAGTCACTTTTTTCAGTGCCGTTGTAACTTTGAACTGTTGTGAGACCTGTACAAGCAGCCCTTGACTTACGACTGATCGCTTAGCGACTAAAGTTACAGTGGACTCCAGAAATGGCACTTGGGACCCAGGTCCAGAGTTTGGAGACTTCAGGTCAGGTGACCACATTCTGGGCCTCGGCAGCTGACCTGCAGCTATGGCCAGTTGCAGACCCTGCAGTGACAGATCACAATCCACCCCCTTCTTCTGCTGGACAACTCTGCTTGTTTCTGGTTTCAGTGGCTTCACTTAATGGCAGCGAAGGTTGTTAACCAGGGGGCTTTGCTAAGAACTCCTGCAAAAATGTCGTAACATTTGATTGGCTGCTCGATGTTTAATGACCAGCACATAATTCCTGACTCAGTTGCAGGTAATCCTCGACTTACAACAATTCATTTAGCGGCTGTTCAAAGTGACACCGGCCCTGAAAAAAGTGGCTTGTGACCCTATTTTCATACTTACAGCCTTTGTAGCATCCCCCATGGTCACATGATCCAAATTCAGGCATTTGGTAACTGATTCAGGTGCTTGACTCATACTTACGACGGCCGCAGTGTCCCAGGGTCATGCGATCCTCTTTTGTGACCTTCTGATAAGAAAAGTCAGTGGGGAAGCCAGATTCACTTAATAACCGTGTTATCAATTTGCAGTGATTCACTTAACAACAGTGGCAAGAAAAGGCATAAATTGGGGCAAAAATCACTTAACGACATAAATCTTGGGCTCCATTGTGGTCGTAAATCTGCTGGCCCCAGTTGGTCCTTTCTGGCAGAGGCTCCGGCCCCTCCCTGATGACCAGTTGCCCCTTTTCTCTTCCCTTCCTTTCCTTGGCTACTTCCCGCCCTTTGACCCCTCTCCCCTTCTCATTCCCAAAGGGCAAAGGGCATGGCGGTTCCCACGGCTGGGCCAGGTGTGTGAATGGGCCCCGCCCTGCCCCCTGCAGCTTTGCCCAGGCAGCTTGCTCGGAGTTCCGGTTCGCCGTTTTCTCCCTGTCGGTGGGCCAAAGAGCCCGCCTGCCAGTCTCTGCTCGCCCTCTTCCTCTGGAGCCTGCTGCCTCCGGGCCATTTTGCCACACAGCACCCCTCCCCCAATTTCTTCTCTCCCTCCCTCCTCCTGGAGAGCCTTCTGTGCCAACTGGCTTCTTCCATTAGGCTGCTGGGTTGCTGACTCACAGCTCCGACCCACCTGTTCCAAGGGGGAAGGGGCTGGGGGCACCGCTTGGAAGACCCAAGCCCACTGGCCCTCCTGGCACCGTAGGTGGCGGTGCCCACATCCCTCTTGAAATGGGTTTCAGCTCTTGCTGGCTGTGGCCCATCTGCCTTTCTCTCCCCTCGGAGCCCCCCGATCCTCCCTGCTGCCCTCTGGACGGAGGGAGCTGCGATGAGCTGCTGAAGGCAAGGCCTACCAGCCCTGGAAGGATGAGGGCATCATCCTTTGTGGTGGAAGACCCTCTGCCACCTTCCGCTTCGGCCCTGGGCACCATCCGCTTCCTCTGCTGCAGGGAGGAGCCCAGCCCGAAGGCCCCTTCCAGGCCGCGCCATTACCCGCGTTGCCAGAGCAATTGGCATTCCTCACGGGAGCCACCTGGATGGGAGGGGCTCTCTGAACCCCACCGAAGACCCCTCGTTTCGACCCTGAGCCACAGGAGTTCTCCCCTCTTGAGACGAGACTCTCCGGTTCGGCTCTGGCCTGGCGTCTCACCTGTCACACACACGTCATAGGCTCCCCATCACTGGGCCTATAAGAGGCCTGCAGTGGCCGTAGCCCTTAGGACTGACATACCGCTTCACGGTGCTTTGTGGCCTCTCTGAGCGCTTCACACAGCCAGCCTCTTGCCCCCAACCATCGGGGTTCTCCTTTGACCCACCTCGGAAGGACAGAAGAGCTGAGCCAACCTGGAGTCGGTCAGGATCGAACTCCAGGCCGTGGGCAGAGATACGAAGCCCCCTCCCCCTCCTGTAACCCGGCCTTGTGTTTGTGGGGAGCACAGAGGCCTTGGCAGCGGCAGCCGCCTCAGGGAGCCTCGGTGGCCTCCAGCCGGATGGCTTTGTAAGTTATCGGTACAGCCAGGGAAAGGTAGGCCTGGCCCCCTGCACGGCCTGGGGGGCTTCCAGAGGCATCTGGTTCAGCCTGCGGGGGGCATTGGCCTGAGCAGCACGGCTGCTCGTGGGGCTGAGTGTCGAAACATAATGGCCAGGAGGGGCCTCCGGCCATCTGCCCCGGCTTCTCTCTGTGCCAAGGAATGGCGGCACTCTGAATGAAGTGGGGAGGTGGTGGGTGAGCTCAGGTTCCCCTCGCGTGGCGCCTGGCATCACTTCTGCCCCCCTGCAGCCAGGCGAGCCCCCCGCCGCGTGGCCCACCATGTCCCCCAGGAGATTCTCTCTGATCCGGAGCTGCAGGACGCCGTGGGACGCCTCCCTCACAACTACAACTTTGAGGTCTACAAAACGGTGTGGCGAGTCCGTCAGGCCCAGGCCAGGAGGGGTGAGTGCCTTGGGGCGGGGGAGGGTATCTGGGAGACCCCCCCAGGCCCGCTGAGGGCCACCGCAACCCTGCATGGAAGCTCAGCTCCGTGGCCTGCCTTTGCTCCGTGGGTGGCTGCTTTTGTGGGAGGGGGAAGTGGATGGCCCACCCGGGGTGGGATAAGCCAGGTGCGATGGGTCTGACTGCTGCCCACGTGCCAAGGAGAGCTGGCTGCAGAGCCCTTGCCCAGGCAGTCTGCATCCTGCCAGCGAACGGCTTCTCCGCCATGTAGGATACCACATGCCTCTCATGAGGTGGGGAGCAGGAGATGGCAACACCAGGGGGCTCCCTGCCTCTGTGTGCCCATCTGGCGGTGACTGGCAAGGGCAGCAGCTTTGCCCTCTTCCTGATCTCTCGGCTGCCCAGAAAGAACCAGAGGCTATAGTGGGCAGCTGGACTGGGGCTGTGCCAGGGATCTGGGCACGCCTGGTTAAGCTTCTCTTGCCTGCCTGTTGAATCTTGCCTGGAGCAGAGCCAGATGCCATCCTGTCGCTCAGCTTCTCTCCTCTGGGCTGGTGCCAGGGGCTTCCCTTGTGCCAGCTCACTCTGGAGATCTCTCTAGAACTGGGCCCCCCCTTTGGCCTCTGTCCCTGAGCTGCAGCCTCCCCCCCCCCCCCCCCGACCTGATGCTCTCAGTGGGACTGCAGCACCCAGAATCCCCAGCCGGGGAGTCTTCCCCTTCATTCGCCATGCAGGAGAGTTCAGCTTCTGCCAACTTCTAGAAGCCCCTCTTGGCAGAAGTGGGAGGTGGGGAGCTTGCCAGCATGCTTGGAGTCACCCCCCGGGTGGGGTGGGGTGGAGCCCTGCTGGGGGAAAGGGAGCCCCAACTCCTGGGGGAGCAGCCTGGGTTGGGGAGCCGCTCCGAGACCCTGAGGAGCCTCCTCTGCCCTCCCCTTCCTTGCAGTGGCCCTGCAGATGCCGGAGGGGCTTCTGATGTTTGCTTGCACCCTGGCTGACATCGTTGAGAGGTGAGATGGGGAGATCATGGGGGGATTGGCATTCATGCTTTGGGGGGGTTCTGCCTGCCCAGGGGCTGACTGAGTGGGGGGCTGGAGGGATGGGGGCCCTGATCTTTCCGGGGGCTGCCAGTTGCCCAGCAAGCGGCCTCTTTCATGCCTTGACTTCAAAGGGGGCTGATTATCCGGATCCTTTTATCCGAAGCTAAGCAGCAGCAGCAGCCCAGGTCTCCTCCACCCTCCCTTCATTCCAGAGACGGGGAGGGAACCAGCGCCCCCCCAACACCCCTCCCCTTTTCCTGGCCAGGGAAGGGCTCCTTCCCTGGGCCTCCTTTCTGGAGCACCCAGCCCCAAAGTTGAGGCCTGGATGAGTTTTACTCCTTGTTTTGTTCACTAAAGCCCTTTCCTGCCTCCTGTGCAGGAGCTCCAGGCACTCCCTCCCCTTCTCCCCCCCAACCCTTTGAGGCAGGCCAGGCTGAGGAGGGGCCCCACGGCCTTGGGGGCAAGGAAGCGGCTCCCACCCTCAAGGGGGTCTCGGAAAAGCCTTCAGGTCAGCAGGAGGACGGTGGCCCTCCAGTCTTGGGCCCTTCACGGGCACACTCACAAAATGTCCTCCGCGGTGGGAGACTCTCCTGTCCCCTCCCCCACCATTGCCCTTTGTCCTCTCCCAGGGCTCTCTCCTGGGTGGGAGGGGTCATAGAATTTCAGTTGCTAAGCAAGGCAGTTGTTAAATGCTTTGCCCAGTTTATGTCCGTCTTGCCATGGTTGTTAAATGAATCTGGCTGACTGGTTTTTGGAAGCTGTCTGGGAGAGTCATAAGTGGGACCACGTGACCCCCCTCCCTCCCAGGGGGGGCAGCTGTCCTAAGTTCATGCCAGTTGCCAAGTGCCTGAAGTTTGACCACAGGGAATTCTGCAATGGGCGTAAGTCACTTTTCCGTGCCCCTGTAACTGACCGGTCCCTAAACGACTGGTTGCAAGTTGAGGACAACCTGTATAGCTTGTGGGAAGGGCGCAAGGAAGCTTCTGGAAGGGCCTCAGAGCTGAGGACTTGGGTTTGGCTCAATGCGGTCAGGCCTCCGGCCAATTTGGATTCTCCCCACCCCTGGTTGGCCTCCTTTGCTTTGGCCATGTCCTCCCCTAATTATTTTCCTCCCAGGTTGACTGCCTCTATTGCTGGAGGCTCTCCGGGAGCTCTCCCTTAACCAGCAAGTGGCAGGATTGAGAGCAGGGGGTCCAGCCTTGGCCACCAAAGACCTGTGGACTTCAGCTCCCAGAATTCCACAGCCAGAGATGCTCTCTTCTGCTGCCTGGGGAATTCTGGGAGTTGAAGTCCACAGCTCTTCAAGTGGCCAAGGCTGGACACTCCTGATTTAGAAGGAGGAACGGGGGGGGGGGAGTATTTTGAAAGTTCACTCCACACCAGGCCGGGGGTGGGAGGGGGAGGGGCAGCCGAGCCGCACAGCTGCCAGCTGCTGCCCCGGGGAGGGCGGGTGGCAGATTGGAGGTCCTGAAAAGAACCAACCTGCTAGTTGTAGCAACGGCCATCCCCGTTTGACCCCAGGTTGGTCACCCACATTTCCTGCCTCAGGGAGAAGCCAAAACCCTGGCGCCCCTGCCCTGCAGATCGTCCGCTGGGCCTCCTGCCTGCTTCCTGGCAGGAGGTTGGCCCGTCCAGGCCTTCCCTCGGCAGCCACCGCCTGACTTCAGGAGGGCCCCGGGTCCAGCTGCAGGGCCGGCCGGTCTGTGTGGCCACCAGGGAGAATCTTCGTTCTCGCTTCCTGGCTGTGGAGGGTCCCGGCCCTGGGTTCTAGTCTTCCCTTCCCTCTGGAAAGGCTTCCCTCCTCTGCCCCTGCTTCCTCCTCGCACCATTAACTCTGCGTGGGCTCAGATTGCCTTCTGTGGGAGGAGGGGTGTGTGGGTGTGTGTGTATGTGTGTGGGGGGGCATTTGCCCAGGCTGAGCCTTGCGGGAATTCCGCCCTCCCATTGGGATTCCCCTAGAACATTAATTCCTAGGACTGGAAGGGACCCCAGAGGTCTAGTAGTCCAACCTCCTGCTTACCTTGCAACCCTCTTTACCTGGCGTGCTCCAGTCCAGGGCCCCGGGGAGGAAGGGCCCTTGATGTCCCCGGTCAGAGACCGGCCCTGGGCTGGCTGGCAGCCATCCATAGTTTGGGGCCCCCGGCTGCACATGCCAGCTCTAGGCACAGATTCGGGGATCGTCTGATCTGGTGTTGGCTCTCTTGACTTGCAGTGGTCCCTCCCCCCCGCCCTCTGCTGCTGGCACCCAGGGGGCACAGCCGGTACCCGCAGGTCCTCCATTCCTTTGCAGCCGGACTGGGCGGTCTGTTTGAACAGAGGGAAGGAGGTGTGTGCCCAGGGCAGCCCCCGTGCCTGCCAGTGGGGCCTCTGCCGGTGTGTGTGGGGAGGGGGGGCTGGTGCCATGGCCACCAGGCCCCTCTTTGCTCGGGGTCCTGGGGGGGTGAGTTCCCCCAGGGGAGGGGCTGCCCCCCAGCGGAGCCTCAGCCCTTCTGTCCTCGTCTCCCTTCCTGGCCTCATTTGCAGCCTTTGCTCTCTCAGGGGCCGTGGGGTCACCTCGGCCATGGGGCGCCGGCCCTTCTCTATTGGGGGCCTTGGGGGCAAAAGGCCTGGAATTGGCCGGGTTGCTAGGGAGCAAACCGTTGTCCCCACTCCGGCTGGGATGCTGCCCTTCCCTTCCCTTGGACCAGGGGACTTCAACTCCCAGAAATGCCCGGCCAGCCAGGCTTAGGGGCCACCAAGGACCCCCACCGCCCTCCTCTGCCCCCTTCCTCCTCCCAGTGCGCCTCCTCCCACCTGCCAGCTGGGGGGCTGGAGGGGGCCGGGGAGGGGGGGCGGCTGAGCCAGGGACGGGCCGTGCATCCTGCCTCTCCCCCTGCAGGTTCACCGGGGCAGAAGCCGTGGTGATGGGCGACGTGACCTATGGGGCCTGCTGCGTGGACGACTTCACCGCCCGCGCCTTGGGGGCCGACTTCCTCGTCCACTACGGCCACAGCTGCCTGAGTACGTATGTGGAGCTTCGTGGCTTCTCCAAGAGAGGGGAGCCCTTGCCCACAGCCTACCTGGGGAGGTTCCAAGCCCTCCCTGCCTGGCTGTGGCCCCCTCCCCTCCTGCGCTCTCTGGCTGGCCAACTGCAGAGGGAGGGAAGGCTTCTGGCACCCAGGGGGCATTTGGGGGGCAGGGAGGCACCTGATCCCAGCTGAGGGAGCCAGGAAGACTCCGGGCCCCTTCTGAAGGGCTCCTCTTTGCAGGGCACCAGAATGGCCCCCTGCCCCTGGGAGGGCTTCTGCCTGTCTGCCTGCCTGCCTGGCCCTTGCGAAGGGAAGGGGGCCGCCTACCTTCGCATGTCTGACGCTTGGCTGGCGGGCTGGGAAGGGGAGGGGAGGGGTTGGGGGGGCAGGAGCAGCCGCCTGCCGGCTCCCTAGGCGGAGCAGTACTCCAGATTCAGTTGCCATGGAAACTGCTGCTGTCCCAGATGCTGCTAACTTTGAAGTCCACCCAGGATGGAATTGGCTCAAAATCACGGAGAACTGGGGGGGGAACTGTCAGTGTTGAAGGGGGCTGGGCTGTATGAGCAGTTCCTCCTGGGTTACCCTCCCCTTCGCTGAGTGTGGGAGAAGACATGCTGAATTGGGGAGGGGTCAAGGGGCAGCCCCACCAGGTGGGCTCTGGCAGCCTCTTGCACCATCGTCCCTTGTGCGTGTGTGTGCGTGCGTGTGTGTGCATATGTGCTGCCGCTTCATCTTCCAGCTTACTGACTGCGTGTGTGTGAGTGAGTGTGGCAGGCAGAGCGCCCTCCTTAAGCCTCGCATTCCTGCCGAAGAAGAGCCTCCCCCCAGGAATAGGCCAGGGAGCCTCCGCTCGCCACCCCAGGCGTGACGTCTGCCTCTGGGCAGAGGCTCTGCCGCACCAGCACTGCAGGGGCGTTGCGGGGAGGGGCCCCTCCCACTTCCATCAAGCCTGTTTGTGAACCCCCCCTCAAGACGGTTGGGGAGGGGAGGAACAGAGCACATGCTCCAATTCCGGGGGCCGTTGCAGGTGGGGCGCCCTGCCCTCCGCTCCCCCTTGGGCTCAGGCTGGCATCGGGAGCCAGGAGTCGGGGGGGGCTGACCTTCATACTCAGGGATGCTGACCCCCCCAAGGTCTCCCCACCAGCCTCTCCCTGAGTTAGGCCAACAACCCAGCTGGACGTCCCGGAGACCCTCCCTTGCCCCCCTGGTATCTGGGTCAGCCCCCCCCCCCCGGAGTCCCAGCCCATGAAAAGCAGGAGGGAGGGAGGGAGGAGGTCTTTTCTGGCCCCTCCAGACCCCTCCTGCCTGTCTGGCTATGGCACATGGTTCCCCCTGCCTCTCAGCTTCCCCCCCCCCCTTTTAGGACATACAGAGTTAGGATCACAGCTGGGACCAGAACTGTCACTAAGTGAGGCAGTGATTAAGTGAGTCGCTCCCATTCTTTAAATTCATTTGAGTTTCAGAGTTCCGCCTTGTGAGGGAGCCGCCTGTCTCAGCCTGGGACTCCAGGCAACGCCCCTCACAAAGCACCTTCTCCTTCCAGCCGTTAATGAGTCACACGGTCGTTAAGCAAAGCCGGCTTCCCCAACAGTGTTTGCTCATTGGAAGCTGGATGGGTTCATTTTGATCAGCTAAATGCTGCAGTGGTCGTAGCTGTGAGGACTGGCCACAAGTCCCTTTTCTCAGGGCTGCTGTAACTTTGCATGGTTTTTAAGCAGAGGGTCACAAGTCAAGGACCCCCTCGAGCTGACAGTTTCCTTCTTGGGTCCAAGCCCGAGTTCAGACGTTCTTAACTTACAACAGTTCATTTAGTGACCATTGGAAATCCCAACAGCACCGTGTTTCACACTTATGACCAATTAATGACCGTGGCAAGAAAGGATGTAAATTGGGACAAAATTCACTGAACCAACGTCAGCAACAGACATTTCGGGCTCAATGGTGGCCATAAGCCGAGGACTTCCTGGGGATGCATTCGTGGAAGAAGCCCGGTTAAAGGGCAGCGGAGGGGGCTTTGCCCTGGATGCTGAGCCCACGGTGGGGCTTCCGTTGATTGGGGACCCCCAGCTCTCCTGCCCCACTTTCACCCAGCCCAGCCGGGGGGGAGGGGCAGGGGTGCAGAGTCAGCCTGCCTGGCTCATTCAGGGGGGCCGAGGGATTTCCAGGCAGAGAGAGAGAGAAAGAAAATGGCGCAGCCTCTCTCCAATCCGACCAGTGACTCACTCTGGGGGGGACGTGGCAGCCATTTTGGTTTGGGGGAAGGAGGGGAGAGGATTACCTGGACTCGCCACTGAAGGGCAAGGGGGCTGCTGGTTTCTTCCTTCTTTTTCTGTTTGAACTGCCTCCTTCAGCCTAATAATTAAACTGCACCCGGTTTCCATTTCCTTCTCCGTCTTTTGACTCTGAAGGCCCCAGAGAGTGAGGGCGAGAGAGGGTGGGTAGGGAGGGGTTCCCGCTGGCCTCCTCTGGAGCCCCCCGGGGCTTGAACCCTGGGTGTTGGGGGGCACAGCCTTCTCTCCCTTCGGTGCAGGGAAGAACCGCAAGGATGATCGGGACTTGGAGGCTCAGCCGTAGGAAGACGGACTGGGAACGCGTCCCGCTGGGGGAAAAGAAGGGCCAGGGGTGACACGATAGCAGGGCTCCCTACTCGAGGGGCTGCCCCACAGAAGGAGGGGGTCCACCTATTCCCCAAAGCCTCCTCGGAGAGACGCAGCGTGGAGCCCTGGAGAAACTTCCCGACAGGGAGGACAGTCAACCAGTGGAATAATTTGCCTCCAGGATTTGTGGGGGCTCCAACCCTGGAGGCTGTCAGGAAGAGGCTGCGGTCTCCTGCTTGACCAGGGGGTGGACTCCCAAGGCCCTTTCCAACCCTGGTGTGCAAATAGACTTTGACTTACAATGGTTTGTTTAGTGACTCTTCAAAGTTCCAACGGCACTGAAAAAAGTGACTTATGTTTTTCACACTTATGACGGTTGCAGCATCCCAGGGGGGGGGGGGTCATGTGATCTCCTTCCTTTTGCAACTTTCTGACAGGCAAAGGCAACAGGGAACCAGATCCACTTAATGACCATGTTACTAAGCAACTGCCATGATTCACTTAGCAACAGTTATTGCAAGAAAGGTTGTAAAAGGGGGGATGCTCGGTGAACAAATGTTACGAGACCGCCTGCTGCCACCATCGGCCTCCCGCCGGCCAGTGCGCTCTCACAGGGTGGGTCTCCTTGGGGTGCCGCTGGCTGGACGATGCCGGCTGGCGACCCCGAGGGTGCGGGCCTTCTCTGCGGGAGCACCCTCCCTTTGGAACGAGTTGCCTCCGGAGATGAGGACTATCCCTGACCTGCGGACCTTCCGGCGCGCATTGAAGACGCACCTTTTTCAACAAGCCGGTCTGGCCCAGTGATACTGGAAGGTTTTAAATTTGTTTTTATCTATCCTGTTTTTATTATTATTTTTATCATTTTAATTCCCTCAGCCATTGGTTTAATTTGTTTTTAAATTTTATATCGTGTATTGTATTGTTTTTAATTGGGCTGTGCACCGCCCCGAGTCCCAATTTGGGAGAGGGGGCGGTATATAAATTAAATAAAACTCTAACCTCACTTATCAACATAAATTTGCTAAGGCTCCATGCGGTCATAGGTTGAGGACGGTCTGTAATATGCCACTAGAATAGAATAGAATAAGGAATTGAGGATCGGAGGAAGTGACTTTATTTCCCCTGTGGACGTACGTTGATGGGCTGGCATGAAGAGGAAACTCCGCTGCCTGCAGCTCTGGGCAGGGCCTCTTGTCTCCAGCACCCCCTCAGCCCTTCCCCTGTCTCTGCAGTTCCCATCGACCCTACGCAGGGCCTGAAGATGCTGTACGTGTTTGTGGACATCAAGATCGACACGGCCCACCTCATCCAGACCCTCCGCTTCAACTTCCCGGCCGGGGCTAAGTTGGCGCTGGTCAGCACCGTCCAGTTTGTGTCTGCGCTGCAGGTGGGTGGAACGGAGCCCACCAGTCCAAGGGGGGTGGGGGGCCATTGGTATGCTAGGGGTGCTGTGGGTCTGCCTTTGCCTCCCACTGAGAGCACAGGAAGGTCAGGAGGTCCTCTGGCCCCATTTTGGCTCCCTGGACGGGAAGCCTCCCCCGGAGGAGGGGAGGGGGGGCTTTCCGTTCATGAGTGACACCCTTGGTGCGTCTCTCTGTCTGTGTGCGCCTAGCATGAGTGAGCAGGGAGGGGGCGGTGCTGGCTTGTGTCGTGCTTTTCTGGCAACGTCCACTGTCCCCTAACCGTGCTCCTGGACCCCTGTGAAGGCCAGGGGAGGCCCTCCACCTTCCCTCCCTCCAACAGAGCGTGAGAAGGTGCCAGCCCCACATCAGGCCTCATTCTGGGCCTTTCAGAGGCTGGCAAGAGCCTCCCCACCCCCGAAGGCCTGTCGCTACCTAGGATTCAGGAACGAGCAAGGGACCCTTGGGCCAGATCCAGGGGAGTCTGCCAGAGAAGCCCTCCTGTTGGCAGTGTGCTGGCTGAGAAACAGGAAGGCCTGGATCTCTTCCCCGGGTCCACTTCACACCCTCCTCCCTCTGCAGGCTGCCTCCCGGGAACTCCAGCCGGACTACCACATCTGGACTCCCCAGTGCAAGCCCCTTTCCCCAGGGGAGCTGCTGGGCTGCACGTCCCCCCGGCTGGCCCAGGAGACGGACGCCATCGTGTGAGTAGCCCCTGGTTGTCTTGCTGAAGGCTGGCATCCAAGGGAGGGGGGGAGCTTGAGACACACGCACACATGCGCACACACACCCTTGGAACTGGAGAGCTACCAGGTCTTTCTTTAATAAGAAGGTGCAGACATGATGTGCCTCCGTTTCGAAAACCTTCCCTTTCTGGAGCTTTCCCCACGTTTGCATCACTAAGCAAAGGATCTTTAAATGTTCTCATTAAACTTAGTAGGTAATGACATTAAAGTAGTTCTCCCAGGGCAGTTTCTTCCAATTTGTCTCCTTTGATCCTCTGTGTTTGAATAAAGGATTTCACCGAAAAATTGGGAAGACTGCACCAATGAGAAGGATAATTGTACTCCAGATTGCTTATTAGCACGAATTAAAGGCACTGAATGCATATCCCATAAATTTTACCTTCCTTCCAACTTAGAGGGTAGATCGCAGGGGGTCTCCCACCTTGGCAACTTTACGATTTGTGTACTTCAACTCCCAGAATTCCTCAGCCAGCTGGTGGGAGACCCCTGCATTAGAAGACTCCCCTGGCTTGGGTGTAAAATTTGCCTAGAAAACCCTCCAAAGGCTCAGCTGTAAATTATTAATTTGTAGGACTCGGATTTCTGGTCCTTAGGAACAATAGCTGGGAGTGTTCGATGCAGTCCTTCTCAGCTTCCATCTGGGGCTCGAGGGGCCATGGGCCTGTCCAGCCGTTCCCTTCCTTTTCCTGTGCCAGAATCCCAGGTCAAGAGCCCAGCCCTGACAGTTGGTTGAAAGAAGGGCAGCTACAGCAAGATTTTTGATAAAACAAATAAACCTTTACCTTCCTCTTTATGCAGCTAGTTGGCATTGTTGAGCTTCCTTTCTCCCTTATATCCTTTTTTCCTTCCTTCTTCCTTCCTTCCTTCCTTCCTTCCTTCCTTCCTTCCTTCCTTCCTTCCTTCCTTCCTCTCTGTTGTTCTCCCTCCCTCCCTCCCTCCCTCCCTTCTTCAGTCTCTCTCTGCCCAACCCACCTTACAGGGTTATTGTTCTCTGGACAATAGGAGGTGGAGGAAGGAGCTTTATATATGTTCACCACCTTGAGTTATTTATAAAAATAAGAAATGCGAGATAAAATAATCAAATACAGTTGTAAATAAAATAAACCTGAACCAGCAACATTGAGTGCCCTTTTGGGAGAGAGGTGGGATGGCTGCAGGAGAGCTGCTGGGCACTCATTCCAGATCAGAGCAGATGCTCAGCCCCGCCCCAGCCGAAGCAAATGCAACTGAGCCACAGGCAGCCTAGTCTTCTGCTGACCCCTCCCCCCCCCTTAGTTCTGTCTCAGAAGCCCCCTTAATTCCCACTGCTCACTTTCTCACGCAGAGCAGCCAGCCGAGCCCTTCCTGGCTCCCCAGCACCCCAGGTGGCTGCCTGGCTGCCCTTTCCCTTCCTTAGATGGCCTGGAGGGGGTTTCTGGGTGGGAGGGGCCCCCAGCGGTCCTCTCCCCTTGGCAGGTCAGCAGCTATCGGTCCCACCAGCCCATCAACCCATCTCCCTGCGGTTTATTTTTTTATATATTTTTTTTTAAATTTATTGCCCATCCATCTTACTGCGGGGTAACCCAAGGCAGTTTACAAATGATAAAACTATACAAAACCCATATATATATATATATGTGTGTGTGTGTGTGGATCTTTGGTTCTTCGGGTTTTCTCCCGCGTAGAGTTGGAAATATCTAAAACCCGAAGAACCAAAGATCCACATACAAATACCCGCGAAAATCTCCGAAAGCATATATATATATATATATATATATATATATATATATATATATATATATATACTTTGTATTACAACACCCTGTTAAGCCCCAATTAAGGGAGAAAGCATACTGCTTTCTTTTCTGTCTTTCGGCTCATCACCAGAGACCATACCGACAGAAAGCTATTTGTTTTGTTGCCGAGCTGATAAGGAGAGAGCCAGTGGTGTAGAGGCAATTACAACTGCCTCACATGTAATACTTCCCTGGTTCGAATCCCAGTAAGGGTATGGCTAGCTGAAGAGAGCTAACTAGCTCGAAATAGATCTATACTAGTCTCCCTTATTTATTATTTAAAATTATCAGCTTAAAAACCTTACACACATATATATATCTATATATATATATATATATATATATATACACATACACATACATATACATATATATAATATGAATAAAATACTATTCTCACAAAGTCTCATCTTTGCTTCAGATGTTGGGTGTTTGATGTAGAGCAGGGGAGGGTCCAATGATGGCCACTTTAAGACCTGTGGACTCCCAGAATTCTGAATCCCAGAAGCTGTGCTGGCTGGGGAATTCTGGGAGTCGAAGTCCACAGGTCTTAAAGGGGCCAACATTGGACACCCATGATGTAGAAAGAAAAAATACATTTTTCTTTCTTTCTGTGTCTGTTGGAATTAGCCTCTTCAGCATCCGGCTGTCTGTCAGCTGCCCTAGAAATAAGTGGATAAATAGCTGCTGTATCTTATTTTCCAGTTTATGATTGCTTTTTTATTATTATTATTAAAGCAATATGTTTGCTCATTGCAGTTCCCCATTAACAAGACAAAGGGAGGCCCCGTATCAATTCACCTTCCTGAGTTTACGTACCTCTGCCCATCCCCCACAAAGGGGGGTTCTGAGTGAATTAGAGATCTGTGGAAGCAAACAAAAACTTTGCCAGATCCTCGTATAGAAAAGGAATCTCGTGTGTTAAGCGGGAGTTGAGCAGGGTCTGGTGTAGATGGATGGCCGGGCCTGGGTGGTGTTCCTTGCACGTGCTTTTCAACTGCTAGGTTGACAAATGGTTCATAACACACACCCCTCCCCCCCTTGCCAGGCTTCCCTTGAGGGCTCTTGGCCCCTGCAAGGATTCCTTCGGTCCCCCCTCCCCATATTTTGCTGACCCTCCCTCCTTTCCGTTGCAGCTACCTGGGAGACGGGCGTTTCCACCTGGAGTCCATCATGATCGCCAACCCTGATGTCTCTGCCTACAGGTACCCCTTGGCCGGGAGAGGAAGGGGCCTGTGCTGCCCTCTGGCACCCCCCAACCCCACCCCACAGGCGGAAGGGAAAGGGGGGGGCTGAGGCCAGCGGGGGGGGGGGGGAAGCCAGGGACTTCAGCAGGATGAAGACGGAAGCGGAGAGTGGAGCCAGGTCTGACCCAGCCGAGCAGGCGGCTGCTTCCCCCAGGAGCCCAGAGCCCTCCCTGCCCCCGCTTGTTCCTTGAGGACTGGTGGCCGTGAGAGATACACTGCCTTGGGCTCTGGAGGGTCCCTTTAGCCTGCAGTTGTTTCTCTTCTGGGCAGAGAATTCAGGGAGTGAGTTGTCCTCCTTCCTGAGGGCTTCTCCCGCCCCTCCCTCCCTGGCAAACGTCTCCTCTTGCCAGGGCTCTCCACCCCCCCCACCCCCCACAGTGCCCAGGTGCCTCCCCTGTTGACCCCTCCCCCCAAAGCCCACTTGTGCCGCGTTTATTAACTTATTTATCAAATCTGCAGCTGCCCCAAAGCAACTCTGGATCTGCGCCAGGAATGGCCTTCCAGCACCCTGGGTGTGGCTGGTCTGGTGAAAAGGAGGACCGGGGCTGGCAGTCTTCCAGTGCTTGAGGGGGTCAGCCTCTTCTCCAAAGAGCCCCGAAGGCAGGAGAAGGAGCAGCGGATGGAAAGAAGGAGAGAAGCCACCCGGAACTCAGGGCCTGACAGGGAAGACAATGAAGCAGCGGAACAGAAGTTCCCTCCAGGGGTTGTGGCTGCTTCATCCCTGGAGGCCTTCAAGAGGAGACTGGACAGCCAGTGGTCTGGAATGGTCTGGGGCCTCTTCTTTGTCCGAGGGCTTTTCCTCCGGTCGTTCCTGGCCGTTTCGCCCAGAGGTGGAATCAGACCAAGAGGCTCCCCCTCCCTGGGGCCCAGTTTCCCAATCCGATGCCCTGCGCAGAATGGCAGGAGAGCCCGCCTGTTGGGGAATGTGCCGCTGGCTCTGCCTATGGGTCCTGGGCCAGTTGGAGGAGGACAAAGCGGGGCTCTGCATGGGCAGACTCTGGAAGCGCCACTGCCAAGATCCGCAGGGCTTCCCGTTGCTGCCCTGGCATCTCAGCATTATTTTGGCCAAGACCTGGGGGGCTGTTTTTGCAGGGTGCCCATTAAAGGCCCCCTCCCCCTGCCTGAAATGGGGCTGGCAGAGGCGCTGCAGGCTGCTCCTTCGCTGTTTCCAGGGTGACCCGCCGGCCCTGGGACTTTGGCACCCCTGGCCCAAGTGTCTGAGAGAGGCTGGGGCCGAGAGGGGAGGGGACCACGCTTGAGCCCCTCCGGTTCTGTCGTTCTCGCATCCTAAGACTGAAGCCTGCCCCCCCGCCCCTTTAAAAGCCAGGGAGGAGAGTGACCCAGTTGGGCTGGATGAGAGCAGGTGACGATGCCTTTGTACAGAGGGACATTCCTAGCCAGAGGCGCTTGATGGCTCTGGCTTCCTCAGCATCTTTTTTGTGACTTGGCTGGAAAAAAAATGGAGGAACTGCTTATCAGGCTCGGGGCTGATGCAAAACACACACACACAGAGAGAGAGAGCTATTGTATTATTTTTGAAATAGTTAATTACACGCTGAATGTGGGTTACCAGTCTAATGTAACTGCAAAGAATATATAGGCAGTTTTAAACTGCATTAGCGCAAAAACAGTTTCTGTCCAGCAGAGGCTCCAATTTGGGCCCTTGTCCCAATGGTCCAAATGCCACCATCCAGCTCTTATGATTACGGGCAGGAGTTATGTCCACTCTATTCCGCATGCCCAGCCTTTGCAGCTCGTGCCAGTCAATGGCTCCCAAGCAGGGGTGTCCACCGTTGGCCACCTGAAGACCTGTGGACCAACTCCCAGAATTCCCCAGCCATGTCTGGGTGCTGAAGTCCATAGGTCTGCTCTAAAGCTAAGCAGGGCCTGGCTCTGTTACTCCTAGGATGGGGGAGTCCTGGGAACTCAGAAAACGTCCAGGAGAAGGTCGTGGCCAACCCTTCCTGCGTGGCTTCTGGGAAGGTGCCACAGAGAGTTTTGAGCGACCTGGGCATGGAGTTGTGGGTTGCCCTGGTTGGGCCAGGGTGCCCTGTGTCTAGCTTGGGCACCACCGTCAAAGACGGGTTCAGTTAGGAGCCGGTTCAGTGAAGGGTGGTGGGGATGATCCAGGCAGTGGGAACCACTCTGAGGCGGCTTGGAGGGCCTCCTTCAGAGCCCTGGCTCTGGCCCCGGGAGACTGATTGAATAGAATTGAATCAGAGCGTGGGAGGGGAGCTTGGAGGTCTTCTAGCCAACCCCCTGCCCAGGCAGGACAGCCTAGACCATTTCAGACAAGTGGTTGGAGCATTCACAACTTCTGGAGGCCAGTTGTTCCACTGGTTGTTCTCACATCAGGAAGGCTCCCTAGTTCCAGGTTGGTTCTCTCCTTCCTGAGTTTCCATCCGTTGCTTCTTGTCCTTCCCTCAGATAGCAATAGCCAGAGCCTTAGCCTGCCACACGTCTATTCACAGGGCTTCCCAGCCCTCTCTAAGCGGTTTACAGAGTCGGCTTCTTGCCCCCCAACCATCTGGGTCCTCCTTTGACCCACCTCGGAAGGACAGAAGGCTGAGTCCACCTGGAGCCTGCTGGGATTTGAACTATCAAATTGCAGGCAGCCGGCAGTCAGCAGAAGCAGCCGGCAGTACTGCACTCTGGCCACTGCGCCTCCATGGCTCATAATGATGCTTTGGAGAAGGGGCTGACTCCCCTCTTCTTTGGGGCAGCCCCTGAGATATCGGAACGCTGCTACCATGTGGCCCCTAATCCTCCTTTTCACTGAATGGTGAATGTGGATGTGAAACGGAAGTGGAATGCCAGAAGGCGGGTTCCTCCGCCGAAGCCCCTTTGGCCCCAGGGCCAGTGCCTGGAGGGGCCGCTCTGCTTCAGGCGGCTTCCAGCCTGGGTCGGCTGCTCAGCGGTGGCCGAGGCCCTCAGGTAGATTCCTGGCCTGAGGAAGGGCTGGCCGTGATGACCTTAAAGGTGGCCCTCAGCCCAGGGATTATGGCCACAATTGAGCCCAAAATGTCTGTTCAGTGAGTTTTGCCTCACTTTACGACCTTCCTTGTCGTAGTTGCTAAGCGAATCACTGCTGTTGTTATTCCCTGCTGACTTGGCTCACCAGAAGGTGGCCCAAGGGATCGGGTGACCCCGCCTGCCAAGGGGGTCCGCAGGGCCAGCAGGTCTTGGCCGCGGCCCCCTCAGGGTGGTGCTCCTGTCCCCTCAGGTACGACCCGTACAGCAAGGCCTTCTCCCAGGAGTTCTACGCCCACCAGCGCATGCAGGAGTCCCGCAAGGCAGCCATCCTCCAAGCAGCCGGTGCCCGGAAGTGGGGCCTCGTCCTGGGCACCCTGGGGCGGCAGGGGTCTCCGGCCATCCTGCAGGTGGGTCCTTCCTCTGGCCGCCCCTTGCAGCCCGGGAGCCGGGGGACCAGGCAGAAGCAAGGGGGCCCTCGGCTCGGCCGCTGCCTGTGCCCTGCGTGGGAGGGGGGGGGCTGGGGAGAGGCATCACGATTCAGGATCCTGCCCTGGAAGACCCCCGAGAGGCTGCCAGCGCGGTTTGGGCTTTGGGGAGACCCCAGGGAGCTCCCTGCAGGAAGCGCTGCTCCGGATGAGCCGGATGGAGGGAAAGGAGGGGGTCCCCCCCCTCCGCCCCCCCCCCGCTCTCCCACCCCCTGCTTGGGGAATGCTCACCAAGGAGCCAGCATGAGCCCCCTCCCCTTTTTGGCAGCAGCATCTGGAGTCGAGCCTGCAGGCGGCAGGGCGTCCCTACACCCGGCTCCTCCTTTCGGAGATCTTCCCCAGCAAACTCCAGCTGTTTCCAGATGTTGAGGCGTGAGTCCTGGAAGGCCCTTCCCCAGCATGCTGGTCTGTGGACCCCATTGCCCCCTGGCTGCACTGGGGTGGGGGTGGGGGGTGTTAGGGAGGGGCTGGAGTGCCCTGGCTCTAAACCCAGGGAGATGGCCTTGGTTCCTGGCCCGTCCCTGATGCCGCCACCCACTTCCATTCTGCCCTGGGGGGCGGGGGGGGGGGACCAGGTCTGTCCCGCAGGTAGGAGGACGAGCTGTGCATCCCTCCCCATTTTCCTTCTCCACCCAGCTGGGTGCAGGTGGCCTGTCCCCGCCTCTCCATCGACTGGGGGGAGGCCTTTGAGAAGCCGCTACTGACGCCCTATGAGGTAAAGGGGGGGCTGGAGGGGGGGAATCGGAAAGGGAGCCCTCCCACCCAAGGGCTGAGCACTGGCGGCCAAGTGCTCTTTGTGTGGGGGAGGGGGGACAGACAACCAGGTGGGGGAGGGGAGGACGGGGCCCTGACTGCTCCCACCTGCCCTCTTATCCCCCCAGGCTGCGGTGGCTCTGCAGCAGATCAGATGGCAGGAGATCTACCCCATGGACTTCTACGCCGGCCAGTCTCTGGGTCCGTGGACCGTGAACCACCCCAGCCACCAACCCCAGCAGGGGGGCAGGACCAAAGAGGTAAGCCCCCCGGTCTGGCACCCCTTTGGAGAATGGGGCATGGCCAGCCTGGGCACAGAGACACATCCTGGAGTTCAGAGGGGCCTTGAACCTCCCTGCTGCTCCATGAGGAAGGACCATCTCATCCCTGCAAAGGAGAAGTGCCCGCGTCTTGTGGCAGGCTGTTCCATGGGCTAGCATCTTGTCAGCCAGAAGTGCCTATTGACCTCTGGGTTAGGAACCCCCCCCTCCCCCTGCAGACTGAACATAGCTAGATCCTGTAATTCTTCCCTGGAAGGCTTGGTCCCCAGATCCTCTGCGCTCTTGTAGCCCTTCTCGCCGTCTGCTCCAGTTTATCACTGTCTGTTCTGAATTGGGGAGCCCAGAACTGCCCCCCCCCCCCAAAAAAAGAGGACCTGGTTCAGGGGGACACTGGCCTCCTATGGACATGGTCCCCTTTATGCCCCCCAGGGATAGCATTGGCCTTGTTAGCAGGCTGAAGATTACCTTGGGATCAGAAAGGGTACCCACATCCGGCTCCAAAGGGGAGGGGCTCCCACCATCCAAAACGTGTGCATTAAGGGATGGGGGGGGGATTTCATCCCATAATTGAATGACAATAACATGCCCATCGTCCTTTGCCCAATTTTTTTGGGGTACATGGAAAAATGAAATGAGAAACAATAATGCAATTATTTTGAAGCCAGAGCTGCTGGCTTCTAAACTTTTAAAATAACACTCAAGAGAGGTAATTTTTTAAATCTCTTGATCAAAGTATGAGACATCATTGTCTGAACCAGGTGTTATATTTTGGACATGTCTAACTTTATTTCATGTTGTACAGAGGGAAAATATTTCAGAAAACAATTGATCAGTCCAGGCAGTCACCTCACAAGGTGGGCTGAGCTGTAGCTACCCCAATTGCATTAATTATCTAATGGCAACTAGATGGCGGCTCCTTTGATGGGCACCGGCTCCCCCAGCGGGAGACTGAGGGCTGACCCCCATGTCCTGCTAATCTCAAGACTGAGATTGTCCCAGAGGAGTTTTTTTTCCCCTGGAGACACCTGGACTTTCTGGTTTTCTTAGAAGACATTTTGCTTCTCATTCAGAAGCTTCTTCAGCTCTGACTGGGTGGTGGAGATGGATTTATACCCCTTGCAGACAGCTGGTCATTTGCATCCTTTTTAGAGGGTCCTTGAGGCCACCTGGAGGTTTATCTGTGTCCTCAGGGTCACCTGAGTGGTGCAAATGGGCGTGGAGCCTTCTTGCAGCTGCTGGAAGGAGTGTCTATAGTATTCTCAGTCCTCCAGGTCAGGGTTATCCCAAAGGTGCTTTTTCCAGAGGCAACTGGACTTCCTGGTTTTTCTTTGAAGACATTTCGCTTCTCATCCAAGAAGCTTCTGTTGAAAGGATTGTGTTATATACTGTAGATGAGGTTGTATCCCTCCCTCCCCTTCTTGAGGTGTTCAGTTTTGACACAGATGGCCTCTTTGAGCCCCTCTTTCAAACCAGCCGCCTCTCTGTGCAGAATGTGGACTTTGCTGTCTTCAAAAGGGGGCCCTTGGTCTCCTAAATGCAGGTGGAAGTGCTGAGTCTAGTCCTCACTACTGAGGTGCCTCACCGGCTCACTAAAGCCATATGTCTCAACCATCTGCCCCCCCTCCATTCCTGTAGCAGCTCCAACTTGTGTGGACTTCAATTCCTAGCATTCCTCAGCTGCCATGTGGCCCAAGGAATCCTGGGAGTTGAAGTCCACACATCTTAAAAGTTGCTGGAATTGAGAAAGCCCTCCTGACCTAGCCTTTAATCTCCATGGAGCTGCTCGGTTCAACAGCCACGTTCTCTGCCAGCCCAAATCCTGCCTGCGACAACCCCTTGGCACAGCCCCGCTCCCTCCATCACTGGCCGGGCCTGCACGGCCCTTTTGGCTCCAGAGAGCCCAGGTGCCCGACCTCTGGAGGGCATCTGCAGTGGTGAACCTTGGACGGGCTCTCTCTATGCACCCTGCTTAGTGCCCTTCTGGGGCAATGCCAGGACTGGGGCTTCAAGGGGAGAGAAGCAGCTTCTGCCACTCGGTTGTCCCAGATGCGTGCATCACAATATGGAGGCCGTATTTCTATGGGTTGTAATCCTTGGGGCAGTTCCCATTCCGTCTACCGTGACAGCACTTTCTGTATTCCACCGGCTCCTTCTGCCTACTGCAGGCCATGGCATTTGCTGAAGCTGTTCCAGAATTTAGCCCAGGGACACCCAGCCTTGGCAACTTTAAGACTTGTGGACTCCAACTCCTAGAATCCCCCAGCCAGCAGGAGAGTTTTGGGGGGGAATTATTGATCAGTTCTGAATGGTCCACTGAAATACGTTACCCACAAAAGCATGTGAGGTGGTGCTCCTTAAACAGCGTATCATGCTCAATTTGGGATGATGTTGCTGATGACGATTGTGTTGTTTTGACTGTGTGGGAAATTATCTAGCTTTGTCCAGAAGAAAGGTGGGGACTAAGGAGAAATAAGGCAAATATTTTTAATTGAATAAAAGAACTTTCATAGGATTTATGGTGAAGAAAGTGCTCCATTTATCTATGTGACCATGTTATCTATAAAAGAAATCAGAAGCAGAGAGAGAAAGTGAAGGAAGGAAGGAAAAAGAAGAAAGAAAAGAAAGAAAGCAGGGCTGGCTGGGGAATTCTGGGAGGTGAAGTCCACTGGTCTTAAAGTTGCCAAGGTTGACATACCGCCCCCCCCTCATTTCTCCATTAGGGAGCTGGGCAAGATTGGCAGATACTGCCAGCCTGTTTCAGCTCAGGGCACAGTTCAATAGGGTGTTGTGGGCACTGAGCTTTGCCTGTAGCCATGGGGTGGGAGATTGCTAAGGTTCTTGCAACCCTCTTGCTGACCCTGCAGCCTCCCCGTAGGGCTGCTTGGACAGGCCTGCCTAGCGTGCTTCTCCCTGGTGACGCTGGGCACTGAGGTGCGTTTTGAAAGAGTTTGTTCAGGTGGTGTCTAGGAAGAGCTTCAGCAATATGCCGGTCTGCTAATGGCATTGACTGGCAGCTGTTTTCTCCATTGAGGCTGGGTGGGAGGGGAAATGCAGCTAGGGCATCTGCCTGGCACTCCTGTTGAATTGCCTCACTTGCCAGCTGTTTGCGCAGGTGAGCCCGATTCAGAATCCGCCTGGGTTGTTCTGCCCCAAATCAGGGAGGCCTCTTCCTTTGCTCAGGGCAATTTCCTCCCTGCCCGGGAACCTTAAGGTGGTCTTTGAGAGGGGGCTCCTTGCCTGGAGCATGGGCCGGCATGCCCAGCAGAGGCGGCCTCGCCTTGATCCGGTCCTGGGTCATGGCCACAGCCGTTCTGCCGAGAACGGAAGGCAAGAATGAACAGAGAGATTGCAGCCACCATCTGGGACTGTTGGTTTAGCCAGTGGGGATGGGGGGCAGGAGGCTTTCCCTAGTGTTGTGCCCCCAGGCCCCTTGGCACTGGTTACCTGGAGAAGGGGCAGTGGATCTTTCTGGCTGGGCCCCTGGCTTGTTTGCCTGAGCACCTCTGACCTGATACGCAGAGGGGCTGCCAAACCTCTGTCCCAGACTGATCAGTCACCAAGGCTCTTGGAAGCCCCCCCTCTGGTGATGATGGGGTGTTGTGCCAGGGCCGGCATTGATCCACCCTCGTCTTGTGGTTTCCTGCTTTCCAGGTGAACCTGGCCAGGTCTGTGCTCCCACCTGGGAAAGAAGCCCCGAAGAGCTGCTCCTGCCAGCAGGAGACGGAGGAGGAGGAGGCGCCATCCAGCCTGGGACCCGAGTCGGGAACTCCAGCTGGCCTCAGGCAGTGTGTGGAGGAGCAGCAAGAGCCATAGCAGCCAACTTTGGGGCACAGACACTTTGGGGTGATTTCCCCCATCCCACCCCACCCTCTAGTGGGAAGAAGCACCGTTCTCGAACTCCGGAGAGGAGGGTGCTGCGTTCTAGTGCCAGCTCTTTGGGAGGCCTGGTTTTGCCTTCAGGCCTTCCTGCAACCACTGACTTTTGGGATTCAGCAGCTGGAGAATCAGAAGTGCCTTTGCTGGAGCAATTATTGAAGAAAACTGGGGCTTTGCCAGAGACACTGAAACTGAATGTTTCGGCTAATAGCACTATTGACTAAGCACAGGCACCTGAAGCTGTGGGGCGAGGAAGGCCTGGCAACAAGCAGAAAGAGGGCAGGTATGTCTTGGAGGTGGGGGAGGGAAGGCCCCCACAATCAGATGGTATCTGGGAATGCAAGAAGTCCTGATATCTTGTCGATGCCAATTGAGAGGCATCCTTGGGTCAAAACATTCCTGCCTTCTGCTCTGCGGTTTTATGGCTTGGAGTGGTTAGAAGGCAGCATTGGAGGCCAATTCTGCCCACAGCTAGGATTTTGATCCGGGTGGGCTCAAGGTGGACTCAGCCTTCTATCCTTCCAAGGTCAGTAAAATGAGGACCCAGATTGTTGGGGGCACCATGCAGATAATGCTGACATTGTAAGCTGCTCAGAGTGGGCTGTGAAGTGGCACCTAAGCCAAAATGCTACCGCTGTTCTTGACATGCCTGAATAAGACTTGTCATTGCTATCGAATCAAAACTCTGGCGATGCATTGTTTGGGACTTAGAAAGTAACTTGGGAATGATAACCTGGGAATTTCTCGGTTTTAGTCCTCTGGCCTCAGCAGGGAATGAACTCTGAGCCAGTAGCAGATGCTGTTTGCAAGGTTGCTTTCTGGAGCAAAACTACAGTGGGGCAAAGAAGTATTTAGTCAGCCACCAATTGTGCAAGTTCTCCCACTTAAAAAGATGAGAGAGGCCTGTAATTGTCATCATAGCTATACCTCACCTATGAGAGACAAAATGTGAAAACAAATCCAGACAATCACATTGTCTAATTTGGAAAGAATTTATTTGCAAATTATGGTGGAAAATAAGTATTTGGTCACCTACAAACAAGCAAGATTGCTGGCTCTCACAGGCCTGTAACTTCTTCTTTAAGAGGCTCCTCTGTCCTTTACTCATTACCTGTATTAAGGGCACCTGTTTGAACTTGTTATCAGTATAAAAGACACCTGTCCACAACCTCAAACAGTCACTCCAAACTCCACTATGGTGAAGACAAAGAGCTGTCGAAGGACACCAGAAACAAAATTGTAGACCTGCATCAGGCTGGGAAGACTGAATCTGCAACAGGCAAGCAGCTTGGTGTGAAGAAATCAACTGTGGGAGCAGTAATTAGAAAATGGAAGACATACAGGACCACTGATAATCTCCTTCGATCTGGGGCTCCACGCAAGATCTCACCCCATGGGGTCAAAATGATCACAACAGTGAGCAAAAATCCCAGAACTACACAGGGGGGCCTAATGAATGACCTGCAGAGAGCTGGGACCAATGTAACAAAGGCTACCATCAGTAACACACTACGCCGCCAGGGACTCAGATCCTGCAGTGCCAGACATGTCCCCCTGCTTAAGCCAGTACATGTCCGGGCCCATCTGAAGTTTGCTAGAGAGCATTTGGATGATCCAGAAGAGGATTGGGAGAATGTCATATGGTCAGATGAAACCAAAGTAGAACTGTTTGGTAGAAACACAACTCGTGTTTGGAGGAGAGAGAATGCTGAGTTGCAACCAAAGAACACCATATCTACTGTGAAGCATGGGGGTGGCAACATCATGCTTTGGGGCTGTTTCTCTGCAAAGGGAACAGAATGACTGATCCGTGTACAGGACAGAATGAACGGGGCCATGTATCGTGAGATTTTGAGTGCAAACCTCCTTCCATCAGCAAGGGCATTGAAGATGAAACGTGGCTGGCTCTTTCAGCATGACAGTGATCCCAAACACACCACCCGGGCAACGAAGGAGTGGCTTCGTAAGAAGCATTTCAAGGTCCTGGAGTGGCCTAGCCAGTCTCCAGATCTCAACCCCATAGAAAACCTTTGGAGGGAGGTGAAAGTCCGTGTTGCCCAGCGACAGCCCCAAAATATCACTGCTCTAGTGGAGATCTGCATGGAGGAATGGGCCAACATACCAGCAACAGTGTGTGACAACCTTGTGAAGACTTACAGAAAACGTTTGACCTCTGTCACTGCCAACAAAGGATATATAACAAAGTATTGAGATGAACTTTTGATATTGACCAGATATTTATTTTCCACCATAGTTTGCAAATAAATTCTTTCCAAATCAGACAATGTGATTGTCTGGATTTGTTTTCACCTTTTGTCTCTCATAGGTGGGGGGTATACCTTTGATGACAATTACAGGCCTCATCTTTTTCAGTGGGAGAACTTGCACAATTGGTGGCTGACTAAATACTTTTTTGCCCCACTGTAACTTGAAAGCACAAAAGCTGAAGGGTGTTTCCCTTCTCCAGTGTTCCAGGCCCTTTTTCTTTTCTTAGCCTGGAGAGAAGCCCCCGTTGCAATCCAGGGAGAGTTTGAGACATGGCAGACTGCAGGAGTTATTTTTTGTTTTGTTTTCTTATGCCCTTGTTGTGCCTAGATATTCTCTTTCCCATTAACTAGATTGGGGGCGGGAGTTGGGGCTGTGGGAAGGCCACAAAAGGGCTCACTCCACTTTGATGCCAACACACCTGGGTTAATCCAGTTTCGGTGTTGAGGTGAGTTCCTGTCCAGCCAGCTGAAGATTCTCAGCCTGGAGCCCTCTGGGTGACCTTGGGCCAGTCACTTTCTCTCAGCCCCAGAAAGGAGGCAACAGAGGCACCAAAGCGGAACCACCACAACGAAGAAGCCAGTTCCACCAAGCCCAGTTGCAGTGCAGGGACAGCAGACAGCAGCCTCTCCCCCCCCCCCTTTCTCTCACCTGCTCCTGCTGGGGGGACAGGAGAGGCCCGGGACGCCTTCCTCGGGCCCTGGTTGCGTTGCCTCCTCCAAACTGCAATGGGAGGGTGGGGGGAGCACTCGGGACTCGCGCTGCATGATGGCGACTTGCAAAGGGGGGTGGGTTCCTCTTCGCTGCTGTCTCCTTCCTCTCGCAGCGGATAAGAGGGCGGGCGGGGGGGTCTCTTCTATTTTGCCCTTGGGGTCGCGCGCCCGTTCTTCGGGCTGGCGGGCTTCGCGGGGCGGCCTCGGCGCGTTTGCAGAGCTGGGAGGGAAGGAATCGGGCGGCTGCCCGACTCCCGCTAAACATCACCCCGCGGGGTTTCGCGCGCCACCGCAGGCCTTCCCCAACAACGACCTCCATGCCCATCATCCTCAGGCGGCCCGCCTATCGGGAACCAGAGTAGAGCTGCAATGCGGGATCGGGGGCATCAGGTTGCAGAAGGGACACGCGGCTGAGCGGCTTGGGCGAGTCGCGTATGCACACGCTCTGGCGCCGATGTCCCTCCAGAGAAGAGACTCGGATTGGCCGCGAGTCTCCTTGCGCGGTTGCCGGGGAGACGCTCCCGCCCTCCGATTGGCCAAACCGCCGGGCGGAAGGTCGCTGCAGGCTTCCGTCGCACGATCCGGAAGGAGATGGCGGCGGCATCTCCGCCGCGCGGGCGGGAGTTGCGGCTGCTCTGTCTCCACGGCTACGGGCAGAACGCCGAGCGGTTCCGCGGCCGGACCGGAGCCCTGCGGAAGGCCCTGCGAGGCCGCGCCCAGCTGCTCTACCTGGACGCGCCGCACCGCCTGCCGCCGGCCGAGGGGGAGCCGGAGCGCGAGGGCGGCGCCGGGTCGCGCGGGTGGTGGCCGGAGTCGGCGGCCGAGCCGGAGACGGGGGCGGCGCTGCGGGCTGTGGCGGCGGCGCTGGCGGCGCTGGGCCCCGTGGACGGCCTGCTGGGCTTCAGCCAGGGCGCGGCGCTGGCCGGGCTGCTGTGCGCGCTGCGGGAGCGCGGGGACGGCCGCTTCCCCTTCCGCTTCGCCCTGCTGGTGGCCGGCTTTCCCGTGGCTGAGGCGGCGGAGGCGGCGGCGGGTGCGCTGCGGGTGCCCAGCCTGCATGTGTTCGGCGCGGCCGACCGCGTCATCCCGGCGGCGGAGAGCCAGGCGCTGGCCGAGCGCTTCGCACATCCCGCCCTGCTAGCCCACGCCGGCGGCCACTTCGTCCCCGCCGCCGCCGCGCAGAGGGCCGCCTACCTGGGCTTCTTGCGCCGCTTCGAGGGCCCCGCGGAGGACGAGCTGGGCCCGCCCCGATCGCCGGCGGCTGCCCCCCGCGCCTCGGACTCGCGCTCGGCGGCTTCCCTGCGGGGCTGCGGCGAAAGTCCAGCCTCGGGTCAGGCGGCGGCGGCAGGAGGAGGAGGAGGACAGGCCCGTCCCGGAGACCCGCAAGACACCGACCGGGTCTCTCCCCCAAGCGCTCCATGACGGTCCCTGCCTGGAGGTTGCGGTGCTATGATTAAGGGGCTTTCGGGGGTAGAAGACCGTCGGAGCCGCTGAAGTTTGGAGCCCCGGAAGCCGCTCCGTGTTTCAGGCTGGTCCTGCCAGGTGTGGCTGGTGACAGTGTCGGGACTTGTCAGGCACCGAGGTTGCAGATCCGCTTTCCATCTCAGCTCAGGGAGGGAGTCCAGGCTCGGACTGAAGGGAGGACTTTAAACGGAGGCTCCTGTCCTGGGATGTGGAACCTGCTGCTTGTCAGTCTCTGGAGGAAGAAGAGGCAGTCCCACTCTGCCCACCTCAAAGGCTGCAAGAGGAGAGGATTGCCAGCTTTCCTGCCATCTGAATCAGGGCCCTGAAGGACCTTCCTTTGGTCCTCCTTGCTCAGGTCCTATCCTGAGAGAGGAAGGAGGAAGGCAGATGGATCTGGAGTCCAGGTGGCGTTTTCTGTCCCCCCAAAGCTAAAATCAAGTCAAAGTGACAGTGAATGAAGTAAGGGCCTTTGATTCCAGGAACTGCTGTTGCAGCTTTTGCGGTCAGACATTGGGGGGGCTCCACCACTGGAGGTTTTTAAGAAGAGACTGGACAACATTTGTCTGGAATGGTATGGGGTCTCCTGCTTGAGCAGGGGCCTGGCACGGAAGACCTCCAAGGTGCCTTCTAGCTCTATTCTAATTGATAGATTGATTAGGAGTTTGAGTTTTATTTTAATAAAGTAGAATAGGGATAATTAAATGAAGATTTTGTACCTGTGATTGTTGACTTATTTAATGTTCCTGGCACATGCTCCATTTGGTGAGGCCCTCTTTTCCTTCCTCTTTGAATAGAATTATTTTATTGTCCAAGTGTGATTGGACACAAAGGAATTTGTCTTACAAATGCTCTCAGTACACATAAAAGAAAAGAGACTTTCGTCAAGAACCCCTTCCCTCTTGATACCTCCAACCCAAATAAGGTGTATCTCTTCGCACAGCCTGCCTCTCAGTCTCTTCTTTTGAAAGATGCTGCCCTGTGATTCTGGGCTGGTCTTTTCCTTAAAGCTTTTAAATAAAGTGTAGTTTTTAATTTGTGCCTGCTACATGCCACTCCTGAGGGAAGGAGGCAATTTTTTCTGTCCCACATATTGCAAGCTCACACCAGAAGGCAACATTGGAGAGGCTGCTGCGTTTCTAGAACTCTTGCTTTTGGGGGCCTACCAGGCCAGACTATGGGGCTCCTGTCCCCTGGATTTAAGGCGAGGGAGGGGATTAGCAGCAAAAATACTCCAAAGCTCTTGTGCGGAGGCAGAAAGGCTGGCCGGCCTGAGGGTGTAGATCCAGAGAATTCCTGTAGTGGGGATGGCGGCTCCTGATCTGTTACTCTGCAGGCTCAACCCCTGGCTGGGCTTGTGCAGTTGTGGAAAGGAACTGTAGATATTGAAGCAAAAGGCAAGGAATCCTCTTGGAAGTGAGCGTGTGTAAACTTTCTTTAACCACAAGAGGGCAGTGCTGCTCCCCATTTCTGTATTTTGCCACCTGTAGGACAGACATCCAGGCTTAAGAGAAGCAATGGTGGATGGGTTTTGGCCCTCTCCTTTCTCTGAGGTAGGGGAGCTTCAGAGGAGGAAGGGGGCTGTGCACAGCCAAGACCTTGGCTTCAGATACCCCTGAGGGACAAGGTGGGTAGGCTGGATGGTACCTCCTTTCTGGACCTGCTCAGTAATAGCAGCAGCAATTTGCCTCCCAGAACACCCTAGCAGCATGGCTGCCTGAGGAATGCTGGGAGTTGAAGTCCACATGTCTTAAAGTGCCCAAGGTTGGAGACAGCTGCTCTTTGGTTCCCCAACCCCTCCAGGCCTGTGGGGCGGCCTGTGGGTTGGTGGCGAGAACTTTGGCCTGCCAGAGCCAGAGGGGCTCTGTTCAAGCACCCAAAAGGGGCCCACCAGTCTGAGCGGTTCAGTAGAAAATGCCAGGAGCCTTGGGAGCCTGCCAGGCAATGCCGGTCGTCCTGAGGGCTCCAGCCTCTCCTGCAGCTCTTGTCTGACCCTGGGCACCCAATGAACTCCCTGCCCCACAGACGGATCAGCCCCGGGCCCTGCTGTGTTGGAGCAGCTGCCATAGCATCGGAGGCCCCTGCCCTGCCCTATAGGGTGCCTGAGAAAAGTGGCTTCCCTGGTCAGTTGTCCCCAACCCCGCCGCTGCCCCCGAGGAGCCCAGGCCCCTTGTCAGTCAAAGCGGACCGGAGCCGAGTCTTCTGCGCTTCTGAGCAGAGGGCCGAAGCGGAGCCTCGTTTGGCGCCTATCGCTGGACCTGCGAGTGGAAAGGGCGTCTACCTGGGGTTCTGGGGGCCGGTGAGGAGGAGCAGGTTCCCGGCAGGGCGCTCGGCTCCTCTGAGCGCAGTACTCGCTTTGCTTCGGAACTCCTTTCCGGCTAACGCGGCGGGCGCGGCTGGATCCTCGGGCTGGGCTGCTCAAGCGGCCGAAAGGCTGGGGAGACACCGGGGCGGGGGCGGATACCCGCAGAGCGGCGGGGATGGGACAGCGAGCGAATCCGACGTTCGGCCGAGGTACAAGCGGCGGGGCTGCGGCCCACGGTCTCTTCCCGAGCGATGCAACCCCAAAGCCCGCTCTCTCAGCACGTGGCCGAAGGCAAAGGACCCCAGCGAGTCTAGCCAAAAGCAGCCGCTACAGGACGGCAGCCTGCGACTTCGTCCGCCTCCCCCAGACAAGGCAGAGGAGATGCGCTCGGATGTACCTTCCCCAACGGGCTCTTTCTCCCCGCTTGGCTGCCCCCGCGCCCAGTTCCCGTTCCCTCCCTGAAGTGCAGCGGCTGCCAGAGGGGCCAACGAAGGGCCTCCCAGCCACACCTGGAGCCTTGGAGCGCGCAGGTAGAGGCGGAGGCGGGGTCAGCTCCATCAACTTCGGCTGCTCGGGGCGAACGGCCTGGAGGGGAGGGGCGGGTCTCCGAGGCTGCAGGCTCACCTGGGCGGCTTCTGACTGCTGAGGTTCTTCCTGCACGGGGAACGGCACGTCCTGCTTCCAGGCAGCCCCGCGGAGGGCCACATTGCAGAGCTCAGAGCGCGAAATCCGTCGTGGAGGCTTGTGTGCACAACCATGTTTATGAGGCGGTGATGTGGGTGGGATGGGGTCCCAAAAGCACCCCACATTCTTCCACATAGACTAGTGTCTAAACTTCTGGACCTTGGGCTTTCTAATTCAATCTGATTTTGGATTATGGATTTCCTGTCTGGCCGTTCAGAGGGTCAGATTAGGCAATCCTACCTCTTCAGCCCTTATTCTTAACACTGGTACACCACAGGGTTGCGTGTTGAGTCCCTTACTCTATACGCTTTATGTGCATGACTGCATTCCCACTCACACTAGTAATACTATTGCTAAATTTGCAGATGATACAATAGGGGTGGGGACTTATCTCCAGGGGGGATGAGTCTGCCTACCGAGATGAGGTAGACCGGTTGCTTTCGTGGTGTGGAGACAATAATTTGGTCCTCAACATCAATAAGACCAAGGAGCTGATAGTGGACAATAGAAGGAACAGATCAGACATCCAGCCCTTGCTTATCCATGGAGCAAGTGGCCAGTTTTAAATTTCTGGGTGTTACCCTAAAAGGTGACCTGACCTGGGGTGCCCACATTGCAGCCCTGGTCAAAAGGGCCCAGCAGAGATTAGATTACCTGAGGCTTCTCAGAAAACAACTGAATGAAAAACTGCTGGTGACCTTCTACCACTGCACCATAGAGAGTATCTTAACTTACTGCACCTCTGTCTGGTTTACCAATTACACAGTGGCAGATAGGACAGCACTTCAGAGGGTTAACGTCATTGCCCAGAAGATCATGGGTTGCCCTCTCACCTCTTTGGAAAAGCTTTGTAGCTCCCGCTGCCTTAAGAAAGTTCACAACATCCTCAAAGATCCATCTCATCCTGGGCAACCCCTTTTTTTGAACTATTACCATCTGGCAGACGGTACAGGAGAATAATAAAAACAAGGACAAACAGGGTGAAAAACAGCTTCTATCCCAGGGCAGGAACTCTGTTGAATTCTGCTGTATAGTGCAGTGTTGGTGCGATGTTGGGGCTTTCGGTTCAATGTGTGGACGGTGAAGGATGTGTGTTTGTGTTTATTTTCATGGTCATGGTCATAATGTGCACTGAAGATGGTGTTTGATTTAGTTGTATGAGGTGCAATGACAATAAACTAAACTAAACTTTTCCCACCACTGGCATCCCAGTCCTTCCCTGCCCTGAAGGAGGCCTTCCCACTCATTTAATTTTTATATTAAATTTTAGGGTTTTAGGGAGAGGTTTTAATTGTTTTCAGCCAGGGCCTTTAATTTAATTTAGTTTTAACTTTTATATATTTATTGTTTTAATTGTATGGCTGTGCACCACTCCGAGTCCTTCGGGAGAGGAGCAGTATATAAATAAATATTATTATTATTATTGTTGTTATTGTTGTTATTGTTGTTATTATCTGTGGCGTACCACAGTGCCAGAGTGCCAGTTCCTATTGCCCCAGGCTGGGTGAGGAAGAAGTGTGGGGCGTGACACTTTTGGAGCCCTGGTGGTCTTGGATACCTCACCCCATCTTACCTTTGCTACCTGTTGCACCTGGAAGGAAGGGAGGCCTTAAAACTGGATGGAGACAAGACTGCTGTTATTTCCTTCCCTTCTCAGCCGGCCCAGTCCTGGTCCCCCACTACTGCTTTGTTTGTGTGTGTGTGTGTGTGTGTGTGTGTGTGTGTGTGTGTGAAACAGAGAAGGCCCCCTGAGTGTGTCAGCAGAGATGGCTCTTTCCCAAGCAGCGAAAGGCTCCGGGACAAGGGCAGCCTCCTCTGCCTTTGCATTTTGGGGTTACAAGATCACCTTTGTTGGTTAGCTGACAGCTCCACCTCCCACCTACCGCGGAGGCCTGGCAGACCCTGCTGGAGGGAACAGGCCCAGCGGCTGCCAGTCTCAACAAACCTCCCCCATTTCTTGGGATCAGGATCCTTCTGGCAACTCCCAGCGTCTCCCGAGATGAGTTATCGACTGAGCGCCAGTTTTCATCGGGGGCTCTTGACTCACCCCTGCTGCCCTTGAAAAGTGGCAGGTTTCGTGGTGCATCGCATGCAACCAGCAGAGACGGGGGGGGGGGGTGTTACTCAAAGTCCAAAGGAAGGCTGGGGGAGGGGGGGGAAGAGCGGGGACCGTGGAGAAGTTGGAATGAACCGCGAGTGCCGAGCTCAGCCACTTTCTCTCGCGCTCAGTTTAAAGGGCGTTTTTGCTCTGAGGGGGCAGCTGGGGGCCCTTCTGATCATCCACTTGGAAATCGTTCTGGCGGATTAAGGACGAGGAGTGGGGGCTGCAGGCGGAGCTCCAGCCAATGCAGGAGATCCCGAGGCCTCAGAGGAAGGGAGGGTTGCCCGGAAGGCTTCTTTTCGGAAAGAGCTACGGGAGGAGTTGAAGCTGCGCTGAGCCCATCCTGGGCTGGGAATCTCCCTCCGCTGCCTTCTTTGCAGCTGCGGGAGGCTGCTGGGCGCAGGGACTTGTTGCACCAGATGACTGCAGAGCCGCGGGACTCTCTGGCAGGAACGAGAACCTGTGAGAGAGCTCATCATCACGGGTGTGGGGGAGCCTCTATTCCGGAAGCGGCGCTGCAGCCCCGTTCAGAGGGTCCCTGTGGCCCCTGTAAGTGGAGGGGAATGGCTGTGAAGGCAGAGCAGTGTGTGTGTGTGTGAGAGAGAGAGGCACACACATAGAGGTGCGCCCTTTTCTACTCTGGCGGGGAGCTTTAACTCTTTAACCAGAGTTGTGGAGCAAACCCGGGTCCTTATTCGTGCACAGGGTTGGCTTGGCATTTGCCTGAATGGTGAATCGCTCCTTGCCCCACCCGCCCCACGCCAGGAATGGAAACGCGGTGCCCGTCCTCTTGCTTCCTGGTACTCAGCAATTCACCCCTTTCACCAGTCCTCGGTGCAGAGTTCAATGAACCCGCAAGCCTGTTTGGCGCTCAATGAGCAAATAAGGTTTTCTGAATGCTGCACAACCCTAAAGACCACAAAGCATGAAAAGACCTGAGAGAGGAGGGTTGGAGCCGCCGGTCTTCAGCTGCCTTTTGAGGTAGGCGGTCTTCCCTCTCGGAGGGTGAAGCAATGCGAGCAGAACGGCCCCCCGGCCCCCCTTGGCTCCATCTCCCCCTAGGGAAGCGAGGGAGGGACGAGGGCCCCCTCCCTTCTAACAGGCGCGCCTGAGGCGCTTCGCAGGCCCAGCACCGGGGAACGCTCAGGGGACTTATGTGGGAGTCGCCTCGGCCCCTTTCCGGGCAGCCCCACACATTCTCCTGCTCTCCACCTTCGCCGATGCTGTGGCGTCCAGTCCGGGCAACCATGGCTGTAGACTGTTACCAGCCCACATCCACACAGTAACAATCTAAAGCCACGGTTGCCCTGGAGACGCAGGATGAGCTGGCACGGTGGTGAGCGGCATCCTGAAAACTCAGCCCTTGCTTGCTACGAGCGAAGAACAGGGAGACCAGCCCTGCTGGAAATCCAAGGACCCCGGATCTTTTCTCTGGTCTCCCGCACCCCGAAGGCTCTTTCCAGCCCCCCACAAAAGATTGTGTGAGTTCCCCAAGAGAAATGTCCCATCCTTTGGACAGAATCCTGGCAACCTCCCGGTTCTGTTTCCAGAACCACCGAATCATTTCATCCAGGTGGATCCAGAAAATCAGGCAAAGGTGAAAATGGGGGCCCAGATGGGTGGCATATAAATGTAATAAGTAATAAAGGCCTTCTCCCTTTTTCGCTGTGCTTTGATTCCCCCTCTTTCCTTGGCATCCCATTTAGGACAGTCACTTCTGTGGGTCAGCCAGGGCCCCCTGGCTTGAAGTGGGAACCAGGAAGAGATCACTGGAAGGTGGTCTGGTGAACGAGTCCAGTTTCTCCTTCCTCCTGGGCCTCCCCCAATCTCTCCCCCCCACAACAAATGTTCCCCACCTTTGGGTAATGGTGCTAATAGCCTAGATGTGGACAGCTACCCCAGCTACTCCTGTCTGCCTTATTTTGTAACTGAGCTGCTTCTGTCAATCCCAACTGCATTGTCACCAAGAAAGCAAACTCAGGAAGTCCTCTGAGCAAAGAACATCACAACCCATCACGATTTCACAACGTGGCTGCTGGTGGACTTCTGGGAACAGAAAGCAACCGACTTTTCAAAGTGTTTCTATTGCGTCACTAGGAAGTGCCTGGTTCTACAGGGGTGTATTTGGGAAGGGACCTCCAAGGCAGGGGTGTCCAACCTTGGTAACTTTCATTCCTCAGACTGGGGGATTCTGGGAGTTGAAGTCCATAGGTTAGCCAAGGTTGGACACTCCTATTTTAAGGGAAATCCAGCAATGCAAGAGATCGGATGTTGGGCTACCGCAAACATTCGAGGCTGGAGTTCAGCACCACGGACAGCGTGCAACCCGACACCTGGCCAGTGGAAATGTGGATCTTAACAGAATGACAGAGTTGGAAGGGACCTTGGAGGTTTTCTAGTCCAACTCCCTGCTAAAGCAGGAAACCTTATACTGTTTCAGACCACATCTCTCAGTCTCTGAAGGACTCAAAGTCCCTTGGAGGAACATCCAGACGGTCCTGCTTACCTAAAACCTTTGAGCGTCTTTGGCCGTTCGAAAGAGAACTGCATAATAAGAGAAGGGTCTTCCCTGAGACCCTGGCTTTTTAGGCCTGACTTCTAGTCATTTCCTTTTTGATTCTGGATGACGAGAATCACCCTAAGATGCACAACATCCTATTGTGGAACTAGCACAAGGAATTCTCAGAGGCCAAGAGAGGAAAGGGAGTATTTAAAAGCTCAGCAAGCCAAAAGCAGATGGATATTTCAATCTTATTTTGTGAAGCAGCTGTGAGCCCTTCAGTTCAGCAAGTGGGTTTAATGAATTCAGAGGGTTTAATGAGGAGCATCTTAAAGGAGTTTTGCTTACAGGCAGAGTTTTGACACCACCACATATTCCTGTGGCTAAGCAAGACATTTGTTAAGTGAGTTTTGCCTCATTTTACAACTTTTCTTCCCACCATTGTTAAGTGATTCACTTCAGTTGATAAGTTGTTAAGTTAGTAACATGGCTATTAAGTGAATCTGCCTTTCCTGCTGAGTTTGCTGATTAGAAGGTTGCAAAAGGGGATCATATGACCCTGGACATTGCAACCGTCATAAGTAGAGGCCGATTGCCAAGTGCCTGAATTTTGATCAGGTAACCACAGGGAGGCCGCAATGGCCATAAGTGTGAAAAATGACCATGTCATTCTTTTCAGTGTGTTGTAAGTTTAAATGGTCACTAAATGAACTGATATAAGTCGAGGACTGCCTTCCCGAGATTCTGTATCTTGTCTCCTGGCTTTAAATCCATTAAACGACATTCCTGGGAATCTGGCTTCATTGTTCCGCTGTTGGGGGCCTGAGATTAATCTTCTTTCTCCTTGTTTTAAGAGGAAATTCTACCCTGGAATCCTTGAGTTGGGAGGTTCCCTTGAGGTCATCAAGTCGAACTCTCTTCTCAGTGCATGAAAAGCATCCCAGCAAAGGGGATTCCAGCCTCCATTTGAACCTCTCTATGGAAGGAAGCCCCCCTGCCGCTCTCTGGGTGCTTGACTCGGTTCTCGGAACTGTTTCCCCTCTACAGATCTGCTGTCCCATAACTCAGATCCGTGATTCCCTGCGTCTTGCCCCCTGCAGGGTGGGAGGCCTTGATCCCCAGCTGACTTGCCTCAAGAGTCTAAACATTCCCAGCTGTCTCAGAGAGTTTAGTTTCTCGTCCTCTAATTGTCTCATTCCTCTCCTCTGAAGCGGTTCCGAATTCTCTGTGGCCATAAAGGGAAGTGGCCAACACCAGATACAGGGCTTGGTGGGCCTGGCCAAAGCAAAATAAAGTGGAATACCGCACCTGTGGTTTGGAAATTGTACTTCTGCAGGTGGAGGCTAAGCTTAAATTTAGCTTTTTTATAGCCATATTGGCCTACTGGCTTACAATTCATTTGTAGTTAGCTAAAGCCCCAATCTATTTTCATTTATAATGGTTTTTACTACTCATGAATGAAGGCGAATTTACATCTGCCAGGATAATGTTGCAGGATCCAGTGTGATCCAGTCGGTCACCTGGACTAAAAGTTTTGTCTTCTGAGCTTTCTGGTTCAATGCTGGAGCCCATCGTCTTGAGGGAGCTTCTCTTCAGCAGACTCTGTCGCAGAAATCCCCTCAGGAGGATGGGCTCCAGCACCAGTCAGAAAGTTCGGAAGACAAAACTTCTGGTCCTGGTGACTGACCACACTGGATCCTGCATTGTTATTACTATTAATAGCAATCTGGGAAGCTTCATTTGATTTCTATTTCCTAAATAGAGAATCATGCATTAAATTTCAGGCTTAATGTAATTGTTTGTAATCCTAATCCTTCCTTCTAGCATATGATTTATCCCAGACAATGCCACGTTATTTGAAAATCTGAAAAGTAGTCCCTCATCTTTTAATCCGCACAATTAATGATGTTGAAGCAGGAGAACCCAGCGTGACTGAACCTTGAGACAGCTGTCTCCGTTTTGAGCAGGAATCATGGACGAGCAATTCTGAAGGTCTTTGCAAGGCAGACCCAGTACGGATCTCTTGAATCTCAACCATCCAAACCAACATTGGAAGGAGGTTTGACTAGAAGATCTCCAAGGTCCCTTCCAACTCTGTTATTTTGTTAGATTGCTAATTGTAATTTGGAACTAAGCTTTGCAGAAATGAAGACATATTACATTGGCAGCACCCACTGCCTACTGAGGAAACTGGCTGATCAAAAATACTTTGAGAGCTGGTTAATAAATTGGTTAGTAATCATTTCCAAATTATCTACAAGTCCAGGCTGGTTCATTTTCCAGAGATCCAGGCATCAAATAATACAAAAACCTAAACAGTACAAGAAAAAGAACAAGTCTCCAAGTGCTTTGATTTGCCCCTCCGTAGAAGTTTGAAAAGGAAAATGATTCTAGGAATGCCAGCATTGCCACCTTAATATTTTCCTAATAAATCTTTCTAATTAATTAGATCCCTGTATTTCTTGGATTGCAATACTGGTTATTACCAGAGAATGCAGACAAACAGGAGATGAAGTAAGGAGCCCTAGTAATAAGCAGGCATATACAATGGAATGAAGACTATTGCTGAGCACTTAGCATGGTGCTCCTTAAACTGTAAGCCACCCTGAGTCTCCGGAGAAGGGCGGCATATAAATGCAAATAAAAAAAAAAAATGAAGGATAATCTGGCAAACTTCCTTCTTGTCAAATCCACACGAGTAATCCCTGCCTTCCTTCAAAGGTGCTTCCACATTGATTCAGAGGTGGGATTCAGTAGGTTCTGACAGGTTCTGGAGAACCATGAGCAGAAATTTTGAGTAGTTTGGAATCCCAGCTCTGACTGGCCCCGCCAACCCCATCTCTTCTCTACCTCCCATTGAGTCCCAGCTAATGGGTCTTCTTTGGTTGCCCTGCCCAGGAGAACGGAACTGGAAAGCAGGTTAGTGGGGTGGGGAGGGAAGGAGATTTTGCAGTATATCCTTCCCCTGCCACTCCCAAGCCACGCCCACCAAACCACACCACACCCACCAAGCCACGCCCACAGACCTTGTAGTAAAAATTTTTGAATCCCACCACTGCATTGATTGCTCTTTAATCATTGTTTTCTACTGCTGTGGAGTCTTCCTTAATATTCACCAGATTGATGTCTATGGAGAGACTCAGTCCTCCAAGTCATAGTTATCCCAAAGGTGATTCCCCCCCAAAAGACAACTGGATTCTCTTGGCTTTTTTGCCTTGAAAACATTTTGTTTCTCATCCCAGAAGCTTCTTCAGGTCTTAGAAGTGAAATGTTTTCCTAGAAAACACCAAGAAAGTCCAGTTGTCTTTTGGAAGAAGCACCTCTGGGACATGAGATTGAGGACCATCCTTTCCTCTCTCTCTGAAGACCAGGACAACTGTTGCTCCCCTCCAGTCACCCCTTGCTTCCCACGTGTTGCCCAAGGCTTATCTGTCAGAGGTGGCCCAGGTGAGCTGAGCGGCCTCTTCCGTTTCCCTGGGACTCCAAGAGCCTCCAACACTTTGGCCTCAGGGACCTTCTAGAGCAGGGGTCCCCAAACTTGGCCACTTTAAGACTTATGGACTTCAACTCCCAGAATCCCTCAGCCAGCAGAGCTGGCAGCATAGAATAGCTGGCTGAGGAATTCTGGGAGTTGAAGTCCACAAGTCTTAAAGTGGCCAAGTTTGGAGAGCCCTGTTTTAGATTCTTGCAAACCACTGAAGGCCTCTGGTTGATGCAAGCCCTGTCCGTTATGTCCATTGTCACTGAGGGGGGTGGACAATACAGGTGACCCTCAACTCACAACCACAATGGAGCCCAAAACTTCTGTCGCTAAGCAAGATAGTTGTTAAGTGGGTTTTGTCTGATTTTACGACCTTTCTTTCCCCAGTCATTATGTGAATCCCTGCCATTGTTAAGTCAGTCCCAAAGGTCATTAAGTGAACCCAGCTTCCCCACTGACTCCACTTATCAAGGGGGCCGCAAAAGGGGATCACGGGACTGTCATAAATACAAACCAGAGTCCGCTTTTGGATCATGTGACCACGGTCATAAGTGTGAAAACCAGCCATATGGCCTTTTTCAGTGCCATTGTAATTTTGAATGGTCACTAAATGAACGGTCATAAGTTAAGGACTCCCTATATTAGAAATGTTTAAAAAAACATTGGACAGTTTAAAAACCTGAAAAATGTTTACTGATTTACTGACTCCATGGGAGGCAGAGATCAGCTGATCCAGGAGACCTGATAATCTCATTCAGGATAACGAGAGATTCTCCCAGATTTGGTTTCTTACAATCTCTGCCACCATCTTGCCTTTGGGTCTCCTGAGTGGACACACATTGCTTGTGTCCCCCCAAAATAACAAAAGTGGGGGTACCTCTGCCTTTGTTATCTTTAGATTTTGCCTTCTGCAGTGAAGAGCTGGCCTCCTGGTTTTTCTTTCTCTTCAAGACGCCTAAAGGAAGCCCCTCTTTTCTTCCCAAGGGCTCTGGGACGTTTGGGGCACCCGGGGCTCCTCTCCCCTGGATCTCCCTCCTTCCAGGACCCCTCAGCCCCTTTGGGAGTTCTCCTCTTGGCCTCCGTTTCCTTTCTGGGACGACCACAGAACCTCTGGGGATGCCCTCTGGGGGCCATCTTGCTCATGGATAGATAAGGCCCCCTGTGACTGCCCTCCCAAAAGAGAAGATCTCCAACACTGCAGGGCCACGTGTCCCCTCTCCCTGTGTCCCCCCACTGCCCCCCCTCACCCAGTGCCCTGCCCTTCCCCATCAAAGGGGAGACAAGGCAGCAATTTCCTGCCAGGACCGCAGGCAAGTCCTCTCCTAACCCCATGCAGAGACCTTGATCCTCCTGCCCCGCCCCCCCCGCCCCCCCCCCCCGCCAACGGTCTCCCCCTCCTCCCTCCCCAGTCTTACTTTAAAATGGACGTTTCACCCTTGGCCAAATAGAAGCACCGTGAGGGAGCTGAGAGGCCCTGCTTGGCTTTCTTAACAGAATCCGAGAGCTGGAAGGGACCTAGGAGGTCTTCTAGTCCAACCCCTTGCTCAGGCTGTCCAAACCCTTCTTGAAAACCTCTAGGGATGGAGCCCCCACAACTTCCGGAGGGAAGCCTTTCCTTAGGCTTCCTCAGCTCAGCAGCCTTCGCCAGCAGGAGCGTTTAAAGCTGCCAGATAGAAACAGCAGAGCGGAACACTTATCCTCCCATTTTAAAGGCGAGGAACACCGAGGCTGACAAATCAAGGTCTACACCAGCCCTACCAAGGTCGAAGTTAGCTGGGGAGAGAGATGGGGAGTTTAATGATCAAATGAAGTGCGAGGGTGAAGAAACTTGGGAAAGCAACGAAGTTCCATTTCTCAGCCAGGAATACCGAGGCAGAGTCACGTGACTTGACCACAGCCTCGGCGCTTCCTTGCGGTGGTGGGGAGCGCTGTCCCCCCCCCCCCCTCAAACGGCTGCTGGAGAAAGCCCCGTTGCCGCTGCCAGACGTCAGTGGCCATGACTGTAGACTGTTACTGTGCCTCTCACACCTGTAGCAGTAAGCAGTCTAGAGCCAAGGTCCTGACGAGCTGGCCGGGGGCGCTTCGGGCGTCTTCGGACTGAGCCCCCGGGCACACTTTCCTTTCCCGCCCAGGTGGAGCCAGGGGCGCCGTATTACTTCCTGAGCAAAGACCCCAATAACCGCCCCGCTCGGTCTCCGCGGCTGTCGCGCAGTTCAACGTAAACACGCTTGCTTCTACTTCTCAGGATCGCGGCTAATCCTCGCTCCTGGCTCGTTCCGCGCCTAGACTCTAAGCGCTCCGGACCTCGCTGGCCGCTCGCCTGTCCACGGTCCCCTCCACAGCTGGACGCCCAGCCTCGAGGGTCCGGGGGATGTTTGGAGGGGAGGAGCTCCGCGGCTTCTGCTCCACCCTTTAAAAACCCCGATTCACGACCACAATCCGACTGTCACTTCCGGAGGGGAGGACGGTCTGGGCGCGCTATTGAAGGCGGCAAGAGAGCGAGCCCCTTCCCTAGAATTAAAGCCCCCTCCCACGCACAGCCTTCCCCGAACGGATGGGGCGGGGGAGTATCTGGCCTTTCCCTCTCTCCGTCCTGGCAGCCCTGCATTTGGGGGCACTGCCCGCCCACCCTGGGCGGAGACAGAGGAGAAAGCTTGGCCTCGCGGGCCCAGGGAGGGGGCAGGACAGGCGGGCGGCTGGCGCCCCCAGTCCCCGGCTTCCGGCAGCCTCTCGTTCTTCGGCTCAAGGTGATTCGAGTGTCTCCGTAGCAAACGCTGCTATGCCGCCACCGGCGCCTCTCAGGTAGGTTGAGGGCGGAGACAGAGGAGCCCCCCGCCCCCCGCGGCACTGAAAGAGGCAGGGACGGCCGGTGGACGCCCGGCAACAGGTAGCAGAGGGGCGGATCCGCAGGAGGGAGGAAGGGCGCCAGAAAGGATGATCTCCCAGTGCCCCCCCCCCCACTGCGCTCTCTCTAGGTTAGGGAGGCGTGACAATGTCTAAAGGAAGCCCCCCCCGTTTGTTGCTACCAGACTCCAATAGGCTTTTGACCGCGGGGAAAGCGCCGCCCTCCCCCTCTCCGGCCCCGTCTGCCCATTTGAGCCCCCAAAGGTTCTCACTCTGCTCGGCGATCAGCCCCACGCGCGGAACTCTTCGGGAGAAGGGGAGCCGGACCCGCTGCCCCGTGCCTGGCGGGCTGCTCTCCGGGCCCACGTGCTCGCCCTGGCAGCCAATGGGGTCCGGGTTGGTCCCGCTGCGCCGTAACCCCCACTCCGCCTGGGACCGCGAGCCGAAGGGCTCGGAGATGGCGCTCCGTCGGAAGGCAGAGGGCGCGGAACTGGGGACAAGAGAGCGGGCCCCGCTGCCAAGGGACCGGGAGGCGGGGGTCCATGCGGCCCAGGGGTTTGGGGGCCCCAGCGCAGTTCTTACCTGCCTGGACGGCGGTCGCCCACCGCCGGTCTTCGGGCTGCGCTCCTCGCCGACGTCTCTCCCTCCGGTCGTCCCGCGGGCAGCGCGCCCTTCCCAGCAGAGGAGCGGCGCCGTCCTTCGGCCGCGGCTGGGCTGCGGAGCTGCTTCTGGCGCCGTCGAGGTTTTTATAGAGCCCGGCTCGTAGTAACGGGGATCTCGCGGCTCATTCACAGAAAAGCATCAGCCTACGCAATGACGTGGGCGCGACGTCAGCGGGAAATTTAGGGAACGGGCAGAGGCAGCTATTTATAACCGGCGGGCGGGAGGGGGAGCGAGAGGGAGTATTGTGGGGGGGGTGGCCGGCCAGCCGGTCGGCTAACAAGCAACCAGCGGGCGGGGGGAGCACTGGAAGGAGCTGCGGGATGGGGGTCCCGCCGGAGAGAGCTCCGCCATGCCTCTGGCCACTTTGAAGGCACCGGACATTCTTGGCTGGGATTCAGGAAGTCCAGCAAAGGATGGAGAGGCAATGATGTCTAGCGGTGCCAACAGTTTCCCTCTATCACTCCTCCTTTCCTGGCTGCATTTGGGGGGGGGGGGGGAATCAGCCCTGGGGACCCTAAGGAGAAACGGCTCCTGCTAAAGGAGGGGGAGGGGCAGCTTCAACCTCATTCTCCTTTCCAAAGTCTGGAGTCATTTCTCAAATATGCCTTGGGGGAGGGGCCGTTTTTGGCAGCAGAGGGTGGGACCAGACCCCCCCTCCCCCATCTCTGGGTCTCTCGAGGGAGGCCAGGCAATGTCCACCGCTCAGCTCAACATGGCTTTCCTCGGGACTTTCTCCAGGTGACACCTGTCAGTCAAGCCACCTGCAAACCAGGGGAGGTGGGCAGGGCATTCGGGATGCCTCGGACCCTTCTAGACACGGGGCTGGGCGGATGGCGGGGCAAAGGCTCCATTGTTGCTTCCTCTGCCCAAGTTTAGCCAGTCACGAACACTTTAAATACTTTTTTTCCTGTTAGGAAGAGTAAAAGAACTTGCGGTGTGTTGCTGCTGTTACTACGCAGCTGCTCCCCCCTCTCCAAAGTGAGTCCTGAGGAGCTTGGCTGATTCCCAGAGGGAGTCGCACATCCAGCCACGGGGGGGAGGGGGGGGCGGAAGGTGGACCCGGCCTGGCCGGAGGGCATCAGCACTTCCTCGGGTGGACAGCTCCCCCATGTGACCGGATTCCCTCTTCGTTCCCCTTCTTGCCACCTGTGCAAATGCCTCCCTCTTGCCGACAGCAGCAGCCCCTCCCCCTCCCGTGGGGTCCTCTGCTGACTCCACCTTCAGGCTCACCCTTGGGAGGGCATCGGTCCCACATGCACAGGTGGAGGATCTGCATTAAGCAACCAAGTGGGGAAGGAGGAGGAGGGAAGGGAAGAAGAAAGAAGGAGGGGGAGGGGGAGAGGGAGAAGGAGAGAGACCCAGCCGCTAGCCCCCATTCGCCCCTCTTCTCCCTTCCACCTTCCGAGGAGGCAGCTGGCAGTTGGAGACCCTCCCAGGCTCCCCTCCCACTGTTGAGTTTCCTGCTGGATGCAGGTCTGAGTGGCATGAAAGAGGCAAGCCTGCCCCACGACAGACGGACCCCCACCAACTTCTTCCGGCTCCCCCTTCATAACCTCACCTCCGCCCTCTCAGCCCCAGCTCTCCAGGGCACCCTTCGCCGGGACGCCCCCCACCTCCAGACGGAGTGCATCTCCCAGGGCGGCTCCAGTTCTGGCTCCTCTTCTAACTGGCTCCACCTTGGCTGCCTCCACCTCTCGTGGCACCGCTCCTCCAGAGTTGCCCATTGGATCAGCGACTCTTTCAGTCATTCAGGTGGGGGGGGGGCGGGCGGGGGTGTTGTTGATTGTCGGGTGTGCCTGGTTTGGCACTTGCTTGCAAAAATCTGGTGTCACCAGCCTACTGGTGGCTACTTCAGGACTAACCTGGTCATTGGTTTACAAGTTGCAGCAAATATGCCTATCCAGTACAGAGGCTCAGGGGAGCCCATTTCGCAGGCCTCTCTTGCAAAGGGGTTTTGCTCCAGTCATCTCGTGGCTGAGAAGTTTGCCCAGGAACTGATATCCCAAAGAAGTGAAATTCAAGGAAGGGCAACCCCCAAAATATGTTGACTCTGCTAAGAATTCTAAGAATTCCCAGATTTTAGTAAGTTCCCCCCTGCTGGAAACCAGCAACTAGAATTTAAATTAATGAAGAGGAGAGAAGGGGGTAGGGAGGGAGTGCAGGGACCATCCTCTATTTGGGAAACCAGCTGCCGGTCCCTCCTCTGAAGCACTGTGGAAAATTCCATCTGAATCAACTCCCTCCTTCCAGCGAGGGGACGGTAACCTCGGATGCTCCTGTCTGGGCCAAACTAAGGACCTTCTGGTACCCGATGAACCACCTGGAAGCCGGCTGGGAGAGGCTATCGGGCAGGGTTGTGGGGGGGATGAGCAGTTCACTAGAAAACAGGCCATTCCCTGCTCTGTGGAATTAAAACTCCTCCATCCCAAACCCTGTGACATTCCCTCTCCCTCCCTCTCCCTCTCCCTCTCTCATCTACCTACCTACCTACCTATCTAGACACATGAGCGGGCTCTGGGCGGGGGGGCAGCCTGAGGGGGCTTCACCTCCTTGGGCATCAGCTAAAGCCTCCCAGGGGCTGAACGTTGCTAAGGCCAACAACCAGGCTGTGTGGCCCAGAGAGGCCACTACTGTATAGCAGGACCCCAAGTCCTGCCGCTCATCCCAGATCTTGTGCCCAAGAGGCCCTGGACAGCGGGCACAGTGGTATCTTGCCTCTGCTGGGTAGTCGTTGCTCACCGCCCTCCAGCCCTGCAACTCAGAGCCCTGCCTGACGCAGTTCTGCCCCCCCCCCCCCCGGGTCCCATGTCAGCCTCCCTCGGTGGGCAGCGTCGGCCCCTCCTTGCTCTCCCTGCCATCTCCAGTCCCCCAGTTAAGCAGGTGTAGCATTTACCGGACTGGGTTTATTTACTTGTGTTTATGTTAACCGACAGACTTATATTCCACCTTAGCTAAAACGTGGCGCTTCATAACAGACCAAATCCAGACCAACAAATGTGTTACGTGCATTTATTTATCAATTATGTGATGTTTTATTGCGACTTGGCCTGAAAGCAGGAAAACGTGCAAGTGAAATCAAACGGGGTCGAAGCCCACCCAATAGGCCTTGTTGCAGGAAACAACCCCATGTTAGAGTGTACAATCACGTGACCCGGGTTTATCCATCCGGCCAGTCTCGGTTTCTTTAGGTCGGTTCGGAATTGGCCGGTTTACACAGCAATGTTAAGCCGAAACGGAACCGACCGTTTTGAGCTCCTGCTATTGGCCGATGCGGCGACCCCCCCCCTTTGCTTCTTGGGGCTGCCAACCAGCTACTTTCGGCAACCGCTGTACAGCCCACCCTCTTCGAAATTTCCCGAGGACCGAGCGCCGGCGGCAGAGGGTCGCGCCCCCCCAGACCCTACTGCAGCCTCCAGGGACTCCCCAAGCCTTCCAACTTCGCCCGGGCGTTTTCTCGGCCAGGCGCTTGGGGATCGCCTCCCGTCCGGACAATAGTCGAGCGTCCACCTCCCATGCCTGCGAGCGAGTGAGCTCTGGGGCAGGGCCGTCTCCCCACCAGGAAGCCGGAGCTCCTGCATTGCAGTGCGGCGGGGTCTCTTTTCCTGCAGGGACGTGAAGTGGTTCGACAGGCGCGGTGTGGGCGGCTGGAGGGTCCGTTATTCCTCAGAGAAAAGCAAGCAAGCGAGGGGAGCGCTCCGGGCAACTGCGGAGGGAAAGGGGATGGGGGGAAATGAGGCGGACAGGTGTAGATCTTGCTTAAACGGCAGGACAGTCTTGTCCGGGAGGCAGGAGGGAGCGACCTTCCAGCGTGCCTGAAGTTCCTCTAGGCTCGCCTCGTCTCCCCCCACCCCCCACCCGCGGGTCGGACTAGATGTCCCCCGGGAGTCCCAGCGGCTGCCGTCCCGCGCCTCAGGCCATACCGCTGCGGATCGGAGCGGAACAGCCCCTGGGAGCCTTTGGGGCTGATGGCAGGAGCGTCGCTGGGGCCTGTGAACCGCGAGCTCTCCTTCCCCGCTCTACCGCTCCTTTTGCGGAATGCCGAAGGAAGACAAGCGGGTCTGAGGCGTCAGTTCGCCCCGCTCCCCGCCTGCCTTGTTCCCCCCAACAACCCCCAGCGCTTCATCGCTAATTATATTCAGTAGGAGAAAGCCTGAACCGCGTTCGGCAGTTACGCAAATGCACCGGAACCGACAGCCAAGCCCTCCCTTCTCCTCCCCCCCCGCCCCCCCCCACTCAGTTTCTGTCTGCGGCGAGGTCAAACCAATCCTCCATCCAGCACAAGCAGAAACAGGGTTGGGGGGGAGGGTGTCCGGGCTTCCTGCAGGACTTCTAGGGTTTAGGGACTTCAGCGGGTTGGACTAGATGGCCTCGGAGGCACCTTCCGCCCCGAGTGGCCTTTGGCGAGCAGTCCTACCTGTCGGGCTTCTGCAGACATCAAGGGTGGGGGGCGACTCTCCACCTAAGCCCCGTGGCTGCCCGGCCTGCGCCCCCCTCGCGCCACTCTCTCTACTCCCCCGTGAGCCCAGCCTGCCCCACCACGGGAGCAGGGCGAAAGAGGGGAAGGGGACAAGGGGGGAATATCCGCCGGCGGCCGTTGCAGGGAATCTTTTCTTCCGGCTGCCTGCGCTCCTGCGCTTCCCCCCCCTCCCCCCGCTTCTGCCGCAATGAATGGCGAGCCGGCGCTGCGGTGGCTAAACTGCGCTGGACTCGCCAGCCCGGAGAAACGGCGCCCCCCCCCGCCGCCCGGTTGGACCTGGGCCGGATTCTGCTCACAGAGAGGCGGCCGGGGGGATCCGGGCCATCAGAGCCCGTCCCAGGAAGAGGCCCGCCTTGGAGGGGTTTGTAGGCCGGGAGTTGTTCTCGCCTAATTACGCCCCCCCTCCATAACGGGAAGGTTCTGGAATGGCCTTTGGGCTTCCGGGCTGCGCTGGTCCCGGCTGGGACGGAGCCCCCGGCGGGGCAGGAGGCCGCAGGGCCCGGGGCCCCCGCTCGGCTGCTCCACTCGGGCTGTGGCGCCCTTGAGAAGCGCCGAAGAGACCCGCTTTCCTCTCTCGGGGGGTGGCGGGGAAATGACTTTCCCACGAAATTCCTCGAGCCGCGGACGGAGGACGGGAGCGAGTCCCGTCCGCGCCCGCTTAGAGAGGGGCCTGGAAGGGGCTTGGCCTCGCCCCTCCCCCCCGACAGCTTGTTTGCGTTGGAGGCTGCCCCCCCTCCCCCTGACCTCACTCGCTGCCCTGGAAAAGCATCCGCACTGTCGCCATGGCAACCGCGGATGGAGGCGGCTGCGCCAGGAGTCTGCGGAGCGTCGCTGCCGGCCCCTCCTGGGCGGGTGATGCCAGTCCCCCCCCCCCGCTCCGAGCCCCCCGGAATCCGCCTTTCCCTGCGGCGGAACTGCCGGGGGGGGGGCAGGGGAAGGAGGGCCTGCGAGAAAAAGGCGGTGGGGGGAATCGGCTTTGCTGCCCCCCCTCCGTCCTGCCCACGCGCGCCCCCGGATGCTCCCTTCTCCCCGCATTATTGAAAGGGCTTCGATTTTAAGCGCGCTCAGGGTGGGGGGGAGGCAAGGTTTCCGGAGCATGGGCAGAATGCATTTCTTGCAAAGAGTCAGAGCCCCCCCCCCTCCCCCCCCCGCGGACCTCCCCTCCCCACTCAGGGGGTTACCAACCTCTGCCATCTGGGGGCTTTTCTGGCCTCCCCCCCCCCAACCACTAAGGAGCCCAGTTTAGGCGCTCCGCCCGTCTCCCCAGTGCGTCTCTTCCAGCGTTTTGCAACTGCAACTCGAGGAACGGGGGGGCACTCCCAAGTCAGAGGGGCTTCTCCTCTGGCTGCTGAGCTGCATTTTATTCCTGGCCCCCCAAGAGGAAGGCTGGCGAGGCTTCGAGCAAGATGGGCCGTTTCCTTTGGCTTCCGCTGGTGCAGCGGGGAAGACCTCCGAGGCACGGGGCATCCGAGCACAGCGCACGCGCAGGAGTGACCCAGAGGGGCCCCGTTCTTGGGCTGGAGAGAGGACACAGGCTCGCACCGGCCCGCAGGCAGCTAAAGGAGGAAATCTTCGTTAGGGTCCTCCCCTTCCTTGGCCCAAGGAGAAAGGTGGGTCTGCCCTGGTTATTTAAAGCAGGGGGCTCCAAAGTGGGGGGGGGACGACTTTAAGACTTGTGGACTTCAACTCCCAGAATGCCTCAGTTAACGTGGATTCTTGGCTGAAGCATGGCTGGCTGAGGAATTCTGGGAGTTGAAGTCCACAAGTCCTAAAGGCCCCACCGGCCGATACAGAGGGGCTGGGGCCTGCTGCTCTCCCCACACCCTTCTTCCTGCAGCGCCTGGTGACGGAATAAAAGTCCCCCTCTTGGACCAAAAGAAGGCAGAATAGTCTGCTCCCCCCAAAAACAAAAGTGCAGTGTAGCCATCCCACAAAATGGAATCTTGGGGTTTAATCTTGGACAATGGATCATAGCCCCGCCTTCCTCTGCCAGATCTCCCCCTGCAAATTGCCTTCAGACTCAGCTCTTCTCTTGCTTTCTCATTGCTGGATTTCAGAGGTCCCCAAACATGGCCATTCTAAGACTGGTGGACTTCAGCTCCCAGAATTCTCCAGCCTGCTCTGCTGTTGAAGTCCACCAGCCTTAAAATGGCCATGTTTGGGGAGGCCTGCTGCTTTTGGATTGGAGGCCGAAGTCCCTTAAAAGCGATGCCCTCCTTCTGCTGTTGGGTGTCATGGAATCGGAGGCGAGTGTGAAAGTCTCTCTGCTATGAACCGAAGGCCCAGAACCCCACCAAGAAATGGTTGAAATGGGCCTCGCCTGTTTCAGTGGAGGAATTGGGCATGAAAAGGAGGACTGGGGGACACGATAGCAGCAGTCCAGTATCTGAGGGGCTGCCCCAAAGGAGAGGAGGGGTCAATCTATTCTCCAAAGCCCCTGAGGGCAGGACAAGAAGCAACGGATGGAAACTGACCAAGGAGAGAAGCAAGCTGGAATTGAGGAGGGACTTCCTAACAGGGAGGACAACCAGGGGAACTGCTTTGCCACCAGACGTTGTGGATGCTTCAACACTGGAGGTTTTAAAGAAGAGACTGGACAGCCATTGTCTGAAATGGTAGAGGGGTCTCCTATTTGAACAAGGAGATGGACTAGAAGACCTCCAAGCTCCCTTCCAGCTTTATACTGTGTCAGGATTCCAGCAGTTACCCCAATTAAATCATGAGCCACACTCCCAAAATTTCCATTTATTGGAAGTCAACATGTTGGCATGATCTGGGCGTAGCCGATTCTGAGACACGTAATTCACTATCACCCTTGACCCTGCTTTCCCCCCCACCCCTCTGGGAGTATCTTAATTCATATTCTCCAATGAAACATGTCCATAGCCAAAAGTCAATCATGCTCTCCAATTAGATTTTTGCGTGGCAGAAGCTTCAATCATCTAATCAGTCTTTGAAGACAATATGAATGGAATGTACTTTCGATTCCACACTGCCGCCTGCTCTTTGAAACTCACCCCCTTCTTTCTGTTGCCAACTATAAAATGTATATAGAAAATGTTTTAGAAGTTGACATTCGGCTCCCCTCACTTCTTGATTGATTGATTGACTGATTAAATAATGTCATTTTCTTACAGAAAGTAAGGGGGGGAAATGTTAAATTGTTATGCTGCCCATTCTACTGTTGAGGCAAATGCAGGTGATCCGTAGGTTTTATGGCAAAAACAAGTCAAGATAAATATCAGGCAGTGTTGTTATCACACCCTGGCAGCCACAAGCACCTCTGGGCACACGGTCTCCATTCTTTTGTTAATTTTATTATTATTTATTTAGCATACACAATAAACATGGATATTAGACATTTTAATATTTTTATTGTTTTAATGCTTTTTACTGGTTTATTTAAAAGAGCCATATTGATGCAGTGGTCAGAATGCAGCATTGCAGGCTGTCTCTTCCCACAGCCAGCAGTTCAAATCTCACCAGGCTCCAGGTTGACTCAGCCTTCCATCCTTCTGAGGTGGGTCAAAGGAGGACCCAGATTGTTGGGGGGCAAAAGGCTGACTCTGTAAACTGCTTAGAGAGGACTGTGAAGCACCGTGAAGCGGGATATAAGTCTTAAGGGCTATGGCTTAGGAAGGAAGGAAGGGAGGGAGGGAAATGAGGAGAAGGAAGGAAACTGTAGTGGTGCAGTTGTTCCAATGCAGTGTCACTGGCTGACCCTGCCCACTGCCAGCAGTTCCATCCTGACCGGCTCCAGGTTAACTCAGCCTTCCATCCTTCCAATGTCGGTAAAATGAGGACCCAGATTGTTGGGGGGGAGGGAGGAAGAGGCTGACTCTGTAAACTGCTTAGAGGGGGCTGTGAAGCTCTGTGTTATTGAATTAAAATGTTCTTAAGATTTTAATTATAATATTGTGAGCTGCCAGAGCTGTTTGCTGAGATGGGTGGCTATAGAAATCAAATAATTTAAAAAACCAACCTGGTTGAATGCCAGCCTTGAGGAGACCCTGGACAGGAATGTTTCAACTTTAAAAGAGAGTTAAGGTAAATATCAGTTAAGGTAAATCAACTGCGTTGAAAAGATCGAGTGGCAGGATTCCTCCCTTCCAGGCAATATAGCACGCCACCCCCACAATAGTTCTGGCTACTGTTCTGCATTGAATGACCGGGGGGGGGTGTCATTAAGGGCTCTGGGGATATTTTGGGGTATGTTTGCTCTGCCTTGTAGGTGGACCAGCGTGGGTGGGAGAGGGAAAGCTGCTCCTTAATAGCAAACCCCAAACATCCCCCCTCCCCCCCAGCAACTGGCAGGGCAAGGGGGAACAGCGGCTCCGTGGAGGCCGTTGGGCCATCAGTGGCTGGAGAAACCGAGCGCAAAGTCTTTCTGAGGGAACCTAGAAGAAGCAGCTCCTGCTTGGGACTCCAGTTCCTGCTCCCGGATGATCTGGTGCAGGGGTCTCCAACCTTGGCCACTTTAAGACTGGTGGACTTCAACTCCCAGAGTTCCTGGGAGCAAAGCTTCTGGATGTTGAGCCTATCTTCCAAAATGTTAGCAATGCCCCCCAGCTTAGTGTCATCCACACATTTGATAAATTCTTCTTCTATCCTCTCATCCAAATAGTTTATGAAGAAGTTGTATTGAGTCCAAGACAGAACCTTGGGATACCCCACCATGTGCTTCTCTCCATATAGATGTAGAAGACTACATGATCAGTGTGGTTGGTCAGCCAATTGCGAACCCTACAGTTTTCTACCTTAGCAATAAGTAGGTCGTGGTCTACTTTGTCGAATGCCTTATGGAAAATTTTGTCCACAGCATTTCACTGGTCCCCTAATTTAGTCACTTTATCAAAGAATGAAATAACATTTGTCTGACATGATCTGTTTTTAACAACCTATGCTGGCTTCTAGTAAGCACCTTGTTTACTTCTAAGTGCTCACAAATCCTCCATTTGATAATCTTTTCCAGGATTTCCCCAGGTATTGATGTCCATCTGATTGTCCTATAATTTCTGAGATCCATTCCCCCCTCCCCCATTTCTAGATTGTTACCACATCAGCTCTTTTCCAGTCCTCTGGTAATTTCCCCATGTTACAGGACCTTTGAAGATTAATTCAGTGGCTCTGAGAACCTTGAGATGCAAACCATCTGGAGTAGGTGAGTGGTATTCCTCCAAAGGGGATAGATACTCTCTTACTAATTCCTTACATATTTTGACTCTTATACCTGTTCTATCCCCCTCAATGCTGCTTTTGACAGGTTGGGCTGTTTCTTCCTTTTGCGTAAAAGCAGAAGGAAAGAAAGTCCAGTTGCCTCTTGAACAAAAGCACCTTTGGGGCAAGGAATTAAGGAGTTCTGCTTTCTCCTTGCTGCCTGTTTGCCATCTGCTGCCATTAGTAAAAGGAGGAAGGCAAAGGCTGAAAATGAAGCAGGGCTAGAATTATAAGAGGGAAAATTTGGCAAGAAAAGCTTCTTCACTTATGAAAACAGCAAAAAAAAAAAGGAAACAGAAACGGTGGGCTCACTCTTGAGATGAAAAAAATGGCCAAGCAAAAGGCAAAGAGGCAGATATTAGAGCTCTCTCTGTGTTCTAGAAGACACGAAGACTTCCCTCCAGAAGTTGAGGGAGCTCCTTCCCTGGAGTGCCTCAAGAAGAGGGTAGACAGCCACTCATCTGGAATGATAGAAGGTTAAGGTGTCCAACCTTGGGAACTTTGTGTGGACTTCAACTCCCAGACTTCCCCAGTCCGCAGAGCATAGCTGGCTGGGGAACTCTGAGAGTTGAAGTCCACAAGTCTTAAAGTTCCAAGGTTGGACAACCCAGGTATGGGATCTCCTGCTTGAGCAGAGGGTTGGCATAGAAGACCTCCAAGGTCCCTTCCAACTCTGTTATGCTGTGAAAAACACAGAGCAGAAATAACCCCAAGGGACTTGGGCAGTGAGTGAGGACGCAGGCCAAACGATGTTGTTTGGTGCTGTCCCCTCGGTGTCAACAGCGGAGGCGAGGACGGTGGCCGGGTGGGACATGGACACTACCTGAACGTTTTCGGACTAGACCTCGGTCCCGACCAGTGGGGCCCCTGCGTTGCCGGCGTCGGTCAGGGGAGGCCCAGTTGAGGGCGCCATTAAGATATTCCTCTGAAGACCTGTGGGCCTTGAGAAATGTCCCCCTTTCTCTTAAGTGGCCCTCTAAACTTTCAAAGACATTTCTCAAGGACGGATCCTGGGATCCGGAGAGATGGTGCAGCCGCAAGAACCGCTTGAGGGAGGGTTTTTGTTTACGTAAATTTTTATCTAGATTTTTATTGGGGTAGGGATGGCCGGGTGGGGGTTGGGGACAACCCGCCTGGGGCTGGGGCCAGGCCGCGGGTCAAGCATTGCCGGGAGGTGCTGGGGTCGGGTGGGGCCGTATTGAGGATGGGGGGTTGTTCCGGGGAGGGTGCAATACAATCTATTAGCACGGTGAGCGGGAGAGGCAGATTTGGCGGTTATAGGGGGCCATATCCTGTATTGGGAGCGCGCCCCCGCTATTTGTGTGTGGTGGCGCGCTCCGACCCCCTTATCATGTCCCGTTCCCCGGGTGGTCTGAGTGATCTGGCCCTGGGCCTTCGGCTGATGTTGTGTAACGCCAGGTCCGTCATTAATAAGGCCCCTCATTCATGATTTGATTTGTGAGGGGGGAGCGGACCTGGCGGGTATTACCGAAACCTGGTTGGGCCAAGAGGGAGGAGTTCCTCTGGTGGAGATGTGCCCAACCGGGTTTCGGGTCTTTCATCGACCGAGGGCTCAGGGGAGGGGTGAGGGGGTTGCGGTGGTTATTAAGGAAGATTCTGTGTCCTAGGGAATCCACTGTTTCTCAGACAACCGGATGTGAGTCCCTTTTCCTGAAGTTTGGTCCCAGGGTTCAGGTGGGCCTGTTGATCGCATACCTGGCTCCCTGCTATGTGACATCGGCCCTGCCTGAGCTCCTTGAGGTCATAGCCGGCTTGGCGGTTGAGACCCCCAGGCTTATGGTCTTGGGGGATTTCAACCTGCCGTCTGCCGGTGGGGCCTCGGGGATTGCTCAGGAGTTCATGGCTTCCATGACAGCCATGGGCCTGACCCAATTAATTTGGGATCCTACTCACTTGGGGGGTCACACCCTGGATTTGGTTTTTGTCTCTGATCAGTGGCAGAATGATCTTGGTATAGGGGATGTAGTTGTGGAACCCCTGTCATGGACTGATCATTCGCTCCTTAGACTCGACTTCCATTCCGCACCCCCCTGCCACAAGGAGGCGGGGCCGATAAAATGGTACCGCCCCAGGCGCCTGATGGACCCAGATAGGTTCTTGATGGAGCTTGGGCTGTTTCCCGAGACTCACACACACAACTCGGTCAAGGGCTTGATGGCCACCTGAGATAGGGTGGCCGCTGGGGCCCTTGACTGGGTCGTGCCCTTGCGGCCTCTGACCCGGTGCCGATCCCAAGTGGCTCCTTGGTTTTCCAAGGAACTAAGGGAGATGAAGCGCCGGAAAAGACGCCTAGAGAGTAGTTGGAGGGCCAGCCGCTCTGGATCTGACCGAACACTATTATGATCCTATATTAAGGCGTATTTAGTGGCGATAAGGATGGCGAGGAGGTCTTACCTCTCCACCCTTATTGCGTCCGCGGAAAATCGCCCGGCTGCCCTGTTTAGGGTGACCCGCTCCCTTTTGGAGGTGGGGGTGCGGGAGGATCCCTAGCAGGGACGAGCTGAGGAGTTTTCTAGGTTTCTGCAGGACAAAATCACTCAGATCCGGGATGAGTTGGACTCTGACTGGGCATCTCCGGGCGGTGGGGCGGAGGTGGATTTCGGGGAGGTCATTTGGGATGAGTTCGATCCTGTTACTCTGGAGGATGTGGACAGGATACTGGGGGGGCTTAATGCCACCACTTGTTTATTGGACCCGTGCCCCTCCTGGCTGGTCTTGGCCACTCGGGAGGTGACACGAGGCTGGTTCCAGGGAAACATCAATGCTTCCTTGAGAGAGGGGCTTTTACCCGCCGCCTTGAAAGAGGCGGTGGTGCAGCCCCTCCTCAAGAAACTGTCCCTGGATCCAGCATTATTGTCGAATTATCGTCCGGTCTCCAACCTTCGCTTTGTTGCGAAAGTTGTTGAGGGTGTGGTGGCACGTCAGCTCCCTCAGTACCTGGATGAAGCGGTATATCTAGACCCCCTCCAATCGGGTTTCAGGCCCAGGCACAGCACGGAGACGGCGTTGGTCGCGTTGGTGGATGATTTCTGGAGGGCCCGGGACAGGGGTTGTTCCTCTGTCCTGGTCCTGTTAGATCTCTCAGCGGCTTTTGATACTGTCGACCACAGTATCCTATTGCGACAGTTGGGGGGGTTGGGAGTGGGAGGCACTGTTTTACGGTGGTTCTCCTCCTTCCTCTCTGACCGCTCTCAATTTGTGTTGACAGGGGGGCAGAGGTCGACCCCGAGGCCCCTATTATGTGGGGTGCCTCAGGGATCTGTGCTCTCGCCCCTGCTTTTCAACATTTATGTGAAGCCACTGGGTGAGATCATCCGTGGGGTAGAGTTCCATCAGTACGCTGATGACACTCAGCTGTACATCTCTACCCTGGGCCACCCCAACGAAGCCCTCGAAGTGATGACCCGGTGCCTGGAGGCCGTGCGGAGTTGGATGGGTCGTAACAGGCTTCGTCTCAACCCGACCAAAACTGAGTGGCTGTGGTTTCCTGCGCCCAGATACAGCCAGCTTGTTCCATCGCTGGCCGTGGGGGGCGAAATTTTGACCCCCGTGGAAAGGGCTCACAATCTAGGTGTCCTCCTGGACGTATGGCTGTCTTTAGAAGATCACATTACGGCCGTCGCCAGGGGGGCCTTTTGTCAGATTCGTCTGATTTACCAGTTGCGGCCCTTTCTGGATCTGGATGCGCTTCGCACAGTCACTTCTGCCCTCGTCATCTCCCGCTTGGACTATTGCAACGCTTTCTACATGGGGTTCCCCTTGAAGAGTGTCCAGAGGCTGCAGTTGGTCCAGAATGCGGCCGCGCGGGTGATCTTGGGAGCCCCTCGGAACTCCCATGTAACACCGCTTCTCCCTGTGGAATGATTTGCCCCCGGAGATATGGGCCATTATCGACATCCAGACCTTCCGGCGCGCAGTAAAAACCCTGTTCTTTCAACAGGCCGGCCTGGCCCAGTAACGTTTTTTGGGGGTTTTAATTTAACTAGGTTTTAAATTTTAAAAAAATTTCTAAATTTTAAATCTGTATTAGTTTTATATTTTAAATTATATTTCGGCCTTGATGTAATTGTTTAATCTGTTCTTAATTGTATATATTGTCTGTTTTTAGTAGGCTGTGTACCGCCCCGAGTCCCTTTTTTGGGAGAGGGGGCGGTATAGAAATTCAATAAATAAATAAATAAATTCTTCTGGCCAGCTCTGGGCATTGGGGGTGGGCAGTAGAAGCTGAGCTGTTCTTCTTCTTCCTCTGGGGCTCTTTCCAGTGGGTGTTCAGAGGAGGGGAGAGGCCCAGTCCAGACCCCCCCGCCTTGGGGCTCTGCTTGAGGGCTCTCTTCCCCTGCATAGCCTCTACATGAGGACACTGAGGAGGGGGGAGGGGTCCCCAGGAGGCTGATGTGGCCCAGCTTTTCATCTCCAGCCCAGGCTTAACAGAATAAGAGAGCTGGGAGGGACCTGGGAGGTCTTCTAGTCCAGCCCCCTGCTCAAGTAGGAGACCCTAGAGACCATTCCAGACAAATGCTTGTCCTGTCTCTTCTTGAAAACCTCCAGTGAGGAAGCCCCCACAGCTTCTGGAGGCGAGTTGTTGCACTGGTTCATTGTTCTCTCTGTTGGGAAATTTCTCCTCCATTCTAGGTTTATTTTATTTATTTTATTTGTCAATTGCTTACAAGATACAGGTATAAGTAAAAACATAGTTATGAATACATGGATACATATAAGAAAAATAAAATATAAAAGAAACAATAGGACAGGGACAGGAGGCATATTGGTGCGCTTATGCACGTCCCCCACAGATCTCTTAGGAAAGGGGTGAGGTCAATAGTAGACAGTCTGAGGTTAAAATTTTTGGGGTTTGGGGAAGAAACCACAGAGTCAGGTAGAGTATTCCAGACATTGACCACTCTGGGGCTGAAGTCGTATTTCCTGCCATCATGTTTGGTGCAATTAATCTTGAGTTTGTATCTATTGTGTGCTCTTGTGTTGTTATGGTTGAAGTTGAAGTATTCATTGACAGGTAGGACATTGCAATGTATGATTTTATATACACAGCACAAAAAAATAAAGAGAACACTTAAACAACACAATGTAACTCCAAGTCAATCACACTTCTGTGAAATCAAACTGTCCATTTAGGTAGCAACACTGATTGACAATCAATTGCACATGCTGTTGCGCAAATGGAATAGACAACAGATGGAAAGCATAGGCAGGTAGCAAGACATCCCCAATAAAGGAGTGGTTCTGCAGGTGATGACCACCAACCACTTCTCGGTCCCTATGCTTTCTGGCTGATGGTTTGGTCACTTTTGAATGCTGGCGGTGCTTTCACTCTAGTGGTAGCGTGAGACGGAGTCTACAACCCACACAAGTGGCTCAGGTAGTGCAGCTCATCCAGGATGGCACATCAATGCGAGCTGTGGCAAGAAGGTTTGCTGTGTCTGTCAGTTTAGTGTCCAGAGCACGGAGGTGCTACCAGGAGACAGGCTAGTACATCAGGAGATGTGGAGGAGGCTGTAGGAGGGCAACAACCCAGCATCAGGACCGCTACCTCCGCCTTTATGCAAGGAGAGACAGGAGGAGCACTGCCAGAGCCCTGCAAAATGACTTCCAGCGGGCCACAAATGTGCATGTGGCTGCTCAAACGGTCAGAAACAGACTCCATGAGGGTGGTATGAGGGCCCGACGTCCACAGGTGGGGGTTGTGCTTACAGCCCAACACCGTGCAGGACATTTGGCATTTGCCAGAGAACACCAAGATTGGCACATTCGCCACTGGCGCCCTGTGCTCTTCACAGATGAAAGCAGGTTCACACTGAGCACATGTGACAGACATGACAGGGTCTGGAGATGCCGAGGAGAACGTTCTACTGCCTGCAACATCCTTCAGCATGACTGGTTTTGCAGTGGGTCAATAATGGTGTGGGGTGACATTATTTATTTATTTATTATTCAAATTTGTATACCTCCCCCACTCCCTAGGGACTCGGGGCGGTGCACAGCCAAATAAAAACATATAAATACATATACAATAATTTAAAATACATTAAAATAATTAAATAGATTGGCCATTAAGAATTAAAAAGTAGGGAATTAAGAAAATTAAAACCATTTAAAACTGAATTTAAAACCATTACACATAACTCTAGGCCAGACCGGCTTGATAGAATAGGTGGGTTTTTAGTGCGCGCCGGAAGGTCAATAGGTCGGGGATGGTCCTCATCTCCGGGGGCAATTCATTCCAGAAGGAAGTTGCTCCCAAAGAGAAGGTCCGAACCCTTGGGGTCGTCAGCCGCCCAGCCGTCGGCACCCCGAGGAGGCCCACCCTATGGGAGTGCACTGGTCGACGAGAGACCGATGGTGGCAGCAGGCGGTCCCGACATTTCTTTAGGGGGCCGCACAGCCCTCCATGTGCTCGCCAGAGGTAGCCTGACTGCCATTAGGTACCGAGATGAGATCCTCAGACCCCTTGTGAGACCATATAGTTGGCCCTGGGTTCCTCCTAATGCAAGACAATGCTAGACCTCATGTGGCTGGAGTGTGTCAGCAGTTCCTGCAAGACAAAGGCATTGATGCTATGGACTGGCCCGCCCGTTCCCCAGACCTGAATCTAATTGAGCATATCTGGGACATCATGTCTCGCTCCATCCACCAACACCACGTTGTACCACAGACTGTCCAGGAGTTGGGGGATGCTTTAGTCCAAGTGTGGGAGGAGATCCCTCAGGAGACCATCCACCACCTCATCAGGAGCATGCCCAGGCATTGTAGGGAGGTCATACAGGCACGTGGAGGCCACACACACGACTGAGCCTCATTTTGACTTGTTTTAAGGACATTACATCAAAGTTGGATCAGCCTGTAGTGTTTTTTTCCACTTTAATTTTGAGTGTAACTCCAAATCCAGACCTCCATGGGTTGCTAAATTTGATTTCCATTGATAATTTTTGTGTGATTTTGTTGTCAGCACATTCAACTATGTAATGAACAAAGTATTTAATAAGAGTATTTCATTCATTCAGATCTAGGATGTTTTCTTTTTGTATTTCCTTTATTTTTTTGAGCAGTGTACTATACTTAGATCGGACTGAAAGCGGCGTAGTTCTAGGTTTTCTAGGTCTAGAGTTTCAAGTGTGGTGGCATAAGGTATTGTGCAATAAGTAGAAGAGTGGAGAACTCTTCTTGTGAAATATTTCTGGACTTTTTCAATTGTGTTAATATCAGATACATGATATGGGTTCCAGACTGATGAGCTGTATTCAAGTATAGGTCTAGCAAATGTTTTGTATGCTCTAGTTAGTAGTGTGATATTACCAGAGAAGAAGCTATGTAGGATTAGATTAACAACTCTTGATGCCTTTTTGGCCATGCAGTTACAGTGGGCTCTGGCACTTAGATCATTTGAGATGAGTACTCCAAGGTCCTTGATAGAGTTTGGATCATCAACAAGGTCTTGACTATTCAGCCTGTATTTTATTTTCTGATTTTTTTTGCCAGTAGGACAGAGCATTTATTTATTGAGATCTGAAGTTGCCATTTGTTTGACCATTCTGATACATAGTCAAGGTCTGTTTTGAAGGGTAGCAGTATTTTCTGTGGTGTTGAATAGCTTTACATCATCAGCAAAGAGTACGCAGTTGCTCTTGATATGAACACAGAGGTCATTTATGTAGAGTATGAAAAGAGTTGGTCCTAGAACTCTGCCTTGGGGGACACCACTGTTAACAGGTACAGAATTTGATAGGACGCTCCTAATTTTGACCATTTGTTGTCTGTTTGACAGGAATATGAATGCTTCTATCCAGTTATGCAGGTGTCCAGAGATACCATAAGATTTTAGTTTTAGGAGTAGTTTGTCGTGTACCACTGAAACAAAGGCTTTACAAAAGTCTATGTAGATTGTGTCTATTGCTTTGCCCTGATCGAGTTATGTAGTCCATATGTTTTTGCAGTATAAGAATTGCAGATTGCAGGATAGTTTTTTCCTAAAACCAAATTGTTTATTAGAGAGTAGGTTGTTCATTTCTAAGTGGAGGATGATGGATAGGTTAATAATTGATTCCATGACTTTACAGGTGACGCAGCATAAAGAGATTGGTCTGTAATTTCCAACTAGGCTGGGGTCTCCCTTTTTGAAGATGGGGATGACCGTGGCTTGGGACCATAGTTTTGGCAAGGAGCTGGTCCTGAAAGATTTTTCAAAGATTATGCTTAGAGGTTTGGCTATGGCAGTGGATAGCTTTTTTAAGAAGTAGGCACATATTCCATCCGGTCCAATAGATAGTTGAAGTCCATCAGTGATAAAAGAACCAAGGTTCCCTACCGCTGCCCTAGACCTCCCGTCCCAAGCAGGATTGATTGGCTTTGAGTGCTGGGACCTCCCATCATTGCTCTTGGAGGGTGGGGCCTCCCATAGACCCAGGGGGCCTCCTCCTGGACTCCTGGCTCCAGGTGACAGCTATGGCTGGGATGGCCTTGTCACACCTTCAGGTGTGTGCGCCAGTTGCGTCTGTTCCTGGACTGGGAGGCCCTGCTCACTGTTACCTGTGACCTTCTGACCTCCTGTCTGACTACTGCCATGTCTCTGCATGGGATTGCCCTTGAAGAGCATTTGGTGGCTGCACTGAGAGTAAATGGTGCCGGATATTCAGTCCACGTAGCCCCAGTCCTTCGTGAGCTGCACTGGCCGCTAGGGAGCTTCCAGGTGCCATTCCAGGTGCTGCTGCCATCTTTAAAGCCCTTCGTGGCTTGGAAGGGGGGTTGCCTGGGGGACCCCCTCCCCCACTGCTCCTTATCCCACCGATTCTGCTCCCCACAATGCCAGACGAGTCAGGCCACGGCTATCAAACGCCTGAAACCCTGCTAGGCTACCCATCTCCTTTACGGGCCCATTGGGACGGACAGGTAATTGCCAACTTAGGAGCACAACTGAGCCCAATATTTTTGTTGCTAAGTGAAATAGCTGTTAAATGAATTTTTCCCCATTTTATGACCTTCCTTGCCGCAATTGTTAAGTGAGTGACTGCAGTTGTTAAATACGTAACAGGTGTCAACGTCCCAATGCAACTCCCCATTTCATTCAACCCTCAGAAACAAGGTAAGAAGGAATCCAGGTGAGCGTGTATTAAGGGAGTCATCCTGGCAGCTCTGGGAAAACCTGAATCGGAGAGGGTTACGTGTTGTTAAGTGGATCCGGTTTCCCCATTGACTCTGCTGGTCAGAAGGTCATAAAAAGGGATCGGGTGACTCCGGGATATGGCGACCATCATAAATATGAACCAGTTGCCCAGGATCCAAATGTTGATCATGTGACCATGGGGAGGTTACAATAGTAGTAAGTGTGAAAAATGGTCATAAGTCAGTGACATCGTAACCTTGAATGGTCACTGAACTGTTGTAAGTCGAGGACTAGCTGTATATGGAAAAACAGCCCCTGAAACAGAGCAGCTGCTAAGCCCTGTCCACTTGCTGTGCATACAGCCAACACATTGCAAGGGAAGGCTGGACGGATGTGCCGCCTTCACCATCCAGTGAAAACGGAAGGAACCAGGGGCCTCCTGAAATCAAGGACTAGGGGTGACATGATAGCGGTCTTCCAGTATTTCAGGGGCTGCCCCAAAGAAGTGGGAGTCCAGCTATTCTCCAAGGCATCAGAACGCCAGACAAGGAGCAATGGGTGGAAACTAATCAAGGAGAGAAGCAATCTAGAACGAAGGAGAAGTTTCTAGACAGAACAATTAATCAGTGGAATGACTTGCCTTCAGAAGTGGCGAATGCTCCAACACTGGAAATTTTCAAGAAGAGAATGGACAGCCATTTGTCTGAAGTGGTCTAGGGTTTCCTGGCTAAGCAGGGGTTGGAATAGACGACCTCCAAGGTCCCTTCCAACTCTGTTATTCTGTTACTCTGAAATGCCATCACAGCAATTAAAGCTGGGTAATTCCAGTTACTAGTTGTACAGATGGAACAGTGGACTGGACTGAAGCAGAACTAATACAGCAGAAAAATAATGACAATGAGTCATGCCCTTCATCCTCACAACGACGTTGGCAGCCCGTATCTACCTAGGAAAACAGGTGGGTGTGGAATGTAACCATCACACCAGCAGCTGAAAAAAGGCAAAAAAAAAAAGGGGGTGGGCAGTGGAAGAATATCTGAAGGACACCAAAGAAGAGGCCCTGGAGCTGCTCCGCTGGCTGAAGCCCAGAGAGACTAAAGTGCCTATAAGAAAAAACAAATCAACAAAAGACCGAAAGAGACAAGGCTTCTCAGATTAACAGAGTTGGAAGGGACCTTGTAGGTCATCTAGTCCAACCCTAGACAGGCAAAGTATTACATGGCCAGTATATTTGGGGGGAGGGGGGGAGGCTAGCAAGCAAAGCAGCAAAACCTGCCAATGGTGAAGGGCAGGAAAGTTGCAGAAAGAGGCAGACGGACTCATTCTGGCTGCACAGGACGACGCCTGACTGGCCTTCCGAAGGAAACGCATGCAACGCAATGCCTTGAGAAGGCAGCAAGAGGCAGGCAACGCTGACTCTGCAAAGAAGCTGGAGGCGGAGTGGGGCCCCCTGGCTAGATAACTGGCTACAAGCAACGACACGACAACGTAGCAGCAACAGCCCATTGGACAGGCCTGCCAGAAGTAGCCCTTGGCTGCAAGCCAGAACTGGGGGGGGGGGCACAAAGAAGAACGGTGGTCCTACAGTGTGAATCAGCTACCCATGTATCAGTCTGCCCTAATACAGTCACCACAATATCAATAGAGACTCTAGTAAGAGTGCAGAGAGAGCAACAGAGATGATTAGGGGACTGGAGGCTAAAAGGTATGGAGAACGGTAGCAGTCTAGTCTAGCGAAGAGAAGAGAAGGACCAGGGGAGACATGAGAGCGGTTGTCAGGATTCTGGCAGTTACTCCAATTAAATCATGAGCCTTGAGCCACACTCCCAAAACTAAAAAAGAATTATTTGAAGTTAACATTCCACCTCCGGCATTAACCTGGGTGTAGCCGACTCTGAGATATGTAATTCATTGTCACCCTTGATCCTGCTTCCCCCCCACCCCTCTGGGTGTATCATCCAATGAAACACGTCCATAGCCAAGAGTTGTCAATCATGCTCTCCAGTTAGATTTTTGCGTGGCAGAAGCTTCAGTCATCTAATCTGAAGTATTTGAAGAAAATATGAATGGAATGGACTTTCGATTCCACACTGCCGCCTGCTCTTTGAAACTCCCCCCTTCTTTCTGTTGTCAACTATAAAATGTATATAGAAAATGTTTTATAAGTTGACATTTGGCTCCCCTCACTTGAAGGTGACCTGTACAACACACACAAAATCAAATTGACTGCATATATGGAAGCTTATGCTCACGAACCACCCCTCCCCTCCCCCGGCTTGGTTGGATTTTCTGCATGGAACCTTGCTACAAGGCAATTGGCTTAGATGTTCCCACTCTTTATTTATTTATTTATTTAAATTTTTATACCGCCCCCTCTCCCAAAAAGGGACTCGGGGCGGTGTACAGCCTTCTAAAAAATGAACAGTATATACAATTAAAAACAAATTAAATTAAATAGATCTGGCCGAAATCCCTGCAGATATACAGTTTCCAAAATTTAAAATTCAAGGATTGTAATTAAAAATTAAAAAATTTAAAAACCAAATTAAGTTAAAACCCCATGAACCGTTTACTGGGCCAGGCCGGCCTGTTGGAAAAACAAAGTCTTTACTGCGCGCCGGAAGGTCTGGATGTCGGTAATGGCCCATATCTCCGGGGGCAGGTCATTCCACAGGGAGAGGGCCCCCACAGAGAAGGCCCGCACCCTCGGGGTCACCAGCCGGCAACGATCAGGCGGCGGAACCCCGAGGAGGGCAACCCTGTGGGAGCGTACTGGACGGCGGGAGGCTGTTGATGGCAGCAGGCGGTCCCGTAAGTACCCAGGCCCCAAGCCATGATGCCCCTGATAAGGGGTAGCCCTTCCACTTGATTAAATATTGGAGTTGTCTTCTGTGCCACTTCGAATCAAGGATTTGCTGCACCTCATAATGGATTTGGCCTCCTTTGACCACGGGACCTGGGGGTTCATGAGGTAGGGGCCTCAGCGTTGATCTGACCACAGGTTTTAATAGGCTACTATGGAATACTGGGTGTATTTTCCCTAACAATTGGGGCAACTTCAATTGCACCATGACTGGGTTGATGATCTTTACTATGGGGAATGGTCCCATGAACTTTGGCCCCAATTTCTTGCTAGGGAGTCTTAACCTCATATATTTAATGGAGAGATAGACCTTCTCCCCCAACTGGAATGGTCGTTGTGGGGCTCAGTGTTTGTCTGCCTGTCTCTTATAGGTCTGTGCCACTTTTGCCAGGACTTTTTTGACATTCTCCCAAGTTGCTTTCAGTGTTGACATCCAATCGGTCAGGCTGACTGAGGAGGGGGGGGGGGTCCCCTGGATACTCAGGCATTGGGACGAAGTCCATCCCACTCACTACCTTGAAGGGGATTAGTCCTGTGCCACTGTGAACAGCATTATTGTACGCGACCTCCACGAAAGGCAGGAGATCCGCCCAATGGGACTGCTGATAATTCACTTGGCACCTCAGATACTGCTCTACCATGGCGTTCAATCTCTCCCCCCCCCATTGGTGCTTGGATGAAAGGCTTAGCTAAGACCCTGGGACAACCCAATAGACCACAGGAACTCCCTCCAAAATTTGGCTGTGAATTGGACCCCTCTGTCTGAGATAATTCTCTGTGGTACTCCATGCAGGCGGTAGATGTGCTTAAGGAACAGCTTGGCTAACTGGTGGGCTGAGGGTAGACGGCTGCAAGGTCTGAAATGCCTCTGTTTGGATCACTGTGTTTCCCCCACTTTTTGGCAACTCCACTCTGAAGTCCATTGCAATCTCCTCCCATGGCCCCGTCAGCTCCGCTACCATTTGTAGCAGTCCAGGGGATTTTCCTGGTCGTTTTTCATTATGGCGCAGATGGTGCAACTCTTCACATAACTGTCTACCTCTTTCTTTATGCCAGGCCACCAGAATTGCCTCTGAGCCAAGTGTAAAGTCTTTAAGAACCCAAAATGGCCTGCTGCTTTGGCGTCGTGGCTCCTCTGAAGAACTAGGGTGCATAGGGATTTCGGGACGTAGAGTTTTGTCACCTTCCACGCCAGCCTTTCTCTTTTTGTCAAGATGTGTTGATTGTCCAGGAACCAGGGGTCTGCTAGCAGTTTGGTTTTGAGTTTCGTAGTTAGGTCGTCTGCGGGTTGGTCTTGCCGATCACGGCGTTGTCATCTGGTGGTCACTTGGGCAGCTATTTGGGTAGGGAGGATGATGGCGTTTAAGCCTCGTCCCTTTTGCATTTGTACTGGGGCATGCAGGAAAGGACGTCAGCCAGAAAGTTCCTTCCCCCAGGATGTGTTTTAGCACCAAGTCGAATCGGTTGAAGTATTGAGCCCACCGGACTTGTTTGGGTGATAGTTTCCATGGGGTCCTAAGGGCTTATGGTCGGTCCAGGCTTTGAATGGTTTCTGCCCCCCTTCCAGCAGGTGGCACCAGGTAGCAGTGCCCATCTCACTGCAAAAGCCTCTTTTTCCCATGCAGCCCATCATCTCTCTGTGTCCGAGAGCTTGCGGGAGGTGCAGGACTGTAGGCTTCCTTGGTTGTTTCTTGGAGTAACTCTGCTCCCACTGCCACGTCACTGGTGTCTGCTTGAATGGTGAAGCATTGTTCGGGGTCAGGATGCTTCAGTACTGGTTCTTTTGCAAACAGCAACAGAGATGATTAGGGGACTGGAGGCTAAAAGATATGGAGAACGGTTGTAGTCTAGGGAAGAGAAGGACCAGGGGAGACATGAGAGTGGTCTTCCAGTATTTGAGAGGTTGCCCCAAAGAAGAGGAGGGGTCAATGTATTCTCCAAAGCCTCTGAAGGCAGGACAAGAAGCAACGGGTGGAAACTAATCAAGGAGAGAAGCAACCTGGAACTAAGGAGAAATTTCCTAACTTTGAGGACCAATGGAACAATTAGATTACAGAAGTTGTGGACACTTTAACACTGGAGGCTTTTAAGAAGAGAGTGGACAGCCATTTGTCTGGGGTGGTCTGGGGTCTCCTGCTTGAGCAAGGGGCTGGACTAGAAGACCTCCAAGATCCCCTCCATCTCTGTTCTATTCTGTAATTCTATAAACAATTCTCTAAGATGCCTAAGAATCAGATAGAAAAAAGTCCCTCTGGAATGATCAGACTCTAGTCATACTTTGGACCCCAAGACGCAGCTCCCTTGAGAAGAGAGAATGAGGGACAATGCATAGATGAGGTGGAGGTAAGACTGTGTATTAGTCTACTAGCCACCTCCAAGGTGAGGTGCCCCGTTGGGGCCCCTGGCCAATTGGCAAAGCCAGGGTTTGAGGCTCCTTTAGAAGGCCGAGAGCCGAGGCTAGCTTTCACCTTGAGGGGTACGATCTTCCAAAGGGTGAGATCCAGGGCAAAACAGGCCCTTTGCCTGAACTTCGCCAGCCTGGCTGATGGGACCCAGAGCTTCCCCTTCTGCCAGGATAAGTGGTGGGGGCTGACCTCCATTGGGACGAGCCAGTTCTGGTTGTTGGGTGGAAGCCCCATTTTCAGAGCAGGGTCCCTCCAACTCTCTCCTGACAGGGAGAACCAAGAACCAGTGGAACAGCTTTGCCACCACAAGTTGTGGGAGCTCCATCACTGGAGGTTTTCCAAAAGAGACTGGACAGCCATCGGTCTGGAATGGTCTAGAGTCTCCTGCTTGAGCAGGGGGCTGGACTAGAGGACCTCCAAGGTCCCTTCCAGCTCTGCTATTCTGTTGTTTTTTTCTTAACTTGAGATCAGGCTGTTTTCGGTGCTGCTGGAAAATGTGGTTTTCCTTAACAGTAACCCAGCTATCCTTAGCCAGAGTCCTCCAGTTTTCCCTGTAGAATCCCAAGATCCTGCGAGCAAATCAGAGCAGTAGAATTTCCTGCTCTTCAGTCAGACTCTTATGGAAGCTCCTGCCTCTCTCCTCTCCTCAGTCCTCCTGGCTTCGTGGGCTGGGACACGGCAGTTGTGTCAATAAAGCTCCCTTTTTGTTGCCTTCTGTGACAAACAATCTGCAGACGAGGCGGCCGAGGGGAGAGACGAGAGGAGTCACCAAGTATGAGAGGAATGATGGCACAGAGAGGCAGCGGTCTCTTCTCCGTGGCCCCTGACAGCCTCCCATGCGATGCACACCTGGCCTTGAGGGAAGGAGAGATGCGGCTGCCTAGGAAACCACCCGGGAAGAGGGGCAGGAGCCCCAGGCGCTCAGTGCTCAGAAGAAGAGTCTAGGAACCCTGATGGGTCAACAATGAAAAGTGGAGGCTGGGCCTTTGTCCTCTCAGACTCGCAAGACTGTTAGAGCAGAGAAGAGCCACAAAGGTGAGGAGGAGGAGGAGGCTAAAACTTCTGAAGAAAGGTTGCAGGAACTGGGTATGGCTAGTTCCATGAAAAGGATGCAGTGGTCGGCGGCTGAGATGCTCAGCTTGTCGATCAGAAAGGTCGGCAGTTTGGCAGTCCAAATCCTTGTCCCACTTCTGCCAACTTAGCAGCTCGAAAGCATGTAAAGAATAGGGACCCCTTCGGTGGGAAGGTAACAGCATTCTGTGCACCTTCTGCATTTAGTCATGCCGGCCACATGACCAGGGAGACGTCTTAGGACAGCGCTGGCTCTTTGGCTTTGCAACAGAGGTGAGCACCGCCCCCTAGAACCGAAAATGACGAGCATGTGCCAGGGGAACCTTTTCTTTTTTAGAATAGAATAGAATTCTTTGTTGGCCAAGTGTGGTTGGACACACAAGGAATTTGTCTTGGTGCAAATGCTGTCAGTGCACATAAAAGAAAAGAGACATTTGTCAAGAATCATCAGGTGCAACACTTAGTGATAGTCAGAGGGTACAATAAGCAATCAAATCATACTAGGAAACAGTCAATATAAATCATAAGGATACAAGCAACACAGTTACAGTCATACAGTCACAAGTGGGATGGGCAATAAGGAATGATGAGAAGATTAACAGTAATAGTAATGCAGACTTTGTAAATAGTTGGACAGTGTTGAGGGAATTATTTGTTTAGCAGAGGGATGGGGGAAAAACTCCCCTTGTGTCTAGCTGTTCTGGAGCGCAGGGCTCTATAGCATCGTTTTGAGGGAAGGGGTTGAAACAGAGGAGGAGGAGGAGACCTGTGGGGTGTGTACTCTGAGGTTGGTTGTTTTCTTGCAAACATTTCATGACCCAGCTAGGAACATCATCAGTGCTGAAAGGGAGTGGGATATGCTCCCTTGTTTATATATAGTAGTTTGCCCTACATAAACAGGGAGCAAACCCCACCCTCCCTTGCACTGATAATGTTACTTAGTTGGGTAATGAAATGCCTGCCAGGAAGCTGCCCAGCTCAGAGAGCACCCAGGAGCCCCACTGGCCTTTGGGCTGAGAACAGGGAACCCGGCTCTTCTCCTCCACAGGAAGACCAGAAGGGGGGCAACCTGGAAGCAGGGCCAGCTCCAGTGGTGGTATTCGACTGGTTCAGCCTGGTTCTGATGAGCAGCAGAGACTGAACGGGTTCTCCCTTCCTCTCTGCTGTTGGGCCCACTTGGGCTCCCATAGTCACTTTTCTCTGCTGAATTGGAAGTGCAGCTGCTTTGCGTGGCATAGAAGAATGCTGTGCGGCAGCTGAGGAAGCAACCGGGATCAGGCTGGCTTGCAGGGGCGAGTTAGAACGCCTCTGTGCCTGTGCAAAGTGCATGTTTGGCACACGTGTGCACGCAAAGTGTGTGTGCATGCAAGCAAAGCACACCCACCAAGCCACGCCCACCAAACTGGTGGCAACAATATTTGAATCTCACCCCTGGTCAGCTTGTTTCCCTTCCCCCTTTGAGGGAAAGAGAAGAGACAGCCCTCTGGGGGGAACCTTTAGCAGGCGAGAGGGAAATGGGTGAATGTTGAGGTTTCCTGTCTTGAGTTGGAGAACGAATTCCATCACATGAAGGAGTCTTTTGTGTGCAGGTGGCATTGAAAGCTGCCTGTTGATATGGTTGTCAATTATAAATCATTGTGTGAGATATGAAATGGTTCAATGTGTGAGCTGATGGTCTCCATGGTTGCTTAACGTATGTTGAACAGGACAGGACAGAATATAGAAGAGAAAGAAGAGAGGAGAGCAGAAGAGAAGAAATAGAAATAGAACAGAATATAGGACAGAACAGAAGGGTTTATTGGGGCCAAGTGCGATTATATTCACAAGGAATTTGTCTCCGGTACACAAACACTCGGTGTATATGCAAAGCAACAGAATAACAATAATAATACCAATAAGAGAAGGGAGTAAAGAAGATAATAAGAAGGATAGGTAAGACGACTACAGCCACACTGCAAGGGTTAATATGCCTGGAGTGAGACTGAGCTGTTCAGGAGAGAGAGAAAATGTCTTCGTTTCTAGATGTTTTGGCAGGCAATGCCCTATAACCCCATCCTGGGGAGGCCTTGCAAGAGTTTGTGTCCCGGAGGTGTTTTGCAATACACCGATCTTCAATGGAAGGCAGGCGCTTACCCACAAACATCATGGACATTCTCTTGGTGGTGGGACGGGAGGATGAGGTCACGTCACAGGCAGAGAATCTGACCGGTTTGCAGAAAATGTTGAAGTCATTGAGTGATGCCACTGAGAGATTGGCTCTGCCAAGGACAAGGAATTGGGGTTTGGGCCATGGAGGCCATCCCAAGGTCTACAGCAAGAGAGCCGTACAATGGCTGGGCCTCCTCGGAGGGGAACGGATGGAGGATGTCTGTGCTGTCCAGACAGTTTAGAGTTAATGGGATTTGGGATAGTTAATTAGGATTTGAGAGCTGTCCCCTTAAGGGAATGCATCATGGTAAATGTAGTTAAGGCATCCTGGGAAATGTAGTCCATGTATTTGGCCACATCTGTAACCCTGATTGGTCACTGAATTGACCCTTGGTGGTTTGGGGGAGGTTTCTTCACTCTTGCCTGAACACACAGCCTCGTGGTAGCAGCTCTTCCCCTGACTCTACGATATGGGATGAAAGGGATAACCATCTTTTTACCCATAAAGACAGATATGCAAAGGATTGGACATTAAGAAGAACCTCGTCATCAATGTGAGTTGATAAGGATGCCTGATAAACCAATAAATAAGACTTTGTATGGATGCAAAGGGGGGGGGGGAGAGGGGAAACAGAGACTGCTAAGTTGGAGTCTTAGGGAGGGTGGGGGTGCTTGAGACGCTGTGTGATGAAACGAGGGGAGCTTTTGTTTTTGAAATTTGTGCATCGCCTCAGTTCAACAGTCCAACCTTGGCCCCTTTAAGACTTGTGGACTTCAACTCCCAGAATTCCTCAGCCAGCAGGTCTCCAGCCTTGGCCCCAGAATTCCTCAGCCAGCTTTGGGGATTGAAGTCCCCAAGCCTTAAAGGGGCCAGGTCGGAGGCCCCTGGCCAGCTCCATCATTCCTCAACGAATTCCACCCACATTCACTCTCCTCTTGTCCCCTTAAAACTGCCATCTCTGTATGTGTGTGTGTGTGTGTGTGTGTGTGTGTGTGTGTGTCTGGGGCTCTGATCAGCCGCCACCCGACTGCAGCTTCCTCCACCTTCCTCTCCTCCTGCACCCACTCGCTCTGTTTTCTGGTCTTGCAGTTCAGTCTTCATCCCTCGTCTCTCCTCAACCACCATCCTAGGCACTCCTTCGCCACTCAGCCTGCTCCGTCTCCACCTAACGGCCCAAAGGGTGAAATTGGCTCCCAGGTGAGCTTGTGCCCTGGATTTCTGCCTTGCCAGAAAACACAAGAGAGAGTAACAGAGTGGGAAGGAGTCTTTGAGGTCTTCTAGTCCACCCCCCAAGGCAGGAGACCTCATTCCATGCAATCAAACGGCAGCCCAGTCTTGAAAACCTCCACAACCTCTGGAGGCAAAGCTCTTCCCCTGACTGATTGTTCCCACTGTCAGGAAATGCCTCCTCACTGCTCGACTGGGCCTCTCTTTGAGCACGGCAGAAAGGGCACCGCCAGCCTGGCGGTTTGAGGGTGGGAGGGCCAGGGGGCACACTGCCCTTCTGCGGAATCGCACCTTCTCAGGTGAGGAGGAATGATCCCAGAAAGACCTGGCTGTTTCAGGGGGGCTTTGGGCCTGGGCTCTGGCACCATCAACGCAACGGGTGGCACTATTATACTTACAGGTACCTCAAATATTAGGGATGATGTTTTAAAACATGATGGTGCCATGATTAAAGTGCAGTGTTGCAAGCTAATTCTGCCCACAGCCAGGGGTTCGATCCCGACCTGCTCAAGGTTGACTCGGCCTTCCATCCTTCCCAGGTCAGTAAATTGAGGGCCCAGATTGTTGGGGGCCAAGAGGCTGACTCGGTAAAGTAAAGGGCTGCAAAAACACTCTGGGGCAGAATATAAGTTCAAATGCTATTGCTCTGGTTAAACCAGGAGTGTTCAATTTTCAATTACATTACATTTATATGCCGCCCTTCTCCAGAGACTCGGGGCGGCTTACAGTCTATGAACACCATGCTAGGTGCTTGGCAATAGCCTTCATTCCATTGTATATGCCTGCTTATTACTAGGGCTTTTTGGCCCCCCCAAGCGGCATTTTTACAAAGTCAGCTTATTGCCCCCAACAATTTTTGGGTCCTCAATTTACCTACCCCGAGAGGATGGAAGGCTGAGTCAACCTTGAGCCTGGTGGGATTCGAACCTGCACTAATAGCAGGCAGCTTGCACTAAGTGCTAGATGATTAACAGCCTGCACCACCAAGGCTTGGCGATTTGAACACCTGGGGACTTCAACTCCCAGAATTCCCCAGCGGGCCACGCTCACTTTAGCTGCTTTTCATTTCCACCGAACCCCCCACCCACCTCGGTCCCCGAGGTAAAATGAGTCTCAGTGTTTGGATTCCGCGGGACCTCTTTGCTCGGAATGAGCCTTCAGAAGCCGCCTCCGCAAAGAGCGGAGCTCCGGTTCTGGAGAGGCCGCGGGCAGCCTCTCCTGCCCAGGACTCCCCCGAGCCCCTCTGACTGGGGTGGGGGGCAACCGCTTCGCCCTGAAGAAGGTCCGGGCGCGGGGGCGCAGCTGGCAGCCAAACTCTGACTAAAACCCCGCACTTGGCATAGCCTCCCCGCCGCTTTTGCAAATGGGACGGGGCAACACAGAGGAGGCAACGCCGCCTCCCCTCCCCTCCCTCCCTCCGGCACAGCCGCCGCCACCGCCACCGCGCTCCGTCCCGGACACGCGAGGCTGCCCAGAAGCCCTCCGGGCGCTGGGTCCGAGACGCCGCGGCTGGTCCTGGGCCCGCGGGCGCAGGGCTGCATCAGCGGCCTGTGCTGCCCCCCGGTGGCAGCGACGGGCATTGCGGGCGGAGCGGCGAGACCTCGCTCGTCCCTCTCCGCCCGGCTCTTTTTTTCCTTGGCCTTTTACGGACCCAAAAGTGGGGGCAAAAATCGGCACCGTCCCCCGAAGGCAGCAAAGGGAAGGGGAGTATAAATACAGGATTTATACAGGAGTCCAAATCCTCCCCTTCTCCACCATCCAGTCAGAGCTGAAGAAGCGTCTTGGATGAGAAGCGAAACGCCTTCAAAGAAAAACAAAGAAAGTCCAACTGTCAGAAGGGACCTTGGAGGTCTTCAAGTCCATCCCCCTGAAGGGGGCCTCCACCATTTCAGAATGCTCCTGTCTGCGCTCTTACGAAAGTCCCAGCGTCTTTTTTTGTATCAGGCTGTGTGGCTTTACCAAAGCGGTATAAAGCAGGATTAACACTTCACACGCTGTCGGTGCGATCCCTTCGCTGATGCAGCCTAGGATTGCATTGGCTTTTCTGGCTGCTGCCGCACCCGGCTGGCTCAGGGCTCACTTTCAAGCCCCTGCCAGGCCCCCTCACTTCTGGTCCCCCTGTAGATGCCTTGAAAAGATGCACCAGCACTGGACGAGCTGGAGGGGGGGGGGGCGGCTGTTTTTTTTTAAAAAAAGAGCTTCATTGTGTTTTCCATCAGTTTTTAGTTAACTACTGGATAGCCTGGCTTGAAATCTAGAAGAAAAGGAATAGCAGGCTGCCCCTGAGCATACGAAGAGTATTTTCCCGTTTCTCATGAAAGATGGTGCCTACATTTGGCCAACTTCCTCTTCCTTCTCTCTCTTCCCATGCACCCAGTAAGGCTGCCACTTGAAAACGTCTTGGGCTGACTTGTATCCTCACGGGGTCCCTGGTGCTCTCTGAGCTGGGTGGTTTTCTTGCAGATATTTCATGACCCAATTAAGGAAAAATCATCAGGGCTACAAGGAAATGATGTTTGCAGGGAGGAGGAGGGCAACGATTGTGGGGTTCTTGATGGTCTCTGGTTGTTTTTTTTTCAGAACATTTCATGACCCAGCTAAGTAACATCATCAGTGCTAAGTATTGTATTATATAGTATTGGTTCATCAGGCATCCTAACAACGCACATTGATGACGAGGTTCTTCTTAATGTCCAATCCTTTGCATATCTGTCTTTATGGGTAAAAAGATGGTTATCCCTTTCATCCCATATCGTAGAGGCAGGGGGTAGAGCTGCTACCACGAGGCTGTGTGTTGAACAAGAGAGAGGAAAACTCCCCCAACCCTCGAGGGTTAATTCAGTGACCAATCAGGAATACAGATGTGGTCACGTGACATGGACTACATTTCCCAGGATACCTTAACTACATTTACCATGTTCGTTAGGATTTGTGAGCTGTCCTTAAGGGGACAGCTCACAAATCCTAACGAACTATCCATTTCCCATACACTGGCTGGACAGCACACCTAGCATTGATGATGTTCCTAGCTGGGTAGTGAAATATCTACAAGAAAATAACAAAGCTCAGAGAACACCAAGGACCTCACAGTCCTCCTCGTCGTCGTCTCTGCAGCCCCACTCCCTTCTAGCACTGATTATGTTACCTAGTTGGGTCATGAAACATCTGCAGGAAAACCACCAGGCTCAGAGGGCACCAAGGACCCCACAGTCCAACCTGAGCTCCCAATCTTCTCTTCCACATGTGTCCTGGTGCTCAACTATTCCCAGGATGAAGATGCTTATAGGGAAGAAGGGAAGGCTCTAGTGCAATAAAAGTAACCTGATTCTAAATGGATTCAAAGGAAATTATCGTAGGTGTTAGAAAAAGCTAGTATACTCCACTCAATATCAAGAACGCAGCAGCCTTAGAGGTTGCTGATGAAATGAGGTATCTGGGGGCGCAGATAACTAACAATCTGAACTGGTCTCTCTGCATGTTATCCTTGGGGAAGCGTGCAAACCGCACCTGCATTTCCTGCGTTGGATGAAGAGACCACCTCTTTCTCCTCCTGTCCTGGCCAGTTTTTACAGAGGCACGATTCAGACCATTTTAACAAACTGCATCCCTGTTTGGTTTGGTGGCTGCAGTGCCTCAGATAGAAAGTCCCTACAGAGAGTGGTGAGGACAGTGGAGAAGATTATAGGAAGCTCGCATCCTGTCATTCAGGATACCGCTTATAAGCGTTATGTGCTCAGAGCTCGAAGCATTGTTAGAGACCCCCCACCCCCACTTCACTGCCTGTTTCTGCTGCTCCCCTCCGGGAGGAGGTTTCAAAGTGTTTCTAGCAAGGCCTTCCAGATTCTGTAGCTGCTTTGTTCCCTGGGCCATCCGTCTGGGAAACTCGCAAGATTCGTTTCTTTCCTCATGCACATATGTACATCCAAACTAGACACTGGTGTTTCTCCGTGTCATATATGTGGGTATATGCATAATTTTGTATTTATTTACTTTGTCATGTTCATTTGGTGTATATTGGAGGTGGTGACCTTTGAGAGCTGCATGCAATGAAATTTCATTTTACTGAATGCCGATTAGTGTGCATTCGAAGTGACCATAAAGTTATTCTATGTCTAAGGAGAAACTGTGTCCCTCACTTTGAGTGCCCAAAGCAGAAAAGGCTCCCCCAGACCTTCTGCTGCTAGGATCCCACTGCAGGAGGCCCAGGGGTCACATCTGACCAACAAAGAAAATGAAACGAGTAAGGGGAGGGGCAGGGAAAACCCAGTTAGTCAACCCCCAATGCCCGGTTCTGTTTGGGCAAGTCATTTAGCCCACAAGGGGGACCTGCCTGGGACCGGCTGGCCTACTACTTAGATCATTCCCTCCTCCATACTGGTCTGTCCACTAAGCTCTTTGTGGGCAAAGGAGAGCCCCAGACTCTCCTTGTGACTCTGGAAGCCAACAGAGGACCATGAATGATGGTTTAACGCTGCTGGCGGGGAGAACGGAGGTGCACAAAAGGCTAAAAACCTGCTGGGAAGCCTTCCCTCCCTCCCTGCCTGCCTGCCTGCCTGCTCTGCCAGTTCCCAGGGCCGTGGAGGCCAGTGGCCTTGGAATGTGCCTGGACGCTGCCCCAGTCCCCGAGGCTTCCCCTGGGAGCCCCTCCCGGCCAGTGGCCCTGGCTTCCCTGGCTGGCCCTCCTGTCCTGCAAGGTCCCTCTGACCTCCGGATGCATCTGCCTGGCTGCGCCCGGCCCCTCCTGCACGCCTGTTCCGATCCCCCTTGCCAAGGCCTGTCAGGGCGGTGGGTGCGAGCCAAGCGCGGAGATGGGCCTCTCCCTGGAGAACATCAGCCTGTGACGCCGCGGCAGGGAATGCGCCCCTCCCCGCACGCGGAGCCTCCCTCTGGCCGAGCCTCCCAAGCAGGCTAGATAGTCAGATAGATAAATAAGGCGAAAGGCTTCGGGGAGGGGGTTCATCTTCTGGGGGCCTGCAGAAGACCCTCCTCGGCCACCTTCTGATCCAGGGCAAGCTGTGCAAAGATTATGTCAGGCGGGGCGGGGAGGAGGGAGGCATCTGGAGGTGTGATAGAGAGAGGAGGGGGAGACGTTCACACATCAGGAAGCCAGGCGTCCTCCTCCACCCGTCCTCCCGGAATGAAGGGCTCGGGGGTCTGCAGAGTTCTCCTAGCCACCGTCGGACTTGACTGGCGCGAGAGGCCGCCCCCCTCCCTCCGGGCAGCAGCCCTTGGCGTCTCCCAGGCAAAAGCTGCCCCCTCCCCCGAAGGGACACACACACACACACAGAGGCGAGGCAGTAGGGCAGCAGGAAGCGCAGCAGCGCCTTGCGGGTGGAGGGGGGGGCTCCAGCCTGGCTGCGCGCGGAGAGCGGGTCGGTGCGGGCAGCCAAGGCCCTCTTAATGGAAGCCAGGTGCGGGGGGCTTTGGGGGAAAGTTCGGAAATCGAGGCTTGTATCCTGTCCAAGGAGGCTGTCCGGGCCGGCGTCGGAGCATGCGCCCAAGCCACAGCTGGCGGAGCGGCAGAGGCTCTCAGCATCTGGCCGGCCTCGCTTGCCTGTGATTAATGGGAGGGAGGGGACGGCGCAGGAGCCCCTCCAGCCAGACCGCCCCACCACGAAGCGCTCCAATGTGCTGAACTCATCACGGAAACCGTGCCCTCCCCGTGCCCTTCCCACAGCGAGCCTCACTCCCGGAGCGAAGCTTCGCTCGAGACCCGCCGCCCCCTTATTTATTAGCACGCCGTTGGCTCCGCGCTCTCATAAAGGCCCGGTTCCCTCCCGCCTTCGCATATGCTGATGCGGATGTCCCAGAGCCGGCTGGGAAAGGGGGGGGGGCGGAAGGGCCCACACTCTGCAACAATCTGGGGTCCCCTTGGAGGGGCTGCACAGAAATCGCCCTTTGCCCGGGGAAGGGAATGCTGGTGTGGGGAGGAGCTTTATGGGGTGCGGGGCGCGCCGTGTGCCCCAGGCCTGGCGTTGGAGGAGGCGAACGGGGAGCCCGGAGGGTTCGAGTGTGACCTGCCCTTGGCATCACCAGTCGGCCGGTCTGGGCTCCACCCCACCAGCCCCTCCCGGCCAAGGCGAGCCTCTGCCTAGCCAACCTTCCCCCTGTATGGGGCTCTTCTCCAGTGACCTTCGACACTGCGACCTTGGGGTTTCTCTGTGCCCCCCCCCCCCCAGCAGGAAGGCATCTGGCAGCGGGCAGGAAACCTGCGGGGGCGCCTCTCCCTCCCCCCTCCCTCCCCGAGCAGGGCAACCTGAGATGTCAGTCAGGGGGCTCCACGGAGCCTCCGGGAGGCAGCTGTCTCCACGTTGCAGGGTTGGGGGGGTGATTTATACATACCAGGCCAATAAATTACCTGCACGGGGGCCTCGGGGAGCCATTCCTTACAACAGCCGCTGCCAGACCTTCCAAGGATTGTTTCCAACAATTAGCCGAAAACAAGGCGGAGGGAGGGCAGAATCCATTTCCAAAGGAGGGTGGGTGGGGCTGAGCCCCTGCTGCCCCCTCCCCAGCACTTCCTGTCTTGGCTGCCTTTAAAACGGCCACCGGTGTGTGTGTGGGGGGCACCTCCCTGCATTCTGCCCCAGACGACTTGCCTGCTGCCTCTTTCTGTCAACTGGACCGGAGGGAGGGGCCACTCTGGAGAGGCTGAATTTCGGGGTACCTGATGCCCAGGTGCCTTGGCTGCGCAATGGTCGTCTCTCTCTCTCCGGGCCCCTGCCTGATCCGGATAACAGTTGGGAGGGACTTGGAGGTCTTCTAGTCCAACCCCTGCTTGCTCTTGGCCTCTTTAAGACTTGTGGACTCCAGCTCTGCTGGCTGGAGAATTCTGGGAGTTGAAGTCCACAAGTCTTAAAGTGGCCAGGAGTGGAGGCCTTTGCCCTTTTCAGACCAATGCTTGTCTCTTCTTGAAAGCCTCCAGAGATGGCGCCCACAACCTCTGGTGGCAAGCAGTTCCACTGGTTAATTGTCCTCCCTGTCAGGAAGTTTTTCCTTAGTTCCAGTTGCTTCTCTCCTGGAGGAGTTCCCACCCGTTGCTTCGGTCAAGAGAACCACTTGTGTCCTGCTTCTTCACCCCACCCCATTGCCTCTTCCTGACCTACAAGGAGGCCCCCTGCCCCCCCAGTGCTCCCCAGCTGCCATTATGTCCAAGAAGGAATAGGGGAAACTGAGGCACTCCAGTAGGGGAGGGGAGACTCCAGGAAGCTTTCCTCTAAATGGGACATTCGCCAGGGAGAAATGAAACCTGCACAATATTCAGTAAGACCTGCCTCTGTTTCCCCACCACCAGGGTTGACAAGGCTGAGAGGCAGACACTGGTATTCCAAGGTAGACTGCTCCTAAGGAAGAAGCTTGGCTTAAGCTTCCAATAAGGAAGCTGGATGACCAACCAAAGGGGCTGTAGCTGATCAGGAAGGTGTTCTTTGATCGCTTGGGGTGAAAGGTTTTCCTCTGTACACCCCCCCGCCCAATAATCAGGACTCTTTTGCAATGTTTTGTTTCATTTAGATCAATCTGGGCCACTTTTTAAGGCCTGGGAACTTCGGTGCCCAGAACTGGCTGGGGAATTCTGGGGGTTGAAGTCCACAGGTCTTCAAGGGGCCAAGGCTGGACACCCCTGATTGGAAAGAATCCTGAATGTGGGAGGGAGGGCAGCCTCGGTCTCTCCGGAAAGGGAAGAAAAACACCCCCGTCCCCTTTTGTCCCCTGGACCCAGAGCCCCAAAAGTCCCTCCGCTTCCAATAATGACTTTAATGATGACAGTATTATATTTGCAATCCACAACTTGTGTTGCCCAAAACAAACCAGGCACCCACATCCCCTCCTCCCTCCTTTCCCTTTATTTTTTCTTTTTCTTTTTTTGGCAGGATGGGAAAAATAAACATCAATCGATGGAAAATTAAAAAGAAAAAGAAAAACCCCCCAAATCACAAATCCCAGCCTTTCTTTCCAAGTCTTGTGAATAGGTGTTCAAATACAAACTCTCTCTCACACACATATTCGCCCACTGAGGGGACAGGCCAACATTGGGATCACCTCTGGGTCTCCTGTCTAGCTGAAGAAGAGCTACAGGACGTCCTGGGGTCTAATGGCCATTCAGAGTTACAGGGGCACTGAAAAAGCGATGGGTGGTTATTTTGCACACAACTGGCATCTTGGAGGTCAGTGGTCAAAATTCAGACCCCTGGCAACTGGTTCATACTTAATGGTGGTTGCCTGGGGCCACGTGGCCCTTTTGGCTGCCTTCTCTGGCCAGCAAAGTCCATGGGGAGAAGCCAGATTCACTTAACAGCTGCAGTGATTCACTTAACAATGGTGGCAAGAAAGGTCATAAAGTGAGGCAAAATGAACTGAACAACTGTCTCACTTGGCAACAGAAATGCTGGGCTCAGTTGTGGTTTCATGCTGAGGTCTGCCAGTATTAAGGCAGCCAGTGAGGGATGAGCCAGTAGATTTTCTCTCTCTCTTTTAAAGGTTTCTGAGCTGCACCTCTGGCGACCCTGGGTGGGAGGAAGGGGGGCTCTTCCCCAAAGTTGTCCTTCTCCCTCGGAGCCTCCAGTTCTCAGTACCCCACCTGAGACACAGATGGCCCCAAATTCTTGGCCAACCAAGGAGACCCGGGGAAGGCAGGACAGCCAAGGGCTGCTGGCACCTCTGGGTGGGCAGCTCGCAAGAAGCCAGGTGTCTCTAGGCTGCACATGGAGGCAGCTGAAACCCCACAGCCTGGGGGGGGGCTGGTCTCCCGTCTGGTGACATTGGGGGGCTCAAGAAAGCAGGATGGAGCAATGCAGAGAGACCCATGGGGGCGGGGGACAGTTGCAGCTCACCTGGAAAGGCCAGCAGGTGTCCCAGGCGCTGGGCCAGAGGGGGAATGAGGGACTCACCCCCCTGGGCACCAGAAGAGCGGAGGCACCCCAAAGGAGCATCCAAGCGGGGGGAAGCTTCCTCCTGGAACCCTCCCCCCTCCAGGCCCCACCTGTGCCTATTGGGATCCCAAGGGCCTCCCGGGGCCTCTGGCTCAGCCAGGCTGCTGTGGAGCTTCTGGTCCTGGAGTGGCTCCGGGCTCCACAGCAGGCCTGAGCTGCATCTGTGGCTGCCTTGAGGGGTCCCCAGGCTGAGAGAGCCCCATAGCTCGGCTTTAACCGTTACCCTGTTTTGGTGTGTGTGTATGTATGTGTGTGTTGGGGGGGAGGCACCTAGACACCTCCTTGCAGTTTGCTAGGCAGCGTTTGGGGGGGGGGTGCTTTGCCTTGCTGGGCTGGGACAGAAGGATTGGCCCATCATCCCCAGCTGGTTTCAGGGCCTCAGGCGGGACTAGAACTCAGCTCTCCCCATTTTCAGCTTTGGGCCTTAACCCCCCCCCCCCCAACTTCCTTTCCTGGGTTTTGCTTGGGGGGCGCGACATCAAGATGCTGGCAGAGTTCAGACGAGCAGGGCTGCCCTCCCAGGCGGCCCCTCTGCCGTATCCCCGGGAAAGGCGGGGGTCGGTGCCCTTTGCTGCCTGGCATAAGTGCGAGCATCGGCGGCCTTCTGTCCCCAAGCGCTGCTGCGTCCGTGCAAGAAGCCGTGGGAAAAGGGAAACGAGAACCGCGGGGCTAAGCACCCCCCTGCTCCGCTCCGGCCCCCGCCACGCACCACAGCTTCCTCTGCCCGTCCTCAGCCCCCCTCCTACTTTCGCACCGGGACAGGGAGGCCTGCGGGCCCCAGAAAAACCGGTTCTGGGGGGAGGACGGGAAGTTTCGGGGGGGACCCCTCCTTCCAGGTAAAGTAGAGGCGGGGAGGCCGCGGGAGGAGTAAAGCGGGTCTGAGAACAGGTAACCCGAGGCCGAGCCTGGGGGCGACCAACGCAGTTTCCTCCTCGCAGCGCCCTTCGCTCAGTCCCTGGAGTCGATTCCCAGGGCTGCTCCGGGAGCCGGATAAAAAGAGCGTCCATGGCCTGCAGCAGTCTATCCGCCAATGGAGGCGGCTTTGCCTCGTCCCGCTTGCAACGGAGGGAGCCCCGCGGTGGGGGACACCAGTAACCCTCATCTTGCCGGTTCCTGTGGGGCTGAGCGAAGAGAGGCGCAGAAGGCTCCTGTGGCTCCTGTGGCTTCTGCGCCTCACGAAGTTCGGGACACTGTCCGCAGAGTCCACCCGAGGGAGCGGCCCGGAGCGGTGGGGCGGGTCCAGAGCAGGTTAGAAGTGGGAGATCTCCCAACCACATTCTGGGCGTCGGGGCCTCATAACCGAGTCCCTTGGAGGAAGGCTCTAGCCAAAACCTCAGCCCCGGCCTGCTTCTCGCCCTCCTTGGCCCGGCGTGGGAGAACCGAAGCGCCTCTCCGGAGCTGCTTCGAGAAACGGCAATTGCCCACGCCAGGCCCCTTCCGCTGGGGACATTCCCGTCGAACGGAACCGGAGCTTTCTTAGTCCCGCCTAAACGACAACGGACGTCGGGGCGAACCAGGTGAACAGGGACCCCACAACTGATCGTGCCCCCTTATTTATTTAGCGAAGTATTTACTTGTGGGAGAGTGGAGCTGAGGCGTGTTTGCGTCTGTGTGTGTGTGTGGGGGGGGAATTCTGGTTCAGAGAGTCTGAAGTGTGGCTGGCTGGGAAGAGTTGGACCGCCACAAGGGTTCAATTCGCGTTACAAGCGATCGGAGCCACCTTTGGAGTCGTAGTAAACCTTTCAGTTGTCAAGGAATGTGAAAGACGGGGCAGCCAGAGATTTGCAGGAGTCTAAGCAGTCCCGAAAGTTTATTTTATAACCGCCGCCCCCTCCTCGAACCCGAAGACATTTTGGAAGAGCATCTGCGATTCTTCATTTCGTTCTTAAAACTTGTTTACTGTCTGGTTGGACTTGAACTGATATGGCGACCCCTTAAAGGCTCTTACAAATAAGCTTCTTTGTATCGGATCTAAAGGCGAGACACAAAAAGTCCCTAAACTTCATGCCTTTTAAAAAGATAACTATATTCGAAAATATTTGGAGGGCCCGAAGGAAGGGAATCAGCGACACAGGCCACAAACGGTTTTTCTCCGTTACTCAGCAAGGAAGCCCGGAACGAGATTCGTTCTCGATTGAACCAGATTATTTCACTTTTCGGATTTTAATTTTTTTCTCTCGTTTGTTAGTGAGCGCAGCTGGTGGGTATCTTGAAAAAGGTTTTCCAGGTTGAAGTGATGACGAAAAAAAAAATCTCAGTCCCAGAAAATCAGGAGTTTTGTTTATTTTTAAAAAATGTTCGTGCCTCTAACTCGGAAGCTACAACGAAGAAAAACGCAGAGGGGAGATTCGCGTTTTCAGTCTCACTAACGGCCTTCTCGGGGCGGAGGAGCCGCGGGTGGAACCCGAAGCGGCTCTACCGGCTAAAGGCCCCACTAGCGAGCACGATCCGGAAGACGGAGGGGGAGGCGGCGGTCCTGCCCGTGCGGAGAAAGCGAAAGCGAAAGCAACCTTCCCTTTCAGCCCTCCCTCCGCGACACCCCGAGATCCAGGCTGCAGCCCCCCCTCTGCGGAATCGGAAGCCCTGGGAAGTCAGCCTTTTACCTCCCGAGAAATCGCCTCCGTTTTGTTAAACGGCTTCTTCATTATCTCGCCCAAAAGTTTCTCTTTTTCTTTCTTTCCTTTTTGATGTTCTCGCAAAGGCGTGAAAGCGAGGGGCACTTCGCCCGCCTTCCTGGGCCTGCTTGGATATGTTGGGCCTGAAAACAAGAGGGGCCCTTTCTGCTTCCCCGGGACTTTGGCCCAGAGAAGGGGGGGGGGTCCTACAGACATGGGTGAGGCCTTTGGACTGGAAGGATCCCCGCAGCCCCTGCCCCCCCACCCCAGATTTACACTTTTCTGCCCGAACAAAAATTTGCTTTCCTCGCCTGCGCGGACAGAGAATTGTCCGGAAAGAGGCCCTTAAAGTGGGACAAAAACCGGCCGAGAGCCGTTTTCACCTTTCCGTCCCCCCCCCCTCGTCCTGCTCTTTGAAACCGTCCGGAGAGGGGGACAGGAAGGCCCGGCGGAGCACGGTGTCCCCCCTGGCCGCGCCTGAAGGCCCTTGTGCCTGCGCCACGTTTGTCAGACGAAGCTGCCCTGCCTCGGCCAGGGTGTGGGGGCGGCGGAGGGCCCCGGCTGCGAAGTGGCAGAGTCAGAGGGTCTCCAAAGCGCCTGGCAGTTTGCCGAGTGGGTCAGGGGCGCGACTCGGGAACCACCAACGCCCTTTTCTGCTCCCAGCCTGCGCCGCGCTCTCTCCGCCGACACGGATAAGGCCGGGAACGTCGGAATTGCCCGGCCCGACCACGGGAAACAGTCCCGAATCAAGACCATCATATTTGGGTGGGGGGATTATGCCTCCCCCCATTTTTATTCCCCCTCCCGACCTGCCCGCCCCGGAGCCTGAGCAAGATTTCCCGGGCGAACCGCCGAGCCGCGTGGCGGCCGCCAGGGGTCGCCGCATCGGCAGGAATTGGGGGGTCCCTGGGGGTGGGCGGGGAGCGAATTTCTTGGACGGAGGCCGCGGGACAAGTCAAGACCACCGGGGCCCGAAGGGAAAGCCCTGGCAGAGGAAGCCCGGCCGGAGGGAAAAGCAGACCGCACAGCGCCAGCTTCGCCCGCTCCGACCGCCCCGTCCTGTCCCGGAGACCCACCTGGTCGCCGAGCGGCCGCGCGCCCCCGGCTTCTTCCAGCGCCGTCCCCGTCGACTCTCCCGCGCGCCGGTGCCCTGGACGGGGCGGTCTGGGCTCCGGGCAGAGCGCGGCCGGTCCTGCTCCGATGGGTGCGCCGCGCTGGCCCCGCCCTGCTCTCGGGGGCCCAGCCTTCCCCTGCCTGCCCCCTTTGCCGGGAGGGGGTCGCGGCGCGGTCTCCTCCCCGGGGCTGCTCCTCCGGGACCCCGCCGGTGGCTCCTCCTCCCGCCGCTCACTTCCAGCCCCGCTGCCCGCCCGCCCGCTCGACTGCTAGCTCGGCGCTCGCTGGCTGGCTGGCTCGGAGGCGGAGGAAGCCGCGGCGGCTCCTTTAACACGCCCGAGTTCAGCCCGGGGTCAGGCGGAGTTCGCGGCCCGGCCTTTACCTTTTCCGCCGCCGCGGCGCTCCCGGCACATGGGGACCAGCCGGCGCAGCCTCCAGCAAGCGGCCTGAGGCGCTGCGAGGGGCGCAGAGGAGCTGCCGCCGTCGCCGTGGCAGCCGGGGAGAGCCATGCGTGTCCACGCGGACCTCGCCTGCCTGGCCGATCCGACGGGGCTTCCAGGTAAGCCGGGACCGGAGCGGGCGGGCAAACCTCGGAGCCTGCGGACATCGCGCTTCTCGCCCGCTCCCCAAGCTGGCTCGGGCGGGCAGGAAGCAGCCCGCCGGCCGGGCTCTTCGGGGCGGATTCCGAAGTCAGCAGAAGGAAAGGAGCCCGCTCAGCCCGAGGCTTCGGGGCTCCGGCCAGTCCCCGAGCGGCGGCTCCTTTTGGGGAAGCGGCTGTCGCAGCGGGACCCTCTCGGACTTTCCCCTTGGCCCGAGCCCCGGTGGAACCCGGCGCCCTTTTGCTCGAGAAAGGGCCTGCTGCGGCCGTGCCTCCTTCATCCGCCCGCCCTGCCTTTGGCGTCCTCGCCCGGCTGAGGCGGCAGCAGCGCCGACACCCGAGTCCTTCAGCCCCAATTGCCCGCCCCGCGAAGCTTTTGACAGGCGGTGGCGGCGGGGCTGCTCCTGCCGGATTTCAGGGCGGCTTTGGGGGTTTGGGCGGCCTTGTCCCGCCAGCCCAGCCGCCCTTACCCGGGGATCCCTTAGCTGGACAGGGATGCCGGACAAGTCGGAGACGAGTCGGTTAGGCGTGCCGGACCAGAGACTGGGGCGGGGGCTCTGGAGAAGAACGACCACAGCGGGGAACGAAATGGGTCGCCCAACCGGGGGCTCGGGCCGCAGGGCGGTTCCCTAAGCAGGCCGAGCCGCGGTCCTGCGGGCGCAGCCACCCTGCTCTTCTCCGCTCAGGCCTGCAGCCCTGAAGCCGCCCCCCCCCCCTCAAATCCGGCCACTCGCGGTAAGATCAAGGCCCGGGAGGGTAACAGCGGCCTGGCTTTCCTGGCCTCCGGAGGGCGACGGGCAGAGAAACGGCCCGGAAGCACAGGGGGTCCGCGCCCGTAGATCTGTCCCCCTGGCGGAGGGGGGCGGGGGAGGCGATGCGAGGAAATTGTACCGAGGTTGCTCCGTCAGGTGTGAAGCCCCACCCGGAGGGGGGCGTGCGAGGTTCCGATCTGGGACCCACCGGGACTGAGCCCCCTCCTCCGCCTCCTCCCTCCGCCGCCTCAGAGGGAAAGCCCCTCTATAAGGGGAGCCAGCGGGCAAGACCAGGCGGAGGAGAGCAGGAGAGGCGCCCGCTTCCCGGGCCTCCGCGTGGCGGGCAAGCGCGGCCAATCCAGCTAAGGCCCGCTGTGCTCTCTCTCCTCCACCCCCGCAGGCGCAGCGATGTTGGATGCCTCGGAGGCGACGGGCCACTCCCGGCAGCTGCTGCTCCAGCTCAACGCGCAGCGCACCAAGGGCTTCCTTTGCGACGTGATCCTGGTGGTGCAGAACGCGCTCTTCCGCGCGCACAAGAACGTGCTGGCGGCCAGCAGCGCCTACCTGAAGGCCCTGGTGGTGCACGACAACCTCATCAACCTGGACCAGGAGATGGTCAGCCCGGCCGTCTTCCGCGCCGTCCTCGACTTCATCTACACCGGCCGCCTGGGACCCGGCGCCGAGGGCGAGGCTGAGCCAGCTGGCGGCGCAAACGCCGAGCCCGCCTTGGGGGCCATCCTGGCCGCCGCCAGCTACCTGCAGATCCCGGACCTGGTGGCTCTGTGCAAGAGGAAGCTGAAGCGCTCCGGCAAATACTACCAGCTACGTGGCGGCGGCGGCGGCGGGAGCTATTCGGCATCCGCGCCCTTCGGAAAGCTGGCCAGGGGCCTCCGCGCAGCCACGCCGGTTATCCAGAGTTGCTTCGGGGCTCCGCCGCGGCCGGTGGAGCCGAGCAATCCGCTCAGCACCCACTGCGGGGAGCTGTACGCCGCTGCCGCCCACCCACACGTGCTGTGCCCCCCACTCTGCGGCCTCGACCTCTCCAAGAAGAGCCCGAACGGACCCTCCCCACAGCTGCCCCCGCAGCCCCCATCCGAGAGCCGCCTCCGAGCAGCGGTGGAGAGCCGCGAGGGCGTCCTGCCGCTCCGGCCCGAGAGCCCGGCCTTGGTGCCTCCCCACGCGCCCTTCGGGGACCCGGGCTCCACGGCCCCTCTCCAGGCTACCTTCCCCCACCTGCATCATCGCGGCAGCGGCGACAGCAGCCCCGGGACTGAGCCGAGCGCTCGCGTCGAAATGGCGCCCGAATTCCTCTACCGCTGGATGAAGCACGAGCCGCTGGTGGCCGGCTACGTCCTGGATGAGGAGGAGGAGGAGGAGGAGGACGACGAGGGCGACTGTGGCGGCGCCCGACGGGACTTGGGCGGCGGCGGCGAGCGAGAACTGGAGCCCCAGGCCTCGTCGCCCCCCGGGCCGCCGCAGCCGCCCCCGCGCCACTACTTGGAGAGCGCGGAGCCCGACGGGGAGGCGGAGGACCTGGAGCCCGACAAGAGCACCAGCGAGGAAACGGGCTGCAGCAGCGGCGGCCCTTCTCCTCCGGGGGGCAGCCTGGAGCGCTACCTGGGCTACGAACCCGAGAGCTTCGGGGGCGACAACCTCTACGTGTGCATCCCCTGCGGGAAGGGCTTCCCGTCCTCCGAGCAGCTGAACGCGCATGTGGAGGCCCACAACGAGGAGGACGAGCTGTACCGCAAGGAGGCGGCCGAGGCGGCGGCGGCGGCAGCCGGCCAAGGCTCACCCTACCTGGACAAGGCGCCCCCGCTGCCCGCGCCCCCGCCTCCCCCGCCGCCCTCGGGGGGCCCGCCCGGCTGCGACCTGCTGCGACCCTACCGTTGTGCCTCCTGCGACAAGGCCTACAAGGACCCGGCCACGCTGCGCCAGCACGAAAAGACGCACTGGCTGACGCGGCCCTACCCCTGCTCCATCTGCGGGAAGAAGTTCACGCAGCGCGGCACCATGACCCGCCACATGCGCAGCCACCTGGGCCTGAAGCCCTTCGCCTGCGACGCCTGCGGGATGCGCTTCACCCGCCAGTACCGCCTGACCGAGCACATGCGCATCCACTCGGGCGAGAAGCCCTACGAGTGCCAGGTGTGCGGCGGGAAATTCGCCCAGCAGCGCAACCTGCTCAGCCACATGAAGATGCACGCCGCCGCCGCTGCAGCCGCCGCCGCCGCTGGCCCCGACGGGAAGCTGAAGCTGGACTTCCCCGAGGGGGTGCTGGCCATGGCGCGGTTGGCGCAGCAGCAGCCGCCGGCGGACAAGGAGCTCTTCCAGCACACCTCGCACTTCTTGGCCGCCGCCGCCGCCGCCGCCGCCGCCGCCGGCGACCCCAAGGCCGCCCTGGAGAGCCTCTACCTCGGGCTCAGCCCCGACAAGACGGCCGAGGTCTTGGCCCAGGGCGCCGTGGTGGCCGCCACGCACCACCTGCACAACGACCACCACGCTCGGACCATTGGCCGCTTCTCGCCCCCCTGATGCGCCTCTCCCCGGGCCCGGGGGCGCCCTTTCTGACCGGGGGAGCGACTCGCCACCGGCACCAGAGCGCCCAGCTCTTCCGCTGCGCTTTCGCGCTGCCCTTCACACCTCTTGCGCCTCCCCCGGGCCTTCCCCCTGGCCCAGCATAGCCAGCTCGTCCCTACCTCAAATGGCCGCCAAAGGGGCTCGATGCGAGCAGAGATCGGGGTTCACGCCTCCTCCCCCGGCTGGAGGAGAGCCTCAGTTTGCAGGGGCAGTGAAGTCCGGACTGAGCCAGTTGCCTCTCGCGCCAGCCTTGAGAGGACCTAGCAGCAAAGGTAGCTGGCGAGGGACAAGCCTGCCGCCGCCCCGCCCCCCCCCGCGGGTGTCCCCTCCCCCCTCCCGAGGCTGTCAGGTTGCCTAGGTGGGGTTCGGAACCTGCAGCCCTCTGGGGGGGGCGTTCTGAATCAACCCCCCTTCTGCCTGGGGAGGGATGGAGAGGGTCTCTTAGCGAGACCCTCACAAAACGGCTCCTGAACAGGTGTTCAGGCAGAAAATACTCGCAACAACGACACCCCTCGGGAACTCCGGGGCGAACCTTTCCTGCCGTTCTGGGCCGGAGAGAGCCTCCCGTATCCCCGGCCAGGCCCTCCGCCCCCAGAAAGCCCGAGAGGCTGAGCACCAAAACGGCACCCATCGATACGCCTGTCCAATGGCAGAGGAGCCCTGCCCGGCCTCAAGCCCCCAGGAGGGGTGTGGGTGGGTGTGGGGGAGAGACGGTGCAGATCCCTGACATCGGATCCAGCCCCCAGTCCCGCTTGGAGAGTCCTTGCCGCTAGGAAGGAAGGTCTGGAGCAGCCGATTGAAGACTGCTGGTGCGGGCTTGGGAGGGGTGATGTGGGGTGGGGGGTTTCCTCAACCTTGTATTGCAATGTGAAAAGGAGAGGGTGTCCCTCTTCCCTCCCGCCCAGATTGTGGGTCAAAGGGGCCAAAGTGGAAGGTGCTCTGCCCAGCACCTTCTCTGGGCTCCAAATGCAGCTCCCCCCCTCCTGTGAAGACCCCCCTCCCCGACTTGCTTTCAGGACGGGGCACCCAGGAGCCCCTTTGACAAAGACAAAAGGCCGCCTATTTGTCCGCTTCGTTGAGGACGGGAGGGCTTCATCTGGGGCTGGGCTTCCTGCCTCAGCCCTGGGCCCTGAGGGTCTGTGCCTGACCGCTCTGGTGCTAGCTACCTGCCGCCCGGCCCCTGCTGCACTCGTGTGGGGATGAGGGGGTTCTAGGCTAGTCCCCCCAGCTGCCCCTCTGCCTGACCCCCCCACCATGGAAAATGTGAAACTGCTCTGTCTTTGCACACACTCCCTTGCCTCCCCCCCCCATGTGTCTTCATCTGAGCCAGCTGCCTCTCCCCCCAGCCCTGAGAGGGCCCAGCAGGAGTCCCTCCCTGGGAGGGGGGACCCCACCCCGAGGAAGGGAAGCACCCAGAGGGGCAGCCTTCCGGCCTTCTGTGGCCCTGGGGGAGGGATGCGGTTCCCTTTATTTTGTATCCAAGACCAAAACGAAATAACATTTAAGCATCCCAGAACAAACCAAAGCAATAAAGTTTTTTCTAACTCTGCTGCCACCATCCAGGCCTCTGCTTCCTTCAGGGGGGGGGGGTGGACGTGGGGGAGGGAAGCCGGAATTCTGGGGTGCTACTGAGGAACGGTTGGAGAAGCAAGGCCCAGAAACGGGCCTCAGGAAAGAAGGGGGCACTGCGACCCCCTCCCCCTTCCTTTTGCATGGGGGGGGGGGGCTGACAGAAGTGAAGCTGGATGCAAAGCCGGTGCCAGAGGTGTGTGTGTGTGGGGGGGGGCTGGTGCCTTTTCAATGCCAGAAAGGGCTGGGGGGGGGCAGCGCAGGTGCCTTGCCGTTTGCACAGCTGATGCAGGAAATGGGAAGGGGTCAGCTCTCCCCAGGGACCCTCCGAGGAAATTGTCCCCCTTCCCTGGGAGGCTCCGATGTGGCTGCCCAGCCTCGGCCACCTGCAACGGCTGAGCGGCTATTCCGTCCACCCCCCAGTGGTGGCCAGGCTCCCTACACATGCCGGCCGGCCAGCCGATGCAGGCCCTGAGCAGGACGACGGCTGCCTAGGCCAGGGCAACCTCAGAAGGGCTTCCTTGATGGATCTGATCCGATGGCCGGCTGGCTTGGCTGGGCTCTGCAGGCTGGCGGTGCCTCAGACACAGGGGCTGGTCCATTGCGCTTCCTGGTTCTCCGGGTTGGGTGATCGGCCCAAACACAGCCTAGGACAACTTGTGGCATTCGGGGGTGCTTCCCCCTCAGCAGTTGGCTGCAGAGGGGCTCTTGTCCCCCCAAAGGGTCTCCTGGAATTGCCCCCCCCCCGCTCTTGTGGCCCCCTCCCTCCCAGCCCCAAAGGAAGCAGCCGACATTAAGATTTCTACTAAAACTTTATTAAGAAAACAACGGAACAAAAATGGGCCCAGGCCCTCCGTCCACTCGCTCAGGCAGAGGCAGAAGCTGCATGGGGGGGGGGGGAGAAGAGACCCCCCCTCTGAGCCCAGGGAGGGGATGCCCTCCTAGCCCACTGCAGGCAAATCCCCTCCCAAGGGAGGGCAGCTGGGCTCCTCCGCCCCACAGCAATCCGGCCCCCCCACGGCCCCACGGGGGCACTCCGCTGCCCCCCAACGGCAGGAAAGTCTTCCCATGGGGAAGGGCTCTGGGTGGGGGAGGAGCTCTCCCGGCCCACGCAAGCATTTTCGGAGCCCCAAAGGGCCCCAACCCTCCCGCTGGCCCCTGGCCCCCTTGGCTCTGCTCCAGGGCGGCTTTCCTGGCCACCGTCCCCCAACCTCTGGGGTGGCTCTTGGCAGGGCTGCTGGGCAGGGCCCGGTTTAGTCCGTGGCACAGAGGGAGGGGGACCGGAAGGGGTAAGGATGGGGGAGGGGCTGAAAACCTGAGACAGACCCTGGGGGGGGGGGGGCTGCGATAGAACCGCCCCTCCTCACCTGCCCCACAGGGTCCCAGCCTGGCTGGGGCTGCTTCACCTGAGCCAGGGGGCATTAGAGGCCCCACCGACCGCCCCCCCTTGCCTCCCACCCAGGGGCCGCCTGCCCAGCGGCTCCTCCTCCTCCTCCTCGCGCGTGTGCGCCCCCACAGCAAGGCCATTCCAGGTGGAGTTGAAGAGGCTGCCTTTATTGTGCTGGGTGTCTCCTGAAGGGCGATGGGGCGGCAGCACCGCAGCCCTGGCACGGGGCACGGGGCACGGGCTGAGGCCGCCCTCCGTGTTGGCAACCAGACGCTCGGCTTCCCGGGGAGGCGTCCCGAGGCTCAGCCCTCCTGGGCCCAGCGCAGGAAGGTGGGGATGTCCCTCACGGGCACGTTGCGCGTCAAGGCCTTCACCCGCAGGTTCCGGTCGTCCGTCAGCAGCACCACCTCCCGGAGCAGGCGGATGGGGTCCTCTGCAAGGAGGAGGGGTCAGCGGCCGCTCCGCCCAGGCCAGGACCCCCTGCCCCCCGCCCAACCTTCCCGGGGGGAGGGGGCTCAGCCGGGAGGGAGGAGGGTTGTTAGAAACCAGAGCCTGTCAAGCCCCATCCGCCATAATCCCCTGATCCCCGATCCCGTCCCAGCCAGGCGTAAACACTCGAAACGCCTTCTCCGTCAAGCTGACAAGTTAAGCTGCTCAGGATTTGGCCCGATGGGCCTGGGGCCGGGCTCAGCAGCTGCGGCCCCCACGGCCCCCCTGGAAACGGCTCCGGAGCAGCCAGCAGGCGGCAGGAGGGACTCCGCAGGCTCCCGGGAAAGGGCCGGGTGATGGAGGGTGTCCCCCTCCCCAACAGTGGGCCCGGCTGCATGGCCCCCGAGGGGGCTCCAGACCCCTGAGCTCCTCCTGGCCACTCACCCTTCTTGGCTGGCATGAAGTCCTTGGCCCTGTCGTTGCAGTAGTGAAGGCAGCAGGAGAGGATGAGGTCATCATTGTTTCCCTGGGAAGGAGGAGGAGCCGAGGCTGAGCCTTGTCCGGCAGGCGGAGGGAGGCGGCTCCTGGCCTCAAAGGCCGAAGCTGCCCCTGCTGGCCAGAAGGCCAGTCCAGGGGAAAGGCTGCCCAGCCCTGCCTCGCCCCCCCCCTCTCCCAGGGAAAATGTGAGCCCCACCAGGGGCCAAAACTCTCGCTGGGAGGGGGCAGCCATCGGGCAGTCCTGGGCCCCCTGGGACGCTGGCCTTCCCCTGCCCCCCATTCCCCACACCTCCCTCCGGGATTCCCAGGACGAGGCTCCCCCGGTCCGGGCGGGGCCTGAGGGGATGGCAGTGGCCTTGGGCTCCTCTTCCGGGAGGGAGGCCCCCCCCAAGCCTTTGGCTTTTCTGCAGGGGGAGGATACCCCATTCGCTGTGCTTGTCTCTCTCCCTCTGCCATCAAAACAAAAGCCCCCCGAATCTCCGAGGAGCCCCCATCTTTGGTGCTGTCTGCACACGTGATCATCCCCCTGCCTTCCGTGTCAAACATCTGACGCTACAGGAGTCCTTGACTTATGACCACAATTGAGCCCTAGATTTCTGTCACTAAGCAAGACAGCTGTTAACAGCAAGAGCCCCCCAAGGCTTATATCCCGCTTCACAGGGCTCTGGACCCCACTCTTGGCCCCCCAACAATCCGGGTCCTCATTTTAGGGACTTTGGAAGGACGGAAGGCTGAGTCCACCTGCAGCCGGTCAAGATCAAACTGCTGGCAGTGGGCAGATTCAGCCTGCAATATGGCCCTCTAACCACTGCACCACCACGGCCCTCAAGTGAGTCATGCCCTATTTTGCCATCTTTCTTGTCACGGTTCCTAAGTGAGTAACCTGGTCCTTAAGTGGAACGGCCCTCCCCGTGGTCTGCTCAGGAGAAGGTCACTGCGATCTTCGTAACTCCAGGCCAGTGGCCAAGCCTCCGAATTTTGATCAGGTGATCATGGGGAACGGTCGTAAGTGTGAGACATGGACATAAGTCCCTGCCATCATGTCAATGGAGAGCTGCCTGTGCCTTGAGCAGTTTTGGGGTTCAGTCCGGAGCCCCTGCGCCCAGAGCAAGCCCCCCTCCCTCCAGACTCCTCGGCCTCAAGGTAGGCGCTTGTGTGGGGGGCTTCCTCAGATCCCCCCTCGGTGCTCCGCTCGGGCCGGGTACCTGCTGCCGGGAAATGTCCTCGCTGCGGAAGGAGACGGACTCCAGCTCGTTGCCCCGGCTGGTCAGGGCCCGGATGTAGCTGTCACGCCTCTCGAAGCAACACTCCAGGAAGTCCACTGCCTTGCGGGCCCGGTCCTGCAGCAGGCGGCTGTAGCCCCCGGCCCGCTGCTCTGACTCGGGGCCCTTGGCCAGCCCGTCCAGCTCGTTGATGACTGGCAGGAGGAAAGGGGGGCAGGATTCGCATTCGGGCCTCAAGACCCGCCTGGCCTGAGCTGGGGGAGGGGGAGGGGGCGAAGCAAAGCTGGCCATCCTGGGTGGGGAAGGGGGGGGCTACTGGCCTTGGCCTCCTGTTGCAGCGAGGAGGAGGAGGAGGAGGAGAGGGGACAAGGCTGGCATCTGGGGAAGGGAGGGGGGCGTGTTGGGGCCCCCGGGGCAAAACAAGGGCCGAAGTGACCTTGCCCGGCCCACCAGGGTGGCTGTGGCCCCTGAGCCCTTTGGGGGGAGCCTGCTGGTCCTTCTGGGCCGCCAGCCAGGAGGGCTAAGAGCTGAGAACCTTGGGGGGGGCAGGGGGGCTGCCCCTCCTGGGAGGCCTTCCACAGGGGCGTGCCCCCCCCCCCAGCTCCAGCGTTCCCTGCTTGTGCCGGGCAGATCAAACGGCCGGCGGATGACCGGCCGAAGGGACGGTGGGCGGGAGGAGCTGCAGCGCCACCCGAGATCTGTCCAAGCCAAACAGCCTTCAAAGGAGCGGCTTGTTTGCGCTCCTGCCCAGCCCGGCTTCTCCTCCGCCAGCCAGCCGGGTCGGCTTCAGGGTACGCGAGGGAGGGAGGGAGGGAGGGAAGCCGGCCCCGGAGGGCGGGAGCAGTGCCTGGAGCAGCCGTTAACTCTTGGTTGCCCCACCCAACGGGGCAAAGCCCCCCCCCAGTTTGGGGGAGCAAGCACAGATCCTGCCCCCTGCAAGGGGGGGCGGGAGGGGCTGCCAGGGAAGGAGCCCCCCCCCCGGCCAGGCTCCCCACAGACAGAGCTGCCTGGCTGCTGGGCAGATGGCCGGAGCCCAGTTCCTCCTGGAGGAGGGGGGTGCCCAATGTCCTACCCCCCCCCGCACAGACCACCCAGTGGCTGTTATCTGCTGCCCGCCTAGTGTTTACCCCTGGCAGGAGCCAGCTCTGCTGCGCTGCAGCTTTATAAGGAGAGGAGGGAGAGCCAAGCCAGCGGCTGGACGGGGTGGGGGGGGTGCCCCGCCTGGCTCGGGCCTCCCCCACTGGACGGTTCCCACAGGGCCCCTCCCCGCTGCGCTGGGCCTCCTCCCTCCGCTGTGCCCCTGGACGGGGGGGATGACGCTGGGGGCAGGGGGAGGTTCCGTAGGCTAATTCGGCCCCCCTTCCTCTTCCTCTGTGCCGGAGGCCGGGGAAGGCTGGAGCTGAGGGGGCACCCAGGGCGGCTGGGGGAAATCCAGCTCTGCCGGGGAGGGCAGCACCGACCCATCCAGCCAGGTGGGTGAAGAGTTGGCGCAGGTGCCCCAGAATCCCCCCCCCCTGCTCATCCAGCAGGGATTCTGGCCTGGAGGACTGTGGGAAACGGGGGGGGGTTGGGGGCTCTTGGCATCCCCCCCTTGGGGGCCGTCCACCCCCCAAAAAACTCACCAATCAGGGGCACCACCAGGATGAACTGCCTGCACTCCAGCAGCTTGGCGAGACTGCCCAGGTGGTCGATGAAGCCGTTGGTGTCCGGGACGAGGAAGACGGGCCGGATCTCCAGCTCCATCTGCCTCACCTGGGCCTGGTCCTTCAGCACCGCCTGCGGGAGCCCCGGGTGGGGGGTGGGGAGAGAGGGGCACGTGAGCCACCCGAGGAGCAGGCAAGGAGGCAGGGCAACCCCTGGCTGGGCCTGATGGGAGCTGTGGTGCTCCAGAACGGGAGGGGAATGCCCACCTGCCCCCTCCCTCCCTCCCTCCTAAAACCCCTGGGGGCTTTCAAGGAAAGGCCATGTGTGGGGCGGTATAAGGCAGGGCTGCCCCATCTTGGGCTTCAGCTCCCAGAATTCCCCAGGCAATGGGAGATCAAAAGGTTGGACATGCCTGATATAAGGCCTCTTGGGTTGGACTTGCAAGGGTCTCCCACCTTGGCCACTTTAAGACTGAGGAATTCTGGGAGCTGAAGTGCACAAGCCTTAAAGTGGTCAAGGTGGGAGACCTCTGGACTAGAGGACCTCTAAGGTCCCTTCCAGCCTTAGGATTCAATGACTGCTTTGAGGGGCTACGCCGGCTCCTCCTCCCACCCAGGACCATCACACTGAGTTGGGCTGGGAGATCAGGACTCATTCCTCCCCCTAATCATGGCGTGGAAGCAGATCAGACTGCCGGCTGCTTAGAGCCCCCCATGAGCAGCGGAGGAGGGGCTGCCTGAAGCCCCCCTGGCCGTCTCTCCAGAAATACTGTGTGTGCCCACGTGGGCCAGGGGTTGCAAGGAAAGTCCAGGCTGCTCCCACCTGGCTCATTAAACCATGATTAAACCAGAGGTTTAAGGAACAGAGTTGGAAGAGACCTTGGAGGTCTTCTAGTCTGACCCCCCTGCTCAAACCATTATCAGGCAGCCTACAGATGGCATGTTAAACCACGATTAAGCCAGAGATCTTAAGGCTAGACAGCCATTCCTCTGGGCTATTTCTGCTCTGGCCAAGGGGGTGGGCTGGAGGACCTCGGGGCTCCCTTCTGCCCCACAGGGGTGTCGTGACCTCTGTGCCCTTCCGAGGCTCTTGGCCCGACTGCCAGGCTCCAGGCGCAGAAGCCGCTCTGTGCCGGCTGTCACGTCCCAGTGGCTCCCCTGGGCTGGCCCAAGACAGGACGACAGGATGTGAGGAGCAGCTGTGGACCTCGGCCAAGACTGCTCCCCCCCCCCCCCCCCCCGCAAGGAAGCCGGCCTCAGGAGGGGCCCGTTTGCCAGGCAGAGGCCGGGCGGGTGTGTGTGTGTGTGTGTGTGTGTGTGTGTGCAAGGAGAGGGCGAGCCCCTCCCTGGACCCCCAAGGGGCAGGAGCTGCGGGCCATGCCCAGAGCAAGCAGGGGGGCCGGCTGACGCCTTCCTCTTCCCCTGGGGGGCAGCCGCCATGTCCGCTGCCCAGGAGGACTCGCTGCCCCCAGCGTGGTGGAGCTGCTGGGCGGGGCTGCCCTTCCGCTGCTGGCAGGTGTGCGGGCGCTGGTCATTGTTTCCCAGCTTTGCGGATGGACTGGATGGACGGGGCTAAATTTAGCCCCCACAGGCAGCCCCCCCGCCTGCTGCTGCTGCTGGAGCTCCCTGGGGAGGGGCTGCAGGCAGCCACTGGGACCAGGGCGGCCCTCCCACTGACTGCCCTCCCGTGCATGCTGGTCAGCCCAGGGCCAGAGGAGCCCCCTTCCCTGCCAGCCAAGGGGAGAGAAGCTCAGGGGAGCTCAGTGGGCAAAGGGGAGGATGGAGGGAAGGGCCCCACTCCAGCCTCCTCCCCTCCTGCTCGCCCAGGCTCTTGCCCCAGGGTCCTGCCGGGCAACGGTGGGCCGGGGGAGCTGAGGGGGAGGGGGGCTTCTGGGCCCGCAGCCAACAGCCGGCGGGTACACATGTGCAGCCGCTCCCAGTCGGGCCTTTGGCGGCCCCGTTTCACGAGCGCTTCGGCACAGACGGCAGAGTTCGCGCATATGGCCAGACAGATGTGTTTGGCTGGGGTTCAAGGCTGGGAAAGGAAGAGTGGTTATGGCACAGGGAGGGGGGAGGGCAGGGGAGGGGCGGCAGGGAGCCCACCCAGAGATGCTCCGGAGGACACGTCCCTCGCGATGCCCGGGCTGGGCAGGAGGGTCGCTGCAGGCTGGCCGGTCTTTGGCAGGAGCACCCTGGGCGCCACCCGAGGGGCTCTCAGGGCAAGAGCTGCCCGCCCGGCCTTTCACAGAGGCATCCCTGGGCTCTGTGTGTGTGTGTGTGTGTGTGTGTGTGTGTGTGTGTTCAGGGGCCAGGGTCCTCACACAGGCCACTGGGGGGGGGGTCTGCCCCCTCTTCCTAAGGGGGGCTGTGCCCTGAGCCGCTGGGGCTGCACCGACCTGGATCTTGTCCTGCCGGCGCTGCTGCTCGGCCACCTTCCTGGCCAGCACCTGCTTCTTGGCCCGCAGCTCCCGGATGTCCAGCTCATCACCGCTGCCCTCGGCCTCCTCCGAGTCGTCCGGCAAGGCCTCCACCTGGACGTCGTCCTCCTTCCAGCAGGCGGGAGGGGGGGGGAGAAAATGAAGGGAGGGCGCCATGGCCACCACACACCACCAGGAAACGGTCGCCCGACAAAGGGAGGGGCACCGGCTGAGGGTTGCGCGGGGGGCCCTTAAGGGGGGGGCAGGGACCCTGCCCTCTGGCCTCCAGACTGGACCCCAGGCCCCTGCATGACCCCCCCTCTCCCTAAAGGCCAGCTGGGCCTTGCAGCGTGCAGCTGGCTGGTGGGGGGGGAGGGGAGCAGAGCCTTCCTCCTCCCCCTCCTCCTCCTCCTCGCCAGCACACTCACGCGGGGCCTGCCGAAAACCCCGGGCTACAGGAACAAGCTGGGGCAGAAAAACAAGAGGCTTTGAGATTCCTTAATCACATCAGGATGTGAGGGGGGGCGAGGGGGGGAACGTGAGCCCCCCCAACCGCCCCGTCCCTCTTCCTGTGCTGGAGGTGGCCGGGCAGCCCCCCTGAACTCGATCCTGAGCCTGAACCCTGTTTGCGGAGCGCATCTGGAACTCATCGCAGCTCCCAAGAGGGGCGTTTGGGTGGGACTGGCAGGAAAGGGCATCGGCCCTCACTCGGGGGACGCCACGCAGAGCCCCCTCCCCCGCTGCGATGCAGGCCGGGCCAACCTCCCCCCGCCCCTGCTGTGCCCCCCCTTCCTGCCCACTACCTGATCCTCCAGTTGTTTTCCCTGCTGGCTGGCGGCCGCTTCCTTTCCCATGGCGTCTGGGCTGGGGGCCACGGACACGTATTTTCCACCCTTGAATGCCAGCAAGGGCTCCTCCTGGCCACAGAGGGCTTCCAGGAAATACTTCAGCACCGTCACACGCTTGCAGTCGGCCGCAATGACCTGCGGAGGAGGGAGGGAGGGAGGGAGGGGGCAGCGGGCAAGGAAGAGGAGAGAAGGAAGGAAGGAAGGAGAGAGAGGAGGGGAAGGAACAAGGGACAAGAGAAGAAAGGAAGAGCAGAGGAGGAAGGAGAAGAGAAGGAAAGAAGGAAGGGAGAAAGGAACCAAAGGAATCACAAAAGGAAAAGGAAGAAGAAAAGGAAGGAAGGAGAGAGAGGAGAGGAGGCAAGGAGGGACAAGAGAAGAAGAAAGGAAAGGAAGAAAGAAGGGAAAGGAAGAAGAGGAGAGTTTAAAAGGCAGAAAGAAGGAAAGCAAGAAGGGGAGGAGAGGGGAAGAGAAAGGAAATGAAAAAAGGGAAAGAAGGATAGAACAAAGGAGTGAAGAGAAGAAGAATGGAAGAAAGGGGAGGAAGGAAAAAGAGGAGATGAGAAGATAGAACACAGAAGAGAGGGAAAGAAGAAAGGAAGGAAGGAGAGAGGAAGGGAGACGAGGGAGAGAAATTGCCCTCCCAGTTAGAGCACCCCAAAGCTGCTGTACAGACACCCCCCCAACAGACCCCTGAGCTCCTCTCCGGGGGCAGCCCCTACACTCCTCCCTGGCCAGCCCAGAGGCCCCGGGAAGCCCCCTTCTGCCTAAAACTGCGGATGGCCCCCCAGGACAGGGAGCCCCCCTTCTGGCAAAAGACCCTGCAAAGCTTGGATGACAACGCAGAGACCCCCAATCATCCTTGCCCCGCGGGGAGGGGCTCTCTATGGGGGGGAAGCACTAGGGGTCCCATCCATTCTCTTGTAGGAGCAGGAGACTCTCCCCCTCCCTCCCCTCTCCCCAGAACCAGAAGGTGCCCTTTCCGGGACCTTCTGGTTCTGGGCGGCACCAAGGAGCACGGAAGGAAGCCCCCAAAAGCGGAGCAGAGGGGAGCCCCCACCCCTTTCCCTGCAGCACCCTGAAACCCCCCCCCCAGGCCTTCTGCGCCATTGCAGCTCTTCAGTCAGTCCCTCGGTCGTTAAGTGAGTGTGGATCCCCCAGTTTGTCAGAGAGAGAGTCGTGAAAGGAACCCACGCGACCGTCATAAAGATGAGCCAGTTGCCAAGAGGCCCAGGGTTGGGTCCTGTGGCCAGGGGGAGGCAGCCTAGGTCACTCCCCCACGGCTGAGATTTGAAACGTCTGTCCAGGAAGGGCCCAAGGGGACGCTGGGCTCCGGGATGCCAGCCTCTATCCTGGAAGCCCCCCCCCCCTCGCAGGGCCCGCCAGGCGGCCCCCGGATGGCCCAGGCCCCTGCCCCCTCCCCCCCCACAGGCAAGGCTGGGCCTCTCCAGGCCAAAGGGCAGCAGCAGAGCCTGCCGGTCAGCGGGAACCAAGGGGAGGCCCAGACCCCCGTCTGCCCACTGGGGGCTGCCGCTCCATCTGGGGAAGGCCTGGGCAGAGCTCTGACTGTGCCAGCTGGCCAGCTGGCGGGGGGGGGGCAAGGAGGGGAGGGGTCTGACCCCACCATCACCCAGGTCAGAGGCCCCCACCTGGGCCCCTTTAAGACTGGGGGACTTCAACTCCCTTCAACTGTTTTGCTGGCTGAGGAATTCTGGGAGTTGAAGTCCCCCAGTCTTAAAGGGGCCCAGGTAGGAGACCCCTGGCCTGGCCCCTGCAGGAAGGCGGCCATGGTGTCTGTGATTTGTGCGCACAAACACCCCTCCCCCCTGCAGGGGCCGGCCTGCCTCACAAGGCTGGGCGCAGGGGAGCTATTTTTACGCAGCGCGTTTCCTGTCGCCGCTCATGTGTGTTTTTGTGTGTGTGTCTGTGTGATGAAATCGGAGACCCACAAGAGTCCGAAGAGCTTCTCAGGCGAAAAGCCCCCTGCTACTCCATGGGGGAGGGGCGTTTGTGGGGGGTGGGAGGGCAGGCCGGAGACCCCCCAGGGGAGGGTCCTCTAGGGAGGCGCTTGGACCCCGTCCGTCCATCCGCGAGGGGTTTGCCCGCCAGCCCTGGCTGAAGCATGGGGGCCGCCTGGCTCTCTGCCTTTCCCCCACTGGCCCACCCCCCACTTCCTCCGTCGGGGCCAGAAGGGCCTCTGCACTCCCACTGGCTTGCCTGAGCGCCCGGCATCCAGCCTTGGTGAGTCCTCTTGACACCCCAACCCTGCACGGGGGGAGCCCCTGTCGGCAGGAGGGCCGGGCTTCAGCCAGGGGACGGCCACTGCAGCCGCCGGCCCTTCCGAGGGAGGGACGCTGCTGGTGCCCAGAGGATGCCAGGCCGTGCCCTGACCAGGAATGCCAGGGGGCCCACCGTCCACAAAGGCTGCAGGGGCCACTTCCTGTCCTGAAAGGGCAAAGCAGCCCCCCCTGCCGCCCGCATGATGGAGCTTCCACCCTGGGCAGAGCAAGGGGGCTGAAGGCTCCCGGGGGCAGAGAGGAGCAGAAGAGGGCCTGAGGGAGCAGCCTCTTCCCTTCCTGCCAGGAGGCTCCAGCGCAAAAGCCTGACGGGCATTTCCTAATCTGGGCATGGCGGCACCTCCTTCCACCCCCCGTCCCAGGCCAGCCCAGTTAGTGTCTGCCTCCTCAGGCTGGTCTCTTCCAGGAAGAAGAAGAAGATGACAAAGAGGAGGAGGAGGAGAAAAAGAAAGGATGGAAAGAAGAGAAAGGAGGAGGAGAGAAAGAAAAGAGGAGGAGAGAAGGGAGAAAAAGAAAGGAGGGGAAGAAGAGAAAAGAATAGAGGGAGGAGGAGGAGAGAAAGAAGAGAAGAGGAGGAAAGGGAGAGGAGGAGGAGTGCAGCTCCGTGTGACCAAGCGGGCCCTGATCCAGCCCTGGCAGCCCCTCTTGCTCTCCCCAGGCCCAGAGCCCGCCCTGCCCAAGGCACCGGGCAGGACGGGCTCTCTCGGCAGGCCCAGCAGCAGGAGGGGGGAGAAAGGGGAGCGACTTAGCTGGGGGAGTTCAGGGAGGGGTTGAGGGGCTCCCTCTGCTCCAGAGGCCCATCCCACATTTCCTGCAAGCCCAGTCGGAAAGCGCCCCCCCGTCCTCCCCCCGGGCATCCCAGCCCCCCAATCTATGGTCTTGATCAGGATTAGCTCAGCCTTTCCAAGCGGAGGAGCAGGAGGGGGTGGGGGCGGGGGGACGGGCTGCAGCTGGCCAGATGTGGGAGGGGGGGCGGGAGGGGAGATTTGATTCCGCTACCCGTGGCCAGCAGGCGGGAGCCGTTCCAGACGAGGCTTCTCTGCCGGCTGAGGCTTCGGTGCCAGCTTTGCGCCAACTCTGCTCCTCGCCCCCCTCCCTCCCCCTCCCCTCCCTGTAAATGCAAATGCCTGCCATGGGGCAGAGGTTGGGGCAAAGGAGCCGGAGGGGACCCTGGAGGTCTTCTAGTCCAGCCCCCAGCTCAAACAGGAGACCCTGTTCCCTTCCAGGCCGGAGGCTGCCACGGTCCCTTCTTAAAAGCCTTCACTGGTGGCAGCTCCCCTGCCCCATGGCAGGGATTGATGCCAAGGGGCCTTGCACTCAGGGCTCCAGGCCTTGGGCCGGGCCAGAAGGATGCCCACCGAAGATGCCCCTGGCTCTGCCCGGCCCCTCTACCACGCAGGCAGCCCCCAGCTCAGGGAAGGCCCAAGCCCCCCCGGTTTCCCCTCCATCCCCAGGAGGCCCCAGAAGAGCCCCGGGAGAAACATCAAGGAGGCAGCCAGCCGCTGGAAGGCCTCAACGCTGCCCAGGCAGCACCCAAAGGATCACCATTGCCCAGCCTCGGAGGGCTGCCCCGGGAAAGGGGGGGCGGGGGGTTCCACTGTTCCCCAAAGCCCCCGAGAGCAGGACAAGAAGCAGCGGGTGGAAAGAGATCAAGGAGGGAGAAGCAACCTGGAATGAAGAGGGAATTTCCTAACAGGGAGGGCCATTAACCAGTGGAACTGCTTGCTCCATCGCTGGAGGTCTTTAAGAAGAGACCGGGCAGCCCTTGGTCTGGAATGGTGTGGGGTCTCCTGCCTGAGCAGGGGGCTGGACTAGAGGACCTCCAGGGTCCCTTCCGGCTCCATTCGGACTGATGGATGGACAGATGGGGGTGACCCACCCAGGCATCCCACCCTGCCCTGGGCAAAAGGCCACCGAGGGGTTGGCAATTGGTCAGGGGGGCCAGCTTGCAGAGGAGGGCAGCCCCTGGCAGTCCTCGACTTGTGGCTGAGCCCAAAATTTATGCTGCTAAACGAGACGGTTGCTGAGTGAGCTTTGCCTCCTTTGACGACCTGCCTTGCCAGCGTTGTTAAGTGAATCAGTTGAGAGAGCCCGCCTTCCCCCTTTGATTGGCAGAAGGTCGCTAACAGGGACCACGTGACCTCAGGACACTGAAACCGTCATAAACATGAAGCGGCTGCCAGGCGTCCGGAGGTTGATCAGGTGGGGATGTGCGATGGTCGTAAGTGTGAAAAGCGGTCCTGTCCTCCATGCCGTTGCGACTTGGAATGGCCATTGAACGACCAGTCGTAAGTGGAGGACCGCCAGGAAGCTTGAGGGGGGGAGGGGGAAGGGGGGGAAGCCCTTGGAAGCAGCCCCTCCCCCAGGGGACCCCCGGGAAGCTGGATTCACTTAACGACTGTTCTTCCAATTTAGTGACTGCAGTGATTCACTTAACGAACGTGGCAAGAAGAGTCGTAAAATGGGGCAAAACTGACCCAGTGAATGTCTCACTGAGCAACATAAATCCTGGGCTCCGTTGTGGCCATAAATGGAGGACTCCCTGTGGGGTGTGGCCCAGGGGGGAGACTCGCTGCCCTGCCAGCCAGCAGGGCTTGTGGCCCCTACGGGCTCTCCTCTCTCCTGCAGCTCCCCAAGCAGGCCAGCACTTGAGCAGGGGGCTGGACTAGAGGGCCTCCAGGGCCCCTTCCAACGCCAGGGCCCTGGCCTGCCTCTCCCGGAGCCTTCTCCTCCCTTGGGGCCCCCTGTTCCCCTCTCGGCCCTTGCCTCCCACAGCGCCTTGCCAAACTCCCGGGAGCTGCCAGGCCCTTGGGGGGAGGCCCGGCGGCCCCAGAGAGGGACAGACAGCTTGGGGGGGGGTGTGTGCCTTGCGAGGGCTGGCCGAGTCTTTGCCATCCCGGGGGGGGGGGGACTCGGCAGCTCCCAGGTGGACAGGGATCCACCCCTCCACACCTGCAACCCTTTGCCCTCCGTGCCCGGCGGCTGGGAAGGGCCCAGGCACCCCCTCCAGCCAGAGACCCCTTCCTGAGATGGGAAGGGCCCCTGCTGACTTTTTTAGGGGGGTCTCTGCCCCCCTCCCGAGGTGCAACACGGAGCCACATGCTTTTTTAATTTGGGGCAATTATCTCCTCGGAATGACGGCAGGCAGCAGCAGCAGCAGCCGCCTCTCGGGATGGGAGGCAATTAAGGGGAGATAAATTTCATTCCACCCAGCAAAGCTGTCAAGCGGAGGATGGAGCGCTTGGGTCCCCCCCCGCCCCGTGAAGGGGGGCTCTGGGTCATGCCTGGTTTACTTGAAGCGCGGCCAGCCCCTCCAGCGGCTCCCCCCTCCCTGCCAGGGCACCCCCGCCAGCCGTGACACCTGGACGCCCTCCAGAGCCTCCCAGACGCTGCTGAGCGAGAGAGAGAGAGAGGGGGGGGGGGAGACACACATGGGGAAGTGGGGGGGAGATGGGGGGAGCCGGGAGCTCCCTCCTCAGGACCCCAAGGATGGATGGGCATCACTGGCCAGGGCTTCCCCAGGGCGACCTGCTGCTGCCCCCCAGCCCAGGTGGCAAAGAAGCAGCCTGAGAGCCCCCTCTGCCCCAGAGAGGCCGCCCCTCCCTCCCTGCCCCCAGGGACTCTGCTCAGAGAGGGAGAGGGGAAGGGGGCCCTGCAGCTCCTCCCCCCACCTTCCTCCTCCTCCTCCCCCTGTGCTTCTTTCTCAGGTTTGGCCAACCTTGACCAAAGGTTGGGAGACAAGGAGGGCCCTCCGGGCAGCCAAGTGACCCAAGGCTGCACCAGCTTCCCCCCCCCCCCCCGGTCATTTCACAGCAGGCTAAATCCCAGCAAGGGGTCCCAGGAGGGGAGGGGAGGGTCCCCTCCACAGAATCAACCCCCTCCTTGTTCCACGCCTGGTACACAGACCCCACCTGGGTCCTTGCACTCTGGGCCGAGGACTTTGCTCGGCTGGGCCGAGGAATCAAAACGCAGCCCAGGAATGGAGAAGAGGATTTTGGGGGGGGTCCTCAACTAGGAGGGGGCCTGGCAAAGAGGAGGAGCCTGGGGTCCATGATAGTCCCTGAGCCTGGTGGCTTTCTTGCAGGCGCCTCATGACCCAAGCCAGTTCAGTTCATGAGTTCCAGTGCGATGTTAGCACCGATGAGGTTACCTAGCTGGGTCACGAGACGTCTGCAAGAAAACCACCAGGCTGAGAGAGTGCCGAGGGCCCCGCAATCTTTTCTCTCACAAACCTCATCCACTCCCTTCTAGCACTGATGATGTTACCTAGCTGGGTAATAAAACGTCTGCAAGAAAAGCCACAAGCTCAGAGAGCACCAAGCTTCCTGCCAGGGAGGCCCCTCCCAGGACGGAGCCCTTCGGCTGTCTGTCTTCTTCGCCTGGTTTGGGGGGGCTTGATGAACTGAAACGGCATGGCGCCCCCGCCACACCTCCACTTCTGACGTTCAGCTGAGACGGGCGCTGTGCAAATTGCCCAAAGAGTGCTACAAGGGAGAGTGTGTGTGTGTGTGCGTATGTGTGTGACAAGGGTTTGGGGGGGCGGGACGGGAGGACCCTGATATTCAAAGGGGCCAGAGAGAGGGACCCCATCCGGGGTGGGGTGGGGGGCTTTCTGCCTGAGGTCGTCCATCCTTTGGGCTGAAGGCTCCTGGGGGGCCTGAGGGGGCCTTCGTCCAAATCCAGAGCTTGGCCTCCTTACAGGAGGATTTCCCCCCAGGGCCGGATTAAGGGGGCTGCAGGGGGGCTGGGCATCCTGCACAAACACGGTGCCCACCCGGGGGTCTCTGCAGGAGCTGGAGCTGTAGGGGGCACTTCCTCCCCATGCCAAGACCCCCTCCTGCCTGCCCCTTCCACAAAAGCCTCTTTGGGTCGACCGAAAGGAGCATCCGAGCCCCCCCTGCCCCCTCCAGGACAGGGAGAAGTGGGAGGGGGGCCTTGGGGCTTGCAGGGGGAACGGCCCCTGACCAGAGGCCCGTGAGAGCCGGGACCCCTCGGACCTGGGAGTCAGGCACCTGGGCCCTCCCTGGAGCCCCTCCTTCTCTGGCGAGGCCCCCCTTCCTGGGGCCGGTGCTGGCCCGGCTGCGGTGCCCCCTGGCAGGAAGGCTCCTGCTGCCGTCATCCCACCTGTGCAGGAGAGACGCGGCTTCCCGTCGCCAGCCAGGAGCGGCCCCGTTGCTGCTGGGCGGCTTCCTTCCCCGTCTACCTGCGCAGCTGCTTCCTTCCTGGAGGCTTCGGGGCCCCCCCTCCCCAGTGGCGGCTTCTCTCCCCCCTCCTGGGGCTCCTCGCAACAAGACGGAACAGACGTCGCTTCACACCTGGCTCCCAAATTACAGCACGCTGGAGCCCAGCCAAGACAAGCTGGCAGCGCCCCAGCCCCAACGGACATCAATTACGGGAGGGGGCCGACAGGGGCTTTGCTCTTCTTCAGAGGCCCCCCAACCCTCCAGCAGCCCCGACCAGACTTCCGCGGGGGGGGGGACACCTGGGATGGATTGCTTCACTGCGCCTGCTCTCTGCTCCAAGCCCCCCCACTTTGCAGCCCCCTTGGTGCTGACCCCGTGGGAATTCCACAGGGGCCCCTGCGGCCGGGCGGTGGTGGACCCTTGGAAAGGGCCGCTCCCTCCCCACTGCGGACCCCCCTTTCCAATCCACTGCTGGTCAGAATTGCAGGAGCCCTGGCCGCACAGAAAGGACCCGCCAGCCGCTGCACACACAGCCCCCGCGGCTCCGGCTGCCCGGTTGGGGCAGAGGCACCTGGAAGCCTCGGGGCGGGGCGGGGGGGGCACAGCAGCCTCCTCTGCCCAGCCCAGCGGATCACCACGCTGGCCGCCTCCTTGCAGCCCCCCCTCCGGGAGTGGTGGGGGGAGGAGGGGGAGGGCGGAGGCTGCTGGAGCGTGATGCAAGCCATTTGGAGCGAGGGGAGGGCTGCCAAGGCAGGCTGTGCTCTCTAAACAAGGGAGGAAATGACCGGAGGCGCGGCATGCCAGCGAGCCCCCCGCCCCCCCGCACACGCAGCAGCGGCAGCAGCGGCAGAAGGAAGTCGAGGGGGTTTCATGACACAGAGCTGGATGTCAGCGGCTAAAAGGTCGACATTTTCCCTGAACAGCCTCCTCGCCATGACTTAATCGTCTTCCGCGTGCACAAAAATGCTTCCCAAGAAGAGGAGCCCGGAGGGGGGGGCAGGGGGAGGGAGGGGCCGCTGCCCCCGGCCTGACCTTGTCCGAGGCCTTCTCCACGTAGCAGGGCTCCTGGGGGGCGACCAGCAGCGGGACGAAGCCCGAGAGCAGCCGGTCCTCCTCCAGGCCCAGCTGGGCCAGGTCCTCCTCGTCGGGGTCCTTGTAGAGGGGCACCTCCGACTGGTTCACCGTGGTCAGGATGTTGCAGAAGTCGGCCAGAGTCGCCCACACGTCCACCCAGGCCCTGGGGAGGGAGGAAAAGGGGGCTCAGCTGCGGCTGGGGTGGGAGCAAGACCCCCCCCGCCCCCCACCCCACTCTCAGCCCAAGCAAACTCCTGACAGGGTAACTCTCTAGTCCTCATGCCCCAGAGAGAGAGAGGGAGAGAGGGAGAGAGGGAGAGAGGGAGAGAGAGAGAGGATGGATAGAGAGAGAATAGAGAGAGAGGATGGATAGAGAGAGAGAGAATAGAGAGAATAGAGAGAGAGAGAATGGATAGATAGATAAAGAGAAAGAGAGAATAGAGAGAGAGAGGATGGATAGAGAGAGAGAGGAGAGAGAATAGAGAGAGAGAAGATGGATAGATAGAGAGAATAGAGAGAGAGAAGATGGATAGATAGATAGAGAATAGAGAGAGAATAGAGAGAGAGGGAGAATAGAGAGAGAATAGAGAGAGAGAGAGAGAGAAAAGAGAGAGAGAATGGAGAGAGAGAATAAAGAGAGAATAGAGAATAGAGAATAAAGAGAGAATAGAGAGAGAGAGAATAGAGAGAGAGAGAATAGAGAGAGAGAGAATAAAGAGAATAGAGAGAGAGAATAGAGAGAGAGAGGATGGATAGATAGAGAGAGAGAAAGAGAGAGCGAGAGAGAGAGAGAATAGATAGATAGAGAGAGAGAGAGGGAATCAGCGCTCTTCCATCCTTTTGGGGGTCTGCTCCGAGGCCGAATTATGGGCAAAGAAGGAAAAGAGCGCCTGGGAGGCCGACGGGCGCTGGCCAGGCTGAAACACTCTGACTCGGAGGGAGAGGCTTCCAGCAAAGGCCTCTGACTCACGCCGGACAGCAGCTGGACAAGGCACCTCCCGTCCTGCGGGGGGGGGTGTGTGTGTGTGTGTGTGTGGCAGCACTGCAAGGGAAGGGGTGGCCCTGAGGGAGGGAGGACCCACTGGAATGTGGCCCACACACCAGCATGTGTGGGGGGGGTGAATGCCAGAGGACCTGCCCCCTTCTCTGCCCCCCTCCAGCACCGCAATGGAGCCTTTGTGGGGCCCTCCGCCCGCAGCTTCCCCTCTGGGCAAGGCCTGGGCAGAGAGAGGGGCGGCTCCTCCCCCCTGGCTGTGGGCAAGCCAGGGGCAGAAAAGGGCCCTTTTTCTGAGGGGGGGGGGACTGAGGGGGGAGGCTGAGGCAACCTCAGAAGGGGCTGGGTGGAGAAAGACCCTGAAACCAACCAGCGCAACCGCTGTGGGGGGTCAAAGGTTGCGGGACTTGGGGCTGCCCCAATGCCTGGACGGGGGGAGGGGCGGGGGGGGTGCTGGGGGTAGATGCAGGGAGTTGGTGCGTGGCTGAGAAGGCACTGGGGGGACATTGGGGGGCGCAAATCCTGCAGCAGCCCCAGTGGAAGGGGGGGTGGGGACTGAAGAGGGGCTGACTTTGGGCTAACCTCTTCTGGGACAGGCTTCCAGCCAGCTGCCCCCCCTCCCCAAAAGCTGCTCCAGGTGGAGAATCTGCACTCATTCCTTGGATGGAATAGACGTGCGGGAGGGGTCTGCGTGTGTGTGTGTGTGTGTGTTGGGGGAGCATCAGGCTGAAACGAAACATCTTGCAAGCTTCACAAGGGCCCTGGGAGGGGAGGGGAGGGGCTGGGTCGGCGGCCATAAATCAAACCCTAACACTCCATCTGCACACGGGGGGGAGGGGGGGGGCTGGGACCCCTGCCCAAATTGCTGGCCGGCCGGGCCAATGGGGGCGACTGTGGGGAGGGAGGCAGAGGAGGGAGACGTGGCTCAAGGGCTGAACTGAGAGGGAACCTCCCACACCCCCTTCAGCCTGATGGGACCAGCCGGGCACAAGAGCCCGCAGGCTGCCTCCTCCCAGGGGACCCATCTGGCCTTGCAAAGCACGGGCCAGGCTCCTGCCAAAGACCCTCCTCCGGAGCCAGGAAGGGGGGGGTGATGGTCTATGGACCCCCCCTCTTTCCACTAGGTTTTGAGTGCCCTGCTGCTGGGCAACCACTTCTTCTCTTGCTCTTCCTTGGCCACAGAAGCAGCGGGGTGGGGGGGGGGGAAAGCACTGAATGTCTCCTGGCCTGAGGCTGCCCCTCCTGAGAAGGCGGAGTGGGGGAGGGGCGGGCTCCTGCCAAGCATGCCCAGAAGCTTCAAGGGTGGCCAGCCTGCTGGCCCCCCGAGGGTGGCAGGACCACGCCCTGCCATGGGCAGACCAGGCCTGGCAAAGGAGCCCCCGCTCTCCCCGACCTTCCGGCAAGCCCTGCGCCCCGGCTGGCAAGGCCTCGGTGCCCCTTAGCCCTGGAGCAGAGGGGCCGGGGTTCTTTGCCGGGGCGGACGGACCGGGCAGTATCTGGCAGCCCTGAGCTGGGCAGGCAGGGCCATCGGGCGGCTGTCTTCCCTGCCTGTGCCAGCTCACGCAGCCCGTCTGCAGCGCCAGGAGGAGCCCGGAGGGTGCAGGGGGGGAGGGGGGCTGCCTTTGGCTCACCCGCCCGGAGAGGGGCTTCCCTCCGCAGCAGCCCTGGGAAGTGCCTGCTTCCCGCCTGCCCACACCTGGCGTCCAGCAGTGCCACTGCCTGCCTGCCTGCCTTCCTCCCGGCACGGGGGGGGGAGAGCGGAAGGCAGCCATCTCCGGGCCAGGGCCAATTAGAAGGCTTTCAGGGCGGGGAGGGCTCTGCAGCGGCTATGTTTCCCATTATGTAACCCTGGTCACGGGCAGCCCGCCAGGCTCCCAATGAAAAAGAGACGCTGGCTTGGCACGGCCTCCCTTTTCCTATCCTCATGCAGGGTCAGCGGAGTGTCATACAGCTGCAGAGAGAGCTCCGGGGATTAAGCCTGGGCCGGGCTCCAGAGCGCGAGACCCGGGTTCAAGTACCAGCTGAAAGCAATAAACCCACTGCCGCAGCTGGGCCGCCTTCCTGGCCCCCGAGCCCTGCTGGCTCCCTGGGAACCCACTGCCGGGGGGGGGGGGGGAGTGTTGGGGGAGCGCCCTGCACCAGGGCTGTGCTGGGCCGGCCATGCGGGTGGGGTGGGGGAGCTCCTGCCCCTTGCCCGAGACCCCAGCCCTCCCCACCTCGGGCCTTCTCCGACAGGGGGCAGCAGTGGGGATTGGCTTGTCAGCCCAGGAAGAGCCAGGGAGGAGGGCCTGGGTCCTGCCACTCCAGAACGGGGGGAGGAGAGGAACCCACCCACCAGGGGGGGCACTGCAAGGGAGGCTGGGGGGGAGCGGGGTGCTGGGAGGGCAGCCAGGCAGCTCTCAGGAGTCCCCCCCCCCTGGTCTGGGAGGGGGGCGGCCGTGCTGGCCCCTGCGAAAAAGGAGCAGAAGGCGTGTGGGCACCACCACACCTGCCCCCCCATCCTCCGCTCTCAGGGGAGGGCAGCAGCCCCCTCCCCTCCCTGCCTCCTTCCCCGGCAGCCAGCCAGCCAACAGAAAACAGACCCGTCTCCCCCTCCCCAAAGGGGGCCCGGCACTTCCTGTGTGAGAGCTCCGTTTCCTCGGCCAAAAGGGAGAAAGAGCAAAAGGCACCAAGTGGCAGTGAGGAAAAGGGGGGAGGAGCCGGGGGGGGGACAGACCTCCCTTCCTCGCTGGAGCCCCCCCAGCCTTCTCCCAGGGAGCCCCCGGGCCAGGAGAAACGGGGGGCTTCTGCCCCAGAGGCTGGACCGGAGGGGGGTCGCTCGCAGGGCAAGCCAGCCCGGCCCCGCTCCTCCACCCGGGGAAGGGGCGGGGGGCTCCCGGTCTTCACCCACAGGACACATGGGGGGGTTGCCCTCCCCCCGCATGGCATCCACGTACGGCGGGGGCAGCTCCAGGGCGCTGGGCGGGGGGTTCCAGGTCTCCGGGTGTCCAAGCATCCAATCCGACCAGACCTTGATGCTGGGCAGGAGCTCCTTCAGGTCCGGAGGGAAGGCGGAGACCTTGATGTCATCGTCCTCGGGGTCCCCCTGGCCTTGAGCCGCTGCCGGGAAGGAGGGGGGCAGGTCAGAGTGGGGCCCCCACCCCGGCTGGCCCTCGCACAACACAAGGGGGCACCGGGTGGGGCCCAGGAAGCTGCTCCCCCCGCAAGCCCATCCAAGGTTTCAATTCCCCCTCCCCCCTCACATGTGAAATAGCCCTTAAAGCTGGTGAGACGGGGGGGGGGAGTAGGGCTTCTTTTGGGGGGCCATGCAGGCAGTCCCGGACTTACAACCAGCCTTGGACCCAGATTTCTATGGCTGAGCAAAACCGCTGTGGAGGGAGCTGTGCCCCCTTTTTACAACCTGGCTGGCCACGGTTGCTAAGTGGAGGCCAAAGGGACCCGGCCACCATCCCAGGTGACCTGCCAGCCGCCAAGCCCTCCGGGTTTAGATGAGGTTCAACGCGGGGACCCCGCAGCCTTGGGAGGTGTGGGAAACGGCCCTTTTCAGTGCAGAGGCCGCTAAGCGAACAGTTGCAAGCCGAGGACTACCTGTGTCCTTTGTTTTTTACAGGTTGTATGTTATGTTCTGCCCAGATTCATGCAGGTTGGGGCAGCCCAAGACATGCAATGCACATGTAAGTAAGCCAGACCCCCCACCCTCCCACCAGCCTTGCAGGCGCCAGGCCCAGTGGGGTGAGGCCTGTCTGCCCGGGGGTCCCTGGCCACGCTGGGGCTGTCGGTCTGCAAGCAGCCTGGGGGAGCCACTGCTGGGAGAGCTGTCCGTCGGGGCTGGGGAGCATGGGCTCGGGGCCACTTCCTCGCAGGCTCCTTCTATGCCCGCCAGAGGTGCAATGCAAACGCTTTCGAGCTGCACTGAACCGAGCTGCAGCCGAGCCCACCAACCGTGGCCTGGATATGCTGTGGTAAGGTTTGAACCCTGGGCTGGTGTTTGGACAAACAGGAGCCCTCGAGCAGCTCTCCTCTCTGCAGGGCGGGGGCGGGGGGGGGGGAAACGAGGCTCCGGCTGGGGGTCTCGGCCAACAGGGCAAAATGGACCCAGGTGTGCCATGCCGGGCACCCCAGGCCGCCACATTCAGGTGGACATGGGCAAGTCAGAGGAAGGCGGCAAAGTCTGCCCAGGGCTTATGGTGCCCCATTCAGGGGGGGGGACCCTGGAGAGGGTCCTGGGGAGGGGAGCCCCCGCAAGGGGAGCCGGAAGGAGCCCTGAATCCCCACAGACAGGCTGCTAGAGGCTGGCCTGGGAATGCCCCTGCTTGGGAGTAGGGCTGGGCGGGCGCTGGGCGGCATCCCACCCTGGCCCAGAAGCGTCTGGGCAACTGCAGGCCCCCCACTCCCTCCCCCCGGAAGGAAAGTGCCAGGTCCGCAGCCTGAGGGGCGAAGTCTGCCCCCCCGCCTTACCTAGGGAGACGTCCTGCAGGAGGCGGGTGCAGCGCCTGACCAGGGTGGCAAACATGGCGAGGCCCAGGGTGCAGGCCTGCTCCTGGACGACGGAGCGGCAGTCCTCCGACAGGCACTCTAGGCAGGAGACAAGCGAGAAGCTGCAGGGGAGGGAGGGAGGAGGCTGCCCACCCCACCGGGCCTAAGCCGCTCACCCACATGGGCTGCCAGCCCTCCGCCGCCCAGGGAGGCCCTGCCCTGCGCCCCGATCCCTCCTGGGGGCTAAGGAGGACTGGACGGCTGCAACTGGGAGAGATGCTCCACTGCGAGTAAGGCACAATCCTTCCCACGGCCTGGCAGCCTCCCTCCCGTTTCACACAGGCGCAACTCCCAGGGGGAGCCCCGGGTGCAGCAGGCTGCGGCAGTCAGGCAATCTAGGCACGGGCCTGCAGCCCTCAGCGGGCAAAGGGGCAGGAACAGCTGGGGGTTCAGGGGCCGCCCCAGGACGTCACTCCAAAGGGGACCAGGGGGCTGGAGGCAAAAGCACATGCAGAACGGTGGCAGGTCTGGTGAAGAGAAGGAGCAGGGGGACACCAGAGCGGACTTCCAATATCTGCGGGAGGGGCTGCCCCAAGAGGGGGGTCCACCTCTTCTCCAAAGAGCCCCCGAAGGCAGGACAAGAAGCAGCGGATGGAAGCTCATGGAGGAGAGAGAAGCAACCTGGAACTCAGGAGAACCTTCCTGACAGGGCGGACAATGAAAGGTTGTGGGGCTCCATTGCTGAGACCGGGCAGCCACTGGTCTGGAGTGGTATGGCTTCTCCTGCTTGACCAGGAGGTTGGACTAGAGGACCTCCAAGGTCCCTGCCAACTCTGTCATTCTGTAGGAAGAGGAAGCCCCTTCCCCAAGAAGCTGGACCGCCTCCCCCAGCCCAGATTCTGACTCCCCCTTTCTCCTCCCTCAAAGAGCCACACCGGACCCCGGGGCCCAGCGCCAAGCAAAGGGCTTCCCCGCCGGATATTACACAAAGAAAACGTTTACAAGGTATGATGTCTATCAAGCACATCTCAATTCTATTAAGGTAACCAAAGTCTCTTTGCAGTCCGCAAGGCATCTCACCACTTCGGAGCAGCCTTAATGGCTGGAAATTGAAAGGTGAACCATTTGACCCGCCCCTCAATGTCCCTGCCCTGCCAGCCCAGCCTGCCACCTCAGGGTCCCCTCCCCTCCCTTGCCAAACTGCCAGAGGCAGGGGAGGGGGCCTTTCTCAGCCCTTAATGGCATTATCCTCATTTGAATGTAATGACCAAGGCTCCCTGCCCGGAAGCCCGCCCCCCCCGCCTGGCTCTTGCAGCCTTGGTCTTGAGGGGAGGGGCCATGCTCCCAGGGGCTTCGGCTGCACTCCCCCAACTCCTCCTAGGGGCCTTGGGGGACAGGGCAGGGGCCTACGCTAGGGCGGGTGGCTGGGTTGGCAAGAGGCCTGGCTCTCCTTCCCCTCCTCAACTCTTCCTCCGCTGAGCCTGCCCTCGGGGGCACCTCCTGCCTCAGGAAGACCGGAAGCTGCTTTCAGGGTCAACAGAGGATGACCTGGAAGGGGAAGGGGACCAGCGGCCAGCCCCTGCCAGGCTCCCAAGGCTGCCCTGGCCGGACAAGGGCTTGTCGTGGGGCCAGAGCGGCTGGGGGGGGGGTCTCCTTCCGGCCCCCAGCACCAGGAGGAGCCCTTTCCAAGCCAGGGCCTGGGACTTCCGGCCGGCCCAGTGTTCAGGCCGGGTGCTGGCCGCAGCTCTGCCAAGCTACCTGGGCCGCCCTGCGCCTCCGAGGGGCTTCTGGTTTCCCAGAGAACAAAATAGTCGTGGAAAACATAAACCAACTGTCGTCAAAGTTGTCGGGTCTCAGGAAACGGATCGGCCGGGAGAAGGAGGCCGCCATGTGGCCGGATGTTATGCGTTTCTAATTAGCGCTATACATCTTTCAGCGGAGCAGCCGCCAGCGACCGCTTGCTGGGAAAGGGAGCACGGCCGGCCTTGTTATTGTAACTGTCAAGGAGCCCCAGAGCCCAGCAGCTCCGGGAAGAGGCAGGGAGGGAGGGGCGCCTTTGGCCCCACCCAGCAGGGATCGCTGGAGGCACCTCTGATCGGGGAGGGGGGAAGGTGGGGTGCCAAGCCCGGGCCACTCCCCACCCCCAGCTGCCCCGGGGGTCCGGCACTCTCAAGCGGAGAGGAGAGGAAATCCAGCCCCCTTTGGATGCCACGGAGCCCTCAGGACCAGCCCCAGGGGGCCCCGGCCGAGCATCCTCCGCCTGAGGGGCAGGGAAGGGCCGCCTGACCCTGGGGAGTCTGCGGGCCATGCACCCCTGGAGCTGCCAGGCTGGAGAGGCGTGTGGCTGACCGATCAGGCCCCCTAATGGCAGCCTCTCAGGTGCCCCAGGCCCCACGGCTGGCCTTTGCCTTGGCAGGAAGTGGGCAGGAGAACGAGTAGAGGAGGGGGCCCATGTGGCTCCCTGAGGAATATGTGGACCCCCAGCCCCTCAAGTGCTGGAAGGCTGCTGCCGGGTGAGACCCCTTTGCCCCCAGGCCCATGGCCGCCCTCAGTGTCTAAGGCTCCCCCCGAACGGAGGCATTGCCCAGATGCTGGCAGGGGCCGCTCCGCCCGGCTGCTCTCCCAGCCAGCCCAAGCCTTGCGCAGGAGACCAGCCCGATGCCGGGGGCTGCCTGACCGTGCCCCCAAGGAGCCCCCTGACCTGCCCCCCCAGTTCTCCTTCTGGCAGGGCCTTCCCCCCCCCTCCGACCAGGGAGCGTGAGGGGTGGCGGCAGAGGCTGCCAGAACCGGGGAAGAGGCAAGGAGGCGCAGGGGGCTCCCCATGGAAGCCATCAGGCTCTCAACACTTCATCTGTTTCTCCCAGCCCCCCCTGCCCCCCACCCCGGAGCCCAACCCCCAGCTCAGGGCCTACATTCTGCTCTGGCGTCACCAGGAAGCAGCTGCCGAGTTGGAGGAGCCCCTCCCGACCTCACGGGAAGGGCAGAGGGTCTGCGCAGGAGAAAGTGCCCAGGAGGAGCTGCGGTGCCCCCGGAGGGCCCGGCCAGCCTCTGGCCCTCCTCCGCTCCCCCTCCCTCCGTGGCTTCCTCTTCCGCAGGCTGCCAGGCGCCAGCAGCCCTCCGACCTGCCCGCACACACGTACACGCTGGCCTCGGGTGCAGAGGGCACGCTCGGCCCGGGCAATGGACCTGGCGCAGGAAGTATCTGGGGAAGGAGGCTCCCATTTTTAGAACATGAAATTTCCTGAAAGGGCTGCAGGAGGCATGCGGAGGAGGAGCCATTTCCCCATGCTGCGGGCAGAAGGCCGCGACCGGGAGGTGGGGGGGAGACGGGCCGAGCAGCGATGACCCTGGATGATGCCAAGGCTGCCCTGTGCCACCTGCAGGGGCCTTTCTGCGGGCAGCAGCCGGCTGACCGAATCCCAGCCACCTTGGAGGGCCAGAGCCAGGTCCTGGGATCTCTTTGCTTTGTTTTCAGAGTGGGGGGGGGGCTTACTCAGCAATCCTTGACTTACGTCAGTTCACTTAGTGGTCAAAGTTAGAAGGGCCCTGAAAAAAGGGGACTTATGGCCATTTTTCACACCTACGGCGGTGGCAGAATTCCCGTGGTCGTCTGATGGTCACCTGGTCAACATTCAGACCTTTGTGACGGTCGCCGTGTCCTGGGATCACGTGGTCCCCTTTTTGCGACCGTCTGAAGAGCAAAGTCAGTGGGGGAGCCGGATTCACTGAACGACTGAATGAGTCCAACTTAACAACTGCAGGGATTCACACCCAGCAACCGTCACAAGAAAGGCTGCAGAATGAGGGAAAACCTCATTTAACGAATGTCTCACTTAGCAACAGAAATTTTGGGCTCAATTGTGGCCGTAGGTCAAGGACCGACCGTGTTGGTAAATAATAAAGGGCCCCTCCAGTCCTGGAGAGAAAACCACAAACACCCAGGAAAGCAGCAGCAAATGGATCAAAGCCCCCAAGGAAGCCCCCGAGGGAGGGAGGGAGGGCAGGGGGTGCAACCTGTGGGGAAACTGAGACCCCGTCTGCAAAAGAGCCCCATCTCAGCTGGTTCTCCCACCAGAGAGTGGGTGGCTTTCTCGCAGACGTTTCATGACCCAACTGGGGAACATTATCAGCGCAGTGGTGATCAGGGGGCATCAAGGGCCTCTCTGCCTACGATTCCCTGCTTACCCTCCATTGCGCGTTCAGGATTTGTGGGCCCTTTGGTGGGTCCACCTGAGGGCAGAGCCATGGCCTGGCCCCACTTTGGGCGCCCCTCCCCCGCCCAGCATTGAGCCCAGGGGTCGGGGCCTCTCGACGCTCCAGAGAAACCACAGCAGCCGCTCTCTGGCAGCCACCGAGGCCTTCGCACGCTGGCGGGGAGTCATTCCGAGGGGCTGTTTTGAATATCGGTTTTAGAATGTATTTCACTTTTTGTTTCAATCTTTGCACGCTCCCCAGGTTCACCAAAAGGGAGACGGGGGGGGGCCCTTTGCAGTAAATCCGATCCACGCAGCAGTGAGGGCTCTTGGGCACCGACCGCAGACAGGAAGGTGCCAGGGCCTCCCAGCTGTCTTCGGGGGGGGTCTTTTATGCCCACATGCAGCGCGGGGGGGGTTGCTAGGGAAAAGGCAGCAGGAGACAGCGTGCTCTGCCTCCCTCAGACGAGGGGCACCCCTGCCAGCCGCTGCTCTCCTGACTATGGGGAGGGGGCTAGTTCTTGGGGGAAAGGGTGAGGGTCCTGGGGGCAGGAGAGGAGGAGAGCAAGGCCTGGCTCCGTTCCTGGCCGGCCGAACTCAAGTGATGCAAGGCAACCAGCGCTTTGAGCAGGATCTCTACCCCCTTTGGGAAAGAAAGTCCCACCCTTTAGAGTAGGGGTCTCCAACCATGGCCACCTTCAGCCTGGTGGACTTCAACTCCCAGAATCCCCCAGCCAGCTTTGCTGAGTTGAAGTCCTGCAGGCTGAAGGTGGCCAAGGTTGGAGACTCTGCTTAACAGGACGGCACCCCCGTCCCCCTTGGCCACCAGTGGAGCAACTCAGGGCTGCCAAGGAGGCCACGAGGGGGGCCCCTTCTCTGAGGAGCCAGGGGAGCCTTCCGCTCTGCACATGGGCAGGAGCCGGAGGATCTGGTAAGGGCCGCGGCTGCCGGTGAACTCCGGGAGGCCGTTCCGAGCTGGGTTTCGGTTTCGGCCCTGACCAGCAGCGCTGAGCCTTCTCTCCCCCTCTCCCTCCGAGCAGCAAGGCACGGCCGGCCGAGTCAAATATTTTCCCCTCAATCTAACGCCAGCCCGTCTGTGTTTGGAAACTCTCAAAGCCCATGTTGTACGGTTTACTGCGCTGGAAAAGGTGCCAGCAGAGTTTCAAAGGAAGGGAAGTGTATAACTGTTTCCTTTCAAAGGCTTTTTCCAATGGGATCCACGGAGGGAAAAAGGCTGGAACTAACTAAAACATGATTAAAAACTGCTCCGAAGAAAGAGAAGCCCAACGTGGGGCTGAAAGGAGCAGCAGCAGAGCCCCTCCCTCCCTCCCTCGGCTGGCCGCATGTGGGGCCAAGGGGCAGCGGGTGGGCACGAGCGGCCCAGCCTTGCTTCCCCCCAGGTCTCAGCTCAATTGTGGGCAGCTCAGGAGCCAGGCCTCCCCTCAAACCACCCCTCGGGGTCAGGGTCCAGCAGGAGCCCCGCTGGGGGCATCCATCCGGCCCCTGTGCAGGAAATAAAATGCTGCAATGTCGTCCCCCCCCCCGAGAGCCCCAGAGGGGCCCTGGCAGCCCTCAAGGGCCCCCCAACAGTGCTCGGCCTCTTAGGAAAAGAGCATCGTGGTGCAGATCCTTCCACACCTGGAAGTCCACGAGCCCTTTTTCCTGGGGCAACCTGGAGCTGCTGCTGCCCCCTTCCAAGCTTTCCTTCCCCCCACAGAACGCCTTCCAGGGCCTCCCTGGGCATTTTCGGGGTGAGCAGGGCACAGCGGAGGGGGCTGCAGAAAAGCGGCAATGCCGAAGAGAGGAAGAGGGGAGGCGGGCGGTGGCTCTCCTGCTGCGTGGCACCCCAGGCCCTGCCCTGGCCCTCCTGCGGGGTGGCTGCCCGGGAAAACGGGGCCCCCCTCAGGCCCTGGGCCGGGGGGGAGGGCCCACGGATGGGAGTTTGCGGTGCTGTTCCGTGCCTTGCGGAGGGCTTGGCTGTGGCTGCAACACACATGTGGAAGGATGAGGGGGAAAAATAAACAGGCAGACAAAAGAATGAGGCCGCCCTGCCAATTCCAAGCGAGCAGCCCTCCGTTTAAAGGCTTATCACGCTGAGAAAGCGCAGAGGGCTTGGAAGGCAGAGTTCCCTTCCTTTCTGCCCTGGCCAGCCCCAAGCGCCCTGAGGATGGGCAGCCTCCTGGCTTTCGGCAGCCACCAGGACGGGCCCCCCCCTGCGTGTTTCCCCCGCTGCCTTTTGGGAGGAGAAGCTGGGGTTGTTTAAAAAAAGGGGGGTGGGAGGGAAACACATGGACCCCATTCTGAAGCTGGGGAGCCCCGTTCCCCCCAAAACCAGCCAAGGCTTAAAGCCCAGGGCGCCCCCTCCTGCGCCCTCCTCAGCTCTTGGGCCACCTGTCCCGGCCGGCTCTCCCAGCCAGAGTTCAGGGCCAAGGGGCAAAGAGACGCCCCCTCTCAGCTTAGGGGGGCCTGGCGGACGATGCTGGGAAAAGGGGGCCCAAGAGCACTTCTGGTTCGTGACCAGGACAACTTCCACTTGCAAGTTGACCGTCTCCAGCTGCCACCAGAAGGAAAGCAAAGGGGAGCTGCAGAAGAAAGTGAGGCCCAGAGCTGGTAGGAAGGCCAGCAACCACACCAACACACACACACACACACAGGCCCTCCAGGCACAGGCTGGCTGGCAGGCCGAGCTCTTTTCTCTCACCCCCATCCACCCTTCCGAAGACCTGGGGAGGGAGGGGGGGAGGGGGGCAGATGGGGAGGGGGCCGGGGGGAGAGAAAGAGAGAGAAGCAGCACAACAAAACTCCTGGCTGATAAAAGGAAACGGGGGAGACACGAACAATTGAACACTACCTAAAAGCTCAAGAGAGGTTTATTTTATTAGTTCTTAATAAATATCTTGCAGATTTCCTGCAGGAAACACACCAGATCACATGTAGAATACTTTCATACTGATGTCAACGGGACCAGCATATGAAATCTATTAGGGGCGAAGCCACAGCAGGGCGATCGGTTGTGCAGAAAAGCTGCGCGGCACCAAGGCGAGTGGGGAGGGGGCGGGCGGGGGGATCTCACGGCCCTTCCAAATTCTTCGAGAGGTAAAAAAGTCAGCCAAGACACAGGGAGAGAGAGAGAGAGAGAAAATATCCCACATCCTGCTTTGGGCTGCCAGCAATCTGAAGTGCCCAGAGATTAATTCTTTGTCTGGCCTGGAAATGTGACTTTAAAGAGGGGGGGACGGGAGGGGGGTCTTGGGGAAGGTTGGGGGCTGGCATGGTGCCACTAACTCTTCCACCCCCAGCCATGTTTCAATGTAGACAGCAGTAAACCCCAGCAGACAGCAGCTCCAAGCCCTGCCAGCGACTCACAGCAGCTGCGATGCCTCTTGCTCAGCCAATGCAGATGGGCCGAGTGCACGGCGGAGGCTTCCGCTCTCTGCACGCGGGGAATGGGGGGGAGCCTGGCCTGCACGCTCGAGGCCCCCCCTCCAAACCCTGCCCCCCCCCAGGAGGCACCTTTGCTGACTGACCTGCAGTTCCGGACAGGCTGGGAAGGCAGCGGGAGGAAGAGGGGAATTAGCATCCTGGAGATTCAGGGCTGTGTTGGCTCTGGGGGGCCACGGTCGCCCCCTCCCCCCTTGGGGTCTGGGCTCGGGGCCCCCAAGTCCCCCCTCTGCCTCTGGTGGCCCGAGTCAGGCTGTGAGCCATGGCAGAAGGTCTCACCTTCCTGGCCTCCCCCAGCCCCACACTGGCCAGGGACGCTGGGTTTGGGCCCCTGGCTCAGCAGGCTCTGCTCTGGGCAGCAGGGGCCCCCTTGGTGTGTCGGGGGGCCTCCCTGGGGCTGTGTGCGTGGCAGAGGGACATGTGTGGCCTTTCCTTTCGTCTTTATGGCGTCAACGGGAGGGCTGACTCTCCTGCTCAGCTCTTAAGATGCCCGGCTGCTGAACTGCCGTCCCTGGCAGAGTCCAGCTGGCTCCCTTTCCTCCAAGGCCACAGGATGGCAATACGGAGGGCAGCCGAGACCCCGGTGGCTCCAGGCGGCCCCCCGAAGGCCATCCCACCAGCCCTGCACACCAATCCAGAAGGGGCTCTGGGTGCCCTTTGGCAAAGGGCCCTGTGGCCACCAGCCCCCTCCTCTCAACTGCAGCCACCCAAAGGCTGGCTCTCAGGCCTGGGGGGCCCTTCCCTGGCCTGCTCCTGTGCCCCCGAGCTCCCCTCTTCTACACCCGTCTCTGTCAAGGCAAGACCGCTGTGGGTGGCACTCCTCCAGAGCAGCAGATGCCACCCACAACCGCAACAGCGTTCAGGCTTACATACCGGCCCTCAATGCCACTCTCTTGAGCTTTCAGCATGATTTGCCTGTTGCCCCCAACGGTCCTCCTTTACCGACCTTGGAAGGACGGCAGGCTGAGTCAACCTTCAGCCAGTCAGGACCGAACGCTTGGCAGTGGGCAGAGTCTGCCTGCTCGTGCCAAGGGGAGGTGGCCCCCATGTCCTCATTCTACCTTGGACTGCTCAACAGCAACAGTTCTGACACACAGAAAGGGCATCTCCTCACATCACTTCGCCCGTCCATCACTGCTTGCTGAACAAGCCCCGATGGCTAAGCGGTGGTCTGCCTTAGCTTAGTGTACCGACCCAGATCCCGAGCAGGCCTCTTGCGCTCCCTTCCTGCCAGGCTGGCTGCTGGACGGGGCTCTGGCCATCCTGCCAGGAGGCCCAGAGGGGCGAGAAGGAGAGGCGAAGGGCCTGGGGGGCCCCCTGCCAAATCCCTCCCCCCCACAAAGCGGCTCCAAAGGCGGTTTGGCTTCTGGAGGGCAACGTCCTGGCAGCTCCTCAGAATTAAGGGGGAGGGGGGGGCTTTGGCCAAGGCGACCGCAGCAGCCGCAGCTCCCCGGGAAGAGACGCAAAGGGAGGAGGGCGGCTGTTGTCATGGCAACTGCCACAGGAGAGGGGCTGGATCCTGAGAAGCGGCCCGTCTGGGGCCACCAAGGAGGAGCCCCAGAACCGAAGCGCCACAGAGCTGCCTCCTAAAGCAGCCTCCAAGACACCCCAGGAGCCCCCAACTCTTGGGCTCGGTGGAACCCTCCCCCCAGGCAGAAGGCGGGAATTCGCTGCCTCTGCAAGGGAAGAGCGGCTGGCCTCCTCCTGCCCAAAAGCCCTGCCTCCCCCCCCGCCTGTTTGTTTAGGTCATCAGCCAACCAACTGGCAGGTGGTCCTCAACGCAGCACCACAGTGGAAACCCCCCCTCCCCAATTCCTGTTGCTCAGTCAATTTGCCCAGACTTGGTCAGGGAACCCCTGCAGTCATTAAGTGAACTAGGCAGTCATGCAGTGAATCTGGCTTCCCCCACTGACTTTGCTGGTCGTCAGAAGGCCGCAACAGGGGACCACGTGACCCACGTCCCCCGGGAGGCTGTGACCGTCATAAGCACAGGACAGTTGCCAAAGGGCTGAGTTGTGATGCCCTGACCCTGGGGGTGCTCGCAGTGTGCCAGGGCCAGCTGAGCATCCCCTCCCTGAGTGGTCCCCCCGTCCCCTTCCAGCGCCCCTCTGCCCCACCCCCCGCCTTCAAGGACAGGACACTTGAGGCCTCTTCCTGCCCCCATCCCCATAGCCAGAGGGGGGGCAGCCCTGGGGGGACTATAGCCCTTCGGTTGAGGGAACCGCCACGCCCGGCCAGCCCCAACTCCCTCTTGCTGGGCTCCCAAGCCCCCTTTCTCAGGCGCCCCCCTCCGGGGGGCTGCCTGCCTGGCACCAAGGCCGGGCTCCTCCGGGCGCTGCGCTGAGGGAATCTCAACTTCCTTCCGCCACGGAGCCCAACGTTTCTCTTCCGAAGAGAGAAGCACTGGCCAAGGGAGTTTTGCCCCGTTTTACGACCTCCCTTGCCACCGTTGTTAAGCGAATTGCTGCAGTTGTTAAGCTGGCTTCCCGCACTGCTGGTCGTCAGTAGGGCATCGCGTGGCCTCCCCAGGACGCTGCGACCATCACAAACATGGAGCAGCTGCCGAGCGCCTGAGCTTGTATCACGTGACCCGTGGGGAGGCTGCAGCCGTCGTAAGTGTGAAAAACAGTCACAAGTCACAGGAGAGGATTGACCGGGGGGGGGGAGGCTCCTCAGGCAGCCTGGGGGAATCTCTCCTGCCCGCCCTGACCCCAGAGAGCCGCCCCTCCGGGCTGGGGAACATGGGCTGGGGGCTTCTCCCTCGCAGGGGTGGAGGAGGCCACCGGAGTTGCCGTGGAAACTGCTTCTAAAGCCCCCTCAATCCTCGGGGGAGGGGCATCTACGGCCACTTGACCATCTGCAGACTTCCACTCCCAGAATCCCTGAGCTTTGCTGGCCCAGGAATTCTGGGCGTTGAAGTCCCCCAGGGGTCAAGCGGGGGCCCTTTTTAGGCCACCTGCTGCCCCCTCCAGCCCACCAAAAGAGCCTCCCCCGCAGAAGCCTCAGCCCCTCCCCACAGGTACCAGGCTGAAGGTGGGGGTCTAGACAGCCCCCTCCTTTGGGACCCCCAAGCAGGAAGGCTCAGGCGCCCAGAGGCCCTCCAAGCCTGCTGGGGCTTCCCTTCCAAGGGGAAGCCAAGGGAACCTTCTCCCCCAGGAGTGCACCGTGAACTCAGTCTGTGCACCATCTCCGGGGGGCGGGGGGGGGAGTCCTTTCCAGGGAGTCCTGGGACCCTGAAGGCTGCAGTGGGAGGCTGGCAATCGGGAGGGGCCACAGCCCCTCAAAGGGCCCTTGGGAGGGGCGCATGGGGGTCCCCCACAGGTCCTGGCCTGGGGGGCCTTTAGCACTGGCAGGGCCTGGCACACCTGCCCCTGCGGTCTCGACACGCCTGGGCAAGACCTGGTAAGGGGGGGAGGGGCCATGCCTGAGGAGCCCCCAAGGCCTGCAGCCCCTTTGCTCAGCCTGGGAAGCCTCAGGGGACCCCAAAGGAGATCTGGAGACCCGCAGCTCTCGCTGGGGGGGAGGAGAACTCTAAAAGAACTGTGGTGATCCAGGCAGGGGGGGGGGGGGGGGGGGGGGGGGGGGGGGGGGGGGGGGGAGGGGAGGAGGACAGACACAGCCCCTGCGGTGGTGGCCCACAAACTCATCTTCTTCCCGTGATTCACACAAACCATAATCCAATCAGGCCCTAAAACGGAACAGCCTGCCCGAGACGGGTTTGATTCGTGCAATTAGAAAGCAAATTATTAAAGCACCAGGGGGGAGGGGAGGGGGCGAAAGGAAGCCCCCCCCCAGTCCAGATTGGGACAAATTGGGTGCAGATGGGTGGGGGAGGGGGCTCCTGCTCCCCTCCCCGAGATGCCCTGCCGCAAACGGCACGGCTTCAATTAACGAGCTTGCACACCAGAACGGGACGCCCCACTTCCCCAAAATTAAGCCCCCCCCCAGGAACATTCTCCACGCATCTGTGGTCGGAAGGCAGGGACCCCTCCCCTCCCCTCCCCTCCCCTCCCCCTCGGCAAGCCAACGCCCCCACTGCCCAGATTCCGCCAGGCTGCTCTCGCTTCTCCCCAAAGGGGGCAGGGCAGGCCGGGCTTGCCAGGGCAGCCAGGAATGCCCTTCTCTGGGCAGCTACCCCGGCTGCTCTGGCACACACCCGCCAGGACCGAAGGCTGCTGCTGGAGGAGCCAGAGGTGGGCGCTGAGCGGGAAGGGGCCCTGGAGGTCTTCTAGTCCAACCCCTGTTCAGGCAGGAGACCCTACCCCATTCCAGACCAATGGCTGCCCAGTCTCTTCTTAAACCCTCCAGGGTTGGAGCCCCCACAACTTCTGCTCCCCTGGTGGGTTCTCCTCACGGCCTCCCCAGTTCCCGGTTGCTTCATCCGTTGCTCCTTGTCCTGCCCTCGGGGCCTTTGGGGGGACAAGTGACTCCCCCCCTTCGGGGCAGCCCCTCCAGTACCGGAAGATGCCCTCATGCCACCCACGCTGGTCCCCCCTTCCTCTAGGCTGCACTCCCAACTCCCGGAACCTTGGGGGCCATTGAGCATTAAAGGAGGGACCCAGCAGGAGGGGGGAGGGGCTCTTCTGGCACTCTGCCCATGCTCTATGAGGGTGGAAGCCCAAGCAGCCCCTCCCCCCTCCGGCCAGGCCTACCTTTGGGCTGTGAGTTGTGGACGGCAAACATGTTGATGGCCACCAGCTGCAAGAGGCGGCTGCTCCCGATGGGTGGGGGGCTGTGCTCCAGCAGGGCCTGGAAGGTGGCCAGGACTTCCGCTGCCACAGCCGGGAAGGTCTCCATCCTGAAGGGCGGGAGGGCAGGCAGATGAGCGAGAGGCAGGCAGGGCCCTCCAGAGGCCAGCTAGCCTGGCCTCCTCCAAAGAAAGCTGGGGGGGGGGTGAGGTTCCCAGCCCATTACAGAGAGAACGTTCCTGGTAAAGGTGAGGAGGGGCTGGGCTGCTTGAGCCCCTTTCTCGCCACGCTCCCCCCAAGCCCCCCTGCAGGCTCCTCTCCCTGCAGCCACCACAGGCAGGGCTGACTGATGGGACCGGCCAGCCAGACGTAAGGCCAGAGGCCTGGGCATAGACAGCCTCCGGAGAGTCCCCTCTGCCGTTCTTCCTTCTGGTGGCCGGTCCCAGCAGGGCCACGGGGGCCACGGGAGGAGGAGAAGGGGTGGCGGTGGCAGCAGTGGCAGGGAGGCAGCCTGCTCAGCCTCGCCTCCTCAGGCAGTGGGGGGAGCTGCAGGGCAGGGTGGTGCAGGGCAACCAGGCCTCTGGCCTGCGCAGGGCACTTCTGGTGGCACCGGGACCCCACGGTTAGGGCTTTGCCACCCCAGCTGCCCTCCACACAAGGGTCTTCGGTGCCCCCACGCCCCAACTGGCCCCAAGAGGGGGGTGGGCACTGCAGAGACCCCAACCAAATTCTGCTTTTGCTTGCTCCTTTTTAAAAAAAACACTGTCTGCAGGGTGTGGAGTCCTTGACTTACGGAGCCCAAACATTCCTATGACAGTCACTGAGTGAGTTTTGCCCTGTTTTATGGCTTTCTCACCACAGCTATTAAGTGGATCTCTGCAGTTGTTAAGGGAGCCACGTGGTTGTTAAGTGGATCTGGCCTCCCGGCTGGCTTTCGTTTACTGGGCAGCCGCAAAAGGGGATCGCTTGACCCCGGGATGGCTTAACCGCTGTGGGCACATGTCAGCTGCCAAGCCAATTTGGATCAGGTGACCACGAGGAGGGCGCAACGGTCGTAAGCATGAAGAATGGCCGCAAGTTCCCTCTTTTGGCTTCTGTTCTAACAGAACAGTTGCCCACCCAGCGGCCTGGAGCTGCCCAGGGCAGAACCGGCCCCGCGCAGGGCCTCGACTGCGTTGGAAGGGAAGCAGCCGAGGGGAAGAGGCGGGGTGGGACAAGGGAGCGAAACAAGGCCTGGGCCCAGATGGGATTCACCTGAAGTTGGGAGAACGGCTGATCTTGGGACAAAAATAAATCTCTTTTGAAGGCCAAGACATCTGTTCCAGAGGACTGGAAAATACCAGGCTGACTTCAGCTTTGGGGGGGAGGCGGGGAGGCAGGCAGGGGGAGGGAGGGCAGCCCGGCTCATGTCGGCTTCGTCCAGCTTTAACCTCCGAGGAGCCGAGAGGGAGGCTAGAAAACCATCCAAGATGGAGGCGGGGGGGGGGGGGGGGCTTCCACCAAGGGTGGGACGTCCCGCTTCTCCGGCCAGCCACCCTGCCTTGGACATTCGGACCCCGCTGGTGATGGCCGCCTGCTGAGCCAAGGAACCCCGGGATCAGAGGGCAGAGGCCCTGTGGATTGGGAGCAGGAAGCGGAAGGAGGGAGGGGACCGCCTGGGCAGCTGCCCAGAACAGAAGGAGACCCAGCGTCCGAAGTGGAGGCTGACCAGAGGGAGGGCCGGCCTCACTCGGGATCCCAGCCTCTTGGAGGGAGGAACTGCCTGGAGCTCCAGGGGCAGGAATTGCCCTGTCCAGTGGGGTTCCACCCTAGGCCAGGGGGAGAAACCCCACGGCCAGCCACACGTGACAGGCAGCGTTGGGGGCCTGGGAACCGTGGCGGGTCAGTCGGTGGGAAGGCCAACGTTTCCGTGAACTGCACTGGTTTGGAAAAACAACAACTGCCCCCCCGAACGGCCTGCAGTCATGAGGGAGGACCGTGTGTGTGTATTTATCTCTGGGGAAACCAAGTTTGGAGCCGGGTGTATTTCAGGGGTGGGGAGTGATGGTCCCAGGACTCATGAGCCGACCATGCTGGCCGGGGGATGCTGGGAGTTGAAGTCCACAGGTCTTTCATGTCCATGGAGATCCTCCGTCACCCGGTCACAGCTGTCCCAAAGGGGCTTCTTTTTCCCCAAGAGGCAACTGGACTTTTCTGGTTTTCTCAATCCAGGAAGCTTCTTCACTTCCGAGGTTCTAAAGAACTGAAGAAGCTTCTGGGATGAGAAGCGAAACGTCTTCCAAGGAAAACCAGAAAAGTCCAGTTGCCTCTTGGGGAAAAAGAAGCCCCTTTGGGACACACAGTTCCAAGGTTGGGCGCCCCTGACGTAGGCTCTCCTGCTTGAGCACAGGGCTGGACTGGAAGACCTCCCAAGGTCCCACCAGCTCTGTTACCCCAGGGGTTTCTTTGGCTCTGAGCCGGCAGAGGAGCTGCTGCTGCTAGCAGCCCCCCAGCCACATTCCCCCCCCAGGCAGAGCGCTGAGCCAGCTTGAGAAGCAGAGCCGGTCATTCGCATCCCACCCTGTGCCCTCCGCTCCAAACCCAGCCCAGCTGCTCCCGGGACTGGATTCCAGAAGGGCTCGTAATGGAGGCGAAAGCAAACAAACATCCTGCAGCCTTACCCAATCCTGGTAAACAGCTTCCCATGAGCCTGGAGAAAACGGAGGACGAACCTTTTGTTCAGCTGCATGGGAAAAGGGGGGGGGACATGATGAAGAAGATGGGAAAACAACCCAGGCCCGCTCCCTCTTCCTGCGAGCGAGCGAACACGCCGAGAGCCGAGGTCCCGGGTGACCGGAGAACCTGGCCAGGGACGAGGGGGTGGTACAGCAGATGGGAGCCGAGTGAGGGCCGTGCCCTGGCCTCCAGCCTCCCTCCAGGGCCTGCAGAGGGCCCGTGCCAGACAGCTGCGGAGCAGGAGGAGGGCGGCGGCGGTGCCAGGGCCCCCTCTGCCGGCAGGCGGGGCCTTTGCAGCCATGCAGGGCCAGAAGCCGGGTGAGGGCCCCCCATGCTCGGACCCTGGCAGGCAAGTGGGGAAGGAGCACCTTCTGCCCTGCCCGGGCGCTGCCCACCCCCCAGCGGCCACTTTTAGGAAGCGGGAGCCCCCGGCCGCACCGGAGCAACGGAATGGGACCACTTGCTGCAGTCAGCTCAGCACGGCCAGGAAAAGCCCGGCCGGGCAATCCGAGGATTTCAAACCATGTTAAAGTTTATGCTAACCTTTGCTCCGGGCCTGTCATCTCTTGAACGATTCTACCCCCCCATTTCCTAGCCGCCCTCACTGGTCTGGGAGCCAAAGTGCAGGCGCTGCTCAGGCAGGAGCACTTCAAGCAGCCCCCCCATGACCCCCCCTTGTGCTGGAGCCCAACTGCCCCCACCCCGCCCCGCCCCCAAACAACCGGGCCCTGCTTCCAGGGGGGAGGGGGGCTGGATCAGAAGCAGGACTGAGTGGTCTCGGTTCTGCTGCTGACCCCCCCTCCCCGCGGTGCCCCCCACCCCCGAAACCGGCTTCCCTTCCTGAGCCTGACTCCGTCCCTGCGCAGGTTCCCCCAAAGGCCGCTGGACTGCTGGACGCTCCCAAAGGAACCCCCCCCCCCCGAGGGTCCAGCGGCCTTTGGGGGAACACACCCTTGAAGCTGCATTTCCCAAGATCATTTCGGGGGGCAGAGGATGCCCTGCAGGGAGGGGTGCTGAGCCTGGGGTGGGGGCCGGCCCAATTCCCCTCCAGCCCCCCCTGGAAACTGGGCCGGTAAAGCCAGCAGTTCAAAGCCAGCACGGCTGTGTGTGTGTGTGTGTGTAGTGGGGGGGGGGAGAGGGGAAAAATCCCACGGGGCACAGCCCCTTCTCCCCCTGGCCCCGCGGCCGGCTGCTGAGCTCCCCCCAGGCGAGCCGAGACGCCTGCCTGCCTGCCAGGGCCGCTCTGCAGATGACTCAGCCCTTGCGTGACTCACCTGCCAGGCTGCGCTGGGAACCTCCGGGCCTGGCTGCCCACAAGAGGAAGCGGCACCGGCCCACGGGCACTTCTGCAAAGCAGCCCTGCAAAGCTGCCCCCCCAGCCCTGCCCTCGCCGTGACCTCGGGCGGAAGCTCTCTGTGGCCCAGGCCTGCTCTGGGGGAGGGGCAAGGCAGAGCTACGCCGGAGCCCCAAAAGAAGCTGGGGTCGCTATCGGGGGGGCCGCCGGCTGCAGAAGCAAAGCAGGGGCCCAACCGGCAGCCGCCCAGATCCCGCCATGCAGAAGCCAAGGGGGTCCCCGGGGGCAGAGGGCAGGGAGCAGGAGCAGGCTGGCAGGGAGAGGCTTGTGCCCCTTCCCCATCCTGGGCACGGGGGCAGGTGTGAAGGTTGGCTGCCCCCATTGCCCAGCCAGCGGGGGGTTCTGGGCCTGGACGCCCACCTGGCCAGGGCAGGAAAGGCCCTGGGTCTGCTGGCCCCAGAGGCTGGGGAGGGGGCTCTGGGAGCTGGAGCCCCCAGCGGCTGCTCTGAGGGGGGCAGGGCAAGAAGCCTGGGGGGGGGGGGGGGGGGGGGCTCTTCTTTCCACGCCTCCCCTCAGGGAGCCGTAAGCAGCCCTGGCAGCCAGAGGGGGCCACCAGAAGCCCCTCTGCAAGCGGAGTGGGAGGGAAAGGGGCCTTGTGGGCCCCGGGAGCCCCTCCGCACGAGAGCCCGCCTGCCCCATTCTCACAGCTTGGGGGGGGCAGTCAAAGCCCCAGAGGAGGGCTGCCAAGGGCCAGGGAAAGCTTCTAGTCCTCAGGAAAGCAGGGGATGAGAGCAGGTGGGTGCCTGGGTGGGGGAAGGGAGAGCCCTGGGATCTGCCCCAGGAAAGGAAGCGGCCTTGCCCCCCCTTCCCCCCGTGGCATCTTCGTGTCGTGGCCACCCGGCCCCAAACAACGAGGAGCCTCCCTTGCCTGGAAACTCTCGTGGGAACCTCACCCGCCTCGTGGTGGCAGCGAAAGGTCACACGGGGGCAGGAGGGGGGAGGGGGCTTCTGAGAGGCAGGAGTTTTGCGGGGGGGGGGGGGGGGGGTGTTGCAGGAGAAGGAACTTCGGCCTGCTTGGGGGGAGCTTCCCTGACAGCCCTTCCGTTCCCAGCGGGGGCTCTGGCAGGCCAGTGCGTGCCGTGTGTCACGTCCCCCAGCTGGGGGGTGGGGGGGGAAATGGGGCCTGTGGTTTCTGACTCTAACCAGCCCCTTGCAGCCTGGCACCCGCGGCTTCCTCCAGCAACCCTCGCAGCTGGAAACGAAGCAGCTCACCTCAAAAGAGAGCGGCTCCCCGGTGGTTTTGGTGACCCGGTCATGAAGGTCCCTAGGGGATCTGGCGGGGGATGGGGTGGGGGGTGCAACTGGCTCCAGCCCTGGCAGGGTTTCCAGGGATCCCCACAGGGGCTTGGGCAGCTCCCCTCGCTCATCTGCAGAGAAGCCCCAACCGCTTGGGTCTTGGGAGGGGAGGGGGACACACAGAGTGCTCCAGTGGGGCCCAGAAGCTTCCACCATTGCCCCCCAAACCACGCTGGTGCCTCTGCTTTCTTCACAGCAACCCCCCCTCCCCGCCCCGGACTCAGCAGAGACAAGAAGGACAACCCTGGGAGCGGCGCAGGGCCCCCGTTAACCATGGTCTGTTGACCAACCACGAAAGGGCTGGGCTCACCCAATTTCCTGGAGGCTTTTCTGGGAGTGGGCAGCCTCGGTGCCATTTTGAAGGGCCTCGCAGGGCAAGGGCGTTGGCTTCTTTTTCAGAAATCAAAACTTTTACGGGGGGACGTGTGTGTCCAGGCCTGGCTGCTTGGAGACCGGGGGACTTCCACTCTGCTGACTGGGGAATTCTGGGACTGGGAGTCCCCTGGCCTTCAAGCGGCCAAGCTTGGACCACCCCCCCCGCTCAGAGATGACAAAACTTCCAGGAAAGGCTGCTCGTGTCACTTACTACCTTCCAAGGCTTTCGGGGAGCCCTCCCGCATCCTGCAGTCCACGTGGGAGAAAGACAGGCCAACTTTCGACCAGGGAGGGGCAGGGCCTGCCAGACCGGCCCCCAAGGGCCCCCTGCCCACTGCCCCAACCCAGAGCCGAAAGCCAGGCTCTCCCCCCATAGCAAGTGGAGCAGTGCCCCCCGGTGGCTGCATGAAGCACCGCATCCCCCTCACCTCACTGGGGCTGAGGCTGCCCAGGCCGCTGTCCTGCTCGGGGTCCCGGCTGGCCTCGTGGCCCTGGCCAGAGCGCGGGTGGGAGGGGTGGATCCAGAGCTCCAGGCGGGTGGCGTCGTCCCCGGAGGGCCGGAAAGCCGCCTTCTTGCTTCGTTGGCTGGGGCTCTTCTGCTCCAGCTGCTCTGCCTGGGGGGGGAGGAGGGGGCTGTGAGGACCCGTGGGGGGGGCCCAAGCAGGCCTGGCCAGCGCCCCCCCATACCCCGTACCCCATACCTTGCGCTTGGTCTCCTCGAAGAGGCTGGTCAGGCTCTCCTTGGCCGTCAGGATGGGGTTGCTGGCCGCCAGGCTTCGCATGTAGTAATACACGGCGTCCAGCTTCCTCCTCTGGCCGGACAGAGAGAGAGAGAAAGACGGCGTCAGAGGGGGCAGCCGGACCCCCCACCCACCCCCAGATGCAGCGATGGCTGGCAAGCACTGGCAGTCCTCGACTTACACCCGCTTCATTCAGTGGCCCTTCCAAGTTACAACGGCCCTGAAAAAAGGGAGTTACGACCATTTCCCACACTTACGACCATGGTCACGCGACCCAAATCCCGGCGCCTGGTTGGCTTCACTGCCGCGGCGGGAAAAGGCACAAAAAGGGGGCCAAACTCGCTTAGCACTTTTCTCACTTAGCAAAAATAACTTCTGGGCTGTGGTCGTAAGTCGAGGACTCCCCATTCCCTGAAAGTCGGGGCCTGAGCCCCCCCCAGCCCGGGATCCCGAGACCACCTGCAGCCGGCCGAGTCGCGCACCCTCTGGCACAGCCGCCCTGCTCTGCCCCCTCCTGCTTACCGTGTAGACGGCCAGGAGAGCCAGCTGGTTGTAGGGCCGGCCGTTCTTGGGGGCGATGTGCTGGGCCTTCAGGTACCAGCTGGGGGGAGAGAGAGGGGGGGAGACCCAGGGAGCGGTTGGCAGGAGCCACCCAAGAGCCGTCCTGGCCTCGGAGGCCACCGATCCTCCCTGAGGTCCGTGGTTGCCTGGAAGAGCTGAGCCCCCCTTCTTGCCCAGCAGCCTCGGCCTGCAGCTGACCAGCAAGGCTAGGATGGAAGCCAAGCAGCACCCCCGCCCCCCACAGGGGCGTCCCTGGCACAAGGCATCAGGGCTAGGGTGCCCCCCCTTCGGCCTTGGCCTCCCCCCCGCCCGTTCTTGCCCTGGCTGGGACTGGCCGCTGCCTCGGGAGGGCTGCTGCTTTTCAGAAGGCTGGCCACCTCCAGCCCCAGCTCCGCCCTTCCACCACACTGCCCCTGACCGCTCCAGCCGATCCCCTGGTAGGGGCCAAGCCAAGGGGGAGGGGCACTCTTGGGGGCTGACCATCCGCCCCCCCTCGCTTGCCTGGAGCTGCTGCTCCCCTCCCTGCCCTCTTCCGGGTCGGGGGGAGTTTGTGCCCCCCTCCCAGCAGTGGAACCGAGAGCCCCTCCCTCTCGGATTCCAGGACGGTGTAACTATTTTGTCCCTGGGGGGGAGGAATGAGCCGAGACCGGAAGGCTGGGAGGGGGGAGCCTCCCGCCCAGCTAAGTGCAAAGGGCCCCTCCCTCTCCTGAAGGGGAGGGCATGCCGGGGGCTCCTCGCCCACCTCGCAGCAGCCCAGGCGAGGAGGTTAAACGCTGGGCAGGTACGTGCACCAGCCGCGCCCCTTGGGGACCCCCGACCCTCCCGGAGCCCTGCCCTGCCCCTACCTGCGGGCCTTGCCGTAGTTGGCCGCCTCGCTGCCTTGTTCGCGGTACCTGCAGATGTCGCCCTGGCAGATGAGGCTCCTCTGAGCACTGATGAGGGCGTATTTCACCTGGGTGGGGAGAGCAGGGAGCCGGCTTGAGGGGGGGCTGGAAGAAAGGCCGGGCCGTCTCCCCTCCACCCGGAGGGAGGGGCTACCCCCCCTGGGATTGCCCCCTTCCTCTCACCGCCTTCCGCAGGGGCTTGCTGCGCACAGCCAGGCCGTCCATGTGGTCCTCCAGCTTGAAATGGTAGGTGACCTGCAGCTTCTGCAGGAGGCCGTCGAAGAAGACGGTGCCCTGAAGGGGAGGAAGAGCAGCAGGGCCAGAATCACAGGGTTAAGAGAGCCGGAAGGGGCCTCGGGAGGTCTTGTAGTCCAGCCCCCCCCCCCCCCACCCGCTCGAGCAGGAGAGCTTTAAACCTTCAATGCCCAGAGGTCCACAGGGCTGAAAGGGTCCAAGGTTGGACCCCTTTCCTTCTCCCATTCCGGACACAAAGCCCCCAGGGACGGAGCACCAACAGGTCCCGGAGGGAAGCGGCTCCGCTGGCGGCTCCCTGTCCTCCCTGCACCCAGCGCTTCAAGGCTGCTTAGCGGGACAGCTCCGACCCCCCCACCCCGCCCCGAGGGGTCCCCCTTGCCCTCACCTCGTCCAGGACCCGGAGCAGCCTGGGCCGCATCTCCTGGCCGCTCTCCCCCGAGGGCGGCTCCTTCAGCAGCTGCCGGAACTTCTCGATCACCTGGTAGAAGGCGTTCTTCCAGAGCAGCTGGTCCACGCCCTGCGCATCGGCCGCCTCGATGTCCGTCAGTAGGCAGCGCTCGTACAGCTGCAGCATCTCCGCCCTGCAAGCGCACCAGGGCCAGCCCCCCTCAGAGGCAGCCCTGCGCCTCCGCCCAGCCCCCCACGAGCACAGGCAGGGGACTTGAAGAATCCATGGGATACGACAGTCCTCGACTTACGACGGTTCATTTAGTGACCGTTTGAAGGAACAGGGTTTTGTTGCAGGCGCCCTTGTAACTTCGAACAGTCACTGAAAGAACGGTCATAAGTAGAGGACTATCGCGTACGATGGATTCTTAAAAGCTATCGCACCTTTGCGGCTTGGGGGCCCGGCTTGGGGGAGGGGCCCGAGGGGAACAGGGGCACCCGCAGCCTTTGGCCGACTGCCCACCGGCCCGCCCAACAGGAGCTGCACCCAGAGGCATGCACTCGCTCCGGCCCAGATCTGATAGGCCACGGCCTGGGGGGTGGGGGGCGTTGTGGACCCCCCACGCTAAGGGGTCTTTTTTGGAGAAGGGGATGTGGGCTGAAGCACAGAACTGGGCCCGGCTTCTGTCGGCTGCTGCAGTCCAAGAGGGAAGCCTGGATCCCTGCAGCTCCCTTCTCGACTGCCAGTTGTCCTTGGCTTATGACCTTCCGGTTAGCGACTTCAAATTACGGCAGCTCACGACCCTCGAAGGGCCCCGAGGGTCCCCAGGATCAAACTCTGGCTGGCTTGGCAGGTCCCTGCTTCTTTCTCCTCTCTCTGAATCTGCTGCCCACCTGGGGGTTCAGGTGACCTGGGGGCTCCCGGGATCCCCCCTTATCCGCCAAGCAGAGTCAACAGGGAAGCCAGGTTCACTTAACGACCGTCTCACAACAACTGTGGTGCCTCACTGGACAAACGTGGCAAGGCAGGTCGTAAAATGAGGCAAAATTCACTTGAGGACTGTCTCTCTTAGCAACAGGGAACCAGGGCTCAATTCTGGCCTTAAGCTGAGGACTAGCTGCATTTGGATTGGGGGGGGTGGGGGCTGGTCTCTCCCTGCATGTCAGAATATTCATGAACCGGCAGAGACATGGCAGCTGGCTCAGCCAAGGGGAGCGGAACAAGAAGCGGAAAGAGGCCCTGCAGCTCCGACTGCTGGAGCTGCTGCTTGGGGTTCTGCCTGCAACTCTCGGCCACGTGGGAAGAGCCGCCCTGGGCGCTGAGGCGTTAGATGCATGGGGAGAAGTGGAGGAACCCTGCTGAGTCTGTCATTGGGGGGGGCTTTCTGGACTGGAATCTCTGCTGCAAACGCTAACAACACACCAGACTGCCCCCCCCCCCCAGCTTGTAAACCCCGGAGGGGCCACGTAACGTTCCCAAGGCTAAGGGGTTTACTGGCGCTCAGGGCCCCCGCCCGAGAAACCATCTCCCCATCCCGTCAGGGCCCCTGGCACAGCCCTCCCCCAGGCCAGCCCCCACCCTCAGCACCCAGCTCCCCTGGGCACAGGTGCCTCCCCCCTCCCCCAACCCCTGCAGCCGCCCGCTTTCCCCCTGCCCACCTGAGAACGGCCATCTTCTCCAGGCCCTCCGGACTCAGCCTGTCCCGGGACAGGAGGTTGCTCAGCTGCTGCTCCAGGTGTCCGGCCTCCCGCAAGGCCTTGCCCAGCTCCTGCTGCTGCTGCTGCTGCAGGGGGCCCTTCTGCTGCTCCGTCTCGGGGCTCAGGGGCTCAGGGGGGAGGCTGCCGGCCCCCCCTCCCCCACAAACCTCGGCCTGCTTGGGGTAGCCGGCGGGATAATAGGCCGCAGGGTAGACCTCATTGCCGGTGCCCACAGGGTAGGGCAGGGGGTACCCTGGATAAGGGTAGGGGGCCCCTCCGTAGTAATAGGGGTTGTCCGAGTTCTGGAAGCGGTAGTAGGGGGCCTGGGCCTGGCGGGGCTCCCCTCGAGGCACGGGGCCCCCCTCGTCATCCGTGTCCAGGAAATGCAGCTGGGCCCCGGGGCTCTTCAGCGCTGGCTTCTGGTCTGGGTTGTTGGGGTCCCAGAGCCGACGGGACGTGCCGCCCCGGCTCCAGCCCCGAGGGCCTTTGCTGCTGCCGAAGAGGAGCCGGGCCCCTCCTCCATGGGGGGCTTCTGGGGATCCTCTGCCACTGGGGGTCAGGTCCGTGTTGGCTGGCAGCACCAGGATGCCTCGGCCCCGGTTCTGGGACTTCCCCTCCCCGGCTTCTGCGGCGTCCCTGGGGGTGGCCCCGGAGGGCTTGCCGCCCTTTCGCCAGTCGGGCTGGGAGGCTGCGGAGCCCCTGCAGCCCCCCTTGGCTGCCCTGGGGTCCTGGCCCCGGCCAAGCCGGCCGTGCTCGGGGCCCCTCCTGGCCTCCAGGGCCTCCTCGACCCTGTCCTCTTCCAGGGAGTCGGTGGAGGAGGCGGAGAGCTGCTTCTGTGGGCGGGGCCTTTCCGGGGCCTTCCTCCCCACCTCCGCCTCCCCCTGGGCCCCCTCGGTGCTGTTGTTGCTACCCGCCGAGCTGGTGCTGCAGGTGCGGTAGCGGCTCCGACGCTTGTCCGACCGGGAGTAGCGCTTGGGGGGGCTGCCCATGCCATGGCCCAGCTCATCTCGGGCCCTGCGGGGCCGCTCGGGCCGCCTGCCCTTCTCCCCCCTGCCTGGCTTGGCCCCTTCCTGGCTCGGCTGCCCTCCGTCCGGGTCCCCTGGCTTCCCAGTGTCCTTCTCGGCGTGTGGCCCCCTCTCCTCCTTGGGAGGCAGCTCCTCCTCGTCTCCCAGGAGGGCAGCCCCCGTCTCTCGGGGCGAGACCTGCAGGCGTTTGCCAGGCTGGTAGATCTGCTGGTCGGGCTTCTTGGCCCGCCGGACGAGGCGAGGGCACCAGTCTTCGGGGGTACCCCCCCGGCCCTGCGGGGAGCCTTCCAGGAAGCCGTTGGGCAGCTGGCCTCCGTCTTCAGGAGGGGGCTGGCCATCCTCCCTGCAGGCCGCTGCCACGGGCTCCCCGGGGCCCGGCTTCTCCTCCTTGGCGCCCTCCTTCCTCGGAAGCTCCTGCTTGCTCCTCAGGCGGGAGAGGCCCGGCTTGTAGATCTCGAGATCCGGACGCCGGTTGTCCTTACGATGCCTGGGCTCCTTCATGGTCTCTGCAGAAGGGGAAGCACAGGAGCAGGGTCACCCCTGGAACCAAACTGGGAGAGGCAGCTCTGTCATTAAGCAAAGCGGTCACTAAACGGGAAGCCGTGGGGCTGGGCTTCCCTTCTCCCCATCCCCAGCCTTAGGCCCCGCGGTAACCAGCCCGAAGAGATTCATTGGAGAGAGAGGGATCCCAAGGGAGTCAGCAGGGAGACGGAGGGGAGGGAAAAGGCTGGGTGGGCCGGGCGTTCCCCCCTGCTGACTCTCCCCTTCCTCCCCCATCTCGGCACTCTGCGGAGGTGGGGGAAAAGTTAACCCCCAGGACAGGCACAGCACAAGGCGTGCTGGCTACAGGGTCAGTCACATGACCGAGCAACATTGCAAAGGTCGTAAAGGTGAGCCCTGCTCATAAAGTGGGTTTTTTTAACTCCAGCACCGTCAAGTAACTTCGAACAGTTGCTGAATGAGGCAGTCAGAGAGTGAGGTCTTCCCCCAATAGCATTTGATGACTGAAGGCAGGGCAAAAAGATAGGAAAGATGCAACCATAAAAATGCTTTTTAAAAAAGAAACGTATAATTGAAACAGCAGCCAGAAAATCAAAGATAAACCAGACATAAAGTTATGAAGAAATAAAAAGGCACTTTTGCATTTCACTTAACACCTTTTGTGTGTGTGTGGGGGGGGGGCCTGCAGAGCCTCCCTTTTTTACACAGAATTTTTTTTTGTATCTCCCGTTAAAATACAAAATTTAGAAAGAAAAAAAAGAAAAGAAAAAACAAACAAACAACATCAATTTGTCATTTAAAAAAATTCCATGTTTACACAAAGTAAGAAATGACGATTATATCATTAACACAAACGTTAAACATAAAAACCCCCATTTTAGGGCCCAGCAGGGGGCTTTTTCTGTGGGGCCTTCCCTGCTTTGGCAAGGCTTTTTCCCCCCCCCAAGGGAAGAGCCCCCCACTCTGGAGCCCTTCGGAAGGATGGGGACAATCTGGGAAGGTTTCTGCAGCCCTCCTGTCCCCTGGTTTTGGGCCATGAATACCCCCTTCCCTCCTTCCCACCCCCCCTGGAGCCCCACGGTGGGTCCTTCCCAGAGACAGGACAGACCTCCTCCTCCTCCTCCTCCTCCTGGGGAGCACATCCTGTCCGTGGCCGAGGCCTCCCACTGCTCAGCTCCATGGGCCATGGCCAGTCTGCGGGCTGCAGCCCAGAAGACCCAGCCTGCCCCTGGAGGGCTCTGGTGGGCTGGCATTGGAACACTGGCAGCGGCTCCCGTGACGACCGGCCTGGGCCAGAAGGGCCACGGAACAGACCGGCTTCCTGGGAGCCAGTGCAGCTTAGACAGTGGTGTGTGTGTGTGTGTGTGTGTGTGTGTGTGTGTGTGTGTGTGAGAGAGAGAGAGAGAGAGAGAGAGAGAGAGAGAGATGGGCATATCATGGTGCCCGTGTTCCTGCATTCTGGACCGACAGAGGCAGGAGTGACCCTCTGACTTAGGAATGGGTGAGGGGACACTCAGAGGGCAAAAGCTTTGGGGGTTTTTGCCCTCCTTTCTTCAATGCCTGCCCAGGGGACCCCGCTGCCCTTCCCCGGGTCAGCCGATGGCCCAACCGATGCCGGCCAGCCACAGCCAGCACAGTCCAGGCCCGTGGCGGCCATTACTCCACCCTCCCACAAAAGGCCAAACTCCCACAACCCCCGTCCTGATGAGCTTGGCGCCCCGGGGCAGCTCTGGGACTCGCTGGCGCTTCCCCGCCCCGGCTGGCAATTCCTCCGCTCTGGATGGCTCTGCATCAGGGCTCCCGCCGCGGCTTCCTCTGAGAAGGTTAGGCTTTCATTCAGCTCCCTTCTCCTTCGGCCCTTCTGGCTGCCAGCCCTGGCTCCTAACCCGGCCTTTGCCATCCACGTCAGCCAGCATGTGTGGTGAGGGCTGCCCTGCCCAGCCGTGCTGGCTTGGCCCACGAGGTTCCCCCTGCCCGCCTCTTTCTAGCCCCCAATGGCCTGTGAAGCCCAGTCTTCAGCAGCCTCCACCCCTGCGCTGCTGCTAGGTCATCTGCTATCAACAGACAGAGGGGAAGGTTGGTTTTTTTCATTCAGAGCAGCTCCTCATTCTAACTCAGCCTTTCTGTCCGGCAGCTTCAGGGTCTCCATTGCTTTGGGAAGACCACCCACCCACCCTCCCCTTCGGTCAACAGCTTCTATTAATCGGGAAGAATGACCCCCCCCGCAATGATAATTATGGCTATTATTAATTTTAAACCGTGGGCAGAGCACGACTCTACAGGGGCGAAAGAGGAGAGGGCCATGGCTTAGCTCTCTAGGAAATATCCTCATTATTTATTTATTTATTTTATTTAATTAAACTTTTATACCGCTCCCTCTCCCAAAAAGGGACTCGGGGCGGTGTACAGCCTACTAAAAACATACAATAAATACCCAATAAATACAATTAAAATAAATTAAACCAAATTGATCCGGCTGTCTATCCCAAGAATTCAGTTAAAAGTTAAAAGCTAATAAAACCCCAATTAAAATTAAGTTAAGACCAAAATACAGTTACTGGGCCAGGCCAGCCTGTTTAAAAAATAGGGTTTTCACTGCGCGCCGGAAGGTCAGAATATCCGTCATAGCCCGTATCTCCGGGGGGAGATCATTCCATAGGGAGGGGGCTCCCACAGAGAAAGCCCGAACCCTCGGGGCTGTCAACCGACAACGGCCGGGCGGCGGCACCCCAAGGAGGACAACCCTGTGGGAGCGTACTGGGCGGCGGAAGGTTGATGATGGCAGCAGGCGGTCCCGTAAGTACCCAGGTCCCGAGCCATGGAGCACTTTAAATACTGTCAGTACCACCTTGAATCGAATCCGGAAGACCACAGGAAGCCAGTGCAGCCTGCGGAGAAGCGGTATAACGTGGGAGCTCCGAGGAGCACCCACAATCACCCGCGCAGCTGCATTCTGGACCAACTGCAGCCTCCGGAGACTCTTCAAGGGGAGCCCCTCCCCACTCTTCAAGGGGAGCCTCATACTAGGAATATCCCCGTTTTCTAGTATGATTTGATTGCTGATTTAGTCCCTTATGACCATCACAAAGTGTTGTAGCTTGTCATTCTTGATGAATGTATTTTTTTAATATACATACGCACCAAAGACAAATCACACTTGGCCAATAAATAATTCCATTTGAAGGACCTTCGGTGTCGAGGGAATATATTTTGAATAGATTATTATTAGGTACCCAGGGACCCCTCTGAGCTGGGATCCGGCTGAGACTTGTGGACTTCAACTCCCAGAATTCAATAGTCAACTAGACTTGGGGTCCAACTCCCAGGGAGTTGCCAAAGTCGGGCAGCCCTGCTGTCAATGAAGCAGAAAACATTGGCAGATTGGATCCCTCCCTATCACCCCTTTGGCAGATCAAAACGCTGACCACAATGGGAGACTGCCACACCCGGAGCACTCTCGGCCCCTGACCAGGAACCGTTTCTAGATATTTCTAGAGAGATGAACTGTGTCTAGACAGCCGAGGGGAGCGTGACTTGAAGGGATGAGATGGAGGCCCGGAGCACACGATGTAATTGTGTGGAACCAACAGGAAACAGAGAGCGAAATCTCCCGTTTTGCATAGAGGTGGCTGGGGGGGGGGAATTACCAGAAGGGCCCCACAGGAAAAGCCAAGAGGGCAAAGAGACCACAAAGATAAACCAAAATAGATTCCAGGGGTTAAGAGAAGGTCAACAAGGAGGAGGCAGCCAGCTCAGCATCCAGGAAGACAGAAAGACTTGCGTCTTCAACAAGAGCAGAAGCTCTGGATTGAAACCCAGCCGGAGTCCATGCCCAGTCAGGCCTGCCATCTTCAGCCTGTTTGCTTCCCTGCCATCCTGCACTAAAGCGCAAGTGGGGGGGGAGATTGGGGGAAGTGGGCATTGGGAGGAAAAGGGCGGTGTGTGTGTGAGTGTGTGTGTGCGTGCGTCAGACAGGAAGCAGAGGTGTCAATCTGGAATAAACCTACTGTGAGAATGGAATGCGAAACGCCACCAAAGAGATACCTAAACCTCAAAACTGTTGCCAACCCCCCCTCCACGAATGCTCTTGGACCCTGATGGGCTGGTCAAAGGGGGAAAGCCTGGGAAAGCCGGGCGGGGGGGCAATGCAAGCTTTCAAGCGGGACGTTCAGCTCCAGCTTTGATTAGGTTCTTGCTACTGCCAGAACTTAGTCAAAGGGAGCCAACGGAGTAGAGGGGGTTTTCTTTCCAAAGGAACCAAATCAGGACCCATAGCATCAAAATTTCAACCCAATAATAATTTAAGTGTACGTGCAGCCCAACTCCCAGTGATTCAGGTGGCATATAAATTTAATTTATATTTTATTGGTATCCTATATTAGATTTAAAAATAATTGAAGGCGGCGAACATATTTGACACATGAAATGTCTGGAAGGAAACCTCCAAGCTCAGAGGAACACCAAGGACCCCATTTTTCAACCCCACTGATATCCAAGGCAGCTTCCTCCTTCGGTCACAAGAGCCCTGGGTTGGGCTGATAGAATCACTTAATGACCGTGCCAAGAAAGGTCCTAAAATGGGTCACAACTTACTTAACAACTGTCTTGTTAGCAACGGAAATTTTGGGCTCAATTGTGATCATTAAGTGGAGGACTACTTGTCACCATATAGCTCTCCTCCTCCTGGGCGATGGCCAAGACCTCAGATGAGCCCATTGTGGTTCTCAGCAGGTTTGCTCTCTGGGGTGATCCTCTTTGGTCACATGGGCCCTTTTGACTCGTTTAATTTTTAACTTCTATCGGGTGTATTTCCACAGCCACGAATTGTGAGTGGGGCAGTTTTACAAACCCCTTCACCAAACTCATGCCTGTTCCAAGAGGTCTTCCTGTGGTTCTTGACCAAAATGGGATGGAGGAGCAAGTGGGTTGCCTCAAGATTCAGCTTTGGGTGTTATACATTAATGAGCGACCGAGACGAAATGTAAGAGGTTTGCTGATCAGAGTTAGAAATTATGCAAAACTGGGTCGAATAATATTCAAGAGGATTAGAAAAATCAAGATAACTGGGCAAAAAACTAACAAAATCAGATGTAACATTCAGATTTAGCATTCTGAATGCAGAGATAAGATGTGACCTGGTGGTGACGTATTAGATGTGAAAATGATGCCGAAACTGTAGTTGATAAACTGAATGTGAGTCAACAGTATTACTTGGCTTCTGAAAGGGCAAACAGAATTCTAAGTATATCAAGAGTCAATTCCAGGTACATCAAATACACAATTCCAGTTACCTTAGAATAGAATTCCAGGAACATCAAACTGTGGTAGTCAAACAAGAAGAACCAACTGTCTATGGAGAGTTATCCAGGCCATGATTGTCCCAAAGGTGCTTTTTCAAGAGGCAATTTTAATAAACCAGAAAGTCTAGCTGCCTCTTGAAAAAGCACCTTTGGGACCAAAAGAACCAGGTGTTCCACTTGATATATCCTTGGTTCAGATCCCACCTCAACACAGGGCTTGATTCTTGGCATACAACAAGGAACTCAAAGAAATTGAGATATGGAGACTCTGGAAAGAGTGCAGAAAAGAGCAACCAAGATGATTAGGGGACTGGAGGCAAAAGTTGCTGGAACTGGGTATGTCTACTCTGATGAAAAGAAGGACTGCGGGGGAACATGATAGTAGTTTTCCAATATCTCAGGGGCTGCCACAAAGAAGAGGGAGTCAAGCCCCTGAAGGCAGGACAAGAAGCAACGGATGGAAACTAATCAAGGAGAGAAGCAACCGAGAACTAAGGAGAAATTTTGCTGACAGTTAGAACAATTAATCAGTGGAATGACTTGCCTCCAGAAGTTGTGAATGCTCCAACACTGGAAGTTTTTAAGAAGAGATTGGACAGCCATTTGTCTGAAGTGGTGTAGGGTTTCCTGCTTAAGCAGAGGGTTGGACTAGAAGACCTCCAAGGTCCCTTCCAACTCTGCTATTCCATTCTATTCTAAAGGAGCACAGGTACCCAGAAAGGCAACACTGATTATTAGGACATGAGATGCTGAAGGTACCAAAGGGAGATTTTGTGCATGGACATGTGTGACAACATACGCTTTCTCTACACCAGGGGTCTCAAACTCAATTTACCTGGGGGGCCGCTGGAGGCAGAGGCTGGGTGAGGCTGGGCCGCATAAGGGATTCCACAAAAAATGCCAGCTAGCGATGCACGGAGAACGTCTCGACGCGTGACGTCATTTCCGCTTTTATTTGTCACAACAGCGCGATGGATGACGAACAGCCCGGTAGCAGTCGCCTTTCTCTGCGTTTGAACGTGGCATTTGTTGATGGTAGAAAGTACCGGAATGGCGACTGCAAAAAAAGTCGACTGCTACCGGACTGTTCGTCATCCGCCACACTGTCGTTACAAGCGTAGTGTGCATGAAGTCGGTGTAGCTTAGCCTAGCACCGAATGTCAGTCATGAGGAGGAACGGCGGGCGAGACTTCCTTCAGAGGTCCACTCCCCCTGCGGGCCACACTAATATTATACTTTCATATCACGGTGGGGGCCACAAGATATTGTCCTGCGGGCCACAATTGGCCCGCGGGCCGCGAGATTGAGACCTCTGCTCTATACTCTCTTTCTCTCTCTTTCCCTGTCTCCTAAAGATGCAACTCAAAATAATAGTTCCAGGAAGCAGCTTCAGCAAAAGGCCAGGAAAGATTCCTAAGATCAGCACCAACCAGGAGGGACTCGAGGTGGAAGGGGGGGGCTCTCCTTCGTCAGAGGGCCACCCCTCCCTCCACCCCAAATACTTCGATGCTCAAATTTCTATTTATTATTTCAACTTCAAGGCTGTCCAGCTCCACAAATTACAAGGAGAAAGAAACAGCAAATGTACCAAGAGACCAGCTAGAACAGGGAAGGGGTTTTCTTTCCACCCTTGGCCACTTCAATGGGAAACTCTGGGAGTTGAAGTCCACGGGTCTTAAAGAGGCCAACGGTGGACCCCCCCCCCAGCCCAGGGCCTGAGAGGGCAACCAGGTTTAGACAGAGAGAAAGGAGACCCCAGAGGGGGCGAGGGGCGGACTTCTTCGCAAGGGGTGGGGGCAAAAGGAGGACTTCCGGGAGGCCCCCCATGGCGGAAGTCCCCGGGTCCCCTTAACGGACCAGCAAGGCATTGTGGGAGCTGTTGTCCGGCCCAGACCGAGAGGAGGGAAGGAGCGCGCAGGCGCGGGGAGGGCGCAGGTGTTCAGGGAGGGGAGGAGGGAGGGGGCACCAGCGCGCCACGCCCCCCACCCCCCGGTACACCCCACTCTGAGCCACCAATCAACCAACCAACTCATCCGCCCGCCCGTCGCGCCCTCACCTGGGCCGCCCCTCCCGTGCGTCGCCGCTGCCTCCGCTTCCGCCGTGGCCAAGATCCCCCGCCGGAGCTCCGCCGCCGAAACGCGGACCCTCTCCAGACCCGCCGCCGCCATCTTGGCTCACCAAAACCAAGGAAACAAACGGCGGACGGTGGCCGAGCGCGGACAAACCGGCCCCTGAGGGCCTCAGCGCGCATGCGTCAGCCAGAACGACGGGGGCGGGGCTTGGCGCGAGTCCGCCCCACTTGCGGATCGTGGCCGTGGGGAACGGGACGGCGAAGCGGAGGGGGGCGGCCGGGCAAGCGAGGGCGGCAGCAGCTCCGGGGTGAGCCTTGATCTCTGATGTGATGTGTGTGTTTCTGTAATGCGGGGCTCTCCAATCTGGGCGACTTTACGACTTCTGGACTTCAGCTCAGCTGAGGAATTCTGGGAGTTGAAGTCCACAAGTCGTAAAGTCACCCAGATTGGAAAGCCCTGACATCGTAGCGGCTCCTGCAGCCTGCAGGGAGTGGACTCCATGACCTCTTGGTTTCCCTTAACCCTTGCGTCTATATACAGGGAATCCTCGATTTACGCCAACATTTCTGTTGTTAAGCAAAACGTTTTTTGCCTCATTTTGTGACTTTTCTTGCTGCAGTCGTTAAGTGAATCACTGCATAGTTGCAAAGGGAAATCCGGCTTCCCCCATGGACTTTGCTGGTCAGGAGGTTGCAAAAGGGGATCATGTGATACACAGGCACTGCAACCATCCTAAATATGAGTCACATGCCAAGCATCAAAATTTTGATCATAGGGCCATGGTCGTAAGTGAGGGACACGGTCATAAGTCACTATTTTCAGTCGCTTCGTGTCCTGTTGTACATCGAGGGCTCCCTGCAAGTCTGCCCCTCTCAGCCCTCCCTTCCCACAGAGTGGTTCTGGATGCGAGAAGATGGGCGGTGTATAAATTAAATAAACAATCAATCAGGAAGTAAAAGTGCCCCACTTGCTGCCTTGCGCTCCCGAGGGAAGGTGGCACCCATGCTGCTGTTCTGGGCTGGTGCAGGGTCCGAGAATGGCTACAACTTAGAGGAGGGGCTGCTGGTGGGGAAAATAGCGGTGCCACTTAACCTTTATATACCGCTTCACAGCTACCTTCCTCTCAAAGCGGTTGGCAGGGTCAGCCTCTTGCCCCTCCAACAGTCTGGTCCTCATTTTCCCCACCTCCGAAGGATGGAAGGCGGAGTCGACCTGGAGCCTGGTGAGACTCGAACTGCCAAATTGCAGGCAGTCACAAGTAGCTGCAGTACTGCATTCTAGCCACTGCGCCCAAAGCCTCACTAAGCCTACTTCGCCTACTTCGGGTATCGAGAGAAGGGAAGGAAGCTCACAGTTTAACTGTCCTTGGTGCTCTCCGAGCTTGGTGGTTTTCTTGCAAAAAATTAAGGGTTCCTAGTCGGGTACCTGCCAGTGTTGGCTGGGCGGTTCCTTAGATGGTTTACTGTTAAATTAAAGCCATAAATTCATTCTCTCTGAACGCTGATGATGTTATCTAGTCAGGCAATGAAAAGTCTGCAAGAAAACCATCACGCTCAAGAAAGCACCAAGGACCCCACCGTCCTCCTCCTCCTCCTCTCCACAAATCTGGCCCTGATGATGTCACCTAGTCAGGTCACAAAACATTTGCGAGGAAACCGCCAAGCTGAGAGAGCAGCCAGAGCCCAACGCTTCGGGTATCCTTTCATCCTGCGCACATCAGGCTCTCTGTGATACCCAACACACATCGCCTCTTTCCAAAAGACCAAGGAAACCAAACCATTCAGAAGTCCTCGTTTTATTACAAGCGCAGAGGTCCTCTCCGTGGCACGCTGGGTGGGGACTCCCAGAAGCTGTGCACCCTGGGTGGCCTCCCAGCTGCTTCAGAAAGGTCAGCTTCCTGCTTGTGCGGTCAGGGCTGCGTTATGTCGCCCAGGGCGGCAGCAGCTGCCCCCAGAGTCCCCTGGCCACCATTCACAGCAACTTCAGAGGAGGGGGGAGAGTGAAAGCAAGGGGGCCAGGGAGGGCCAGTGAGCCAAGAGACAGAGGGTCGAGCGGGGCATGAGGCCATTCAAACCCCAGAAGGACCTGGGCGTCAGCTTCTGCTGGCCCCCCCTCTCCCCGGGAGGGGGCACCGCTGGACAGACGGGTGACAAGGAAGATGGAGCCGCAACAGGGAGGCTGATTTATTTAACGGAGAAACACGCCATCACCTCACGCCTGGAAGAGTCCACAGGCCTTCGGAGAGCTTGGTGGCTCCAAAGCCCCCCCCCCCCCCCCCCGAGGTCCAAAGGGGCCCCTTTCGGCCACTGGTCAGGGAGGAGACGGGGCGGGAGGGACCCTCTTTCGAGCCTAGGAGAAGGCTCAGCCCTTCAAGGGTCCTGGGAGGAAAACTGTCCAGAGGGGTCAAAAGGGGGGGCGGGGGGGGGGGGCTGGCTTCCTAAGGCCACTCTACCAGTGGAGGCCAGAAGGGGGCGTCTTCTCGTCCTTATTGCTCTCCAGGGAGAAGGGGGGGATCCGGACGTCGAAGTGGGAGCCGTCGGGTCTCTCAAAGCGGAAGGTGCCCCTGGGAGGGAGGGAGGGAGGGAAGGAAGGAGCCCAGGTGAGGCCTCTACCAGATGGATGCACATACGACCCCAACTGGGCCCAATGTCTCGGCTGCTAAGGGAGTTTTGCCCCATTTAACGACCGTTCTTGCCATGGGCGCTTAAGGTGATCCTGGCTCCTCCTTCGCTTGCCAGAAGGTCACAAAAGGGGACCCTGAGACCCCTCCCCAAGACACAGCAACTGTCATCAATCCGAGTCAGTTGCCAAGTGACCGAATTCTGGTCACGTGACGACCATGAGGGTGCTGCAACCGTCGTAAGTGTGAAAAACAATCACAAGTCACTTTTTTCAGTGCCACTGTAACTTCGGTCACTAAACGAATGGTTGTAAGTCGAGGACTCCCTGTCCTTGGCCACAGAGAGAAGGACGCAACGCTTCATACTGGGAAGAAGTGGCAGGAGAGGCTACCAGCAGCCCTCCTCAGGGGCCACGTTCCTGGAAGGGCCCCTTCTGTGGGGCAGGGTCCAATGCCCCCTTCCCTCCCAGTGGAAGGGGCAAGAGAACCACAGCCTCCCCCACCAGCTGCTTCCCAAGACTCCCTCCCGTCCACCTTTCCTCTCCTGAGGCAGGAGGCAGCCGAGCACCAGGCCCCGGTCAGGTTGCCCCCCTCCCCCCTGGGGCCGAGACAGGCTCTCCCCCTCCCCTGCCCAGGAAGCCTCCTCCCCAGCTGCTCCCCCAGGCTCACCACATGTGCCCGCTGGACGCCTGCAAGGAGACGTGGCTGCTGTACTGGAAGGCTGGCTGCTCTTTGGACAGGACCGGTTCCTGCGGGGAGAAAAAGCCGTCAGGGCCTGGCTGTGGTCAAAAATGGATACCAAAAGTTTTATAGTTACTGGAATGGAAGAAGAACAAATGAAAGAGACAATGATTGCATGGGCAAAAATGTTTTGGTTACACTGTAGAATTAAATAAATGGCAAAAGTTGTGGGAGAAAAATTATAAATTAACAATGTCAACTGCAAACAAAGAAAACTTGTATCAGATGTTTTATAGATGACATTTTGCACCAGCAAGAATGTTTAAAGATAAATCAGCAAAATGCTGGAAATGTCACCAGACACAGGAACATATTATCATATGTGGTGGCTATGCGTAGAAGCAAAAAGATATTGGACAAAAATATATACGTGGTTAGAAAAGATGATAAGACAACACACAGATTTAAGACCTGAAATATTTTTGTTGGGGATCATAGCAGAAGTTTACAGTAAAGATAAGATTTAATTATCCACGTAGTAATTGCAGCTAGAATTGTATTTGCACAAAACTGGAAAAATGAAAAGATTTCAACAGAAGAGGATGTAATAAGGAAAATACTAGAATGTGCAAAAATGAATAGACTTGCAATTAAATGAACAAACTGAATATTATCAGATATGGGAATTATTTTATCAATGGCTAGAGAAAAAATATGAAAGCTAGAAATAATTATTAGACCACTGAAATACAGAAAATACATTAATAGAAGTGAATACGTAAAGAAATGTTATAGTAATAGAAATAATCTGTATACTAATATAAGAATAGAGAATTAATATTAAAATAATGAATATAGTTGTAAAATTTAATTGTTATGGCACAAGACATTTGTAACAAGATGACACACTGCTGAAAGATGAATGTATTTTAAATAAAATAAGAAAATTATTTAAAAAAGGGGGTGGGGCTGGCTGTGTCGGAGAGCGCACGGGGGCTTCTTCCCGACCCCAAGGAGGCTGAGCTGACATCGGCCACGCAGATTTCTCTGCTCCCAGCCTTTATAAGGGGGGGGGTCTCCACAAAGGGCAACTTTTAACCTCTCCTCCCCCCTTACTCACCCGACCCACCACTCCCCGGCCACGGACAGTCTCCAGGGTCCCGGACAGGCTGAATATCCGCCAGTGCCGTTCCCGGAGCTGCACAACTTCATTGTTGAGGTTTTCCAAGCGGATGCAGTAGCGCCACTGGACAGGAGGCAGAGGGGGGGGCCCAACGTCAGGAGGCCAGGGGGTCCTCTCGGCCTTCCGAGGGGCAGAGCAAGGCTTCTCCAGCCCCCTCACCCCTCCCACCCCAATCCACCAAGGCAGCCGTCAGACCAGGGAGACTCACCCAGTAGACGTGAGAATTCTGCGCTTCCTGTGGAAAGGAGAGAGAGGCTGTTTCCCATGGCTGAATGCGCCAGCTTGGCCCCCACCCCACCCCATGCCCCAATCTCACCCGGGTGGCAGGGCTGCTCCCTGCAATGGTCAGTCCGTGACTGCCTGCCTGCCTATCTATTTATTTATCTACCTACCAACCTATTTATCCATCCATCTATCTATCTACCTACCTACCCACCTACTCATCCATCCATCCACCCACCCACCCATCCATCCATCTTCCTACCTACCCATCCTGAATAGGATTTGGACCTCACACGGCATCTGCTGGGACTCTGAATAAACAGGCATAGCATTCCCCCTCCACTCAGTGGCACTGCGGGATCCCATGTCAAACTAGACCACATTGTGACCAGCTGTGAGCCAAGGGCATCCACTGTACCAGTGTGTGGCTCTTTTCCCCACAAACATTGCTGCGCTTCAATGGTTAGATGGCCTAGACCTGGTTACTTGAATATAGATCCCTCTAACATTCCTATCTAATTGCATTTTTAATGTAGATGAAATGTTAATACATGTTGTAAGTCCACGTGTAAGTCCATGCCATAAGTTAGTAATTATTTCTGCTTTATCCATTATTCCTGGCTGCTGTAAAGTTTTCCAGAAGGTTTCTTCCTGGAGGGGTGGGGGGAGGGGGGGGTGTCCAGAGAGAGCAGCCGCCTATGGATCTGTTAAGACTACGATGGAATATTTACTTCTTTCTCTTTCATGAACTTACATTCTGTTTCTTCTTTACTTTCTAGTGTTTTTTTCACTTACAGCCAGTCCTTGACTTAGAGCCACAACTGAACCCAAAATTTCCATTGCTAAGTGAGACAGTTGTTAAGTGAGTTTTCCTCCATTTTACAACCTTTCTTGGCACAGCTCTTAAGGGAATCACTGCAGTTCTTAAATTAACACAGTCATTAAGCGAATTTGGCTCCCCCGTTGACTTTGCTGATGAGAAGGTCGCAAAAGGGGATCCTGTGACCCTGGATTGTCATAACTGCGAAGCAGCTGCCATGCGCCTGGATTCTGAACCCAGGACGGTGGGGAGGTGGCCAGTAGTGTGAGAAGCGGTCCTGGGCCCCTTTCCTCAGTGCCGCTGCATCCTTGAAGGGCCGCAAGTGGAGGACTGCCTGGGCCGCTGGGCTCTGCCCCTCCGTGCCCTCTTCCACCTCCCCCTGCAGGGACATGCCAGGCAAGGCAGGCCCCGGAGGGCACAGGGAGCGGCCCACCTACCCGCATGCCCATGTAGAAGGGGATGACGGTGACCCGGATGTTCTCGGTGGTCTCCCGGTGCACGTCGGAAAGCTCCAGCCACGGGTGGTTCTTCTCCTGCCAGGCGCAGAGCGTGTCCCTCGCCACGAACGGGGGAGCTGGAGAGAAGAGGAGGCGGTCAGCAGAGCGGAGCCCACCCCAGCCCCCGACGTGAGACCATGCCGGGGCAACGGTCAGTCAGCAGGGCCACTGTCCTCGGTGGGGGGTCTTGGGGCAGAAACAGGACACAGAAATCCCACTTCCCAGAAAAAGGGGCCATGAACCAGAGTCGTCCGAATGCAGGATGCTGCTAGCAACTGTCGAAGAGGGCCAGGCGATGAGCACCCAAAGCCACTGAGGGTCAAGGGGGCCCCCAGTGATCGGGGCTCTGGAGCCAGGCCCCAAGGACGTTTTGTGGGGTCCATCATAAGTCAAGGACCATCTGCAAGCAAAACCGCCTTCAGGACAAACTCAGGGGAAGCCCCCAAGGCTTGGCTCCTGAGGAGCTGAGGGGGAGCCACTGCCACAACACAGGGGCCCCACAAACAACTTCTGGCCGGTTGGGGGAGGTGCTGAACTCTTGATCTGGCCGGCCAGGGCCTAAAAAGGCCTCAGGGGAGACCCTGAATCACTGCCTTTCACTTAGTGGCCGTTTCCCACACTTGTGACCGTTGCAGCACCCCCCTGGTGGTGACCGGATCAAACTCCAGGAGCTTGGCCTGTATGTATGATGGCTGCCGTCTCCTGGGGGTCACGGCAAAGCCAACAGGGGAAGGCAGGCTGCTTAAAGACGGCAACTCACTCAGCCACTGCCTGGCTTAGCGATGGGAGTTTTGGGGCGCAATCAGGGCCGAGGCCCCCGGTATTGCAGGGAGGTCGAGAGATCCCTTAGAATCCCTGTGGGAAGAGACCCTAGGCCAGCCCCCCGCACCTCCCTCCCAAGGCCAGCCCTGCGCCCCGAGTGGGGGCCAAGTACCTTTTGTCTGATCGTACAGGAGGAACCGTTCAAAGAGCTCGTGCTGGATGGGCACCTGATCCGTGGATGTGTAGGGCAGGATGTCCTCGTGGCTCACGTAGTCCAGTCCTGAGGAGAAGAAGCCCAGAGGAGGAAGGGGCTGGGCCGGGCTGAATCTGTTCCAGATCTGACGGATCTGAGTGTTTCGGGCAGGGGGGTCTGCCTGCCCAAGTGTGAGGTCAGCAGCTCTGTGTAATCCCTGCCCCCCCTCCCATCACTGACCCAACGGCTTCCAACTTTCCCCATCTCTGCACGCAGCAACCAGGGAATCCGACCCAAGACCACCACTCACACGGCGCTGGTGCTTCGTCAGCATCTGTGCTAACCACGGGGGCGGGGGGGGGGGCAGCAGCCCCAGTAAACAATGCAGCCCCCTCACCCCTCTTTTCAGCTGAGGAGCAGCAGGGCAGCCCTCTCGACCGAGAAGGCTGCAGATATTTTCAGGCTCTTTGGGGCTAGCAAACTCCTGCCTCTCTCCCTCTCCCAGCCAGCCAAAGGGCTCAGAAAGGCAGAGGCAAAAGGGGATGGCAGGTCCGGCTCAGGACAGGCAGCCAAGGGGAAGCTTTGCAGCTAAAAGGCCGTCCAGCTTCTGCTTGAACAGACCCAGCCCCTTCTTCCTGGCTCAGCTCGCCCCCATCCAACGGCTGTTACTCCGAGGAAGCGGTTCCTATCTTTCGTGAGGGGTCCTTGGCGCTCTCTGAGCTTGGAAGTTTTCTTGCACCCCTTTCATTACCAGATGAGGTAACATCATCAGTGCTAGCAGAGAGTGGGGTTTATGGAATGGAGGAGAAGAGGAGGATGACTGTGGGGCCCTTGGTGCTCTCTGAGCTTGGAGGTTTTCTTGCAGACATTTCATGACCCAACTAGGGAACATCATCAGAGTCAGTAGTGATGTAACATCGCTAGTCCTAGCACCACTAGCATTGATGATGTTCCCTAGTTGGGTCGTGAAACACCTGCAAGACACCCAGGAGCCCTCCTTTCAACCCTGAGCGGCGAAGATTCTCCTCGATTGGTCCCTATCTTTCGGTCAGCAACTGCCTTCCTGCATTTTGAGGGCCATTATTTCACAGCCTGCCCTCTGGAACCTGGTCTCCCTCGCAGCCGCCTCCTTCCAAGGGTGGCAAAGGGCTCTTCATCCCCACTTTCCCGCCCTGCCTTTGGCTTACCTGGGATTGCGTAGAGGGCTCGGCTGTCGTCGTGGTTGGCCAAGAATGTCACGGCTTCCGTTTGGGATCTCTGAGACTGGCGGGGAAACAGAGAGGGCGGGATGTGAAGGCAGGCAGAGCCAGGGGGGCTCGGATCTGAGACTGACCTGACAGATTGCACCCAGGTGGCCATCCCGCTGCCTGCCTTCACCTGTTGCTGGCACTCTTGAGTGCAGGACTAAGGGGCCTCCCCACTCCCAATGCCCCCCTCCCCCGATACAGGGATGGGACCTGCCATGGTGGCCTCTCACATTGGGAGGGGGGAAAGTTGAGTGGAGGTTTCCTTACGGCCCACTGCTTGGGGGGGGGGGGGGGGTTCATTGTCCACTGCTGAGCTCTTGAAAGTCTCAGTTGGCATTTTAGAGTTCCTGCTTTCCTCTAATTTCAGCATCTCAAAGTCATTATCTTCTCCTATTTGCAAAATGAGCTTGTTCATTTCCATTCCCTTTCCAAAGACTCCCCATGGCCAAAAGCCTGCCTGTCCAGGGCCTAGAACAGGGGTCTCCAACCTTGGGAACACTAAGACTTGTGGACTTCCAACTCCCAGAATTCCTAAGTCAACTTTAAGATTTGTGGATTTCGGCTGTGTTGGCTGGAGAATTCTGGGAGCTGAAGTCCACATATTTTAAAGTGGCCAAGGTTGGAGACCTCTGATCTAGAAGGTCACCTTGTCTGTGACCCAGGTGTATGAAATGCCCTCCAAAAATGTGAATTTAATTGACTGATCTTAGGGGGATTGTAAAGTATGATGGAAATCCATCCTTGCTCCCAAGCATTTGTTAGTTGGAGTAACTTTGATTTTAGTAATATGATGAATGGGAAGGGAGAGGAGGAGGGAGGGAAGGAAGGAGACAGGGAGGCAGGAAAGAAGATGAGAGGGAGGGAAGGCAGACAGGAGCACTTACTATGTGCGGACAGTCGCGAGCATCAATCAGGACCTGATAGTAAGTGTGAGTCTTGCCTTTCACTTCTTTGGATCCATGTCCAGCTGCAGATTCACTCCTGGAACAAGATGGACTTGCCTGAAAAAGCCGCTTTCTTGGCATACTGACAGCAATCCCAGTGGTCCTTGACTTACAACTGAGCCCAGCATTTCCGTTGCCAAGCAAGGTGATTAAGTGAATTTGTCCCATTTTATGACCTTTCTTGCCACGGCTGTTCAGTGAATCACTGCATCTGTTATGTTAGTAACAGGACTGCTAGGCGAATCTGGCTTTCCCCCACTGATTCTGCTTGTCAGGAGGTCGCAAAAGGGGACATTGTGACCATCAGTGGCAAGTGGCAAGCGTCTGAATTTGGATCACGTGGGGATGCTGCAATGGTTGTGAGGGTGAAAAATGGTCATAAGTCACTTTTTTCAGTGCCGTTGTAATTCTGCACGGCCACTAATGGCTGTATATTGAGGACTCCTGTGCACTGCACCTACATCCAGCCATGCCTTGCCTTGAGCCAGACGCCCAAGAGCTGCCCAAAGCCTTAAGGAAGCACAGACGCTTCTCGTTCCCAACTCTTTCATTATTTTATAGTCTGAATCCACCCAAACAGATCCGAACCCAGCACTGCCTGATGTTGTTGTCCCTGCAAAGATCCCCCACTGCTTCTGCCCTGTGCAAAAATTAGCCTGCTAAGTCCTTGCAGGAGGATGTTACAAAACTTAGTAAAAACCAATTGTGCCCCAGAAGGACAGACTGGATAGGAGATCAAATACTTGTTTCAGAATCACTTGTCTTCATCTCTGCAGCCTCCCTCCCTCCCTGCCCTGAAAGCCTTTGCTGCCTGTCACAATGAGGGACGTGGAGGCTTCTACGTATCCCTGCCAGGCTTACTTTTCAGGCACAGGAGAAGCGACGTCTCGGTCGTACAACCTGGCTTGCCAAGGAAAGAGGACAATCCCCCGGTATCCGAATATACTGTGGAGGAAGAGCTGCAAGAAGGTGGGAGAAAGGCGTCAAGGCAGGCGAAGCAGAGAGGCAGCGGGCTCCTATCGAGGAGGGGTGGGAAACACCTATCTCTGAAGCAGAGGTTGGGAGAGGGGACGACAGCCGGGTGTGAGGGAGCTCACGGTTACTTGCAGGGTCTCCAAGGGGGCAGGGGAGGCCCGGAAAGGTCCAGGGCTCCCTTCCTGTCTGCTGAAATTTCACCCCATGCAGACGATCAGAATCCCGGCTTGTGACCGGCCACTCCTAATTCAAAGCAGCCTAAGGAAGTTAATGCCCTTCAACCCTTTCACTCTCCAGACAATCCTCCCAAATCCATTCTCATGGCTTTAAGCAGTCCCAAGCCTTTAATCCCCACGGGGGCATTTTCAGCTGCAATCTCCTCACTTCCTGGCTGCCAGGAGGCCATGTAATAATAATGATGATGATGATGAAGATGAAACCAACAATAACAACAATAGCCTTTATTGTCATTGTATATCATGTATACAACAAAATTATTTCTATTGTCAACTCACCCCAGACCACCAAGCAAGGAATGGCTTACAAAACATATTTATCTATCTCCCACATTTATTACTTTTATAAATAACTCAAGGTGGCAAACATACCCAATGCTCCTTCCTCCTCTTTTCTCCTTTACAACAGTCCTGTGAGGTGGGTTGGGCTGAGAGAGGGAGGGACTGGCCCCAAGTCATCCAGTCAGCTTTCATGCCTAAGGCAGGACTAGAACTCACCCTCTCCTGGTCTCTAAACCAGCCTTTTAACCACTAGACCCAACTGGCTCTGAACATGTCATGCAAACTGCCAGGAGGGAACTCTTCTTTATGGTGCTAACCAGGAAGTGAAGAAATGTGAGGGTGAAGGTTCATTCTCTGAGCTCGTGGGGTTGGATCATCCCCTAAACTCTGCTGAAGATGTTACCTTGCCTGGTAACGAAATGTTCGGAAACCAACCCATGAGCTCGGAGAACGAACCTTCATCCGTATCCTACACCTGGGCTACCGATATTCGCCACAACTGCAATGAACAAAATGTATGAAGAAAAAAACTGAGCCCAATTCAGAGATCCTAGAGACCAAGAAAAATATCAGAAAAAGAGAGAGAGAGGGAGGGAGGGAGAGAGAGAGAGAGAGTGGAGGGCAGTGACTGTGGGGTCCATGGTATTCTATGAGGTTAGTGGTTTTCTTGATGACATTTCAAGAGCCAACTAGGTAACATTATCAGTGCTAGAAGACAGTGGGGTTTGTGGAGAGGAAGAGGAGGAGGAGGATGACTGTGGGGTCTTTGATGCTCCCTGAAGTTTCTTTCTTTCTTTTTCTGCAAAGGTTTCATGACTGAAGTAACATCATCGGTGCTAAGAGAAAGTGGGGTTTCAAGAGAAAGGGAGCAGGTGGGGGGAGGAGGAGGAAGATGGTGATGACAACAATTGATGCTCTCTGAGTAGTTTTCTTCCAGACATTTCATTAACTGACCAGGGAATGGCACCCCTGCCTTGGGGGGGAGGGGGTTTGCTCCTCATTACGGACAGGAGCGAAGCTCTCCTATCCACCTGACTCACTCACCTGTCCTGTCTCATATTTGCCATGCTGCTTTGGCACTTCAAAGACCCCGACTGTCTCCAAGACTTTGCCCTCGGGGCGATTCCTGGGGTTGGGGGAAAGGAAAGCGTGGCGTTAGGACCTCCTGGTAGGGCCCCAAAGGACGACCAGAGCAATAGCAGCATCCGAAGGACCCTTCCAGGCCCAGGGTCCCCCTTCGGCCCCCACCAGTTAAGCTCCCCGTGGCAATGGGAACGCCAGGAGGCCAAGGAGGAAGAGGCAGTAAAACAGCAGCCCCATGTGCTCAGGGTTGACCACAAAGCTTGTTGCGCTCTCAACGACCACAAGTGTAGAAGACGTGCAGGGAGCGGCCCTGGCTGAGCCCTAGAGGAATAACTCAGAGCAGGGGTCCCCAACCGTGGCCACTTCAAGACTTGAGGACTTCAACTCCCAGAGTTCCTCTGCCAGCACCTTTGCTCTTTGCTTTTGTTAAAGAAGCTGCTTGTACTGTTTCGCTATGGTTAGGAATCATTTGTTAGGAATTCATTCTGTAAGAGAATTGTGTCCTTTTCTATCTGGTTTCTTGCTTCTGCCATTTGCTTCAGAGCCAGGCACATTCCGAGGAACCTCCTGCTCCACAGATAAGGAGGGGGGGGCTGCCTAGGAGCACAAACACACAGGAACAGAGCATGGACAAAGGACGCTCCATGGATAAGTGGGGGGAGACATCGCCCACATTGAATCACAAACTTTTGTCTCTCATGGGGTAAACCGGGGTCTTCAAATTTGGCAGCTTTAAGACTTGTGGATCTCCCAGAGTTCCTCCTCCTCCTCCAGTCATGTTAGCTCAGGAATTCTGGGAGTTAAAGTCGACAAGTCTTAAAGCTGCCAAGTTTTAAGACCTTTGGGCTAAACAAATGTATAAGATCTTAGACAAGTGTGGCTATTCCTTACATGCATTTTGTCTGTATTCACCCAGACTTTTTGCTTTGGCCAAAATAAACAGCTAAGCTGCTATTTTTGGCAAGCCTCGTCTCGAGTCTCACTCTCTTTGGCATCTTCGGGGCTCGGGGAAACTTCTGGGACGAAGCTGGCTGTGGAACTCTGGGAGTTGAAGTCCACAAGTCTTAAAGTGGCCAAGGTTGGAGACCCCCGACTTAAGAGGGTCACCCACAGCTTTTGAAGATCAGGAGATAAGCCAGGAATCAGCAAGACGGCACTTGCAACCAATCCTGTGTGGCCTGCTTGCCTGCCTCCTTCGCATTAACCAGGTTTAGCAAACTTGAACCGGGTTTCAATGCTCCCGGCCATTCGGCCCTGCCTGCTTCCTTGGGCTGAAGGGTGTGTGTGGCTGGCCCAAGGTCACCCGGCTGGCCGGAGAACTCCCCTTCTCTCGGTTTCTAGCTGGTGCCTTAACCTCCAGCCCTACCTGCCTCTGCCTATACAGGTAGTCCTCCACTTACAACACCTCATTTAGTGACCATTCGGCCATTCAACAACGGAGAAAAGGGACTTAGGACCGTTTTTCACGCTTAATGACCGTCACAGCGTCCCCTGTGGTCATGGAATCAGGATTCAGGTGTTTGGCCACTGACTCGTATTTATGACGGTGTCCCAGGGTCACGCAATCCCCTTCTGACACTGCACAGTCAATGGGGAAGCCGGACTCACTTATCCACCCTGTTCCTGACTTATCAACCGCAGGGATTCGCTTAACAGCCGTGGCAAGCAAGGTCGCACAAAGGGGCAAAATTCACTCGAATGCTTAGCAACTTGCTTAGCAGCGGAAATTTTGGGCTCAATCGTGGTCATACGTTGAGGACTACCTGGTATGCATCTACTCCTAACTCCTTGGGGGGGGAGGTCCTACATAGAGACGCCGGACGTCCTCGGGGCCACCCTGCGCCGCCGCTCGGAAGAGCCTGGGCTGCCGCTGGGAACGGCTAGATGACCTTTAGGGTCCCTCCGGAAAAAGCCCCCGCGCCCCGCAGGCCGAACGAGCCCCGGGGCCTTTTAGGTCGAACGGCGTCCCCGACCCGCCCCGTCCGCAGGCGACCCACCGGGAGGAGAGACAGCGCCGCGGGGGCAGCAGTAGCTCCGGCCTCGCCCCGAGAGCCGCCCAGGCCGGGCCCCACAGCCCCCAGCGCAGGCAGGAAGAGGAGGAGGCCCGCGCCCGGCCCAGCGCCGCCCAGCACCGGCTCCTCGCCGCCGCCGCCGCCGCCGCCATTCCGCGGCCCGAACGAAGAGAGCCTCTCAGGACCCGCCGCGACCCACAATGCCCCGCGCGGTCCTTCCGCGCAGCGGTTTGGCCCCTCGCGCGCGCCGTAGGAGGACGGGGAGAAGGAGAGAGGAGCACGCTCGGGGACGGAGAGGCAGCTTCCGGGTTCGCAGCTTAAGATAGCTCGAATAGATCCCTGCATAGCTGGTCGCGCTCGTCTTCCCGGCCGATGCCTCTAGAGGGCGCTGGGAGGGAAGGGGAGATGTTGCGGCCAGAAGGGACCCGAAATCTGCTTCTGGGTGATGAGGCGTCCCCCTCTTCTACTGCCCCGTCTCCCCGGCAATTCCGCCTCCCCAGCTGGAAGTCCTACCGGTCATGTGACCGTCTCAAAATGGCGGCGTCTCTCAAGGCCGGGCAGCCGCTCCGCCGGTTCTTATCGAGCCCCGCGGCGGGCGGCGTCCCTGAAGCGCTGAGGGCGGAGCTGGCGGCGGCCCTGACAGAGGGCGGCCTGCCTTTCGCGCTCCTCCGGAAGCTCCAGCAGGCTCTGCGGGACGAGGGCGCCCCGGCGGCCGGTGAGTCTCTCCTTCCGCCCCGGGGGCTTCAGCTCCCGCCGCCCCCAGCCAGGCCCAGGCCACGGGAAGGCTCCCTGGTTCTCCGCAGGGCAAAGGTAGCGAGGCGCGCTCGGATTACTCCCCGTGGTTCCATAAGACAGGGAGTCCTCGACTTACGGCCGCAATTGAGCCCCAGACCTCCCTTGCTAAGCAAGGCGGTCGTTAAGAGAGTATTGCCCCCATTCTATGACCTTCCTTGCCAGAGGGATTAGGGAAGCCACTGCAGTTGAAACTGCAGGCATCCACTTGTCTGAAATGGTGTGGGGTCTCCTGCTTGAGCAGGGGGTTGGACTAGATGACCTCCAGGGTCCCTTCCAACTCTGTGGTTCTGTTATTCTGATCAGTTGTTAAGCGAGTAACAAGGTTGCTAAGAAGGTCCCAAAAGAGGATCACATGACCCCCCCAGGATCCTGCAACCGTTACCTCCCGCCTAGATTATTGCAATGCTCTCTACATGGGGCTCCCCTTGAAGAGCATCCGGAGGCTTCAACTGGTGCAGAGTGCAGCCGCGCGGGTGATCTTGGGGGTTTCTCGGAGTGCCCATATTACACCGCTCCTGCGCGAGCTGCACTGGCTTCAGGTGGCCTTCCGGATGCGATTCAAGGTATTGGTGACCATCTTTAAAGCGCTCCATTGCTTGGGACCCGGGTACTTGCGGGACCGCCTACTGCCACCATTGGCCTCCCGCCGGCCAGTGCGCTCCCACAAGATGGGCCTCCTCGGGGTGCTGCCAGCTGGACAATGTCGGTTGGCGGTCCCGAGGGTGCGGGCCTTTTCTGTGGGAGCACCCTCCCTTTGGAATGAACTACCGGCGGAGATGTGGGCCATTGCTGACCTGCGAGCCTTCTGACGCACACTCAAAACCCATCTTTCCCAACAGGCCGGTCTGGCCTAACGTTATGAGCAGGGTTTTAAATTTTTAATTCAATTTTAAATTTTATGGGGTTTTATTGGCTTCAGCCATTTATTTAATCAATTTTAAACTCTTTTTTAGCTTTTGTAATTTGTATGTTTTATTGTGGCTATTCACCGCCCCGAGTCCCCTTTTTGGGAGTGGGGGGCGGTATATATAAACCAAAATAAAAAATAAATAAACTCGAGTCAAGCATCTGAATTTTGACTATGTGACCCTGAGGATGTGCTGTGGTCATCATTGAAAAACAGCCATAAGTAACTTTTTTCAGAGCCATTGCAACTTCAAAAGGTCACTAAATGCATGGTCTTAGGTCGAGGACAGCCTGTCAACGTGTTTTTTAGAATTCCTGATCTGGCCTACCTCAAAGGGCTGGTATCAATTTTGCAACCGGGAAGATGTCTTATTTCCCCCCACCTTGTCCCAAAGACAAAGAAGGGGGAGGGTCACTTCCAACACACTCTAATGGGAAACCTCGCTTAGGAGGAAGGAACCCCTGAAAAATACCAACCTTCATCTCAAGAGATGTGAGAGCTGCTTGGGAATGTTGCAAAGGCACCAAACTAGAAATCCAGATGGCCGCTTTGGGTAAGGAGCCAGCTGGGTGACCTTGAGCCAGACATACACAGAGAGAGAGAGAGAGAGAGTTCTAGGAAGCAGTTATTGCCAAATCACTTTTTTTTGGGGGGGGGGAAAGGGGGGGAAGGGAGGGAATGTTGCCAAGGAATCATTTGTCCAGGAAGTTGTCCGAATTCTGACTCCAAAGGATCAAATGCCCCCAAACTCAAAAATATTGATTTTACATTACAACTCTGTAGGAGATTCATACATGTGCTTTAAGTAACTCCCTGAGAGTGAAGCCTGGGTTTCATCTTCCTTGCAATTTACAACCAATAGAATTATTTTCCTGCTCTACAAGATTCTATAATGTGCCGTATGATTCACCCTGTTATTGTACCATTAAGAATTCTAGGCTGATATTTATTTGCTTTCTAAGATGTGGTTGTTTCCAGGACTTAACCCAAATTGTCAGGCAGAAGGCAAGCCCTTCTCTGCAATGATCCCAAGGTAGTAAATAACTCCTTGGGTGTCAGATTGTTGTTTTCCAGGTGGCCTGTGCTGCATTTTGCTGCGCTTATGTGCCCAGTGATCCAAATTGGCTGCATTTTAAGAAAGAAATGATAGCACCGGGATTCATCTAAGGAAAGCAGCTCTGATACTTTGAAAAGGCAAACTATAACTAACCGCTTTGCTGTTGAGAAAGGCCATGGCTGTCCTAGGGAAGCATGACATTTTGGGGGTGACTCGTAATGTCAGAGGCCTATTTTTTAATGGCTACACTTGCAGGTCCCTCTCCGGTCACAGTTTTCCTTGCAATCATTCGTGTAATGCCAGGTTCAGGCTTTGCTTGGGGATTAACGTGGAAGCCTGCCCTCTGCACTGGCCTGAGAAGAGCGGCTCCATTCTGCTTCACTGCCTGCCCTGCACCCTTCGGGGCCAGAAGGTCTGCTGGAACTCTTTGCCTCCATTTTGCTTTATCTCGCTCTCAGGTTCTCCGGTGTATCTTCATGAACTATTGGAAGGCAGCGAGATCTTTCTCCCTGAAGTGATAAAACCACCCAGGGTACGTATCGGGCATGACAGTAGTCCTCGACTTACAACAGTTCATTTAGTCACCATTCCAAATTACAACAGCAGTGAAAAAAGTGACTTATGGCCGTTTCTCATCCTTACGACCGTTGCAACATCCCCATGGTCACGTGATCAAAATTCAGGCTCGCAATAGCAATAGGACTTAGACTTATATACAGCTTCCCAGCCCACTGTCAGCAGTTTACAGAGTCAGCCTCTTGCCCCCAACCATCTGGGTCCTCATTTGACCCACCTCGGAAGGCGGGAAGGCTGAGCCAACCTCGAGCCTGGTGGGATTCGAACTGCCAAATTGCAGACAACCTGCAGTCAGCAGAAGGAGCCTGCAGTATTGCGCTCTAACCACTGGGTCACCACAGCTCATATTTATGACGGTTGCCGTGTCCCAGGGTTCATGTGATCTCCTTTTTTGGCCTCCTGACCAGCCAAGGCCATGGGGGAAGCCGGATTTCCTTCACAACTGTGTCATTAACTTAGCAGCTGCAGTGATTCATTTAAGAACTGTGGCAAGGTCCTAAAATGGGGCAAAGTTATTATTATTTTTAATTTCCAAAAGAGAAAAATAATCAGGCTCCTCACGAGTAGGGCTGGGGAACGCAACACGGGATCACCTCAGGCTTCTTTGCAGTTTCTGTGCCTTTAGACCAGGGGTCTCTAAACCTGGGAGTTGAAGTCCACAAGTCTTAAATTTCCAAGGTTGGACACCAATGGTAGTAGGGCCTCCTTCTTGAGGAGGTGGGTGGACTAGAAGACCTCCCAGGTCCCTTGCAGCTCTGTTCTGTTAAGAGGAGACAATAGACCGCAACATTTTTTGTGAAATGTGTTTTTATTTCTGCAATCTGTTTGTGTTGGTCTTTCTGTTTTAGAACCCAGAATTGGTGGCCCGGCTGGAGAAGATCAAAGCTCAGTTGGCAAATGAGGAATACAAGCAGATGACAAGGAACATCAACTGCCAGGTAGGGGGACGTGCAGAGCTACAGCTATTCAGTTATTTATTAGATTTTTATCCCAGTTTTTTTACAAGTAACTCAAGGCAGCAAACTCAAAAGTGCTTTTCAAAAGAAAACTGGGTTTTCTTGGTTTTTAGCTTCTCATCCAAGAAGCTTCTTCTGTTCCAGTAAAAAACCCAAGAAAATCAGTATCTATGGAGATTCTTCAGTCATCCAGGTTGTCCCAAAGGTGCTTTTTTTATAAGAGGCAACTGGACTTTTCTGGATTTTTTTTTTTAATACATTTCGCTTCTCATCCAAGAAGCTTCTTCAGACTGGATGGTGGGAATGGAAGCTCAGGGAGATCATCAGCCAACACAACATACACAAGACTACACTAAGGCAGAAGTTGGTCCTCCCCAAGGATAAAACACCCAGACACAAACTGAACAACATGGTTTATGCAAGACAATGCAGTGAACCCCGTGCAGATCTGTCCGTTGGGGAAACAAAGCAGCCACTTCACAAGCGCTTGGCACAACCTAAGAGAACCAGCCCCCAAGGACCAGGCTCTGCAGTCCATCTGCATTTAAAAGACAAAGGCCCCTCTTTGGAAGACAGGAAAGTCCATATTTTGGACAGAAAGGACCACTGGTTTGAAAGAGGGGCTCAAGAGGCCATCTATGTCAAAATTGAACAGCCTCAACAAAGGGGAGAGAGATACAAGGAAATCAACAACTAGCAGATGACCTGAGTGTGTTTTACTGCAGGTTTGAAAAGAAACTACAGCCACCTATCTCCACAACCCACATCTCAAACACATCAACAACAGCCAAGCCTCCTACAGCTGGCCCCAATCCATTGGGCTCACAACCTCTGGTGATCACAGAAAAAGAAGTGCAAAATCTATTACACAGACAAAAGCCAGGAAAAGCACCAGGGCCAGACAAGATAACTCCTTCTTGCTTAAAAGTCTGTGCTGAGCAATTGACCCCCATCTTCACCCGAATCTTCAACAGACCACTAGAGATGTGCTATGTGCTTCAAACGCTCTTCAAACGTTCTACCATCATCCCAGTGCCAAAGAAGCCCTCCATCAAGGAACTGAATGACTACAGACCAGTTGCTCTAACATCTGTAGTTATGAAAATCTTTGAAAGGCTTGTGCTGTCCCACCTGAAAACCATCACGGATCCACTGTTAGATCCCATGCAGTTTGCATAACGAGCAAATAGATCGACAGATGATGCTGTTAACATGGCTCTGCATTATACCCTACAACACCTCGAATCTCCAAATTCCTACGCAAGGGTCAGTTCAGCATTCAATACCATCATTCCAGACACTCTTCTAAGTAAATTAAACCAACTAGCAGTACCTGAACACACTTGTAAGTGGATCATAAGCTTCCTAACAGACAGGAAGCAGCAGGTGAAGCTAGGCAGAATCACATCCGATATCTGTAGAATTAGCACAGGGGACCCCCAAGGCTGTGTGCTTTCTCCACTTCATTTCTTCCTCTCAAATGATCTATCAGTTAAACTTCTGAAGTTTGCTGATGACACAACAGTGATTGGTCTCATTCGACACAACGATGAATCCACACAGACTGGAGGTTGTGTGGAGGGGGGGCAGAGATCGGCCCCGAGGTCCCTGGTTTGCGGGGTACCTTAGGGGTGGTGCTCTCGCCCCTCCTGTTCAACATCTATATGAAGCCGCTGGGTGAGATCATCCGTGGCTTTGGGGTAGAGTTCCATCCTACGCTGATGATACTCAGCCGTACATCTTTACCTCGGGCCACCCCGATGAAGCCGTCAAAGTGATGACCCGGTGCCTGGAGGCCGTGCGGTGTTGGATGGGGTGGAACAGGCTTCAGCTCAACCCATCTAAGACTGAGTGGCTGTGCTTCCCAGCACCCCGATACAGCCAGCTGGTTCCATCGCTGGCTGGGGGGGGGGGAATTCTTGCCCCCCAGAGAGGGCTCGCAATCTGGGTGTCCTGGATGTACGGCTTTCATTGGAGGACCATGTGGTGGCCGTCGCCAGGGGGGCTTTTTGTCAGGTCCGTAGGATCTACCAGTTGCGGCCCTTTCTGGATCGGGATGCGCTTCGCACGGTCACTTCCGCCCTTGTGATCTCCCGCTTAGACTACGCTAGCGCTCTCTACATGGGGCTTCCCTTGAAGTGCACCCAGAGGCTCCAGCTGGTGCAGAATGTGGCTGCGCAGGTGGTGTTGGGGGCTCCTCGGGGCTCCCATGTTACACCGCTCTTGCGTGAGCTGCATTGGCTCCCGGTGGCCCTCCGGGTGCGCTTCAAGGTCCTGGTTATCATCTTTAAAGCGCTCCATGGCTTGGGACCAGGATATTTGCGGGACCACCTCCTGCCATTATCGGCCTCCCGTCGGCCAATATGCTGCCATAGAGTCGGCCTCCTCTGGGTGCCACCAGCTGGACGGCTGGCGACCCCGAGGGTGCAGGCCTTCTCGTTGGGGGCACCCCTCTCTGGAACGAATTACCCCTGGAGATGAGGACCATCCCTGATCTCTTGATCTTCCGGCGGGCAGTGAAAACCTATTTATTTCATCAAGCTGGTCTGGCCTAGACTGGCTTGATGAAATATATATAATATTTCTAGGTTCTATTATATCGTATGACCTAAAATGGACACCTATCATCAAAAACGTCATCAAAAAAGCACAACAAAGAATGTTTCTTTTGTGCCAACTCAGAAAGCTCAAACTGCCCAAGGAGCCGCTGATTCAGTTCTACAGAGGAATGATTGAGTCTGTCATCTGCACCTCTACAACTGTCTGGTTTTGCAACCCAACAGGACAGAAATAGGCTTCAGAGGATAATTAGGACTGCAGAAAAATCAATTACTACCCATCTTCCTTCCATCGAGGACCTGTATTCTGCATGAGTCAAAAAGAGGGCTGTGAAAATATCTGCAGACCCCTCACATCCCGGACATAACTGCTATAGAGCCATTGCACACCAGAACAACTAGACACAAGGGGAGTTTTTTCCCCAAACACCATCACTCTGCTAAACAAATAATTCCCTCAACTGTCCAACTATTTACAAGGTCTACATTACTATTAATCTTCTCATCACTCCTTATCACCCTTCCCCTCTCGCTTGTAACTGTAGGACTGTAACTCTGTCACTTGTATCCTTACAATTTATATTGATGTTTCCTATTATGATTTGATTGCTGATTGTGCCCCATGACTATCATTAAGTATTGTACCTGATGATTCTTGATGAAGGTATCTTTTCTTTTTATGTGCATTGAGAGCATTTGCACCAGACAAATTCCTTGTGTGTCTAATCACACTTGGCCAATAAAGCATTCATTCATTCCTGCCATCCTGTCAGAGCTGAGGAAACTTCTTGGATGAGAAGTGAAATGTCTTCAGAGAAAAACCCAGAAAGTCCAGTTGCCTCTTGAAAAAGCACTTTTGGGACAACCAGCGTTACTTCCCTGACTTCCCTGTAGACCCCGAGCTCATCTGTGTTTGAGCAGCTCATGACACCAATAGAAGAGAATATCTGTGGTTCAGGGTCCTGGATGCCTTGGGAGCCGGGTGGCTTTCTGCCAGACGTTTCATTACCCAGCTAGGCAACATAATCAGGGCATGCAGTGACCCCACAAACTCATGGCAGCCCCTCATCAAGGGCTGCAAAACGAAGAAGGCGCACCCGGAAGGGAGCCTGGCCTGCAGGAGGGGCAGGAGGGGGAGAGCCCACCGGGGCCGTGATCAAACCTCACAGCCGAGGCTTTGTCTTCCGAGCCAGGCTCCTGTCATGGAGGGAGGGCGGCCTGGACTGGCCTTGGCCACCGGGGTCTGCTTGAGGGGCTCCAGCTGACGGGGCTCCTCTCCTTCCCCCTCCCAGGAGCTGAACCCCCAGGGCACCCTGGCTGAACTCGGGAGGCAAGGTGAGTGGGTGCTTGGAAGGCGGGCAGGCCGTTGGGAGGGGGGGAGGGGGGTCCGTCTCCTTAGTGAGGGGGGACTCCCGCCTCCCCGGGGGCAGATCCCATCCTTTGGGGAACTAAAGCTGCCCTCTGGAGCACCTGGAACATGGAGTGGGGCGGCTGGCCCCGGCCTTCCGGAATTGCTTAACCCCCCGCCCCCTGCTCTTCCACATGGCCTGGGGCTCCCGGGGGGGGGGGGGGGGGGGGGGCGGGGGCTTCCCATTGGGGGTGGTTGGTAGGTTAACATCTAATCTTCTAATCAGGTATTTGTCTCTCCCAGGTTTCTGTAGAGCTTTTGTCTTTACCTTTTTCTGTGAGCCTCCACCCAGTTACCCTGTGGCAGGATAGCGGCCAATACATTTTACAAATAAATCACCCCCGGGAGCCCTTTCCTTCGGCAACTTTTGGGGGAGGATCGGGGAGCCCCTTGGTGCCTTCCAGGGCCAGGACTCGAGGCCTAAATGGGGCCCAGAGGGGCTGGACAATGCAGGGCTGGGCGCCTGGGGCTGCCCCGGGTGTTGCTGAACTACGAGTCCCAGCGTCCTGTGCGCAGGGCAGGGATGCTGGGAGTCGCAGTTCAGAATCCTCTGGAGGGCCCCTGCAGGCACTTCAAAGGAGGCGTGAGGCTCTGGCAGTCCCTGGCCAGCCCAGGTGGAAGCCCAGCGACTGGACCTTTGCCCTCTGAGCACCCGTCTCTTCCTCCCCTCGGCTCTCTCAGTCCGGTCAGCCAAGGCGGTGACCGTCACCCTCCTCAACTTCCTGGTCACGGTGGGAGCCACCTTCGCCTGCGCCTTCCTGGGCAGCCAGTACATCTTCACTGAGGCGGCAGCGGTGAGCAACCCCCAGCTGGGCGGAGGGGCCCCGGGAGCCCCCTTGGGGGCAGGCAGCTTGGGACCCCCTCGGAAGTCCTTGCAGGGAGCAGCCCCCCACTCCCCTGCCACAGGGGGTCCTCGACTTACGGCCATAGTGGAGCCCAAGATGTTCTGTTGTCACATGAGCTTTGCCCCATTTTGCAACCTCTCTTGCCACCGTCGTTAAGGGAGTCCCATTGAATCAGCTTGTCTGACGGTCGCAAAAGGAGATCGAGTGACCCTGGGTCACTGCAGGCGTCACAAAAACAGGCCAGTTGCCCAATTTGGGCCCTGGGGAGGCTGCAGCCGACGTAAGGCTGAAAAACGGTCACAATTCCCTTTTTTTCCAGTGCTGGTGTAACTTCCGTCAGTAAACAGCCTGTTGTAAGTCAAGGACTCCCTGCATTGGCTCAACGTAGCCATGGTTTACGCCATTAACCTGGTTTCCTGGGCTCCCACATCAACCGGGACAAGGGGCTGAGCTGAAAGGCGGCTCTGGTGAGGGCAGCTGGGGGGCCTTTTGCTACCAGCATGGGGGGGGGGGACACAGGGTGGGGGGGCTCTTGGCAGGGGGGGTGTTGAGAGGCAGAACTGACCCCCCCTGTTCTTCCTTCCAGCGGGTGATCGCAGCCGTGATCGCGGCCTCCGTGGTGGGCCTGGCGGAACTGTACGTGATGGTGCGGGCCATGGAAGGGGAGCTGGGGCAGCTGTAGGGCAGGGCCAGGTGCCCAGAAGGCCCTGCAGCCGCTTCCTTTGGCTCCTCCGGGCGCCCCCCACCCCGGGGAGGTGGCATCCAGACCCCCGAGGGGCCGCTCAGGAGGACGGAGCCCCCCGCCCAGCGTGGACAGACGCAGCTCTGCCCCCCCCAGCCCTGCTTCTCCCCCCCACCGCAACCGCTTCCTTCTCGGGTGCCGGGGCTGGGGGAGGGGGCAGAAACGCCGCTTCCCGGCTGAGGCTGCTGGTCCCATCAGTCGCGAGAAGAGAGGAGCTGCCTCAGAGCGGCCGTCCACGCGGGAGCCCCTGCTCGGCCCCCTTTGGGGGGCTTGGGGGGGGCAAGGGCCGTGCTTGCTCAGCTGGGCAGGGTCTCCCCCCAACTTTGTGCTCCGGCTACCCAACCCTGGTGTCCTGTGATGACAGTGGATGACTGTATTGTGTGCAATAAAAACGTCAATCACAAAACTGGCCTCTGGGACTCTGCAGGAGAGCCGCTCCAAGCACCCTCTGGGCTAGAAGGGGGGGCTGCCCCCCATTTGTGTTCTTCTGTGTTGGGGGGTGAGGGGCTCCTTGATCCCTGTGACCCACCGGCTGCCCGGGAACAGGTGGGGGTGCCCTTCTCCCCCTCTTTCTCGTACCTGCTACAAGCTCCACCTGGTATGGTCATTCTGTGCCCCCCCCCGGCAGGGGTGGGATCTGCACACTGAGCCCACCTCTCTGCCCTCCCCTGCTGGGCTGCTTCACCTCTGCTTGGGCCCTCTCCTCCCCCCTCCCCAGCTGATCAGCCGGCCCCTCCAGCTGCCTTGTTCTGTGGATGCAAAGCAGCCCCCTTTGGGGGGGGTTGCCCATGTGGGGCAGGAGGAACATTTTATTCATTTAATTAATAGATGGATTTTCCCCCTTGCCTTTACCGCTTCGTAAGCAGCTCAAAGCCACCCAGTCGGCTCTCCCTCTTCGGCCACACACAACCCTGGTCAGTCTTGGACGTTGTGCACAACCTCTGGCCACCCAAGGATGGACCGGGCTGGAGGGCGCTGTAAGGCTATTCTCTCTCATGGGGCCCCCCTCTAAGTGCAGCTGGGGGCCTGCAGACCCTCCCTCTCCAGAGGGCACACTATCACTCAAGCCCCCTCCCCCCCATTCCTGAAGGGGCTCCAGGCAGACAGAGGCAGACAGGCTGGGTGGGTGGGAGGGAGGCTTTATTGGGCCGGTCAGCAGATCCAGAGGCTCCGGGTTCACAGCAGGTCTTCTAGGGGGCAGCCCAGCCAGTATTTGGTGATGGGGCGGGGGTACCTGGGGTAGGCCCAGTCCACCCGTTGCGTGTGCAGGTTGACCCGGTAGTACTTGTCTGGAAGAGAAAGGTCATGGGGGTCAGCTCCAAGAGTGCCAGCCCCCCCTCCCCGTGTGGACACCTTGAACTTGAGCTGAAGGACCCGAAATGGTTCAGGGCCCCTGCGAGGCAGAACACCCTGCTGGGGGAGGAAGCGGCTTCTGGGACCACCGGTGCCCCCCCCTTGCAAGGCGGGGGAGAGTAGCGGGTCTGGGAGCTCACCGCCTCTGCCACGGGCAGCTTCAGGGATGCTCTCGTAGCAATGAGTCCCCCAGGGGACCCCGGGGTGGCCTTTGTGGGGGGGGGCTCACCGTCCACGAAGAAATAGGCGCTCTGGAAGGGCTGGCAGTGGGAGAGCAGCCAGTCGCGGTCCGAGGACTCCGAGCTGATCCCGCCCAGCGGCTCCCAGCCGAGCAATGAGTCCCAGCGGCCCCAGCGCTGCCGGCGCTGGTACTTCTTGCGGTGGCGGCGGCGGGAGGCCCTGCGGCCGGTGGGCGACCCGGAGGGTCTCTGCGCCACGTAGATCCTGCCCAGCATGGCAGCGTCCAGCCGGGAGGGCAGCCCGCGCCAGTCGTGGCGGGTGAAGCGCGCTCGGCTGGCCTGACCTGCGGGCGGGCGGGGGGTGAGTGGCCAGAGGGGGCAGCACAGCGCGGGGCCCGGCCCTCCCTCCCCTCCTACCGGCTCACCTGCCCGGGAGCCGCGGAAGAGCAGGCGGAAGGCCTCCTCCCAGCTGTCGTGCTGCAGCACCGCGTAGTGGTCGAAGACCAGCGAGGGGCTCGTCTGCTCGCACTCGGCGCGGCTTGGCTGGTGGGCGAAGTCGTAGGACCAGTAGCGGCTCCCTGCCCAGAGAACCCCGGGTGCGTCAGCAGGGCAGCCGGCTCGGCCCCGGAGAGCGGGGGGGGGGTGGGCCGGCCCTTCGCTCAGCCCCGGGCAGCCCCCGCCTCCCGATGCCCCCCCCGGCCCCGGGCACCTTTGAAGAAGTAGACGCGCTCGCTGCCCAGGAAGTTCTCGGCGGGCAGGGCGAGAGCGGCGTCCAGGTCGTCAGGAACGCCGTCAAAGCCCTCGGAGATGTTGCGGGGGAAGCCGGCCTCCAGCAGGCCCTCGTCGAAGCGCCAGTAGCGGCTGCCCTGCAGGGCGGAGGGTGGAGGGTGGTGGGGGGCTGCCCTGAGGGCCTCACTCAGGGCCGCCCCCAACCCCCCCCGCCGCCCAGCCCGAGGCAGCCACTGGGGCCCCGAAGGGAGGGTGGGCGGGAGAGCCCCTTCAGGCTGGCCTTTGCAGCCTCCCTCCCTGCCTCCCCGCCCGCCCACCTGCCTACCTGGAAGAGGTAAGTTTTGCCCTGGCAGTTGACGCGCGTGAAGGCGGCGTCGATGGGGCCGTCGATGCCCCACACGTCCCGGATGAGCTTGGGGTAGCCCGGCCGGGCACTCTTCTCGTCCAGCTCGTACAGGTAGAGGCCTGCGCCGGGGGGGGCGCGGGTGAGGCACCATTTGGGACCCCCGCCCTCCTCCCCCGCCGGGAGTCTCTCACGGGTGGCGCGAGGGGCCTTTTAGACAGAGTCAGGCTGGCCCTGATCCACAGCCGCGAGCCCCAGCCGCTTCTCCCGGAGCCTTCCGCCCTGGCCTGTCCCCCCTTTGGCCTTGGAGCCCCTCTCCCTCCGGGGGGCATAATGCAGAGTGCGCCCCCCAAACGAGCCACTGCTCTCCCTCCCAAGAGGCTCAGCTCCTGGGGGCGGCTACAAGAAGGAAGGCCGGGCAGGGGGAGCCAGCCCCGGGGGAGGGGAGCCCCCACCCCAGCTGGGCTACCTCGGAAAGCGAAGATGGAGCCGTTCTTCAGGCTGGTGAAGGCATCAAAGGGCTCCCCGTTGCAGAGGCTCTCCTCCTCCTCCTCCACCTCCTCCACTCCTGGCAGGGGAGGTGCCTCCGTGGGGCCCAGGAGCCACTTCCCGTCTTCTGTCCAGGCATAATCCTCTGTCCAGGCCTGCTGGTCTACGGAGGTCTGCTGGTCCACAGAGGTCTGCTGGTCCACGGGGGTCCCAGTGGCCTCTGGGGTGGAGGTGGGGCCCTCCGTGGCATTGGCCACGTCGTAGTAATCCTGGTAGTCGTCCTCTGGCTGGAGAAAGACGTCCCCCCGGGTCACTGTAGGGGGGCAGAAGCAAGGATTGGGGGGGCATGGCAGCAGCCTTCCAGCACTTGAGGGGCTGCCACAAAGGGGGGGGGGGCTTATTCCCTAGGGCCCCAGAGGGCAGGACAAGAAATAACAGGAGATTGTTACGGAGAAATCTCCTGACTGTGAGAACACTTAATCAGTGGAATGGCTTCCCTCCAGAAGTTGTGGGTGCTTTTAAGAAGAGGTTAGACAGCCATTTCTCTGAAATGGCACAGGGCTTCCTACTATGGGCAGGAGCTCAGACTAGGAGACCTCATGGGTCCCCTCCCCACTAGGATTCCACGGTTCCAGCAGCTGCAGAATTGCTGGTTGTCTCAGCACTGTTTCTGCTGCAGGACTGGCTCCCCAGGACCCTCTGAAGCTGCGTGACCCTGAGCCCAGGCACAGTTGGGTGTCATTCTCATCACCAAAAGACGCACCAAGAACCCAACAGCAACCAGGCACTGCCAGTAATCAGTAATTAATGTTATTTTAATTCATTTGGTTTTCATTCTGCTGCTGCCCAGGATCTGTGGGCTTTCCATTATCTCTCTTTCTCCCCTTAGACAATCAGGCATGGCCTCCTTCTCCTCCTCTTCACATGCTCAAAGTTAACTCAGACGTGTGACCTGTGAGCCTGAGAGTCAGAGTTAACTTTAAGGCTTGTGGACTTCAGCTCCCGGAATTCCCCAGCTAGTGATGCTGGCTAGGTAATTCTGGGAGTTGAAGTCCACAAGCCTTAAAGTTGCCAAGGTTGGGCACCTTGTAGTCTAGGACAAAGGAGCAGGATGAGCTAACATGGGCACTGCAGGTCCAAGCGGAAAGGCCGAGTGCTGCACGCAGCATGGCAGAGCTGGGACCGTGCCCAGATGGTAGCCGAGAAACTGGCACCTCCCCTCCCCTCCTCTCACCAGCTGCACTTTGCTCCCTCCTAGTAGTGGCAGAACACCCAGCAGGGAAGGGGCCTTGTTTGGGGAAGAAAGGGGGCCGGTTGCCCAAGCCAGGGCCAAGAGAAGGGAGGGGCCCTGGCACTGCTCGGGGGGCAACCAAGCAGCCCCCCCACCAGTGTGGATTCCAGCCCTCCCCCACTTCTCTGCCAGGGAGCCTAACCTCAAATCTGCCAGCCCCAGCTGGCAATGTGCGTGCCCTCTGCTCCTACCTTTGGTTTTGCAGACGCTGGCATAGTCGTGGCAGCAGCTCTGGTAGTACAAGCACAGATCATCGCACTGGCACTTCTTCAGCCTGTCAAAGCCCGTGTCACAGCGGCCCTCGCAGGACTCTGGAAGGCAGAGGGGGCAGGCAGCCAGGGGAGTGGGCATTGGCAGGGCGGGAAGGGTATAAGGGGAAGGAGTCTGAGATGACCCGTAGCGTCTCAAAAATAACACAAAAACTGAAACATGAATCAAGGTCTTGCAATGCCTTCAACTTAACTCAGCTGTTTTATTAGTCACAGTTTAAATTCAAAAAGTAAATAATGAAGCAAAAGGAAACCAGAACAAACAGTATTGGCCAGAGTTCCAAAGCAAAACCAAGATAGTTAATCACACATTCCAGGAAGATAACCGGGGAGAACAAAGCTCATCCAAGAAAAACACTAATTTGACTCCAGGGTCTGTGAACACGCAGTTACAAACTCTTATACCAGCTCATAGCTGCAACCCATGAGGAGGAGGATGGCCCTCTCCTCCTGAGTAGACCATGCTTTTCCCTGATATTTCCTCCCTGCGTGCCCTAGGATGGAGAGGGGATGGGCCTGGATCCTCCTCTGACTGCTCAGCTGGCCTCTGCCCTTCCTCAGCCTCCTCACCACCTCTGGAGCCACACTCCCACTCCCTGTTGGCTCTTCCTCCTCTTCCTCAGAGTTGGTCTCCACCAGGGGCATGACAGAGTCCCTGTGGATTTTATTCCACTTCATTACCGACTATAACTCTGTTTCAAGGCCATTAAGCCAGCACTGTCTCCAAAGACATTTCCAGAGTCGTGGCCACAGAGCGCTGTTACTTTCCCACCAAAATGGTACCTATTTATCCACTCACATTTGCATGCTTTCAAACTGCTAGGTTGGTGAGGACTGGAGCTCACCCGTCGTGTGGCCCTCAAGGCTTGAACCTAGGCTGCCGGTTTTGCACCCAATGATCCCAGTGTCTTAACCGCTGAGCTACTCCCCGCCCCTATTTTGTGGGAAGGTCTCCAAATCTTGAAGCCCCTGGACCTGCCTCCTGTCTCTTTGGGGTGGACTCGTCTGCCAGGAAACTTCAGCAGAATGTAGGAGTTCCACTGAAGCTCCCTTGAGGCTAATTGGTGACCCAGGGCTCTTGGCCTTGCTGGCAATGGGGCTGTCCCTGTGGCCCCTCCGCTGGGGATTGGTGGCCCCCTGAGAGAACAGCCGGCTGGACAAGAAGGAACAGCAGTCTGATCCAGTAGGGCCCTGCCAATGTTCTGACCCAGCTGCAGTGGGGGAGGTTCCTTCTGGACACGAAGATCCCCCCACTCGGATCTGCTTCCTTCTCTCACCCCAACCTTAACCCTTGGGGTCCAACAAGCTGCCCCTGAGCACGGAAGGGCTGCTTGGCCACTGTGGGGCAGCTGGCATCCTCCAGGCATTCATTGGCTCCTTAGAATTTCCTAAGGGTGGAAGGCCTCCCCTCCAGAAGCTGTGAGTGCTCCCTCACTGGTGATGATCTCCCAGGAGAGGCTGGACAGCCATTTGTCTGGAATGGGATAAGGATGTCCATCCAAGCATGGGAATTTTAAGGCTTGTGGATTTTCAACTCCCAGAATCCCCCAGCCAGCACAGCTTTAAGTCCACAAGTCTTAAAGTTGCCAAGTTTGGGGACCCCAGGTGTAAGGTCTTCTTGGAGCAGGGGGTTGGACTAGAAGACCTCCAAGGTCCCTTCCCTTTCTGTTCTATTTAAATCTCATCTCCAACAACTTATGTTGTAAACCTCCCAGAGTCACAGGATACGAAATGAGCGGCAAACAAATTTCATAACACATGAACAAATTCTGAGCTCCTTGATGGAGATTTAGAAGAAACCACCCTTTGTCCAAGATGGTGTGTGAGGGGCAAGGGGCTGGACTAGAAGACCTCCGAGGACCCTCCCAAACCCTCTGGTTCCATGATCCAAAGCGTTGGGCAGCTGCCCTTCTCCAGGTGGGCCGCGCACCGAAGGGGCTGCTCCTCCTTGTCCTCCCGAATTCCATGGAGGCTCCCCGGTGCCCAGATGGGGCGAGGGTGGGCAGCCTGGGGAGTGGGCAGCCTGGAACTCACCTTCAGCCGCGAAGGTCCCGCAGAGGCAGCCCAGCAGGAGCGCCAGCGGCAGGAGGTCCATGGTGGCCAGTAGCTGGGCCCTCGGCTTCTGACTGGGCTGCCCGGCCTCCCCCACACTAAGGCCTTGTTTGCTCAGCTCGGCCCCTCCTCTTTTGGAGGGAGCAAACGCAGGGGGTGAGGTCATTGGCAGAGAGTTTTTGGCTCCCTGTCCTCCCCTCCCCTCCCCTCCCCCTGGCACCCCACCCTCCCTTTGAAGGCTTTGAAAGGACCAGCAGTCAGCCAGGAATTGGCGGGGGCAGGGGGGGGCTGCAGGCATTAGAAGCCGGGCGAGATTAGGGTCTCCCTCCCCCTCCCTGAGCCTGGGAAACGGGGCCTCCTTCCTTGGCCCAGAGAGCCTGCAGGCAGCATCGCTGGGCAACACACCTGGCAGAGGGAGGGAGCCCGGCTTTTGTCCCTGGGGAGTGGGGGGGAGTGGGCCCTGCCTGCCCAATGGCACCACAGGAGGCCCAAAGGAACCGTGGGTGGCTTGGGCAGGAGCCGGAGAGAGGAACAGAACAACAGAGCCGGAAGGGACCTCGGAGGTCTTCTAGTCCAACCCCCTGCTCGAGCAGGAGACCCTACACCATTTCAGACAAACAGTTGTGCAATCTCTTCTTAAAAGCCTCCCGTGACGGAGAGGCCACAACTCCTGGAGGCCATTTCTGCTCCACTGGTTGATGGTTCTCATGGTCAGGAAATCCCTCCTTAGTTCTAGGTTGAGCTTCGTGTCCTGCCTTCGGGGGCTTTCAAGGATAGAGTGACCCCCCCTTTTCCTTGGGGCAGCCCCTCAACTGGCGGAAGGCTGCTATCAAGTCCCCCCTAGTTTTCCTTGTCATCATAGACCTACCCAGTGCCTGCAACGGCTCTTCTTCTTCGTGCGTTTTAGCCTCTCCTGCTTATTTTTCACGCACTTAAGGATTGCATGTATGACGGAGTGAAGGGCCTGCCAGGAAGAAGCATCAAGGAGGGAGGGAGGGAGGGAGAGGCACGCACGCACAATATTTAAAAGGCCCACAGACAAAGGGAAGCCGGGCGCCCTCTGGTTGAAGGGGGGGGGGGGCAGTCCATCTCAGCCGGTCTCTCAGCAGCAGCTCCCACCCAAAAGAGGGGGCCACAAATGGGGGAAGGGGCTTCCCTGGTGGGAGCAGTGAAAGGGTGGGCAGCATCCATTCACTTTTGGTGCAGATGGCCTCCCTACCTCCCCCCATCTGCAAACAGGGCCCCATGGAATTTGCTCCCTGGATGGATCGCTCCTGGGTCAGTTACTCATTAAGAGGAACCGGTTGCCTTGTACAGTTCCTGCTTTGAAGGCCGCCCCCCCCCGGAGCCCCCATCCCCACAGATTCTTACTCATCTATGGGGACGTTGAGTGAATCAGCCCAGCGTCCCTGGTGGAAATGAAGGCCAGGTGCCCATCATGGTCTGTTTTGAAAATGCACCCAGTGGGGCCACATTTTAAACAAGGCTGCTTTCAAAACACACTCCAGAGAATTTCCTCTTAAAGTTGTATGTCAGATGGCCAGTAAATAGGTTTCACAAAGAAATAAAGAGGACATCTAGTCGTGTCCCCCCCTCCCCTCTCCCCCCCAGCTAATTAAGGGGAATCGTTTAAAGCAACATTAACTCGGGAGGGCTGATTTGGGGCAATAAGGCAGAATTGTTATTGTTTGCGTGTTTGAAACTAGTTCCGAGGTTTAATTCATGTGTTGATTTTTATGCATCCATCTTATGGCCTATATTTTGTTAGATTCAATACTGCATGACTATAATGCAGTGAAGAATAAAATATAAATAAAAAATAATGCAGTGAAGAATAAAATATAAAGAAGCAACAGATGGAAACCAATCAAAGGAGGGAAGCAACCTGGAACGAAGGAAAAACTTCCTGGCAGGGAGGACAATTCACCAGGGGATTAATGGAAGAACAGCTGGCATCCAGACGTTGCGGGGGCTCCATCACGGGAGGGTTTCAAGAAGAGACTGGACAGCCACCTGTCTGGAATGGGATAGGGTCTTGAGCAGGGGGGTTGGACTAGGAGACCTCCAAGATCCCTTCCAGATTCTATTCTAATTCTCATTCCTATCCTATCCCTTATTCTATTCTATTCTGAATTCTATTCTAATTCTCAAAAGCAAACTTTTAGAGCAACATCAAGAGTCAGGATGCAGAAAAGTCTTTTCACTGACTACAGAGAAAGGAAATGGGGGTGTCCTCAGAGCTAACATGTTTTGGGGTCCTCTGGTTTTGGTCTCTGAAAATCTCCCCCTTTGAATTCTGCCTTTCATGTAACAGGTTTTCCGTCAGCAAATTTCTCAATATATAGGTAATCCCCGACTTACAAGAGTTTGTATCATTTATTTATTTATTTATTTATTTATTTATTTATTTATTTATTTAATCAGATTTCTATACCGCTCCCTCTCCCAAAAAGGGACTCGGGGCGGTGTACAGCCTACTAAAAAACACAGAATATATACAGTTTAAAACCAAATTAAATATACAAATCCGGCTGAATCCCATCAAATTACAAATACAGACATTTAAAAATCCGGGATTAATTAAGAAATTAAAAATTTAAAAATTAAAACCATGACCGCTTGAAGCTACAACGGCACTGAAGAAAAGCTAGATTGTAAATATGTATATAAATGTAAATAGAAACAAATATGCTTTTCCCCCCCATCTCCTTTTTCCGCCTAAAGTCTTTATATGCAAATCGTATTTGTCCGTTATATTTCATTTTCTTTAGCAGGACTAATTCTTGATCAACCTTTGTAATCAGGGTATTTCTTCCAAAGGCTGATTTCCTGCTTTTGAATTTTGGCCAGTCCCTAGAGCAGCAATGAGCAACTAATGGCCACTTTATAACCGGTGGACTTCAATTCCCAGAATTCTTGAGCCAGCCATCCTCAGGAATTCTGGGAATTGAAGTCCACTGGTTGTAAAGTAGCCATTAGTTGCTCATCGCTGCGCTAGGGAGTATTTTGGCTCAGTGTCAGTCTTGGCTGTGGGTTCCCAAACAGTTGCTTTCTTCTTCTTCTTGTTATTATGATGGCAGCTCTCTTTGTTTTCTTTCGCTCTCTGTTTGCATCCAGACAATCGGGCCCTTTCATGGTCTGGGGGCAGGGGAGGCCTTCTTTGAATTGGTTTAATATGTAACTGGGGGGAGGGAGGGCAGGGGGGGTTGTTTGGAGAAGGAAAAAAATCTGGGTCAACAAATAATATTCCTGCCTAGGTTGGGCTGGGAGTAAGTGGACTGGCCATTTGTCTTGAAATGCCATAGGGTTTTCCGCTCAAGCAAAGGGGTTGGACTAGAAGACCTCCAAAGTCCCTTCCGAGTCTGTCATTCTATTAATAGGCCTTTGGGGAAGCTCTGATAAAAAGATGGAGCCATCCCAATGTGGGGTGCTGGAAGGAAGGGCTCCTGTGTTCACCTATGGTGATTGTCACAGAATAACAGAGTTGGAAGGGGCCTTGGAGGTCATCCAGTCCAACCCCATGCCTAAGCAAGAGACCCTATATCATTCCCCTTGCACACAGGCAGAGCCATTGCCTGGGAGGGTCTGCAGAGGAGACTTCCAAAGGCATTCGGGGGAGAGTCGGCTGTTCAGTTAATCCCCGAGGCCAGGTACCTCAATCTTATCAACTTTAGGACATGCGGACTTCAATTCCCAGAAGTCCCCACTTCTTAAAATTGCTAAATTACGAGGAACTGAAGAAGCTTCTTGGATGAGAAGCGAAACCTCTTCAAAGAAAAACAACAACAACAAGAAAACCGAGTTTTGGAAAAAGCACACTCGGGGCAACGCTGGATGGTTGAGAATCACCGAAGACATTCAGATTAAGAAAGCCCGCAGAGGGTATGGCCTGTGGGGCCCTCCCCCCTCTGACCCGTTGGGCAGCAACCCCAATGGGGCAGGCATCTCTGGGTGGCCTCCTTTTCCCAAACTCCCCAGTGGGGCCAACAGCCCTGAAGTTCCTTGGAGGCCTCCCATCTGAGTACTGGCCAAGGGGCCCCCTTGCTGGTTTGGAGTTCCGGGGGGAGGGGGGGCGTGTCTCACCCGCCGGGAGAGGGTCAGTCTTTCCCCTCACCTGGAGCTCCACACCTGGGGGCTTATCTCACCTGCCTCCAGCTTGTCTTGTTCTGTGATGAGATCCCAGGCTCCTTGGCGACAGAGGTTCCTCGAGTGGTTAATCGGCTGATGAGCTCAACGGTCACAGCCGCCCCTCCATCTTCTGAAACGCCACAAAAGAAGCCCAACCTCTTGAAAAGCAAAGCAAGACCGAGGTGAGCCTCCCCCCCCTCCCCCCCCACGCAGAAACCTCAGTTCCCTCCCTGCCTGCCACTCGCCTCTGGTCATTGTGAGCAGGCTGCCCCCAACGCCTGGGGGAAGTGCCAGGGCTTAGGGCCTCTGTATCTTGGGGGGGTCTGCTCCCAGGTCAGGGCCAGGACAGAGAGACACCCCACCCACCCACTGATCCACCAAGGGGGGGGGGAGATGGCCAGGCTGAGCCCGAGGGAGGGAAGAGCCCTGCGCACAGCCCCTCTTGCCCCCCCAAGGCATCCAGCCCTCCTGGAATTTGGTTCGCTCTTATCTACCCTCTCCGTCTTGACTTATGGCCACAATTGGGCCCAAAACATTGGTTGCTAAGTGAGATGTTTGGTAAGCGAGCTTTGTCCCATGTTGCAATCCTTGCCACCCTTCTTAAGTTGGAAACATGGTTGATGAAGGGAATCTGGTTTCCCCCCTTGCTGGTGAAGTCAAGGAAGGGAACCCCACAACTCGGGGACATAAATACGAAGCAGTTGCCAAGTGGCCGGATATTGGATCACGTGACCTGGGGGGGCTGCAACAGCCGGCGGGGGGGGGAACCGGTTAGAAGTTACGCAGCTTCAAACAGTCACTAAACAAACGTATGTTGAGGACTGCCTGTACCTCAGAGACCCCCCAGGAGGATCCCCCAGTTTCACCCTGAGCTACGGACGTTATGGGATATTATGGATTCGGCAGCCAGAAGTCCAGAACAGGAGAACTTCTGTAGCTCAGGGTTGAAATGGGGGGGTCCTCCTGGGGGGTCTCTGAGCCTGGCTGTCTCCTTGCAGGCGTTTCATGACCCAACTAAGGAACCTCATCAGTGCTGGGAGAGGCAGATTCCACCCCCCTTCTAGCACTGATGGTGTTCCCTAGTTGGGTCATGAAACCCCTGCAAAAAACCCACCAAACTCAGAGATCCCCAAAGACCCTGCAGTCTTCCTCCTCCTCTTCCTCTTCCTCCTCCTCCTCTTCCTCCTCCTCTTCTTTTCCTCTTCTTCTCCTTCTCCTTATTCTTCTCCTTCCTCTTCCTCTTCTTCTCCTTCTTCTCCTTTTTCCTCTTCTTCTTCTTCTCCTTCTCCTCTTTCTCCTCCTCCTCCCTCTTCTTCTTCTTCTTCTTCTCCTCCTCCTCCTCCTCCTCCTCCTCCTTCTTCTTCCTCTTGCTCCTCCTCCTGATGATATTACCTAGTTTTGGTCATGAAAGGCCTGCAAGAAAACAAGCAGGCTCAGAGAGCAGCCCGGGCCGCTCAATTTCAGTTAATTTCTCGTAATGTCAGTGTGTTACATTTATCATTGTTATGTCTGTTAATTACACCGTAAGCCATTCCGAGTCGCCTCTAGTCCCGAGAGATAAATTAATGTAAATTAAATGACTGGACGAATAAATCGAGCAAAGTCGCGATGGTTCCTCCGCGCTGGATCTGCCGCCTGCCAAAGGGCTGCGGGGCCGCCCCCGACGGGAAGGGGCCAGGGGGCGGAGGAGGGCGCCCGACCTCCCTCCCCAATCAACGCTCCGAGGGTCTGGGGGGGGGGGGGGGCGGCCGCTGCCTTTATTCCGCGCGCGCTCCATCCCACCCACCGGGCAGGACCGGGGCGGGACTGGGGCGCGCTCTCGCCAGCGGGCATGCGCCGGGGAGGGCGGTGGGTGACGTCATGGGAGGGCTGCAAGGCGGCGGCAGCGGGATGGCAGCGCGGCCCCGGCGGGCATCCTCCGCAGCCCCAGGCGAAGGCAGGCAGAGCCCGGCGGCCGAAGCCCGGCTGCGCCCCCGGCATCCCTGCTCCGCCCCGCCCGGCCCGGAGTCCCCGCCGTTCTTGCTGCTGCGAAGCGGGCAGAGGGAGCCCCGCCGCTGCCCATGGTGCTGAGCCTGCTGCTCTCGGCCTACGAGCTGTGCCGCCTGGCCATGCCGGAGCCGGCGGGCGGCGCGGGCTGGTGGGCGGAGGGGCTGGGCGGCGCCGACCTCCCGCCCGACCTGGGTTCGGCCGTCCAGGCGGCCCTGGAGCGGAGCCTGCCCGAGCTGCACCAGGCCGTCTCGGCCGCCAAGCAAGCGGCCGGGCCGGAGGACCTGCAGGCGCGGCTGGGCGCCATCCTGGCGCTGGTGGAGGAGGCCTGGGGGCTGCCGGCCGTGGGACGGCAGGTGGCCAAGGGGCTCTGCGACGCGCTGCGCCTGGAGGGCGGCCTCGACCTGCTCCTCGACCTGCTGCGCGGCGCAGAGTTCGAGAGCCGGCATCGCGCGGCGCAGCTGCTGGAACAGGTGCTGGTGGCCGAGAACAGGTGAGCGCGCGGCGCGGCCTCCCGGGGACCCGCCAGTCCTCGAAGGGGGCACGCCTGGAGGAGCCCCGGCCCCTAAAGAGCAGCGCAGCCTCAGCCGATGCTTCCTCGGCAGGAGCTCCGCCGCGGCTGACGCTCGCCCTGGACGCCGCGGGACCTTTCGGGGGGGGGGGGCGATGAGGGCCCTTTCAGCTGGCGGGGGGCGGATTAGGCTGATCTCTTTGTAAGGGCTGCCCTCTGCGTCCTTCCCAGGCCAGGTAGAGAAAGGGAGACCCCTCCCCATGAGGTCGCTTTTGTGGCTGCTGTTTTGGGATGCAGGAAGCCTCTGCTTCTCTCGCCGGCCTGGCCTTTCTGCGGATGCTTCTGCTTGCTTGCTTTTGGACCGGGGCTCTCCGATCTTGGCAACTTTAAGCCTGGCGGAACTCCAGAATTCTGGGATATGAGTGCATCAGGCTTACAGTTGCCAAGGTTGGAGAGCCCTGTTTTAAACTGTAAAGAGGTGTGTCTGTGTGAAGTTACAATATACAAAGATGTTGTTGAGACTCTGAGAAGAGGAAGGAAGATGATTAAGGGGCTGGAGGCTAAAACGTACGAAGAACAGTTGCAGGAGTTGGGTGTAATCGAAGAAAGAGAGATGACATGAAGTGTTTGAGGGGCTGCCCCAAAGAAGGGGGGTTCAATTTATTCTCCAAAGCCCCCGAAGGCAGGACAAGACGCGGCGGATGGAAACTCATGAAGGAGAGAAGCAACCTGGAATTGAGGAGAAACTTCCTGACGGGGAGGACAATTAACCAGTGGAACAGCCTGTCACTAGAAGTCGTGTCTGCTCCATCACTGGAGGCTTTTAAGAAGAGACTGGACAGCCCCTTGTCTGAGATGGTAGAGGGCCTCCTGCTTGACCAGGGGGTTGGACTAGAGGACCTCCAAGCACCCTTGCGACTCTGTTATTCTGTTATTTATTGCCTTGTGTCCAGCCAGTTGGAGTCCAGCCAGCCTAAAATTCCTCTCCCCCACTCCTCTCAGGGGGCTGAATAAGAAGGAAGACAGAGCTGTGACTCATTCAGAGAGACAGCAGGGCGCCTCCTTGTTCCTGGCATCGTCCCAGCCTTTGGGGGGGGGCTTCGGTTGGGCAAAGGGGGCTGGGCCTGTGTGTGTGTGTGTGTGTGTGTGTGTGTGTGTGCGCATGTGTTTAATCACATGACCCCCCAGGACACAGCGACTGTCATGAGTCACACCAAACACCTGACTTTTGATCATGGGACCAGGGGAGGCTGCCATGGTCGTAAGTCTGAAAAGCAGCCATCAGTCATTTTTTTCAGTGCTGCTGTAACTGGTCATTAAATGAACTGTTGTAAGCCGAGGCCTCCCTCTACGTTCTACACAGCATGGGGATGGCTGGCATGGAGGGCCTTCTGTCTGGGGCAGCAGCAGGGCCCTTTTGCCCCAGGACTCCTCCGGCTGGGTCTGGGGGTCCTCACTGCCCCCCAGAGCCTTTGGCAAGGCGGATCTTGGCCCCCAAAGCAGCTGCATCCGTGGGTCTCTCCAGGGGAGCCTGGAAGGAGAAGGGCCCCCTTGAGATGCTGGCTGCCTTTGGGGCCCTCCCAGCTCAGGAGACGGGAGTCTGTGTGAGGCTTAGTGGGTGGACCAGAGCCATCCGCCCCTCCAGCTCCCCTTAAGGGCGGTGGGTCCCTCCCCAACTTCTGATTTCATGTCCTGAAACCAATAGGCCCTGCAATGGAGCACCATGGGCAGTCCCTACGTTTGATAGACAGGTAGGTATTAGAAGGGAAAAGAGAGAGGGAAATAGATAATAGAAAGAAGAGAGAGAGAGCACGCATAGGGAAGGAAGGAAGGAGGGAGGGAGGGAGGGAGGGAAGGAAGGAAGGAAGGAAGGAAGGAAGGAAGGAAGGAAGGAAGGAAGGAAGGAAGGAAGGAAGGAAGGAAGGAAGGAAGGAAGGGAAAAGAACCAGGAGAGCTCACAGGTAAATTTCTGGCATCAAATGCTGCTTTTTTTCCTGATTTTCTTTGTCAAACTAAAATGGTGTGTGTGGTTTAGGGACTGATCGATTGTGCTGATGGCTGAGAAATGGGATCGGCTTGGAGGCTCTGTGCCATCTGGCATGCTGAAACAGATCAAGCCAGTTTCCAGGAGGAGGCCCGCGCCAGCCCCCTTCGCCCTTTGGGGCTGAGTCACCAGAAGCTGAGCTCAGCTGAGGGAGGCCTTGGAGGTTGGGGGGGAGGCAGTGCTGGGGCTGGCTGACGTGACCCCCCAGGAGGCAATCCTCGGAAGGGGGAGAAGCAGGGAAACTCCCTTCCAGGGGGGAGGCCTTCCAGTCCAACCCATTGCTCAAGCAGGAAAGCCTAGACCAGTCCAGACACACACAGGGCTGCCCAATCTCTTCCAGGTGTTCAATTGTCCTCACGGTCAGGAAATTTTTCCTTAATTCCAGGTTGCTTCTCTCTCCTTGATGAGCTTCCATCCGCTGCCTTCGGGGGCTCTTTGGAGAAGAGGTGGACCCCCCTCTTCTTCCTTGGGGCAGCCCCTCCCTCAGATATTGGGGGGCCGCTCTCGTGTCCCCCTGCTCCTTCTCTTCAGTAGCCATGCCCGGTTCCTGCCACCGTTCGTCTCTGCCCTCTTTCCAGAGTCTCAACACCTGGGGGACCCTTCTCTCCCTGGGCAGGGGGGCAGAGAGGATGGGGCTGCCTTGTACGGTCTCAAACCATTGGGAAGCCTGGAGGGGCAGATCGGGGCCCCTCTGGCTTCCCAGCTTTGACGCGGTTTGCTCAGCTGCTCACCTGCTCCCTCCTGCTTGCCCGGCAGAAATCGCGTGGCCCGGATTGGCCTGGGGGTGGTGCTGAACCTGGCCAAGGAGCGGGAGAGCCTCCCCCTGGCCCGCAGCACCTCGGGCATCTTGGAGCACATGTTCAAGCACTCGGAGGAGACCTGCTTCCAGTTGATCGCCCACGGAGGCCTGGATGCCGTCCTCTTCTGGTGCCGCTGGAGCGACCCACTGGTGCTTCGCCACTGCGCCGCCGCCTTGGCCAACTGCGCCATGTACGGCGGGCAGGCCAACCAGCGGCGGATGGTGGAGAAGAAGGCGGCCGAGTGGCTCTTCCCGCTGGCCTTCTCCAAGGAGGACGACCTGGTCCAGTTCCAGGCCTGCCTGGCCATCGCCGTGCTGGCCACCAACAAGGAGATCGAGAAGGAGGTGGAGAACTCGGGCACGCTGGCCCTAGTGGAGCCCTTCATCGCCACCCTCGACCCAGGACGCTTCACCCACAGCTGGCTGGGCAACAGCGACAACAGCCAGGGCCGGACGGCAGACGACCTGCAGTGCCTGGTGCCCCTGCTGGACAGCTCCCGCCTGGAAGCCCAGTGCATCGCCGCCTTCTACCTCTGCGTGGAGGCTGCCATTAAAGCCCGGCAGAAGAAGACTGAGGTCAGCAGGGCGGGGCGGTGGGCCTGTGGGGCAGGAGAAGCCTCTGAGCCCCCTCCCCACAGGCAGGGCTGCGGTTGGGGCGAAAGGCCAGTTCTGCAAGAGGCAGGTGGGCAGAGGAGCCCCTGCTGTGCCAAGAGAGCAGGTCCCCCCTTTGGCCCCCTCCTCTGCCCACCCCCACTCCAAAACCCAGGGGGCGGGGCTCTGTGGGGGCTGCTGCCCCAAAGGAGGTCCTGGGACGAGGCCAGTCTCGGTAGCCCCACCTCAATAGAGTTTGCCTTGGAGGACTCGGCCAACGTGGTGCCCTTCTGCTGCCATATTCTCAGCTTGTTTCTGGTGGCTTGACCAGCTTTCCAGGACTGAGACCCAGCCCACTGGGGCAGGTGCCCGTTGGGCAGCTGGCATCGGCTGCCTCATGAGAACTGACGGTGCCCCTCGTGTCGCCAGATCTTTGCGGAGATCGGGGCCATCCAGAGCCTGAAGAGGATCGTCTGCTACTCGGCCAACGGCACCACCTCCATGCTGGCCAAGCGGGCGCTGTGCACCATGGGCGAGGAAGTGCCCCGGAGGCTCCTGCCCACGGTGCCCAACTGGAAGACCCCCGAGGTGCAGAAGTGGCTGCAGCAGATCGGCTTCGTCAAGTACTGTGCCCGCTTCCTGGTAGGAGTCCGGAGGGGGGGGGAAGGTGGTGGAATGGGAGCCCTGCCCACAGGTGATGGGCAAAGGATGGGCAGCTGCTCTATTGGCCAGCCACTCGGGTGGGCTTGAAGCTCTGGCTCCTCTCATGGCCACGAAGGGAATGGAGGGCTCAGACTTTAGCGGGGCTCAGCTTGGGTTGCTCCCTGAGCTTGGTGGCTTTCTGGACATAGATTTGTTTGTTTGCCACCTGGACTAATTACAGGGTGGCCATATAAACAGAAACAGGAAGAGAGGGAGGAAGGAAGGAAGGAAGGAAGGAAGGGAGGAAGAGAGGAAGAGGGGGAGAGAGGAGGAGGAAGGAAATAAAAATTGAGTAGAGGAGTAATGTAGGAAGAGAGAAAAGAAGGGAGGGAGGGAGAAAGAAGAAGAAAAGAAGGGAGGGAGGGAGGGAAACAGATGACATGGAAATTGAATAAAGAAATAATGGAAAGAAAGAAGGAAGATAGGAGGAAGGAGGGGGAAGAGAGAAAGACATTGCCCTGGACAATCCCGCCCGAAGGCTGAGAGGCCCCTGGGACTTCTCCCTCTGCAGGAGCACCAGGTGGATGGGGACCTGCTCCTGAGGCTCTCGGAGGAAGACCTGCTGTCTGACCTGGCCATGAGCTCCAGCATCACCCGGAAGCGGTAGGAAGGAAGGAAGGAAGGAAGGCGGGACTAGAACTCCCTGTCTCCTGGTTTCTCCAGCCTGGTGCCTGGACCAGGCCCACCGGCTGAGCCCCCCCTCCCGCCCTCAGGTTCTTTCGGGAGCTGACGGAGCTCAAGACTTACGCCAACTACTCCACCTGCGACCGCAGCAACCTGGCCGACTGGCTGGCCAGCGTCGACCCCAAATTCCGCCAGTACACCTACAACCTGGTCACCTGCGGCATCGACCGGAACTTCCTCCACCGCGTCACGGAGCAGCAGCTGCAGGAGGACTGCCGCATCGGCCTGGGTTTCCACCGCGTCCGAATCCTCTCTGCTGCCCGGGGTAAGGGGGGAGGAGAGAGACCCCCGCTGGCCGCCCCCACAGCTGGACTACGGCTCCGGTTACCCAGGGCTTGGAGTTGAAGGCGAGACACACGCACAGCTGGCCCAGATCCTCTGTGTGTGTGTGTGTGTGTGTGTGTGTGTGCATGTCCCTTCTGCCCAGACACACCTGGCTCCAAAGGGCGACTGGGGTGGGGGCAGCCAAGCAGCAGCAGCTCAGACCCCCAGGGCTCCCCAGATTTCCAGGCTCTGAAGCCCGCCCTGAGTCTCAGAGGCTGGAGGAGGGAGGAGGGGCCTGGGGGGGTCTTTGAATCCAGCCTGTTGCCCGCAGGAGGACTCCCAATCGAGCCCCTCCCAGGCAGTTGTTCTTAGGAGAGGCTGGACTCAGCTCCCAGGTGCGCCTGTTGAGCTCAGGTTTCAGCTGAACGTCGGAAGGTGCTTTTTTCCCAAGAGGCCACTGGACGGTCTGGTTTTCCTTCGAGGCCCTTTGGCTTCTCCTCCAAGAAGCTTCTGAAGGAAGGTGCACAGTCACCCTGGACACGGGACCACAAGGCCAAGGGCAACCGTCTTCCGGAGGCTCTGCTCCGGGTGAGACGCTGGAGACCAGCGTTGCGAGAAAAGGGCCACCGATTTCTTGCAACACCTCTTGAAGGACAATGCCACCGACAAGCCACAATGCGAGCGTCTTGACCCTGGGGAAGCCACGCCATGTATGTAGGGACTCCCCAGAATCCACCAGAGGGGACTCCCCACTCAGGCCAATTGCCAGCAGCACCAACTCCGTGACCTACAACGTTGCAAAACATCCAACCGCCTTATTAGCTACTCTAGCTGGCAACATCATCCATCACAGCAGCAATTCACAGGACTTCGCCGGCATGGTTTGGACACTAAAACTGGACCCGGATGAGACCAGGGTCTCCTAGCATGGGACGTCCCTCTTCAACAGAGCTGGAGAAGCTTCCGTCTACCCTGAAGCTGACCAGACCAAGCCATCTTGGACGCTTCAGTGTTGCCCCACTGGAGCTGAGGGACTGGGGGGGGGGGGGGATTTTAGATAGCAATAGCAGTAGCCCTTAGACTTCTATACCGCTTCACAGTGCTCTGTACGCGGTTTACAAAGCCAGCCTCGTGTCCCCAACTATCTGGGTCCTCCTTTGACCCACCTCGGAAGGAGGGAAGGCTGAGTCAACGTGGAGCCTGGTGGGAGTCGAACTGCCAAATTGCCGGCAGCAGAAGTAGTACTGCACTCTAACCACTGCACCACCGAGGCTCAACCGAGACAGCTGGGATTTTGTAGCCAAAACAAAATACTTTCTCTTGGGAACCAAGATCATTCTCACACCTGGTCAGAGGGAGGCGGAGTGATGTCACCAGGCAACCAGACCGTGCCATGATTGGACCATGGGATGGATTGTTTTGAGAGTGACAAACGTTTACTTTTAATTAGGTGGAAACTGTGGGAACCTCCAGAGTCGGTTTTCACCAGACCTGGGCCAATATGACATGACCAATGAAGCGATTCTTGGAGGAATTCACCCGCCTGGGAGTTTTGCCTGCTGTGGGTCCTTTATTTGGGACCCTGACGGCTCCTTGGATGAGAAGCAAAACGTCTTCAAAGAAAAGAAAACCAGAGAGTCCAGTTGCCTCCAGTTGAGAAAGCAACTGTGAGCCGAAGGGCGGAGAATCTCCACAGCTGTCCCTGATTGTTCTTGGTCTTTTGGGGGGGGGGGGTCTTTGGCTAACCCAGCTGCCTTTCTGGGGGGTCGGAAGGGCCCAATCCAGCGGTTTCTGCTGCTTTCCTTCTTCCGCCCAGAGATGCTTCACTCGCCTCTGCCGTGCAACAGCCGGAAGTCTGCCTTGGAGGGCACAGACGTCTTCATCAGCTACCGACGGCGTACCGGATCTCAGCTGGCCAGGTACTGGGGAGGGGGCTGCCTGGGCTGGGACGCTGGCCCCCCTTGCCTGAACTGTCCCCAGAGAGGAGCCGGAGATCCCAAGCGACATGCAGGGCTGCACCAGGCGCTCCGGTGGGGCTCCGGAGTCACTTTTTCCCTTCCTGGAGGGCTCTCTCCCTGGTCAGAGGAAACACAGAGCAGCCCCCAGGAAGGGAACAGGCAATTCTTTGCAGGCCTCTGCCCCCCGCCACCGCCCCCTCGTGTGTTTCCAATCCCGTCTTTACGGGAACCCCTGTACAATGTGGGCCTGGGTCTAATAGAGCTCAGGGATGAAACGAGGCCTCCTTGGGGATCTCTGGGCTTGGGGCTTTTCTGGCAGACATTTCATTACCAAGGCAGGTGAATCCTCAGGGCTGCACCAGGTTTTGGTTGCCACTCTGGAAAAGGGCAACGAGGATAACTAAAGGCCAGAGACAAAAACATCTGAAGAACGGTTGCAGGATTTGGGCCTGGCCAGTCTAGGGGGGACATGATAGCCCTCTTCCAATATCTGAGGGGCTGCCCCAGAGAAGGGGGGGGGGGGTCCACCTATTCTCCAAAGCACCAGAAGGCAGACAAGAAGCAAAGGATGGAAACTCCTCCAGGAAAGATCCAACCTAGAATTAAGGAGAAACTTCCTGACCAGGAGGGCAATTAATCAGGGAAGTTGCCACCAGAAGTTCTGGCTGCTTTTAGGGCCAGACTGGCCAACCTTTGTCTGAAATGGCAGGGGGTTGGACTAGAGGACCTCCAAGGTCCCTCCCAACTCTGTGATTCTGTGAAATGCCTGCAAGGGGCCACCCGGCTCAGAGCGCACCAGGGATTGCCTCTGCCCAGGGAAAAGCAGAGCAGGGGGTCCCCCTAAAAGACCTGCCCCCCCCCCCCCCGCTCCCTCCCGCAGCCTCCTGAAGGTCCACCTGCAGCTGCACGGATTCAGCGTCTTCCTGGATGTGGAGAAGTTGGAGGCCGGGAAGTTTGAGGACAAGCTGACCCAGAGCGTGATGAGTGCCCGGAATTTCGTGCTGGTCCTCTCCGTCCAGGCCCTGGACCGCTGCAAGGGGGACGAGGCCTGCAAAGACTGGGTGCACAAGGTGAGGGAGGGAGGAGGGAGGGAGGAGGGAGGGAGGGGAACGGCCCCCAACCAGCCCCCACAGGGAGGGAGGCTGTCTGGAGCAGGTCAGTTTGGGGGACGCCCTGCTGGAGGGGGGAGCAGGAGGGGGCCCAGCGGGTGCTTGAGAAGGCTGCCCTTGCAGGAAATAGCCACTGCCCTGAGCGGCCAGAAAAACGTCATCCCGGTGACCGACCACTTTGACTGGCCAGACCCGGAGGAGCTTCCGGAGGACATGAGGGCCATCCTGAAATTCAACGGGATCAAGTGAGTGGGGGACCGAAGGCAGCGGGTGGGGGGAGGCCTTCCACACACACCCTTGGGCCCCCCATGCAGACGGTTCTCCTCATTCCGCAAAACCCCTTTTATTTAGGCTACTCATGCACATCCAGCAAAGAGTCTTTCAAGGGTGATTTACAACCACAGACCTTATCAGGCTCGGAGAGTTGCCAGGCTGAGAACTTCCAAGAGCAATGCTGTAGTAGAAAATACCTGGCAAGGAGTCGGGAATAAATTTTCACCCTAATGAATTGAACTAATTGTCTCCTGCAAACCCCCCTCCCTTTTCGTTCCTCTTTATTCCCTCTGGGAGAGGCCATTCACCATCCACCTGAGCCTTTGCTCCCAAGTCGGCCCTTGTTCCTTAGCTGTTCCCTTCTTCTGGCAGCTCTGTGCATGCACACACTGGGAACAGGCACCAGCTGTTCTTCTTCCCCACTGATCTCCGACTCTGAAGAAAGCTGACAACTGCTGGACAGCCCTGGCCCCATCTCTGCCTCCAATGCAGGGCCCTTGTCCGAGCTGCCCCCAGACTCCAGGACTGGCCCAGGTTCCTCCCCAACCTTCTCACTGTCCAAGTCTGCTGGTAGCTCTGCTGGCCCACAACACAGACCTGGGCCCAGAGCGATGGAGGGCAGGGAGCACGAGAGAAGCCACAGCAATGCCCTCTTGCCCTCGAGGGAGAGGCCTGGCTTTGTACAGGGAGTCCTCGACTTAGAACCACAATTCAGCCCAAGATTTATGTGGCTAAGTGAGACAGTCCTTGAGTGAGTTTCGCCCCACTTTATGGCTTTCTTGCCACAGTTGTTAAGGGAATCCCCGCTGGTTTTAATTTAGCCATACTGTTGTTAAGCAAATTGGGCTTCTTCACCATTGGCTCTGCTCATCAGGGAATCATGTGACCCCAGGGACAAGCTGCGACCGTCATAAACACGAGTCAGTTGCCGAATTTTGATCTCGTGACCGTGAAAAACGTAGCTCACTTTTTAACTGTTGTAACACTCTTATTCCAGGGGTCTCCCACCTTGGCCCCTTTAAGACTTGGGGGCTTGAACTCCCAGAATTCCCCAAGTCTTAAAGGGGCCAAGGTGGGAGCCCCCTGCCCTATTCCACAGCCAGGCTAAGTCTCTCCCCCACTGCTTGCCCCTTCCCTCCAGGTGGTCCCACGAGTACCAGGAAGCCACTATCGAGAAGCTGATCCGGTTCCTGCAGGGCCGCTCCTCCCAGGACTCCTCCTCTGCCGGCTCGGACAACAGCCTGGAGTGCGGCCCCCCCCTGGAGCAGGGCTAGGACGGACGGGGGAGGGGCTGCTATCTGGCCTGCCTTACCTGCCCCCTCCCGGCTCTTGCATCGCTACCTCCCCCTCCTGGGCCCTCCGTAGCAGAGGCTGAAGCGAGCCAAGGGCCCCCGAATCCACCCCAGCCCCCCCTCACACTGGGCTTCCAAGCGATCCTTTGGGGGCCAGAAGGCAATTCTGCTTCCTCCAGGCCCCTCAACACAGGACCTCCCCACGCGGGAATCGTCCAGGCACTGGCTGCCATGAATGGGGGCCTTGGGAAGCCTGTGGGGATGGGCCCCTCCCTCTGTGGGATCCTCCAGGCCATGCGGGTCCCAAAGGTGGTTTTTTTCCCCCAAAGGTAACTGGATTTTCTTGGCTTTTTCCTTGAAAACATTTCGTTTCTCATCCCAGAATCATCTTCAGCCAGCCTTCCTTCCTTCCTCCCTCCCTCCCTCCCATCCATCCATCCATCCATCCATCCATCCACAGTTGCCAAGAAGACTACAGAAATGGGCCCTTCTTCCTTCTCTCCCTCCTTTCCCTCCCAAATAGAACAGAACAACTTTGGAAGAGACCTTGGAGGTCCTCTAGTCCAGCCCCCTGCTCAAGCAGGAGACCCCCACCATTTCAGACAAATGGCAGTCCAGTCCCTTCTTCAAAACCTCCCAAATCCACCCACGCTCCTTCCTTCCTTCCCCTCCCTCCTTTTCTCTCCCTCAGCTCCTTGGATGAGAAGCAAAGAGTTTTAAAGGAAAACCCAAGAAAGTCCACTTGCCATTTGGGAAAAGCCCCCTCACCCAATCGGCAGCAAAGCTCCTCCTGCAGGCGGTCCTGCCCCCCCCCCCCTGCAAGGGCTTCCCACTGCTCAGGAGCCCACAGCAGCCTTCACCTGAGTTCGGACGCCCCCACCTGAGCCTCCCACAGGCTGAGCTCCTCTTCGGGGGAGGTGGGGCATCCAGCTGGTGCTGCCCCGCCCCGAACCATATTTTGGGGCGGGTTTTTTTGCCACGTGGGGCTCCTGAAATGGAGGTTCAGTGAGACTCGCCTATGGCTGGTGGAAGGCAGATGGAAGGCTCGGCTGGGAGCCCAGAAGGGGCCGAAGGAAGGCCTCGCCCCTCCCCGCCTCCTTCCCCCAGCAGCCACCGGTGCTCCCCCCAACTGGGAGCAGGGGGGTTTCAGCCTCCAGAAGGGATGGCAGCCCCACGTTTCTTTGGTTGAGGTGCTCTGAGGTGCTCCCTGTGCCATGGCTGGCTTCCTTAGAGCAGGGGTCTCCCACCTTGGCCCCTTTAAGACTTGGGGGACTTCAACTCCCAGAATTCCTCAGCCAGCATGGCTGAGGAATTCTGGGAATTGAAGTCCCCAAGTCTTAAAGGGGCCAAAGTGGGAGACCCCTGTCCTGCTGGCTGTGGAATTCTGGGAATTGAAGTCTTCAAGTCTTAAAGGGGCCAAGGTGGGAGACCCCTGCCTTAGAGTGGAAAGTCCCCCGCCCAATTCCTGTTGCTTGGGCTCAAGAGAGACTCGAGGTGCCACTGGGGAGATGGCTGAATCCTCACCCAGGTGCCCCCACCCAGTGATGCCACTGCCCATGCCTTCTGTGTCTCTGCCCCGACGGCCTTCTCTGATCCCGCCAGGCACTCAGATGGTCTTGAAATGCCCCTGAAAGTGGCTGCCAGGGAAGGCTGGCACAGGGGCTTGCGTTTGAGAAGAGGGGGCCCTTGCTCAGGATGGCTGGGTGCAAGGGGGAGGGGCTGCTCCGATCTCTTCCTCATGCAGTGAGGAAAAAAAAAGCTTTTATAAAACTTGCAAAAGGGAATTGTTGCAAATGGTCGGTCTGCTCATTTCCCAGCCTCAACATTCTGGATCGTGGGGCAAATCTGCTGTCTCTCTACCCCTTTCCACCCCATGGGGGGCTGAGATGTGGGGCAAGGGGGGGGGGAGAGAAACGCAAATATCTTTTGTGCTGCTCCACAGTGACTGCACGGCTGTTCTTGAAGCCGTTGGGGGAATAGGAGCACCCCAAAATTCAATTTATTTGGGATACAAATGAAACACGGGCTTGTCAGAGCCGCTGGCCTGCTTAGGTCCCCCAGCCGCCAGATGCAAAGCTGCCCCCCGAATGTTCCTCTTCTGGGGCCAGAGGGAAAACAGGAAAGCCGGAAGTCTCGCTCTTCCTGCTTTGAAAGCCGAGCCGGATATTGTGGCTTTTTGGTTACTAGGCTAGAAATCGGAATGAGGGCTTCCCTGGATGCCCCCCGAGCTTGGTGGTTTCCTTGTAGACATTTCATTACCAAACTAGGCAACATCATCCGTGCTAGAGGGGAGAGGTATTTGCTGTCTCTCTCACCCACCCCTGCCCACTGTCGGTAGCGCGAATGGCATTCCCTAGCTGGGTCATGAAACGTCTGCAAAGAAGCTCCCCCCCCCCCAGCTCAGGGAGCACCCAGGAGGACCCCTCCTTTCAACCCTGCAAAGATCCTCCTTGATCAGAAACCGGAAGACCTGAGTTCTAGTCCTGCCTTTGACCCAAAGCCAGCTGGGGGCGTTTCAGCCAGTCCTCCTCTCAGCTGGAGGAAACGGGGGGGGGGTCCCCTGGAAGCCAAGGAATGGCAGGAGCTGCTCCACCAGGTCACCCAAACTCAAAAGCCTCCACGCACGCACGTCCCTTTGGCAACAGTGGGCAGCCCAGAGGTGGAACCGAAGCTGCCGTGGCTGGGGTGGCCCCTCTGCCCCCCCCCCAAGGAGCACCAAGAGACCCCGGAAAGTCACTTCTGTTTCCCTTTTATTGTCCCTCGGCCCCCAGGAAGATCAGGCTGGGGGGCTGGCAGGGAGGCGGTAGGTCTCAGCAACCCCAGTGGGGTGAGGACCGGTCCCCAGCGGTCATTCCCCCCTTCTCAGGCCCTTGCTTCAGGCCTGGCAGCCTCTCATCAGGAAGGGTCTTGGCAGGGCCAAATCGGAAGACCCCCAAAGCGTCTTCAAATCCCTCCCACTGTCGGGAGGCATGGGGGCCCCCCTGCCAAGGACCAGCCAGAACAACACCGGGCACCCCTTCACCAGGCCGCCTGGATTCAGAGCCCCCCCTCAGTTTAGACCAGGGGTCCCCGGCCTTGGCCCCTTCAAAACTAGTGGACTTCAACTCCCAGGGTGACACCCTTGGCTGGGGAATTCTGGGAGTTGGAGTCCACAAGCCTTAAAGGGCCCGAGGCTGAGGACCCCCGGTTTAGACCCAGGAAAACCCCCTTGGGCGTTCACACAGCCCCACAGCCTGAACCCCTGATCCGTCGTGGTTTCAGATGGCCGCGATCAATCGGTCCCCGCCCAGAGAAGGCGGATCCTGGGTGTCCAGGAGGCTCAACAGCTTCAGTCGTGTCGGGGGGGCGGCTGGGCTTCCTGCTCCGGCTCAGGAGCCTCACCAAAGCGCTGGTATCCGGGGCTGCCGTCCTGGATCTCTATTCCCCTGGAAGGAGAGATGGACCGGCTCCATGAGGGATTCGCGGGGGAAGGTCTCCCAACGCAGCCCTCCCACAACCGAGCCTGTTTGGGCAGTCCTCGACATACGACCGAGCCTCCCCATTACTATCATGAGTTGTAAGGTTGAAAAATTGGTTGGCCGTTTCTGCAACGGTCGTTAAGCAAATCCCACTCTTGTTAAGTGAACCAGAGGTTCACGACGGGCACCAGGCGACTTCTCAGCAGAACTCTTGTTCAGATAGTCCTCGACTTACAGCAACACAGAGAAAGGTGACTTGGGACCATTTCTCACACTTGTGACCGTTGAGCATCCCCCATGGTCTCATGATCAAAATTGGTGAGTGGCTCATGTTACGACAGTGGCAATGTCACACGATCCCCTTTGGCGACCTCCTGACAGGCAAAAGCCGGTGGGGAAGCCAGATTCATTCAACAACCGTGTGACTCACTTAACAACCACAGGGATTCCCTGGCCGGAAAGATGGTAAAATGGGCCAGAACGTGCTTCACAACTGTCTTACTTAACAACAGAAATGTTGGGCTCTGCTGTGGTCGTTATGTTGAGGACAACCTGCGTAATGCAGCCGACAGGGATGCAGGTGGCTGCAATGGCTGCAGACACGGCTCCTGTTGTGGTTCACTGGCAGCCTCTGCAGAGACAGCAGCGGAATTGGAGAGAGGGGAAGAACGGGGACCAGTCCAGGAGTCTGGGAGGACTCGGACGAGGGCCCTGCGTCCAATGCAGGGATGGGGCCAGGACCATCTGGGGGGGTGGGGGTGGGGGCTAACTCCGGAGCCTCCGGAGTCTGGCAGCAGCGAGGCCGAGGAATAAGGGGAGCCTGTTCCCAGTGCACGTGTGCGCAAAGCTGCTAGAAGGCAAGAGCAGCTGAGACAAAAGGAGTAAGGCTGGGAGATGATTGCCCCTCCCATAAGGGATAAAGGACAGGCAAAGGTGAGGAAACCTTTGCAGGAAGCAAAGTCGTTTGCTCTGTTTGGACTAATCCTCAAAGCTCTGTGTAGACTTTGTACTTTGGGTGGTTTTTTTATAGTTCATTGGACACTTTTATTGTTGGCAACTATTCAAAGGAGAGAAAGGTGGGTGCTTATCTTGAGAGACTGTTTGGGACTCATTACGGGCTGGGAATGAACATAATTCCCAGCACTGAAATAAAACAAGAGTTGTTTTAACTAAGCGTGTGATTAATTACGGTCTCAGGAAGCCTCGGTCAGAACAGCTCCACTCAATCCTGTGAGTACGGAAGGGGCCCAACAGGTTGTAAGTCCCCAGAGTAGATCCATCATAAATCTGAACTAAGCAAACCGGTCGTAAGTTGAGGACTGCCTGTGCTGTACTGCCCCTTGGGAAGGTGGAAGAAAATGGGGAGAGGGCGACCCAGATGACATTCAGGGGCTCCTGTGAGGAGAAGCCGGGAGGAGGGGGCTCTGAGATGCTTGGAGGAAGCAAAGAGGGATAAAGGTGGGGAGGGTTTTTTCTCCCTTTCTGGTTCGGGTCACTGACTGGCCATCGGCTGCAGTTGTTGGCCTGAAATTGCAGCCAAGTTAACCCCTGGAACTCCCCACCACTGGACCAGAAAACAGCGTCCAGCTTTAAAATGAAGACAACTTCATGGAAGGAGAAATGGAGGCCAGGATGGCTCCGGATCAGCTGTTCCCTCGAGGGAGACTGACTCCAGACTCCAACACCCCCAGCCAACAAGCTGGGAACCCCAACCCACCACCTCTGGATTAGCCACCTCTGCTTCCCCTGGGCAGACTCACCCGATGACGGCAGCCGGCACGAGGAGGAGGAGGGCTCCGAAGAGGAAGGGGAAGCCCTTCATGAAGGACAGGCAGGCCGGGAAGAGGGAGCTGAAGACCCCCGTGGCAACTAGGGAGCACAGCCCCTCCACGCAGGCCACGGCAGCAAAGAGGGCCCCTGGAGGGAGGAGGAAAGGGGGTGGGGGGGGTCAAGCAGCCTGGAAGAAGAGGCGGCTCAGGTGCAGGGGGGCGTCCAGACCGCCTGGCCCCCTGGAGCCCCCCCAGGGAATTCCGAATCCCCAAATGCTCCATTTACTCCCAAACGTGGCCCCTTTAAGACTGGTGGACTCCAACTCCCAGACTTCCTCAGTCTTAAAGGGGCCACGTTTGGAGGCCCTGGTTTATTCTAACCTTTCTACCAGGGTCAAAGAATGGAGAAAACATGGACGTGCCCCCCCAACCCTTGGAGCAGTGAAGTCTGGGGGGGAGCACAGGGGGACACGGAGGGGTGTGGGGAGGGGCACAGCTGCCTACCTTGCTCAGTCTCGCCAACCAGCCTGGAGAGCTTGGAGCGGATCACAGGCGTCACCGTCATGGAGAGGAAGAGGAGGCCGTAACCTGTGCGGGAGGCAGTGGGTGAGAGAGGCCGGGGGAGGGCAGCACAAGGCCTGGGGAGCCCTCCAACCCCGACCTACAAGCCTTCCTGCCGCTGAGAGCATGCCGGGGCCCCTTGGCAGTCTGGGTGGGCGTGGGGTGAGGCTGCGCTGCCAACAGGCTCCTTGGCACCCAGCTCTGGGCCCTTTGTGGCCCCTGGCCCAGCTAAACCCCCCTGCCCCAGGGGTCTCTGGCCCTTTCCTTTCCCCCTGGGGTTTTTTAATTATGATTTAACAATAATTAAATTATTATTATTTAATCACTTGTTTAATTATTATTTATTTTACTAGTTAAAGATTGTATCCACCGTGTTTCTATGATTATTGATTTTAATGGGTTTTTTAAAATGTTCTAATGTTTTTATGCAGTAAGCAACCCAGAGTCATTGGATATGGGATGAGTGGCAGGTAAGTTTGGTAGATAAGATATAAAAATTAGACCAGATCAGATCTAAGATATGATAAAGTGGAAGGATGGAAGGAAAGGGAAAGGAAAGGAGAAAGAGAAAAGGAGGGGGAAAGGAAGGAGAGAAAGAAAAAAGAAACAAAAGAAAAGGAAGGAAGAGGAAAGGAGGAAGAAAGGAAGGATAGAAAGAGAAAGAAGAAAGAAAGAAAGAAAGAAAGAAAGAAAGAAAGAAAGAAAGAAAGAAAGAAAGAAAGAAAGAAAGAAAGAAAGAAAGAAAGAAAGAAAGAAAGAAAGAAAGAAAGAAAGAAAGAAAGAAAGAAAGAAAGAAAGGCCGACAACCCCAGGGAGGTCTCCTGAGGGTCTTTTGGGGGACCCTCCCCACCCGGCTCACCCTCCCCTCTGCCAGGCTCACCTGTGAACATCAGGGCCGTGGTCCCGGCCAGCGCCATGGTCCCCAGGCCCAGGGCGTTGGAGAGCAGGCCCAGCTCGGCCACCCAGGCGTCTGGCAGGCACCTCTGCAGCAGCCGCAGCCCCGCCAGGCTGCTCAGGTAGGTCAGGTACTGGGCGGCCGAACCGTAGCCGATCAGCTCCGACCGCCAGCAGAGCGGGGGCCCCAGTTCATACAGCACCAGGATCTCCCGGGCCCCAAAGTGCACTGTCACCACCACGAAGAAGGCCAGTGAGTAGAGGAGCCGCTGGCGCCAGGCCGGGCCCCGGGTAGGGCCGGCGTACAGCCGGTACACAGCCCCGTAATGGTGCAGCGTGAGGAGCCGCCGCCGCGGCTGCCTGAGCACCACCGACTCCTGCAGGACGAAGGCCGCATAGAGGGCTGCGGTGAGGCTGGCCGCGAAGACCAGCCAGAAGGGCTCCACATAGCCCTGCGCCCTGCGCCACTGCCCGCCCAGCACGCTGGCCACCATACCCGCCAGGCCCAGGCAGGCCTCCAGGACGGCCACACGGAACGTGCGCCCCCCCCGGTCACTGACGTCAGCCACGTAGGCGAAGCAGCCGGCCAGGACCAGGTTGTAGTCGCCGGAGAGGCCGCTCAACACCCGGCCCACCAAGAGGTACCCTACGGGCAGCTGGGCGTACATGACCACCAGGTAGATGGCGGCCTGCAGGGCCATGCCCAGCGCGGGCAGGATCAGCACTGGCCGGCGCCCCACACTGTCGCTCCAGGGGCCAAAGAGGGTCACCGAGAAGAGTCCCACAAAGAAGCCGGCCAGGTTGAGGTAGAGGTTCCAGTGGGCCACCAGCGTCTCCAGCTCCTGGGAAGACAGGACCAGAGTCAGAAGGGGCCTGGGAGGTCTTCTCGCCTGACCCCCTGCTCAAGCAAGGAGACTGCAGGGGGAAGATGGCACCAGCAAGGCTCTGGGCTGCCCCAACGGCATTCGGAGCTGCTTATCCTTCTGGATAGAGGAACAGAAAGGGGGTGCAGGAAGGGCCCCACAACTGCCACAGGCCCAGAGGGAGAGTGCACGGAGAGCAGGAAGGGCCCCACAAGGGGGTGCAGGAAGGGCCCCACAACTGCCACAGGCCCAGAGGGAGAGTGCACGGAGAGCACATTGGCCTAGTTCAGGCGTCGCCCACCTGGGCCCCCTTAAGCCTGGTGGACTTCAACTCCCAGAATTCCCCAGTCAGCAGAGCCAGATGACCCTGGGAGTCTGGGAGTTGAAGTCCACCAGGCTTAAAGGGGCCCAGCTGGGAGACCCCGGCCTCATCCTTCTAACCTTACGAGACATACAAAGTGTCCCTTTGAAGACAAGAGAGTTTTCCCTGTAATCTTGGTCAGGATATTGGCAGCTACAGGAAGTCCTCGACTTACAACACTTTGGTTAGTGACCACTCAGTTGCAAAGGCATGAGAAAAGTGACTTAGGGCTGGTTTTCACACTGAAATCCACACAGTCACAGGATCAGAATTCAGGCGCTTGGCAAATGACTCGTATTTATGACTGGGGGGGGTCAGGCGATCCCCTTTTGCGTCCTTCTGACAAGCCAAGTCAAGGGGGGAGCCAGATTCGCTTAACAACTGTGACTCACTTAATGACCAAAGTGAGTCACTTCCGCACAGTGGCAAGGTCATAAAATGGGGCAAAAAACAAAAGTCTCACTGAACAACAGAAATTGGAGGGGGGGCGTTGTGGCCATTAAGTGGGGGACTCCGTGTCCTTGGAAAGGAGGGCGCAGCCTCAAGGCCCCTGAAGGAGGTGGAGGAAAGCGAAGGACGGCCATCTTGGGCTGCCCCACCTGCCCTCAGCAGCACAGCCGCCCTCAGGGACCAGAGTCCAGGGGCAGAAGCAGATGCAGGCCTCTAGGTGTGGCCTTACTAAGGCTTTGTAGAGTGGTATTAGTGCCTCCTTTGATTTCGATTCTATCCCTCTGTGAATGCAGTTTAGGATTGCATTGGCTTTTCTGGCTGCTGCTGCTGCTGCACACAGCTGGCTCCTATTGAGCTGGTTGTCCACTAAGACTCCAGGATCCCTCTCCCAGTTCCTGCTATTGAGCCTGGTTTCACCCAGACTATACGGGTCCTTTTGGGTTTTCTTGCCTAAGTGGAGGACTTAACTTTTCTCTACACTGAATTTCATTTTGTTAGATATGGCCCAGGGTTCAAGTCTGCCAAGATCCCTCTGGATCTTCAGCCTGTCTTCTAGACTGTTGGCTATTCCTGCTGAAATATGAAGTACGGAAAGAGGAACAGGAAAAGCTGATGACAATGAAGGGATCAGCAGAGAAGAAACTGCAACTGGCCAGGATGACATCAAAGTGCAAGAAGTTCTGAGCCAAAAGGAAGAGAATTCTTGAGCACCTTTTGGGGGTCAAATCTGCAGGTTCCGACAGCCTGCAAAAGAGACCCACAATCAACACCCTCATTCCGACCCTCAGCCAAGGCGGAATCCGGGAGGCTGAAGCAACGCAGCCATCAGGGCCCCGAGACAAACCAGCATTGTTTGTCAAAGAGAGTTGGGAGAAGTCCCACCTTCCACTATGCCATCGAAGACCCCCCTCCGAGGGGGCTCCAGGGGATGGGAGCCTGAAGGCGAAGCGCTTTGGCTGCAAAAAAAACCTTTTCATTGTGGGGTGACTTTTTTGGGTGGCCTTCGCAGCAGTGTTTGCCCAGCAAAACCTAAAAGGCTCCTCAAGCCACCTAGGAAAAGGGGGCTCCCAAACTTGTCCCCTTTAAGGCTGGTGGACTTCAACTCCCAGAATTCTCCAGGCTAGAGAAGTCCACAAACTTTAAAGTGGCCAAGTTTGGGTACCCCGACCTAAAACAAGGATCCCTGAGCTGTATGAACAACACCAGAGGTAGCTTCTCTCTGAGCATGGAGGCTCCTTTCTTATGGAGGGGGGCTAATGACCCCCAAAGGTTTTCAAACAGCAATAAAAGCCCCGAGGAGAGAGGGAGGAAGGGGGACCCCCTGCCCCACTTGGCCACCCCACAGCCTCCCCTTTTGTCTTAAGCAGGGAAGGGACCTTAGAGGTCTTCTAGTCCAACCCCTGCTCAGGCAGGAGAGACCCCCCCACACGTACTTTCAGAGAAAGGAGCAGGCGAGGCGCCCTGTGGGCGGAGGAGGCGAAGGGAGACCGACCGCGGAGGAACCGGCCAGCTACAGAAGCTTTTATTCCCTCCCACCCTCCCTCCCCGGCCGAGCCCTTCTCTGCCCCATCGCGGCGCTGGAGCGGGACGGCGGCAGGCTAGTTCCGGGGCCAGGAGCAGTCTACCGGGGCCGATCCGGAGGCGGCCAGAGGGAGGCTCCCCGGCCTTGCCAGCGCCGCGGACGCACCTGGGAGCCGGAGCCGGCGCTGGAGTAGTTGGGGCAGCCGCTGCCGGGCTCTCTTGCGGGGCGGGAGCCGTTCCCTCCGGCCAGCCGGTCCCAGAGCAGCTGCGTGCTGAGCGGCGCCTGCAGGGCCAGGGCCAGCGTGGCCAGCAGCAGCACCGGCTCCACGGCGCGCAGGCGGCGGCAGGAGGGCGGGCGGGGGGCGCCCTGCGACGGGCAGCCCACGGGGGTCTCCGCCGCCGCCGCCTCGCCCGGGACGCCGCCGCCCGCCGCCACCTCGGCCATAGCGCCCAATGGGCGGAGCCGCCCGCCCCGCGCCCCGCCCAGGCGGAGGGGGGAGACCGGCGCCGGCCTTTCGGGGAGGGGTGGGAGGGAAGAGGCCGCCCCGGTGGGCCAGGCTCAGGCGGGGCTCTGGGCGGAGCAGCGGAGCCTGGATGGGGGGGCGGTCTCAGCTGCAGTCGGTCTCCGCCCCCGGGCTGCCAGACCGGCGCTCGGAGGAGCCCCCTCCACCTTTGCACCCGGCGCCTCAGGAGGGGCTTTAAGGACCGGCGGTGGGCCTGCCTTATACGGGGGTCTCCAACCTTGGCCAAACTTTGCTGGCTGCGGAATTCTGGGAGTTGGAGTCCGCCAAGGCTTAAAGTTGCCGTGGTTGGAATGGAGACCCCTGCGTCGCTCGGATAGTTCAGCTAATCAGAGTTACGGGAGGGGGGAGGGGCTGCTGGGGAACCAAGAGAGACCCCGAACAAGGGGAAGCCCGAGATCCACAAACCTTTTGGGTTCGGTGGTGAGAAGTCTGAAGGAGCTGAAAGGGAAAGCGTTCGTGTAGAGCAAAGCTGCCAAGCACCACAAAGTTAAGAGGGTGGAAATGGAGGCAATCAAGATCGAGATCCTGTGGTTTCCCACCTCCTGGACCCCGGAGCACAGGATTAAAAGGCTGCTTTGGCAGCAGAATACATGCTGACAGCGTTGGAAGGGACCTCGGAGGTCTTCTAGTCCAGCCCCCTGCTCAAGCAGGAGACCCTAGACCAGGGCCCTCCAACCTTAGCAACTTTAAGACTTGTGGACTTCAACTCCCAGAGTGAGGTTTGCTGGCTGAGGAACTCTGGGAGTTGAAGTCCACAAGTCTAAAAGTTGCCAAGGTTGGAGATGCCTGTTCTAGACCATCTCAGACAAGTGCCCAAGGTTAGACACCCTTATCCTGTACCATCACTTGAGACTGTCATGAAGAGACTTGACTGCCACCTGTCAGAAATGGAGTAGGGTCTCCTGCTTGGGCAGGGGGCTGGGCTAGATGACCTACAAGGTCCCTTCCAACTCTGATTATCTGTCATCTGTTACCATTCCAGACAGGTGGCTGTCCAGTCTCTTCTTGAAACCCTCCCGTGATGGAGCCTCCACAACATCTGTATGCCAGCTGTTCTTCCATTAATCCCCTGGTGAATTATCCTCCCTGCCAGGAAGTTTTTCCTTCGTTCCAGGTTGCTTCCCTTCTTTGATTGGCTTCCATCCGTTGCTTCTTGTCCTGCCTTCAGACACTTTGGAGAATACAGTAGATGGAAAATACCCCCCCGCGCCCGCTCTTTGTGGCCTTCTTATCCCTTAGGGAAGAGAATTGGGAGGGGGGTGTCTCTCTCTGTGCCCTCCACTAGAGAGAGGGAGCGCAGGTTGGGTGCATTCCCACAAGGCATCTGGTTTGTCACAGCTGCTGCTGGCACTGCCCCAAGCAGACACTAGAGCGCGTGCAAGGTGTGTACAAGGTGTGTGCTCAGCCATCCCCTTATTTATTTATTTATTTTATTAATTTTATATACCACCCCCTCTCCCGACGGGACTCGGGGCGGTGTACAGCCAAGTAAAAAAGCACAAATATAAATAAAATTTTTAAAATAGAATTAAAAAGGATTAAATTGATGGCTGAATGAAGATAAAACTAATCAAGAGAATTTAAAAAGTAAAACCATTAAAAACCCTACAAGTAACTCTAGGCCAGACCGGCTTGATGGAAAAGGTGGGTCTTCAGTGCGCGCCAGAAGGTTTGTAGGTCAGGGATAGTCCTCATCTCTGGGGGTAGTTCATTCCAGAGGGAGGGTGCCCCCGCAGAGAAGGCCAGCCGGCGGCACCTCAAGGAGGCCCACCCTGTGGGAGCATACTGGCCGGCGGGAGGCCGATGGTGGCAGGAGGCGGTCCCGTAAGTACCCGGGTCCCAAGCCATGGAGCGCTTTGAAGATGACCACCAACACCTTGAATCGCACCTGGAAGGCCACCGGAAGCCAATGCAGCTCGCGCAGGAGCGGTGTAATATGGGCACTCCGAGAAGCCCCCAGAATCACCCGCGCGGCCGCACTTTGCACCAGCTGAAGCCTCCGGGTGCTCTTCAAGGGGAGCCCCACGTAGAGAGCATTGCAATAGTCTAGGCGGGAGATGACGAGGGCAGAAGTGACTGTGCGCAATGCACCCCGATCCAGAAAGGGCCGCAACTGGCAGATCCGACGGACCTGAAAAAAAGCCCCCCTGGCGATGGCTGCTATATGGTCTTCTAACGACAGTCGTACATCCAGGAGGACACCCAAATTGTGCGCCTTCTCCATGGGGGCCAGAGTTCCCCCCCCCCCCACGGCCAGCGATGGAACTAACTGGCTGTATTGGGGCACCGGAAAGCACAGCCACTTGGTCTTAGCTGGGTTGAGCTGAAGCTTGTTCCGCCCCATCCAACCCCGCACAGCCTCCAGGCACCGGGTCATCACTTCCACAGCTTCGTTGGGGTGGCCTGGGGTAGAGATGTTCAGCTGAGTATCATCAGCGTACTGATGGAACTCTACCCCAAACCACGGATGATCTCACCCAGCGGCTTCACATAATGTTGAACAGGAGGAGCGAGAGCATTGACCCCTGAGGTACCCCACAGATCAGGGGCCTTGGGGCTGACCTCTGCCCCCCTCCCAACACAAATTGAGAGTGGTCAGAGAGGAAGGAGGAGAACCACCGCAACACGATGCCTCCCACTCCCAACACCCCCCAACTGCCGCAATAAGATACTGTGGTCGACAGTATCAAAAGCTGCCAAGAGATTTAACAGGACCAGGACAGAGGAACAACCCCTGTCCCAGGCCCTCCAGAGATCATCCACCAATGTGACCAACGCCGTTTCCATGCTGTGCCCAGGCCTGAAACCCGATTGGCGTGGATCTAAATAGACAGCTTCATCCAGGTGCTGAGGGAGCTGTCGTGCCACCACACTCTCGACAACCTTCACCATAAAGCGAAGGTTGGAGACCGGACAATAATTAGATAACAAAGTTGGGTCCAGGGACGGTTCCTTGAGGAGGGGTCTCACTACCGCCTCTTTCAAGGCAGCCAGCAAAAGCCCCTCACTCAAGGAAGCGTTAATAACACCCTGGAACCAACCTCGTGTCACCTCCCGGGTGGCCAAAACCAGCCAGGAGGGACACGGATCCAGTAAACATGTGGTGGCATTGAGCCCACCCAGCATCCTGTCCATGTCCTCCAGGGTCACAGGGTCGAACTCCCTCCAAATGACCTCCCTGAACACCGCCCCCGGTCCCCCGTCCAGAGTTGCCCAGTCAGAGTCCAACCCATCCCTGATCTTGGCTCCACCAAGGAAGCACCGGGGTTTCTTGAAACAGCTGGAAGTCCAAGTCTCTCTTGGCCCCAAAGTCCTGGCCTCCTGCCATGGCCTGCCAAGGGGTGGACTGGCACTACGGCTCATTCCCTGTCCAAAATTGCTCCACCTGCCTGGTCCTGCCTGGGGATACATCCCTGATGGGATGGGGCGGCTTCCCTGCAGACATCATGCAGCTCCATTGCTGGAGGTTTTCAAGAAGAGATATTGATTTAAAGCCAGAAATATTTTGGTTAGGTATTTTGCCAGAAAAAATACAATAAAGGGAATGTATATTTAATTTTACATGTTTTGACGGCAATGAGAATTGTATTTGCACAACATTGGAAAAATAAGGAAACTCCTTCAGGTGCAAATATAATAAAAAAAAATTAGAGTATGCGGAAATGGATACGTCAACATTAAAGATAAAGGATAAAGAAGTCACAGAATATTTTTTAACTTGGGATTTGTTTTATCAATGGTTAGATAATAAAAGTAGAAATTAGAAGTGGGAAGGATATTATTTTTATAAGTAAAGAAGATGATGATGATGAGGTATATGTAAAATGACCCAGACAATACACTGTTTATTGAATACTTATTCATGTTAAAGAAAAATGTATAAATACAAATGTTTAAAAAGAAAAAGAAAAAACTGGGGGACCAGTCTGGGGGTTGGAGCCCCCTGAAGCCCTGCACTACAAGGTCCTTTCCTGACAACCTGGAGGCCGTGAGACCTGGATTGGAGGTTGAAGCTGAACCAGGCCAAAGCGGAGTGACTGCTGACCCACTGCGAGTGTTGCCTCTTGAGAAAGCAGCCGTCACGGGTTCAATGCCCTCCTGGATGCGATCTTCTTGCTCAAGGGGAAATGGAAGGGCTCGATTGCCAATTGGGGCCTTAATTGGGGCAGAGGGACGATGGCAGGCTTAGTCATGCCCTCGCCTTTACCCTAGATTAGACTACTGTGAAATGTTCTACGTGGAGCTGCCCTTGAAGACTAGCACAATTACTGCAGAAAGCAGTTCCCTGAACGTAAAACACCCAAATCCTACATGGGCTGCCTCCAGGTCTCCAGGGACAATTCACAGTCCTAGTTTTGACTTCTAATGATCTACATTAAATAATTCCTCATTTCTGTGATGTGAGGAAATCCCCAGAAACCTGACTTGCCGGCTGGATCCTCCAGTTCTCAGGCCAGTTGGCAGTGGTTTCTGCCCAAGGAGCCCTGGCTGGCACTGGGCCCGAGTTGAGGCTGGACTCGGCCCTCCCCTCCCCTCACGTGGGCAATGAACCCAACTGGTGCTGTTTACAACAGTAATTGTGGCTTATAAAAACAAATTGTCTCTGGTTACCGTTATCAGTTCTGAAGAAAAAATGGAAGGCTGAGCAAAGGCTGGTTTCCTTGAGATGGTTGGCCCGGTGCCCGTCCTCAGACTCTGATGCCAGGTGCTGATGCTACAGGAAATTGGATGCAACTTCCTGGTGGTGTGAAATCACACCACAATCAGGAATCAGAAGGGACCTTGGAGGTCTTCTAGTCTAGCCCCCTGTTCAAGCAGGAGACTCTGCACCATTTCAGATAAATGACAGTCCAGTCTCTTCTAAAAAACCTCCAGAATCGATTGTATTGAGAAATAAAAGATTATTGACTTTGGAGGGACATTATTTGCAACTGGGCTGGCATGCCTTCTTGTGGTTTGGAAAAAATAAAATACATGGTTACTTTCAAAGGCACTATATTAGGAGTGCATTATTGTTAGTATGGGAGAAAATTAGAGAGCAGCACTATTTGAGGATACCAGTCTGGCTCTCGACAATGGAAGCACTGGTTCACCCAAATGTTCTCAACATAGAAAATATTGTTCGATACAAGATATATAAAACGAGAAGGGGGAACTCAAAAATAAACAAGAATTGAGTGATCGAGGGATTGATTTGACACAGTATGCACAACTGCTGCAGGGGTGGGATTCTACCGGTTCACACTGGTTCTATAGAACCGGTTGTTAACATCATCAGTAGTTCTTAGAACCAGTAAAACTGGTTTTGGCTGGCCCAGCCCCTCTCTGCTGCTCCTACGGACCAAAAACCGATTTTTTTACTGTGCATGTGTGCTATTTTTTGAGCATGTGTGGCAATACTTGCCTCATTCTCCCCTGCCCATCCTGCCCCACCTCTACTTAGAGTGCATGTGCGCTACCCACAAAAATTTTCCTGCCCGGCGCCATTGCTCACAACAGCAGCAGCAGCAGCAACAGCAGCACTAGCCAGCCAGCCATTGCTGCCTGCCTTCTGCCGCCCTGCTGGGGCAAGCCGCAAGCCCCAGTTGCCACTGCCGCTAACCGCCCTCACCCAGCCAGCCTGCCTCCCAGGCCTGCCTGCCTGCCTTGCCTGGACTGCCTCCCATGGCAGCTGCCGTTACACAAGCCCCGGCCGCCACTGCTAGCCATCCTCACCATCCTCGCCCATCCTGCCTACCCTGGCCTCCGAAGATGCAGATCGGTAAATACAACCCGGACCCCTCCCTGCCTCACCCGCCAGCCCCGGTCAACTGCTGACTCCTGGGACACCCACCACCCTCGCCAACACTCCCTGCCTCACCCGCCACCATCTTCCCTCAGCCCCCATTGTTGCTGCCTTGCCTTCCCACCCCCGACTGGTGAGTGAGGAGGCAAAGCAGCAAGCCCCGCCACCGCCAGTCCCCTCCCTCCTCCTGCCGCCACCGCTGCCGCCACCAGCCCTGGTCGAGTGCCGACTCCCGGGCTGCCTGTCCTCGCCACGGCAAGCTTGAAGACTGAGGAGGACCCCAGCATAGCTGGCTAGCCAAATTGCCAGCCTCATTTTTGGTAAGTTGCTTTTTTATTTATGTATTTTATTCATTTTTTAGTATCTGTTTTTGTTTTTATTCATAAAAACAAAACAGATATTAAAAAATAGATAAATACATAAATAAAAATAAAACAACTTACCAAAAATGAGACAAGCAACTTCTTGTTACATTGTTGTTGTTATACATTATCTGTTTCTGCTTAAATCAATATATAGCAACATCAGTGTAACAAGAAGTTGCCTGCATACATAAATGGATTTTTTTTAAAATAAAAGTTTTTTATTTTTTTTAAACAAACAAAACAAACATAAAACATAAACCATCTTCAGTCACATACAGTGTGTCAGTTGGTACAAATCACTTGTGCACAATCTCTGCAGTCTTTCCCTTCCAATTTGCATTAATCCTTATATCATAAATCCACTATATTTATATTATTACTATTATTAATTACTTACTAGACTTTACTATTACATCATTTTATGCGAGCAAATCACCACTTTTACTTAATCGACTTTATATTGTTCATTTCATTATCACCAATCTATTCTATAATATATCCTTGCTTTACCTTACCTCTGTAATTCTATTATACTTATAAGGTATTATAAAATATTTCTAAATAAAAAAAGCAAAGCAGAAACAAATATCAATAAGTACAGCAGTGTAACAGAAAAAATATTTAAATTGTATTGGCTTATTTCTAATTTTGTTAATTATATCAACATGTTTATAATTATCAACCTTCTGTATTTAATTCATACATAGCAATGATCATTCTCTGCCAATACGATGGTTCTGCCCCAGGCGCCAGATGGATCCGGATAGGTTCCTGACGGAGCTTGGGCCATTTCCCGACGTTTGCGCACACGACCTGGTTGAGGACCTGGTCTCCACCTGGGATCGGATGGCGGCTGGGGCCCTTGACCGAGTCGTGCCCTTGCGGCCTCTGACCCGATGCTGCTCTCGCTCAGCTCCATGGTTTTCTGAGGAGCTGAGGAAGATGAAGTGCTGGAAAAGACACCTAGAGAGTGGTTGGAGGACCAGCCGCTCCGGATCTGACCGAACACTATTGCGGTCCCATATTAGGGCCTATTTAGTGGTGATAAGGACGGCAAGGCGTTCTCACTTTTCCGCCCTTATTGCATCCGCGGGGAATCGCCCAGCTGCCCTTTTTAGGGTGACCCACTCCCTCTTAGAGGTGGGAGTGCGGGATGAGCCTCTACAGGGGCAGGCTGAGGATTTTTCGAACTTTCTCCAGGACAAAAACACTCAGATCTGGGATAGGTTGGACTCTGACTGGGCGACTCTGGACGGGGGATCGGGGCGGAATTTGGGGAGGTCGTCTGGGGGGAATTTGATCCTGTTTCCCCTGAGGACGTGGATAGGATGCTGAGGGGGCTTAATGCCACCACATGTTTACTGGATCCGTGCCCCTCCTGGCTGGTATTGGCCACTCGGGAGGTGACACAAGATTGGTTCCAGGGCATTATTAACGCTTCCTTGAGTGAGGGGTTTCTGCCGGCTGCCTTAAAAGAGGCGGTAGTGAGACCCCTCCTCAAGAAACTGTCCCTGGACCCAACTCTATTATCTAACTATTGTCCGGTCTCCAACCTTCGCTTTATGACGAAGGCTGTTGAGAGGGTGGTGGCACGACAGCTCCCCCGGCACCTGGATGAAGCTGTCTATTTGGATCCACGCCAATTCGGCTTCAGGCCTGGTTACAGCATGGAGACAGCTTTGGTCGCATTGGTGGATGATCTCTGAAGGGCCCGTGACAGGGGTTGTTCTTCTGTCCTGGTAGACTTCTCAGCGGCTTTTGATACCATCAACCACAGTATCTTATTGCGGCGGCTGGGGGAGTTGGGAGTGGGGGGCACTGTATTACGGTAGTTCTCCTCCTTCCTCTCTGACCACTCTCAATTTGTGTTGGCAGGGAAGCAGAGGTCAGCCCCGAGGCCCCTGATCTGTGGGGTTCCTCAGGGGTCGGAGCTCTCGCCCTTCCTGTTCAACATTTATGTGAAGCCGCTGGGTGAGATCATCCGTGGCTTTGGGGTAGAGTTCCATCAGTACGCTGATGATATGCAGCTGTACATCTCTACCCCGGGCCACCCTGACGAAGCTGTGGAAGTGATGACCTGGTGCCTGGAGGCTGTACGGGGTTGGATGGGGCGGAACAGGCTTCAGCTCAACCCAGTTAAGACCGAGTGGCTGTGCTTTCCGGCGCCCCGATACAGCCTGCTAACTCCATCGCTGGCCGTGGGATGGGAGACTCTGGCCCCCACGGAGAGGGTGCGCAATTTGGGTGTCCTCCTGGATGTACGGCTGTCGTTAGAAGACCATATAGCAGCTGTCACCAGGGGGGCTTTTTATCAGGTCCGCAGGATCTACCAATTGCGGCCCTTTCTGGATCGGGACGCACTTCACACGGTCACATGTGCCCTCGTCATCTCCTGCCTAGATTATGCCAATGCTCTCTATATGGGGCTCCCCTTGAAGAACACCCGGAGGCTCCAGTTGGTGCAAAATGTGGCCGCGCGGGTGGTTTTGGGGGCTTCTCGGAGCTCCCATGTTACACCACTTTTGCGCGAACTGCATTGGCTCCCGGTGGCCTTCCAGGTGCAATTCAAGGTGCTGGTAATCATCTTTAAAGTGCTCCATGGCTTGGGACCCGGGTACTTACGAGACCGCCTACTGCCACTGTCGGCCTCCCATCAACCAGTGTGCTCCCATAGGGCGGGCCTCCTCGGGGTGCCGCTGGCTGGACGGCTGGCGACCCCGAGGGTGCGGGCCTTCTCTGCGGGGGCACCCTCCCTCTGGAACGAACTACCCCCAGAGATGAGGGCCGTCCCCGACCTATTGACCTTCTGCTGCGCACTAAAAACCCACTTATTCCATCAAGCCGGTCTGGCCGAGAGTTATGTGTAGGGTTTTAAATCTGATTTTAAATGGTTTTAGTTTTTCTAATCTCTTAATCTTTTGATAATTTTTAATTTTTTGGCCAATCTATTTAATTCTTTTAATATCATTTTAATCATTGTATCTGTATCTATATGTATATTTTATCTGGCTGTACACTGCCCCGAGTCCTTTGGGAGAGATTAAATAAACAAAACTAAACTAATTTGTACCTCTTATCTCTACCCATTTCTGCACATTGTAATTTTTTAATTTCATTTTCATCTATGGGGATCTCCTTGTTTTTCCACTATAGTACAAACATAATTCTAGCCACTGTTAACACATGTAACATTAAATATGTATTGTACTCCTTTTATCTATGTGGGGGCCAACAAAAATATTTCTGGTTTTAAAATTTAAATCTATATGTTGCTTTACTATTTTTGCTAACCTGGACGCTACATCCTCTCGAATAGCTACACTAGCAGAGCCCAATACTGAATTCATATATTTCCAGTTTTTTAAACTGAGGAATACATTTCAGAAAAAGAATTCAGTATTGCTCTGTGAATGTGCCTATAAATTCCATTCATAAACTAACTTCTTAGATGATTTTGTACTATTATCTTTTTTTTTTTGTACTCTATATATCTGCATAAGGCTGTAAAAAGCTTCAGTACATTCTGAAAAGGTTAGGTGACCAAACATGGCTTCCCCTGGCTTCTCTCTCTCTGCTATACGGAGAGCATTCCATTAGGGACTGTTGGTCCACGAAAGTAGTCTTGGCTAGGAAAGATTTTTGTGCCACTACGGGCACAATAACAAACTCCCTTGGTTTGTTAATAGTATTTCCATTTTAAGTGTTTCTTTTTCAATTAATGAATTGTAATTATGAAAATATCAGCCATTATTTTATATACACAGTGCAACATCTTTTTTATAGACTGTCATTTTCAAATCCACTTTCAGTTCCATCTCAGTTTTGTCTGGTGAAACTTGTTCTTCTTCCATAACATCTTTTAAACACTAACTAGCTATAGTGTCAGGGACTCTTAAAAGTAACTGAATATTACTGATCTCTGTTCCTCGCCTGCTTTCTTCACTTGCCACTGCCTTCACTCAATTTACAACAACAATCGAGTCCAACCACTACATTGTTGATTTATTTTTTTGCAGCATATTGCCAAGAGGAAAAGGCAAATGAGTTTGTCTGCTTTCTTTGGCAAGAAAACAAAAGGAGATCCAAAAGAGTCATCATTGGAGTCTGAGGAAATCAGAGTCAGCACATCATCCACACCACGACCAGAAGAAACAGCCAGCATATCATCCACATCTCAACCAGGAGAAGGAGCCAGCACATCATCAGGTACTGGAAGAACTGAATCATACATTGAAGGGAACCTTCCTGACTGCTGGTCACTGCAGCAGTACAATAATTTTAGGGAAAAATATGACGGATTGGACGTTTCCCAGAAAAAATTAGGTTGCAAGTGTTGCAGAAGATTTGAAATTTCGAGCAAAGAAAAAAGTGTCCACGGAGCTAAGGAGTGGAAGAATTACCAAATTGAACCATCAGGAAAGAGTAGAGAAATCCAACCATCTTCCCTCAGAAAGGAATTGAAGGAACATTTCTCATCTAAGGCTCACAACATCTATACAGAGAAGTTGAAGCAATGTGAGCAGGATATCATAAGCAAAGGACTAGAGAAGATGACTGAGAAATATTGAGTAGTACATGTAGAGAGTGTTTACTACAGTGTATAGTCTGGCACAAACGTGCAGACCATTTTCATATAGAGAAGATCTGATTGAATTACAAATAACAGATGGTTTAGATTTGGGAACAGGGTTGCATTCACATAAAACTGCAGTTGCAATAGTAGATATCATTGCAAAAGACATCAGGAAACATTTATTTAGCAAAATTATTGAGAAAACTCTCAAAATCTGTTTGATAATTAACAAAGCCTCAACAATATCTTTCAAACCAGTTCTTATGCTGTACTTAAAAGTTGAGGATCTAGCTTTCTCACCAACAATTTTCCTTGAACTAGTAGAATTAGATAAACAAGATGCAGAGACGATATATTGTTTGGTTATAGAAAGTTGAATAAAGTTGGGTTTAATAGAAACTATCTCGAGAAACATTTAATTGGATTTTGCTCTAATGGAGCCAGTGTTATGCTTGGGAGAAAATCTGGGATAAGCACTAAGATAGCCAAAGAGTTTCCAAATATTATAATATGGCATTGTTTAAACCATCCTCTACAACTTGTTTTAGATGATTCAATTAGGGAAATAAAGCAAATCAATCATTTTTAATTTTTTATTGATAAAATATATTCTATTTTCCATCAATTGAATAAGAACCTAATTTGAACTTAACAAAATTTCCAAACAACTTGAGATTGAAATTATAAAAATTGGTAGAGTTTTTGGACCAAGATGGGCTGCCTGTAGTTTAAGATCAACCGTAGCTGTGTGGCGGGCTTATCCAGCGCTACATCAGTTTTTCTGTTCAAATTAAAAATACTCCAGTATGACTGCTCGTCTTGAAAACTCATATTTTCTCACTGATTTGGCCTTGATCGTTGATGTGCTAACTGAAATATCTCTCTATTCTAATGCATCGCAAGCGAGAAACATAGATATTATTAAGGCTGAAAAACTTGTGATAAGATCAATTAGATAATTTGAAATGCTTATAGAGGAAAAGGGTGCATATGAAAATAAGGTTGATGAATTAATTAATTGCTTTAAAAATATACATTTTATACAAAATCATCGATTTGTGGGACTTCCTCATGAAAAACTTATACAAAGCATTGTAACTAATTTGAAGAAAAAAAAATTGATGGATTGTGAACATTTAAAAACAGGCTGCCAATTTAAAGATATTGATCAATTAAAATTTTTAAATTATTTGGAGCCAGATTATTGGAACACTGAAGAAGTGGGGGTTCCATGGAGAGCAGCTGAAGGACAATTGGTTGCATTTGGTCAAATTTTCAATTATGAAATCAATATTAATGATTATCGTGATTTCATAGAAAATGTACTGAAAGATTCTAAAAATTATACAATTCTTTGCAGCATTAAAAAGGCTCGAGATATTATTAAAACTATTGCATTCAGTTCAGGAGAGGCGGAAAGGGGCTTCTCGCAGATGAACATAATATGTTCAGAGGGCAGAAGTTGCCTTACAGTTTCCAATATAACAAACCTCCTGACCATCAGTCTAATTGGCTTATCTGTGCCAGAATGGGACCCTGTTCCTATAGTAAAGAAGTGGTTATGGGCACATCATCACACAGCTGATGGTGCTCATGTGAAGCCACTCCCACCCGTCACATGACCACCAAGCCACACTCACAAATTAGGCCACGGCCGCAGAACCGGTTGTTAAGAAATTTGAATCCCACCCCTGAACTGCAGATACATTCTAGATATGAGAAAGATGCAAAACTAAATGGTTTTTTTATAAAAGTTTTTTATTTTTATCACAACAAAAACAAACATAAAACCTTCTTCTGTTCCACAGTGTGTCAGTTGAGTATATATTTCTTCATGCACAAAATAATATCATACATATTTAATTCGTATGTATTTATAATTGTTCTTATCAATATTTATATTTTATATCACATGTCACTTATTCTCTTATCCTTAATTTTTAAGTCCTTAACTTTCAATAATATATTTCAAGTTCATTTTCTTACTCTATCTAATTCATCTATTTATCAGTAACAATATATTATACTATACTTGTATAATTCAGTTCTTTACTCTTCTATCCAACGATTCATAAAATGAATTCCAAATAGTGGATGTTGGATGAATCTCTACATGAACTGGGAGTTGTGAAATGAGGATACCTAATGAGCAATACATTGACTTGTGTGGAAGCCTTTGTGGTGTTTACAAAGCTGTTCTGGAAGCATTCAGGAGTATGGGGCAGGAAAGTGAAAAGATGAGTCCGATTTCCTCTTAAATCAGTGAAAAGAAGCTTGATTCTGACTTCCTCTTATCCAGGAATAAAGGTGAGTGAAATCCTTCTCTCAAATCTGAATGCAACAAAGGATTCAACCCCTGAATTCTTTCTTTCTCTCTCTCTGAGCAAGAAAGTTATAAAGCCCATTTGAATTACCAGGAGGGGCCAGAAATGCCCCCATTTGCAAAGGGAAAACAGGAAAGATAGTGGCATCCTCTCTGTCTCTCTCTGCATCTGTTTGCCTGCTGTTTCTGTGATTGTATTTGCAAACAAGAGGCTGATTTGAGTAAGGAAGCTGTATTATCTCCTGGCTCTTGGGTTACTAAAACAAAGAGTTGATTCCTCTTTATTCATCTGGAAGAAGGAATCCGTTCCATGGAGGAAGCAGGCAACAAAAAGGGGCCCATCCTTGCCTTGAGTTTTATGGCAGAGATCTCCATGGAAATGAGTCATAAATACCTTTAGCCACTCTGCATGTAAAAACCAGCCCGCCTAAAGAGTAATCTACATCTGTAAGGCTGCAGCAACGTGCTCAGAAGAAAGGTAACCGAACCCAACCTGTTGTTTTTAACTTTGTTTACAAACTGGAGAGGCATTCTCAAGTCTAAGGACACCAGCCTATATTCCTCAACAAAGGGAAATCGCCTGACCACAGTTTGCTCTAAACTTTAGTTTAAATCACAGCATCCTTTGGTGACTACTCTTCAAAGCTACAGGCCTGCAATCAAGCTACCTGTTGCAGCACCCTCTGGTGGCTGATTAGCAAACTGCAAGCCTGTATATGTTTTCTAGCGCTTGCAACGCACCATAGTGGCCCAACAAGTGTATTTCATCAGCATCTTCTACAGTTTGCAACACACCCTAGTAACTAAAAGGTGAATTTCAAATTTTCTAAAAATTCACCTTTTGCCAATTTAAAGAATGGCATCTTCTTCAGCCATGGTAGATGTCTCTGCAGATGTCTCTAACATGCCAGAAGTGTTGAACCCTCCACCCAACCTTGACACAAATGTAGAACTCTGTGTCCAAAGCCCAGAATCAGATGTCCAAAATCCGGAAGGGGCAAGGGCACCTCAGAAATCCTGTGCATTGAGGCAGCAAGAAAGCCAACTGTCAGCCTTCAAGATTTTCTTCCTTTGCTTCTCTTCCTTTGCTTTGCATCTTTCGGCTGTCATAAGTAACGGGGGGAGGAAGAGGGCCATGATTATTATGGGAAGCGAGCTGGAGTTGTTAAGAAACGAAACTGTATAAGTTGAGGGGGGGGAGAGTCTTGCTTAGGTTTTATTCTATGCTATGCACAACTGCAACTCTTTATCAAAATATGCCAAGGTCAACGGACAGAGGCCTCATCACCACCTGAAGATGCCCACATGATGCTATGCACAACTTTTATTGGAAGAGCCAATTGAACTATTGAGGGGTGGGAACGTTGCCATCACTTTGTATATGTGATTTACGCGCTCATTTTCTCAGATTCGGAATTCTTTTGTTGCTACCACTTGATTTCCAGTAAAAGGTATCTTTTCTCTAACTATTGGAGTCTAAGTATTTCTTTCTTGGATTTTGAATGGAGCACCAGCTGACACCTACTGAGGCCATGCAGTTGCACCTGAAGGATGAGGGGGCCACGTGCTCTCAACGCCATGAAGATTTATGGGGGCGGTTGATGCCCCTCTACGATACATCTGAAGACAAGCTCCCCCTCGAGTGCATTCACTCACTGGAGGGTGAGATGGAGGGGCCTTTTGGACAATGCAAAAGCAGGGAAAGCTGGCTCACCTCCATCCAGTCGACGCTGGGAGAATCGAGCCTCCAAGAATACATTCAATGCCTACTGGCGTCAAACAGAGGGTGAGGAGCGCTGTCGTAGTGGCAGAGATGCTCTCCACACTGCGGTCCAGGAGGAGGACACAGCAAGGGAGAAGGCCACGCCCGAAGAGACCCATCGTTCAAATTTTGTACACCAAAATGAACGTGGTCGGCCCACCCAGCAGCGAGAAGCACAACTGTTGTATGCGGCATGGGAACACAACATCCTCAGGAAGTACGTTGAAGAAGACTATGAGCTGCCTCTGACACACGACCCTGACCGTGTTGACGAGAATCCAAGGGGAGCCCCCGATCGTGCCCATAACGATGCCAAACACCTCACCGCACCAACGCGCCCTGCCAACAATCCCTATGCAGCCTCCGTAGATGACCCACCATTCAGGAGAAAGTGGGCACTAGAAAGGGGAAGGCTGGATTTGGCAGATAGTGGCATGTATAAATTTTCTGACAAGCCAGGCAAAGAATATCGACTGTGGAAGCATATTTTCACGAGAAAACTTCAGGCCGCAAGGCTGAAGCCAGACGAAATGCTCGTACATTTGATAGCATGGCTGGGACCACAGTCTGCAGAAGTAGTAACAGACATCTACTCAAGCCAATTAGGAGACCCAGACACCACTCTTGAGTTAGCCTGGGAGACACTCGACGAGGAGTATGGTGCTCCTACCGTAGCGGTAGACTCGTTCTTGGATCCTATGCACAAGTTCCCTGGCATCAGTCTCAGCAAACCTCGCTAGCTAAGGGAATTTTCTTTCATCCTTCAAGTGCTGCGGGGAGCACTAAAGCATCCCAACTTGCTGGGACTTTCTTGTCTTAACAAGTTCACAATGCAAAGCACAATCGTTCAAAAACTACCGCCGCCACTAAGTGAACAATGGATCGACTTATCCGAGGCCTTCAGGGCCAAAGACCGAAGCAAAGAACCCCCCTTTGCCTTTCTCGAAGAATTTGTGACCCACCAGGCAAAGTTGTACAATGACCCTCAAAACCTCACCATGAGAGAAAACTGGATGCCAAGTGACCAAACCTCAAAGAAGGAGACCTTGTCTTGTTAAAGGACAAGCATGCGCATCGCAACTTGTGGCCCATGGGACTCGTGCTCCAGGTCCGACCCAGCTCTGGTGGACTAGTCTGCTAAGTCGAGGTCCAGATCGTGAGGCCACAAGACTCTTGCCATGATCCGCAGACTTTGGCTAAGAAGTGCTACCCCAGACTGGTCACTGCCCTGGTGTTGCTGCTGAGAAAGGCTGAACTTGAAGATTGAACCTCAAGCTTTGCTTGCGTTGCATCTACTTCACTGTTGCATTGTTTGATGCTATGTTACTGTTTATTTTAGTTAATAGTTAGTTGGTAGTGGAATTTATAATTCCAGGCGGGGAGTGTAGTGGGCTGGCTAGACAGAACATAGTTGGTTTAGGAATGAGAGCTTCCCCCTTAAGGGAATGCTTCATGGGAAATGTAGTTCATGTCACGTGGTCACATCCGCACTCCTGATTGGCCATTGGATTAATCTCTGGTTGGGCAGGGGGAGAGTTTCGGCATTCTTGTCTGGACCCCAGCATGGCAAGAGATTCCTTTGGCTCTCAAGCCGTGGGATAAAGGCCATCTCCTTTCACACGATTAAAGGCAAATAGTGGACGTTGGATGAATCTCTACATGAACTGTGAGTTGTGATATGAGGATACCTAATGAACAATACATTAACTTGTGTGGAAGCCTTTGTGGTGTTTACAAAGCTGTTCTGGAAGCATTCAGGAGCATGGGGCAGGAAAAACATATTGATTTAAAACCAGAAATATTTTACTGGGGATCCTACCCTAAGAATATAGTAAGGAAAATGCATATTTAACTATTCATATATTGACTGCAGCTAGAATTGTAAAATTGCACAAAATTGGAAGAGTGAAGAAATACCTACAGATGAGAATGTGATTAGGAAAATACTAGAAGAAATGAATAAATTAACATTGGCAATTAAGGAGAAAGAGCAAACCGAATATTATATGGTATGGGACCTATTCTATATGGTGAAATAATAAAAATTGAAGTTAGAAATAGGGAAACAAAATAAAGATGATGTGTTAAAAGAGATAAGTTAATCTGAAGCCTAATACGTTGAATACTACTATTTTAATATTGTATAATCAATTAGTATAATGAATAGATGGACATTATTATGTTAAATATTGCAGAATCAATATGTAATGGAGGATGCTGTAATTATTGTTTAACAAAGATGACAAAGATACCCAGACAACACACCGTTTAACCAAAGATGAAATGATTGTATTTTTTAAAAATGTCCAAAAAATAAAAAAAAACCTCCAGTGATGGAGCACCCACAACATCTGGTGGCCATTGGTTCCACTAGTTAATTGTTCTGTCAGACGTTTATCCCCCATTTCAAGTTGTTTCTCTCCTCGATTAACTTCCATCCATTGCCCTCTGGTGCTTTGGAGAATAGCTTGACCCCCGCTCTCCTTTGGGGCAGCCCCTCAACTACTGGAAGGCTGCTCTCCTGCCCCCCCACCCCCCCGTCCTTCTTTTCTCTAGATTGGCCAAATCCTGCAGCCTCCAGCCCTTGAATCCTCTTAGTTGCTCTTCTCTGCACTTTTTCCAAAGGCTCAACATCCTTTTTTTGCAATCCGGAGACCAAAATCGGATGCAGAATATTCCAGCTGTGGCCTTGCTGAGGTTTTAGAAAGCGGCACCAATAACTTCACGTGATTTTGGTTCTGTGCCCCTGTTCATACAACCCAGGACCGTATTCGCTTCTTTGGCTGCTGCCGCATACGGCTGGCTCGTGTTTAAGCGATCGCCCACTGGGGCTGCAAGGTCCCTCTCGCAGTGACTGTTTCGGAGCCAGGAATCATCCATTCTATCTTACACCTGGTCATAAGTTGAGGAGTCCTTCTGTACTATGAAGCGGAAGCCGCACCCAGGAACTAAACGGTGTTTAAAGCCACCAAACCTTCCCGTCGCCACCCCAATTAAAGGGACTCATCACAGAGGGGGGGGCTGTCTCCCAGCACCCCCAGAAGGCTTTGGGAAGGCTGGGTGGAGGGCAGCCTTCCTCGGGACCCCCCCAGCAGTGGTGGGATTCTGCTAGTTCCGACCAGTTCTGGAGAACCAGTAGCGGAAATTTGGAGTAGTTGGGAGAACTACTCATCCCTGACTGCCAATCCCATCCCTGACTGCCCCCCCCACATCTCTCCTCTGCCTCCATTGAGTCCCAGCTGATCGGCTGGGTCTCCTTTGGTTGCCCTGCATGGGAGAACGGAGCTGGAAAGCAGGTCAGTGGGGTGGGAGGGAAGGGGGATTTGGCAGTATATCCTTCCCCTGCCACACCCACCAAGCTACGCCCACAGAACCGGTAGTAAATTATTTTGAATTCCACCACTGCCCCCCAGGCCAGCCTGGACTCGGCCCTGCCCCCCCTGAGGAGGATGCCAGCTGCTTCTGGGGGGCCCGGCAGTGAGCACAGAGCCCGAAGCGGCTCCTTCCCGGCTTCTCCTGCCAGCTGGACTTCCGACCCCCCCGGCAAAGTCCGCCTCTTGAGCTGCCAGAGATAAGAGGCTCCGAGCAAGGCCTGCCTTTCCCAAGAGGCCATTCTGGGCTGAACGCTCTCCCACGGCAGAAGACGCTCCTGGCAGTGGCCCATGGGCAGGAGAAGCCCTGGAACGACATGTGAGGAACATCCAGTGCTAGCCGAGAGGGAAGACACCCAACCCTGCCCTGCCCACTAGGGGAGGCAACCTGGCCACCCTTGCTGGGGGTGGGGGACGGAGGGAGGCCCACAGGACACCTGGGTCCCCCTGGGGTTATGGGCCCCTCGGTGGAAGAGGATCAGCAGGCAAAGGGCAGGGGAGGGGGCATCTTTGGGCCAACCTCCTGGAGACTTGCTGCCAATCAGAGAAGAAATTATTGGCGGGGGGGGGGGGGGGGGGGGGGAAGAAGGAAAGCGGATGCTCCAGCTGAGTAGAAGGCATCTTCCTTGGGGCTCTCTGAGCTTGGTGGCTTTCTTGCAGACGTTTCATTACCACACTAGGTAACATCATCAGTGCTAGAAGGGAGGAGGAGGAGGACTGTGGGGTCCTTGGTGCTCTCTGATCTTGGTGGTTTCCTTGCAAACTGGGTCACATCATGCATGAGAACCTGCTGGTGGTTGGATGCAGCTCCGGAAAGGAGGGATTTGCACCCTGGGAAACCCGCAGGTGGCCTTCTTTGGATGGTGCCCCCCCCCCCGCTCCTCCCCCCAAACCCCTTCCTCTCTGCTCCTGGCCTGCCTCTCCTCCCTTTGCCCCCTCCCCTCGAGCATTGCCAATTGCCAATTCATTTTATTGTCTCTTTTAGTGCCCATTTCAATTTCTCTTTTTATACCTTTGTGTTTTCTCGGTGCTGCTGCGCAAGTACACATCTCAGTTTGCTGGCTCCTTGACAAGGTATTACCAAGGTGTGGTGGGAAACATGTCAACACCATAAATCATGCTGGTCTATTTATGGGCCATAAAAGGCAGAGCTTTAATAGCTTCTCAGGAGGGTTAATTAAAAGGTGCAACCAGGGTTGGATAATAAGACGATTGCTAAATGGATTCAGGTGGGCTTGGATGAGGCCCAAAATGCCCAGAGATGGAGGGGGGGTCCCACCTGGAGGGCCTTTGGACTCTGGGGGCGGTAATTCTCTGATCAAGAATGCGCCCCACATTTGCACAGCTGGGAGGGTTGGCTAATACTTTAGAGCGGGTGGCCAACCTTAAGACCTGTGGGCTTCAGCTCCCAAATTCTCCAGCCAGCTGGGGAATTCTGGGAGCTGAAGTCCACAAGTCTTAAAGGAGCCAAAGGTGGGCCCACCTGGTTCAGAGAGAGAAACTTGATCAAAGGGCTCAAATAAGCAGGAGAGAATCTCACAGAGATAAAGGTTGAATTCTGCATCTGGCTAGGAAAAACGTACGGCAGAATTATAATTGGGGGAAAGTCCTGACATGTACAACTAACCCGAGTATAACTTTGTTGTCTGCAACGGGACGCAGCTACTCAAGAGGACAATGTTCGCTTGGGGAATTCACAGGAACAGAATCTGGGAGAGGGGAGTCCATCACTGGAGGCCTTCAAGAAGAGATTAGATAATTTATCTGGCATGCTCTTCTAGGGTCTCCTGCTTGGGCAGGGGCTGGACTAGAGGACCTCCAAGCTCCCTTTCCACTCTTGTTAGTCTGTTATTCTCTCAGAATAGAGAAGCGATGGTTCCTCCCCTCTCATTTGCTCTCCCACGTGTCAGTTCACTTGGGGTTCTCCCCTCAGTCTGGCCACTCGCTCAAGGACGGTCACAAACTGGAGCAGGTTTGGAGGAAGAAAGCTACAAAGATGGTCAGGGGTCTTTGGGGAACGTTTTGAGGATCTGGGTAAGATTAGGTTAGATTAGATTAAATTTCAAGGGTCTGGGAAAGGCTAAAACATACGAAGAACGATGGCAAGAATTAGGTTTTTCTAGTCTGGTGAAAAGAAGGACCAGGGGTGACAGGATTGCAGTCTTCCAATATTTGAGGGGGTCAAGCTATTCTCCAAAGCATCTGTCAAGAAACAGTGGATGGAAACTAATGAAGGGGAGATCCATCCTTAGAAATAAGGAGGAATTTCCTGGCAACGAGAGCAATGAAGCGGTGGGATCCAATTCCTGCCACCGGTGTCCTAAAATCCTCTCTGTTGCTCTTCTCTGCAATCTTTTTTATATATTGTGGTGACCAAAGCCGGACACCATATTCCAATTACTGAAATAGATCACACATCACAAACCAGCATAGACCAGGCCATTTGCCCTGCAGCCAGGAGGGGAGGGGGCTGGCTTTGGGGACAAGCAGGCAGTTCAGAACGGGGGGGTGGGAGGGTGGGTGGAGAATTGTTAACCTTGATTAAGTACTGCAAATACTATTCTTACCACCTACAGATTCAGAAAGGAGATAAGTTTGTGCTCCGTACTTCAGGAGTGCATATAGTTTACACAACAATACTCCCTTCTGTCAATACCAAACGCATATTCAGCAACTGGGTTTGTGCAATAGCTGAAGTGTAACACAACCACAATACAGTAGGATAATATTATGAGCTGCGGTGGTGCAGTGGCCAGAGTGCAGTACTGCCGGTTGTTTCTGCTGCCTGCTGGCTGCCTGAAATTGGACAGTTCGACTCCCACCAGGCTGCAGGTTGACTCAGCCTTCCGTCCTTCCGAGGTGGGTCAAAGGAGGACCCAGATGGTTGAGGGCAAGAGGCTGACTCTGTAAACCGCTTAGAGAAGGCTGGAAAGCACTGTGAAGTGGGATATAAGTCTAAGGGCTCTAGCTATTTATTGCCATTTCGAATGTACACTCATCGGCATACATTAAAATGAAATTTCACTGCATGCTGCTCTCAAAGGGTCTCCACCTCCAATGTGCACGACATAACCAGGACAGAATAAATATGCAAAAATATGCATAAATGCAAAATGATGCCTATTCCCCCATCTACTCTATTACACCGAGATACAACAAAACCTCTGACTTTTCACCTCCTTGGCTGCCCTTCTCACCCCCCCTTTCCAATTCTTCAACAGCCTTCTGGCATTTATACAGGCTGTTCTTGATTCACCACAATTTCTTTTAATATAAAAGTTTTTTTATTATTTATTTTAATTTTACCCATTTTATTTATTTATTTATTTATTTATTTATTTATCTTCACATGAGCAACATGATTCCAGACATAGTCATACTTTCATTTCCATTAATCTTCTATAATATCATCTCATCTCATTATCCACTTCACTCATCTTTAAATAAATTTGCATTTCATATTTAAATTAATTAATTCAATATCAATATCATTTCATCCACACATAGGTTTTCAATTCTTTATCCCCTATTATTTCCATTTTCAGCTTACCGCCTATTTTATTTTACATTACACATCATTATTACCCTTGATTTTCTCTAAGCTGATATACTGTATAACACACAATCTAAAAAGAATAAAAGTAAAATAAAGCCAATATATTTAGGATCCACATAGTATTTTTCATTCCCCTACTTTAATCATAATAAAATACTCTCATTTTACACTTCTAATATCCATTAAATAATCAACTGTATATTTTAAAATGTATATATTTTAAAGTATCCCCCCAGTAAATCGCTAAGATAACTTATTAATATGTCTCATTTTATCTTCACTTTACATCATTAATAATCATATTTTTTCTTCCTTTCCACTTTGCCAAAATTTATATATTTTAATTTTTCCATTCCCCTGTTTTTAATCCTCCAAAGAAAGAGTTTATAACAACAGCCCAGATGAATATGGAGAACAGGGACCATTGCCAAAGGATATAAAAGGATTTAAAATAGAGACATTGACACCAGAGTCAACAAATAAGAGAGACAAGGCTCCCAAGGCTAAGAAGAAGAAGAAGAAGGAATTATATAAGAAGAAACCCCAAGAAAGAGAACTGGAAGGGGGGTGGGGGGGGAAACACGGCTGACAGGCAGAGGGGAATAAAAATAATACCACAAGGAAAAAAGAAGAAAGACCAAGGAAACTTAGAAAAGGGAAAGCTGGCTAAAATTAAAAGAACTAATAAAGCCGAAAAATTTAGAGATAAAAAGGTTAGGGATTCTATAAGGGGAATACCACATGGGAATGGATATTGATATTTAGTCTTAAAACTTGCCGGGAAATATTTTAGGATTGTATATACACACATATATATATGAATTGTATATGAATTATGCTATTATTTTTATTCCCCTCTGCCTGTCAGCTGTGTTCTCCCCCCCCTCCAGTTCTCTTTCTTGGGGTTTCTTCTTATATAATTCCTTCTTCTTCTTCTTAGCCTTGGGAGCCTTGTCTCTCTTATTTGTTGACTCTGGTGTCAATGTCTCTGTTTTAAATCCTTTTATATCCTTTGGCAACGGTCCCTGTTCTCCACATTCATCTGGGCGGTTGTTTCCCTCTTCCGACTCATCATCTCTGGGCATTTTGTGTTCTTCTGCAAGCTGCAACGCCATGACTTTATGTCCAGCATTGTGTCCAGCAATTTCATTCCTTCTGCCACCGGAAGTCGCTTCACCACCATTTCTTCAGGGACCATTCGCCTGGAAAACAGTGACTCACTCACAGGCCTCTCACTTATGACCGTCACGGCCTCCCCACAGTCACAGGGATCAAGATTTGGGCGACTGGCAACTGGCGTGTATTGGCCACAGTTGCTCTGTCTCGGGAGTGGGGGGTCACGGGACGGCCACCTGCAATTTTCCTGGCCAGCTTCTGACAATCAAAATCCATGGAGAAAGCTCACTAAATGGAACTACTCAAGGAGCTGTCATTAAAAAAATGGTGTGTGTGTGTGTGTGTGTGTGTGTGTGTGTCCACCTGTTCTCCAAAGCGGGGCTCTCCCACCTTGGCCCCTTTAAGACTTGGGGACTTCAACTCCCAGAATTGAATTCAACACCCAGCAAAGTTGGCTGAGGAATTCTGGGAACTGAAGTCCCCAAGTCTTAAAGGGGCCAAGGTGGGAGAGCCCTGCTCCAAAGCACCTAAAGGCAGGACAAGAAGCAGCTTTTAATTTTGAACAGTCACTAAACGGATAGCCGTAAATCGAGGACTAACTGCATTTGGATAAGATCCAGGCTTTCAATGACTTTCAGACGTGATTCACATCTTTCCAGTCCTTCGTCTCGGAAGAGCCTTGAGGCCAGGAGAAAACCCTGAGCCCCCTCCCCGGATACTCCTTCCACGCTGACCCAGGGGGTCGCCTGCACAGCCATCCCGCAGCGCTCCCTTTCAGAGACCCCTCCCTGCCACCTGCAGGCAGAGCCCCCACCGCATTTCCCTGCACTTCTCATCTAGGCACCTTGTCCCAAAAAAAGAGCAGAAAATGTCATCCGGCCCAACCAGTTTTTAGCAAGGCGAATGCGGGTTTCTAGCAATTAGCTTGCTCCTTTCTCGGTGCTGGCTAACCGACTCCTGCGAGGCCTTTCCTGGCATTTTCCCAGGTGAGGCCCAGCTCTCACCACTCACGCAACCCAGAAAAGACTTCCTAATTTAAAAATGTCCCGCAAGCAAAGCACCCAGAAGTCAAGTGAATAAACGATATGAAAAGAAGCAGCAGGGGAGACAGGATGGCAGCCTTCCAGTATTTGAGGGGCGGCCCCAGAGAGGAGGAGGGAGGGGGTCAAGCTGTTTCCCAAGGCACCAGAAGGCCAGAGAAGGAATAATAATGGATGGAAACCGACCAAGGAGAGACTCAGCCTGGAAAGAAGGAGGAATTTCCTGACAGGGAGAACCACCAACCAACGAAACAGAAGTTGCCTTCGGAAGTTGTGCAAATCAACCACCAGGGCAGCCCCCACGAGAGAGCTGACCTGTGTGCAAAATCTAGACTTGGACCAAGCCATGCGGCCCGCGACCCTTTGAACCACCGGAAGCTTCTTGGGTGAATCTTGCCATCCTGCTCCTTATCCAAATAATGGCTTCACTATCTGCGTTTGCCCTCTGGGGGGAAATTATGATGACCCTCCTTTGAGGCATCTCCAAAGAAGGTGACCTCTGGCCACAGGGGCTGACCGAGAGCAGCTCCAGTCCTTCTCCAGCCCCTCTCCCCCATCCTCAGGGAGCCGAGCCGAGCTGGCTGTGCCCAGAGGGGGTCCTAGGACTCTCCCCTCCTTGCTGGGGAAGAAAACCGGTTCTTGCATGGGCAACCTCTCAGCTGGCACCCAGGCTAGGGTAGAACATAGAACTCAGAATCCTAGGGCTGGAAGGGACCTTGGAGGTCTTCTAGTCCAACACCCTGCTCAAGCAGGAGACCCTAGACCAGGGGTCCCCAAACTTGGCCACTTTAAGACTTGTGGACTTCAACTCCCAGCTAGGCTGGCTGGAGAATTCTGGGAGTTGAAGTCCACAAGTCTTAAAATGGTCAAGGTTGGAGACCCCTGGTCTAGACCATCCAAGTGGCTGTCCAGTCTCTTCTTAAAAGCCTCCAGTGTTAGAGCAGCCACAACTTCTAGTGGCCAGCTGTTCCACTGGTTAATTGTCCTCCCTGTTAGGAAGTTTCTCCTTAATTCCAAGTTGCTTCTCTCCTTGATGAGAGTTTCCATCCATGGTTTCTTCTCCTGCCCTCTGGTGCCTTGGAGAAGAGGTGCAACCCCTCCTCTTCGTGGCAGCCCCTCAAATATTGGAAGGCTGCTATCACATCACCCGGGTCCTTCTCTTTGTCAGGCTAGGCAGGGCAGAGATGGGGCACAGGGGGCTGCTCCCCTGGAAGCAAGCCCATTTCCTGCCAATTCTGGCCGTTTCAGGCTTTGCGGCGATGTGTCCTTCCCAGCCTGGCTGCTCAGGGACCTGAATTCCTGCCAAGAAGAAGACAGAGGGGTGACTTCACCACATTTTATGACTAAATATTGGAAGGGCGGATTTCTTGTTTATGCCTTTATGGCCTTCAGTAATGGGTGAGCTTTGCACATTCGCCTAACGAGCAGCAGCAGCCGATAGCAGGGATCCCTGACCAAGGATCCCACCCGGGTGGGATCTGGTCTCATTTCCCCTCCAAAGCCACAGCAGGGTTAGAGTTACGTCCTCTGCACCAGGGCCTCGCCCACCTCTTTCAGGATCAAGGCTGCTGTTAAAGGCCCAGGAACCTCCCACAGTGGGTTTGGCAGGTTGTGGATGTGTGTCTCTGTGTGTCCGTGTGTGTCTGTGTGTGTGAGGGAGGGAGGGAGGGTTGCAGGTGATCCTTACTCTGACTTCCAGGAACAAGGAGGAGCAGGGAACTCAGAGTTTCAGTATTCCTGGCAAGGACAGTTTGCTCTCCCTTCCTCAGCTGCTCTCCTGGGCACTGAATTATGCCACCCTGCCCGTCTTCTGCTGGCACAGCCAGTGGTGTCGCTTCCTTCTTTCTTTGCCCTCTTAACTGCCCCTTTCAAAACTCACTTGCCTGCGGAGTGCTGCCCATTGGTGTAAACAGGGACAGGCAGAAGTTTGCTTTTAACAGAATAACGGAGTTGGAAGGGACCTTGGAGGTCATCTAGTCCAGGGGTCGCTAACCTTTTGGACTTCAGGGACCACCAAATGCATCAATTAAAATCCCTCAGACCAGAGACCCTGGGAAAATCCCCCCCAAAAAAGTCTGCAGGAAAATTCTCCAGCCTGTTTTCCTACCGGTCGATCGTTCTTTATTTGGGATCGCAGGATTCCAGCTCCAGCTCTGTTCTCAGGGGGAGAGAGAGAGAGAGAGAGAGAGACTTTTGGCTTCATGCAAGGAAAGCAGCAGAAGCAGCAGAAGTCTTTCCTTCTCTCCCTCAAACTCCACCAGAAATGAGTCTTTGCCAGTGCAGCCTGTTGGAGCAGGAGGCCTTGCAGGGTCCCAAAGTTTGGGGGAGAGAAAGAAAGACTTTGGCTGCTTTCCTTGTGTGCAGTCAAAAGCAGAAGCAGAAAGAAGCAGAAAGAAGCAGCCCGGTGGCCAGGCCAGGCATAGAATAGAAGACTTTATTGGCCAAGTGTGATTGGACACACAAGGAATTCGTCTTGGTGTAAATACTCTCAGTATACATAAAGAAAAGGTACATTCCTTAAGAATCAAGAATCATAACATGCAACACTTAATGATAGTCATAGGGTACAATCAACAATCAAATCATGGGAGGGCAAGGGGGGCAAGTTCCCACCTTCTGCCCTTTCCTCCCCCCAATTTATACAGTTCTGTTCTGTAACAACTCCGGCTCTCTTCCCATAATCATGTCCCTCCTCCTCCCCCCCCCTGTTACTTATGCCAGCCGAAAGATGCAAAGCAAAGGAAGAAAATCTTGAAGGCTGACATTCAGCCCCCCTGAAAAAGAGGTGTTAGTCCTAAAAAAGAGAAAGAATAAAAGAGAAAAGAATAATATACATATTACATCATAATACTAAAGTTCAGGGTTTATCAGGATATTTCGTACGAAATGCCTTGACAAGCTTAGGAGCTTGAACATCCTTCTCATTCACCCATTTGGACTGGGAAGGAGGAAAATGTTTCCAAACAACTAAATATTGGAGTCGACCCCTTTGTTTTCGAGAATCTAAAATTTCTTTAACTTCAAAATATTGCTCACCTTCAATTAGCAAAGGCGGCGGGCGGGGAGGGGGGGGAATCGACCTAAGCCGGTCTCAGGTTGGAGGCCTTAAACCATTTCAGACCAATAGCTGTCCAGCCTCTTCTTAAAAGCCTCCAGTGATGGAGCCCCCACAGTTTCCAGAGGCAAGCAGTTCCATTGGTCCGTTGTTCTCACAGTCAGGAAATTTCTCGTTGATTAGATTGGATTTCTCCTTGGTTCATCCCTTCTTTCTTGTCCTGCCTTCTGGCGCTTTGGAGAATAGGTGGAAAACACACACCCCCACTTCTCTGTGGGAACAGAAGGGGGCGACGCACTCGCCACAGCCAATTCGCCATGGCTAACTCACCCTAACGATTTTCTTTCATTGTCCAAAACAATTTTAAAAATTATTTTAATTGTTGTCATTCACATTTCGTTTTGACCCTCCTTTTGCCTCTTTTCTGTCAAGATTTTAGTTCTCGTTTCTTTGATATTCAGGTGCCTTTGTCCTGTGGCCACGGGGAGCTGGCCTTGGGGAGCTGGCCGCGGCCAATTCTTTCATCTTTAGCCGATCACACAAACAAATAAACCCCCCATCAACGATGACGCCTGGACGCTTTTCCGCGGGAGAAACCACCTCCGTCAGGACGGGACGCGAGCCGCGAAGTCCTAACTGCTCCAGATTGCATCTGCAGGGCTGCGGCCGAGAGCAGCGGTGCGTAAAGACAATAGAGCCGGCTCGCCTGTCGGGACCCACGTCTGAAGAAGAGAGCCTGTCCCGGGACTGGCGGGGCAGGCGGAGGGGGGGGGGGCGGGAAGCGGTTCATCCGAGTTCGCTGGAAGAGGCTGCAAGGGGGGGGGGGGGGCGAATGCAACCTGGAGAGCCAGAGATGTTGGCTCCTGAGTCATTTGAATGCCAGGGAGGAGGAAGCAGCGAGCGAGCGGGGAGGTACCCGGGATTAACACAGCAGCTGCCAGACACCGGAGCGACTTCCTTCTAGGCCGAGAGATTTCAAAAGACGCGTCCCGTCTCCTTTAACCCCTCCCCGCCTTGGGCTCCTGCCTCACCTAGTTATGGAAAGAGGAGCAACTGCAACAGAGCCAAGGGGCCAAGGTCAGCCCCGCGCGCACCAGCGCCTTTATATAACCCGGGAGAGCGCCTGGCTTTCCTTTGACACCCGGCTGGCTGGGCAACCTCTCCATCATGTGGCGGGCGATTCTGGCATACAGGAACTACCTCATCGGCATCCTGACGCCCCTGGTCTTCCTCCCTCTGCCCCTGGTCCTCCCTTACAAGGTAGGTGGCTTTCTCCCTTCCAACGAGGGCATTCCCAAGAGTTAAAAGGTTTTATTTTATTTTAAACAGCAATCTTCTTTGGCTGACATTCCGGCGTGCGTCCGGGCTTTCTTGGAGCAGAAAAGTGCAACATGGTTTTGGGATTATTGTTTTTATGGGTAGGGGATCTCCCAAATGCAATGGAAGAGGAGTGAAAGGACAAGCGGGTCAATGAGCCGCAGTTTCCTTGAGGTTTCTAGTTTTATGTTTGTTTGTTTAATTTAGTTATTATGTTTATATCCGCCCAGCACCCAAGGGTAAACCGGCCTCTTTCGCGCTGTCCGAGGCTGTAGAGGCAAGCTGGTTTATACTTGGATGTTGGAAAGTGGCTTTTGAAGGCAGGTTTTGGGTTCATTGTTCGCTATTCTTTAAACCGCAATCAAGGCGGCAATTTGGGAACTTTCTGGACATCTGGTGGCGGTGCCCGCGAAAGAGAACGCGGTGCCAGCCAGAACAAACACAACCCATAAACGCTGCCAAGTTTGCCAAAACACGGAGATCAAACGTGCGTTCAAGCCGCCCCAACCCCGAGTGCCAATGTTTACGTTTCAGTTCGCCGCTAGTAGATAGTCGGCATGTGCCGTCCCCTCCCAAGTAGTAATTATCGTCGGAATCAATAACTTCAGAGACACAAATCGCATCGTGGGAACAAGCACCGCAAAACCATTCTAAACCCACAGAGAGACAAAACCAGAAGACTAAACCCGAAGGTAAATACATTTTAAAAAGAAGATAATCCGTGGTGTTGCAGAAAAAGAACTGGCAGGAAGACGAAGACGGAAGCCGAGCCAGGCGGCAAGGCGAAGGGATCCGCAGGGCTGGGGCCGCTGCCGAAAAGGCCCTGCGCTCACTGGCTCCAGGTGGGCTTCCGGGGGTCCCCGACTGGCAAAGCAATGGAAGCAGGGAGAATTCTGAGGCTGGCAGCGGCTGCTGGCTGGTCGGGGAGCCCTGGACCGTTGCAGCTGTTTCAATTCCATCAAGAGAATCTTTGAAGCTCGTGGATGAACGGTGGGGCTTACTTACAGATTAAGAGTTGGAAGGGACCTTGGAGGTCATCTAGCCCAACCCTCCACCCACCCAACCAGGAGACCCTACACCATTTCTGACTGAGGGCAGTGCAGTCTCTTCTTGAAAGTCTCAAGTGATGAAGCTCCCACAACTTCCGAGGGCAACTTCTGTTCCATGGGTGGATTGTTCTCAGGGTCAGAAAGTTTCCCCTTGTTTCGAAGTTGAATCTTTCCTTGTTCAGTTTCCCTCCATTCTTCCTTGTCTGGCCTTAGAGATGACCCCTTCCTCCTCTCTGGGGCAGCCCCTCAACTCTTGGAAGGCTGCTCTCCTGTCTCCCCTGGTCCTTCTCTTCTCTGCAACGGTTCATCTTCCGTTTTAGTCTCCAGTCCCTTCGTTATCTCGTTTTCTCTTCTCTGCACTCTCTGAGCTTGGTGGTTTTCTTGCACACGTTTCATGACCCAAACTAGGTAACATCATCAGTGCTAGGAGGAGGAGTGGTGGGATTGTGGGATCCTTGGTGAGCTTGGTGATTTTCTTGCAGAAGTTTCATTACCAAACCAAGTCAGATCATTAGTGCTAGAAGGGGTTTGTAGAGAGGAGGAGGAGGACTGTGGGTTTCTACCGGTTCTGTCCACCTCTGTAGAAGCGGTACCTCTGAAGAGCAGCAGACATAGAACCACCTGCCCATCTGGGCTCTTACCTGACCTTTATTTCCTGATTTTTTTTCAACTTCAGCTGCCGTGCGAGGCCCAGCTGCAGTTATAAAAGCAGGAAAAAGGGGCTTTTTGAAAGGCTGCTTCTCTGCACGCAACGTGCTGGTGACGATTTACAGACTTGCCAGCAGTGTGCAGGGAAGCACATCGTAAATCACCGAACCTTGTAAGTGACTGAACTGCTAGTTAACCCTGTCGGATCCGACCCCTGACTGTAGGGTCCTCGATGCTCTCTGAACTTGATGGTTTTCTTGCAGATGTTTCATTACCCAACAAGGTAACATTATCAGTGCTAGTAAGGAATTGTAAATTGAGCTCTGATAATGTTCCCTAGCTGGATAATGAAACCTCTGCAAGAAAATAACCAAGCTCAGGCAGTATCAAGGAGCCCCCCCCCCCCCACCAGTCTGACAAGAGGGAAGGGCATCTGCAGGAGAACCAGCTGTGACCCAGATGGTGTATTTCCCTAAAGCTCCACTTTTAAGCCCCACTTTGTAACTGCTGGAAGAGAATGACACACACTTTCCTTGGGGGAGGAGCTGACCTGTCTTTAACGCTGCCCAGATACTAATTGCTTATCCTTGGTGACTCCTCCTCCACACACAGGCTCCTCTGTAACTTTGTAAACCCCGTTTCTCTATGTGCTCCTTGGTGTAAACTTTTAGTGCAGAGGTCTCCAAACTTGGCCACTTTAAGACTTGTGGACTTCAACTCCCAGACTCCCAAATTCGGCCACTTTAAGACTTGTGGACTTCAACTCCCAGAATCCCAAACTTGGCCACTTTAAGACTTGTGGACTTCAACTCCCAGAATCCCAAACTTGGCCACTTTAAGACTTGTGGACTTCAACTCCCAGAATCCCAAACCTGGCCACTTTAAGACTTGTGGACTTCAACTCCCAGAATCCCAAACTTGGCCACTTTAAGACTTGTGGACTTCAACTCCCAGAATCCCAAACTTGGCCACTTTAAGACTTGTGGACTTCAACTCCCAGAATCCCAAACTTGGCCACTTTAAGACTTGAGGACTTCAACTCCCAGAATCCCAAACTTGGCCACTTTAAGACTTGAGGACTTCAACTCCCAGAATCCCAAACCTGGCCACTTTAAGATTGGTGGACTTCAACTCCCATAGCTGGCTGGAGAATTCTGGGAGTTGAGGCCCACAAGTCTTAAAGTGGCCAACTTTGGGGATCCCTGATTTAGTGTTTAAAAGTAGCTTGCAGGGTTTTCTGCCTTGAAGTAGGGCTGAGGGGCCAGGTTCGCCTGGTGTGGCTCTCCATATATTTGCAAGGCAAGGAGGAGAGCGTGGAGCATGTCCACCAGGTGGGAATTCTGCACCCATAATCCCCAGCTGGCAAGCTTGGGAACTACAGTTATAGTTCAGGATCAAGGCTGGGGGGGGGGGGGGAAGGCGCACTAGGTGGGTTTTAATTCATAGATATGTCAACATATTGGCATTACTACTTGCTATTTTTCTGCTTTTCAGTGAAATCTAATGTTTTTCTCTTCTTCCTTTTCCTCTCTCTCTTCTTTCTTCTTCTTCTTCCCTTCCTTCCACATCTTCATTTTCCACCTCTTCCTCTTTTAATGGTTTTATTTTTGCCAGACCATCTCCTGAAAGAAGAAAAATATAAATAAAATACAAAATCAAAAGCCCACTCAAAGAAAAGGCATAGCCAATGTATTTTAAACACGGTGATGAACTTGGAGCCTAGAGAGTCATTGCAGAATCAGAGGGGATTCTAATCTAACCCCTGCATAGAAAGTTCTCTGCGTATTGATTCCAGGTTAGAGAATATTTAGAAATGATATTTATATATTGATTGATATGAAGGTATGTCATCCTGGAAGATTGCTTTCCTTTCAACCAGGAGTACAGGTAATCCTGATTTCCTGTTACCACTAACTCTTCGGAAGGCGAAGATTGGAAGGGAATGGACTTTACACAGGACATCTAGTAATGTGGGTGGACGTCAATTCCACACTGCTGTCCACCCTCTTTAAAGTTGCCAAGAATGAAAAGTATGGAACAGAATCCTTGTTTGGTGTCTCTCCAACTTTAAACATCTCCAGCTAAGGAGAGTCCCCCATGACTGTGGCACCCACTTCCACTAGTGAAAGTGGGTGTTTGAATATCAACACCTGTTTGAACATTCTTTTGGGGGTCCATTCCCTGCTCATTTAACCCCAGAGCTTCAGGTCTGACCTTCTGGGGCAATTGAGCCTCCACCTTCTAGTCCAGTGGTCACCAACTGGTGCTCTGGACCATAGGTGGTGCATGAGGAAAAATTTGGTGGTCCACAGAAAAATTATTTGCATTTTTATATTACACTAAACATTATTTATCTTTTTAAAAAAATCATATTACTGGTCTTGCAGGATCTAAAATTATAAATTTGGTGGTCCCTGAGGTCCAAAAGGTTGGCGACCCCATCTTCATCTGGACTAGATGACCTCCAAGGTCCCCTCCCTCTTGTGTTTTATTCTCTTATTCTATGTTATGCCGTTACTTGTTGTATTCTGTGCTATTCTGTTGCTCTGTTATCATTTTATTTTGTTGCTCTGTTTTTGTCCCATTTTATAACCTTTCTTGCAAAAGTTCAGGGAATCACGGCGGTTCTTAAGTTACTAAAATGGTCGTTAAGTGAATCCGGTTTCCCCATTGACTTTGCTTGTCAGAGGAGGATCACGTTGTGATTCCCGGAACTGTCATAAATATGAAGCAGTTGCGAAGTATTTGAATTTTGATCATGTGACCATGGGGAGGCTGCCAGTGTTTAAGTGTGAAAAACGGTCGTAAGTCGCTTTTTTCAGTGCCGTTGCAACTTGAAAAGTTCACTCAACGAAGTGTTTTAAGTTCAAGGACTGTGCTTTTTTCTTAATGAGACACCGTTCTCTCTGTGGCTTGTCCTTTAATTAACCTTTATAGTCAATTAAATCTGAAATAAATTCAGGAATTTGTTTTCTGAAGAATCCTAATTAACTTGATCAGGAAGCCCTCAAATGCTCCCCTGAAGTGCTTGAAGAGTTGCCAAAGAGCCTCTTGTGCTTCACTGAGGATTTCCCCATCGAAGGGAAGAGTTTCCTTTTCATAAACATCAAAGAAATTCCCCTTAACAAACCCCGACCGGCCGCCTGTGTCATTCACACCTGACAGGGGTTGTTCACTGCTGGGATGAAACAACACCAGGAAACCATTGGGCCATTCCAGGCAAGGCAAGGAAGTCGAAGGAGGCAGATGGCCTGGATGAATCAGAGTTACGGAATCATTGGATGGAAGAGGGACCTTGGAGGTCCTCTAGTCCAGCCCAGACCTGTGACTTCGGGAGGGAGGCTGGCCCACAGCTTCCTTGTTCCCACAGGAAATTCCACCTTGATTCAAGCCTGGCGCTTCTTTTCTCTCCATCGGTCCTCTGGAGAGGGGTCTCCAACCTTGAATTCTGGGAGTTGAAGTCCTCCAGGCTTAAAGTGGCCAAGACTGGAGAGCCCTGCTCTGGAGAATCAATGCACACTCCCTGCCCTGGGACAGCCAGAAAAAGGAGAAACTTCCCAACAGGGAGGACAATTAACCAGTGGAACTGCTTGCCACCAGACGTTGTGGAGGCTCCATCCCTGGAGGCTCTTAAGAAGAAACTGGACAGCCGCTTGTCTGGAATGGTAAGAGGGTTTTCTGCTTGACCACGAGGCTGGACTAGAAGACCTCCAAGGCCACTTCCAACTCTGTGAGTCTGTTAAGAGAGAAGCAACGTAGAACTAAGGAGAAACTTTCTGACCGGGAGAACAATCAACTCATGGAACAGAAGTTGCCTTCAGAAGTTGTGGGAGCTTCATCCCTGGAGGCTTTCAAGAAGAGACTGGACTGACATCTGTGAGAAATGGTGTGTAGGGTTTCCTGCATGGGTAAAGGGGTTGGACTAGATGACCTACAAGGTCCCTTCCAACTCTGATTATCTGTTATCTGTTATCCCTGGGAGCTTTAAAGAAGAGACTGGACGGCCGCTGGTCTGAAATGACACACTGCAGATTTTCCTGCCTGAGCAGGGGTTGGACTGGAAGACTTTAGGACATAGAATAGAATAGAGCTGCTAGGGACCCTGGAGGTCTTCTAGTCCAGCCCCCTTCTCAAGCAGGAGACCCTAGGCCATTTCAGGCAAGACCGCCAAGGCCCCTTCCAGCTCTGTTATTTTGTTATTCTGAGGAAAAGAAGGGGCTGGACTAGAAGACCTCCGAGTTCCCTTCCAGCCTGTTGTTCTGTATTCTGTGATTCAGCCACCTCCTGCATTTTGCACAGGTTGGCTCACTGCCCCTTTCCGGGCAGTCCAGAAATAATTAACTGCAGATCAGGAGCCAAGAAACTTTCAACCTGGCTTCCCATGTAAACATGCTTCTTACATAAACTGGTACATCCATGAAGGATCCATGTGGATCGGCCCACAGCCATTTAAGCTGCCACCGGTGTCAGGCGCAAATCGCCAGATGCCTCGGTTGAGCTCACAGCATGGAGGGGCGTATTTGTGCAACCTGTACACATGGCTCCAATCAGCGTCTCCAGCCTTGGTCCTTTAAGACTTGGGGACTTCAACTCCCAGAAGTCCTCAGCCAGCTGGCTGAGGAATTCTGGGAGTTGAAGTCCCCAGTCTTAAAGGGGCGGAAGTTGGAGACCCCTTCTCTCATTAACTACAGGCAGTTAACTCCAGGGTGCTGTGACTGTCATAAGTCCTTGCCAAGCCAAGCCTCTGAATTTTGATCATGTGACTCTGGGGGAATGCTATAATGGACGTCAAAGAGTGAAAACCAGTCCTTTTTACAGGGTGTGTGTAACTTTGGACGGTCACTAAATGAATGTCGATAAGTTGAGGACTACTTGCAATGACCAAAGCCGGGTCGGCGCTGGATGAGGGCCAACGGCATCCCAAGCGGGCTGGGTTTGGCTGCCTGGTGGCCACGCAATGACTCCAGGCTGATGACACGCTTAACGCCACCTTGCTCTGCTGCTTTGCCCTGTTCTGCCCAGCCCCTCCGGACTGATCAGGATAACAGAGTAACAGAACCACAGAGTTGGAAGGGAGCCTGGAGGTCATCTAGCCCAGCCCCCCTGCCCAGGCAGGAGACCCCCGTACCATTTCAGACAAGCGGATGCCTGCAGTTTCGACTGCGGTGGTTCCCCTAATCACACTGGCAAGGAAGCTCGTAGAATGGGACCAAGGCTCGCTTAACGACTGCCTTGCTCTGCCCATCCGTCCCCCCGCCAGCCAACCCTTGTCCTGGGAGAGGGAAGCTGCTCAGGAGCTCTTCCAAGCCGGGAGAAGCCGGTCTGGCCCAGAACAGAAACCAGGACTTCCAGCTCCTGGTCCCAGGGACTCCTACAAGAAGCAAAGTCCGGGGGGAGATTAGGCTGCCTCCAGCCCTGCTTTGCGGCTGTCAATCTTTAAGCCAGGGCGGGGGGGCGGGGGGGGGAGGGTTGCCCTGTCAGATCCAGCAGGAACCCCAGGCTGGCAGGAGGAGGAGGAGCAGCAGCAGAGCCAGGAGGGGCAAAGGGCATTCCTTGGCCGAGTTCAGGATCTTTCTTTCTTCCTTCCTTCCTTCCTTCCTTCCTTTCTTTCTTTCTTTCTTTCTTTCTTTCTTTCTTTCTTTCTTTCTTTCTTTCTTTCTTTCTTTCTTTCTTTCTTTCTTTCTTTCTTTCTTTCTCCTTCTCCCTCCTTCATCTCCTTCTCCTCCTTCATCTTCTCCTCCTTCATCTTCTTCTCCTTCTCCTCCTCCTTCATCTTCTCCTCCTTCTTCATCTTCTTCTCCTTCTCCTTCATCTTTTTCTCCTCCTCCTCCTCCTTCGCCTTCATCTTCTTCTCCTTCATCTTCTTCTCTCCTCCTCCTCCTCCTCCTCCTCCTCCTCCCTGGCTCAGGGATTCTGGGACTTGAAGTCCACACAATGTCGTAATGCTGCCCTTGCTGCCCACCCCTGACCTAGCAGATTGCGGGGCCTCCGTCTGATGCTAAATTTGTCTGAACAGGAAGCTTTCCTTCATCCCAGGACTCAAAGACCTTTTGTAAACCTCAAACAGCTCCTACTAATCCCTGCACATATTTGCAAATATCCTAAAAGCATCCGTGGAGCACAAACAATGCTTGTATGTACATGGAGAGCTTCTGCACCAGAGACAAATTCCTTGTGTGTCCAATCAGACTTGGCCAATAAATAATCCTCTTCTCTCGGGCCTCTTTCTTTCCCTGGTGTGTGTGTCTTGTGTGTGTGTCAGACAGAGAGAGAGAGAGGGAGAGAGAAAGAAAGAAAGAGAGAGAGAGTTAAAGTGCTGAAGGGCCAGGAACAAAGGCTTCCAAAATGCAACCACTCCCTGATTGCTGCCCCTCTCAATAACAGATCAATACCCATCAGAGGGACGTAGACAGCCAATTATTGGAGTTTCTCTTTCTTTCTTTCTTTCTTTCTTTCTTTCTTTCTTTCTTTCTTTCTTTCTTTCTTTCTTTCTTTCTTTCTTTCTTTCTTTCTTTCTTTCTTTCTTTCTTTCTTTCTTTCTTTCTTTCTTCCTTCCTTCCTTTCTTCCTTCCTTTCTTCTTTCTTTCCCACACTTCAATTCAGTTCCTGATCTTTCTTGATCCATGTGCAAATATTCAAAATGTTTGCATGGAAAGAGGCGTAGGCTTCTCACAGATTTCTTCTAATGCTATGTAAAGATGTGGCTTTGCGGCTTCATTCATGCATTTTGAAACAAGCCTGATGGATTTTCTTTTTAATTTCCCTAGAGGAAATGGAGGGGTATCTACTCTACCTTCTACAGGTGAAGAATCAACATGCAGGTAGTCCTTGACTTACAGCCATTCGTTTAGTGACTGAAGTTACACTGGTACTGGAAAAGAGGGACTTATGACCCTTTTGCACACTTAGTGACTGTTGCAGCATTGCCAGGGTCTCCTGATCAAAATCCAGGCGCTCAGCAACTGACTCGTACTTATGACGGTCGCAGAGTCCCAGGGTGTCATGTGATCCCCTTTTGTGACCTTCTAGCAAGCAAAAATCAAGGGGGAAGTCAGATTCACTTAACAACCGTGTGGCCCACTTAACGACTGCAGTGATTCACTTAACAACAGTGGCAAGACTCACTTAACAACTGTCTTTGCTTCGCAACAGAAATGCTGGGCTCAATTGTGGTCATAAATCCAGGACTGCCTATGTTGCTGATTTCAGGTTCATGTCTTATTGATAGATTTATTATTTATTAAACAGATTTACAGAGCCACCCAACTCAGAGGTGACTCTGGGCAGCTGAGCAAAAATTTAAAAAATCCACCATATCATCAAAACCCATAACTCCCCTCCCCCCTCCCCACCCCCACCCCTGTGGCAGCAACGACGGAATCCAATTGGCCGCTGCATTGGCTCCATCCGGCAAAACCATGTTTTTGGGTCCTTTGGAAAAGCAGCAGGATGGGAGCGCAACCTCATCTCAAGGGAATGATGTTCCAATTGCAGGATAGAAGGAGAGTTGGAAGGGACCTTGGAGGTCTTCTAGTCCAACTCCCTTCTCAAGCATAGGGCCACCCCTGAGGAGGAGACCTGTAACATGCCCTCCCTCCCTCCCTCCCCCTCCTGTGGGCTGGGGACAGGCCATGTCCCCATGGATTAGGTGGGGGGAATGCAAAGCAGTTGCAGCAAAAGGAACACCTGCGTCGTGAGACACCTTTCCCCAAACCTGTTCAAGGCTCTGTTTCCAGCCAGGAAGGCGGAAGGAGGAAGCCTGGCCGGGAGAGGCTTCATCTGCCCTCCTCCCTCCCGAGGCAGCCACGGGGCAGCGCTGCGGTTACCTGCCTAATTACAGGCCTGGGTTGCCCAAGTTGCCAAGGTGGAAGCAGCAGCCCAGGTGCTCCACCAGAACAAACACACCCAAGATCTGGGAATCGGTTCTTTGCAAGCGGGGAAGGGGGTGCTTTGGAAACCAGAGCAATTGCGTGCAGGCACACACAAGCACACACAGGTGCGGCCTTGCTTGGAGTCAGGAGGAGCAGAGGATTACTAGGAAGAGAATCCGGCCGGTGGGCCAGGGCTCTCCCGCTGGCCTTTGCCGATTGTCTCTCTCCAAAGTAGGCTCTCCAACCTTGGCAAGTTTACGACTTGTGGGCTTCAACTCCCACAGTTCCTGAGCTAGCAGGACTGGAGGAGGAATGTCTTAAAGCGGCCAAATTTGGAGACCCCTGCTCCAAAGAGAGACCTTGCCCGTCCTGGGGGCTGCTTAGGGGTGGGTCAGAATGCCAAGAGGGCAGCCCAGGCACTTTTTGACGTGGGTTGCCCTCTTGACCTCTTCATCCATCCCCTGTGGACAGCCCTGGGCTGCTGCTTCTGCCAAACCTGAAGCTCTGGTGTTCCCCATCTGTGAAACTCAGAACAGAGTGGGAAGGGACCTTGGAGGTCTTCTAGTCCACCCCCCTGCTCAAGCATTCCTAGAGACCATTCCTGACAGATGGCAATCCCGTCTCTTCTTAACATCCTCCGGTGATGAAGCCACCCACAACTTCTGTTCCACTGCTTAGTTGTCCTCCCTGTCAGGGAATTTCTTCTTATTTCTATTTTTTCTTGGTGAGTTTCCATCCGTTGCTTCTTCTCCTGCCTTCAGGGGCTCTTTGGAGAGTAGGCTGACCCCCCCCCCTTCTTTGGGGCAGCCCCTCAGATGCTCTTCTTTTCATCAGGCTGGACACACCCATTTCCTGCAATTGTGCATCCTGCGTTTCGCCCTCCATCCCCTTAATCATCTTTGTGGCTCTTCTCTGCCCTCTTTCCAGAATCTCAACCTCTTTTTTGTATTGGGGTGAGCCAAACTGGACGCTATGCCTGGTCCAAGGGCCATTCTGGCTCCAACCAGGGGCTGTTCTGAGCACTCCACTTTGCCCAGAGGGGCAACCAAGGCTGCTGCTGCCCGAGGATGGTCAGTAGGCCTAGGAAGGCCAAGGGGTCTCCTGGGCAGAGCCCTTAGACCTATAGACCGCTTCACAGTGCTTGGCAGGCCCCTCTAAGCGGTTTACAGAGCCAGCCTCTTGCCCCCAACTATCTGGGTCCCCATTTTACCCACTTCAGAAGGACAGAAGCCTGAACCAACCTGGAGCCAGTCAGGATCAAACTCCTGGTAGAGGGCAGAGTCAGACTGAAATACCTCTAACCACTGTGCCACTACAGCTTCCTTCCTTCTCCTCATTTTCCTTCCTTCCTTCCTTCCTTCCTTCCTTCCTTCCTTCCTTCCTTCCTTCCTTCCTTCCTTCCTTCCTTCCTTCCTTCCTTCCTAAACAATAGCCTTTAGACTTATCTATCACTTCACAGGGCTTCCCAGCCCTCTCTAAGCAGTTTACAGAGTCAACCTTTTGCCCCACCACCATCTGGGTCCTCCTTTGACCCACCTCGGAAGGACGGAAGGCTGAGTCAACCTGCAGCCTGGTGGGATTCGAACTGTCAAACTGCAGGCAGCCGGCAGTCAGCAGAAGCAGCCGGCAGTACTGCACTCTGGCCACTGCGCCACCGAGGCTCATCAAGATGACGACCTTGGCTTCAGGGAGGGTGCGGCTGGTGGGCACCTCCTCCTCCCGTGTCTCTTGGGTGATTTAACTTCCTTGCGAAATGTGGGTTTTCCTGGCACCCTCCCATCAATGACTGGTCCGCTTCAATCCGGGTTCAATCCTGCTTAGCTTTCTGAGATCACTCAAGGTGCTGCTGCCCAGCTTGGTCTTCTGGAAACGGTCCCAGCGCGAAGATCCAGAGCCGAGTTTCACCAGCGTGGGAATTCCCAGGTGTTCCCGCCTCAACCTCCAAGTTCTCGCAATGGTCTCGTTCTCTGGGGAGTTGCTGGGGTTGACGCCCTCATCTGGGGGAGCCCAGGTGATGCAACCCTCCCTGCGTCAGGCGAAGGCTCTTCTTGGTTTCTCAACTCCGGGCCTGCCTGGAAGCCTGGGAGTTGGGCCCACCAAACACCTGAGGAGCATCAGTTTGGGGTTGGGTGCCCCTTCAGTCAGTGTTTCTCAGCCTTGGCCACTTAAGAGGGGAGGGCTTCAGAAGCCCCCAGCCAGCCAGCATGTTTTAAGAGGGGTGGAGTTTAACCTGCTGCCTGGGGAACTCTGGGAGTTGAAGTCCATAGAGTTCAAAGTTGCTGCACTTAAGAAATACTTAACGCCCAGGAGGATCTGGAATAAAGGAGGAGTCCAGGAGCTCAGAAATGTTATTAAGCGGCAGAAGCAGCCTTGGTGGGCAGCAGCCTCTCATCAGGCGGCTGGCAGGGCTACACTCATACGGCACAAGTTAAATCCTAATTTCTTGTTACAGTTTAGGGCTCTTTTGGTGCTGCCTCCCCCCTTCACAGATTGTATTGACAGAGTCGTGCTGCTGGAGAGCAGGTGCCCTCCCAGGATGGCAGCCCTGCCCACGTGGCGCCCTCAGTGCCCGAACCCTCTTCTTGACCTCTTCTTCTTCTCCTTCTTCCCCCAGGAAGCCCAGTGCGGCTACACCATCATCGTGATGGCCATCTTCTGGTGCACGGAAGCCCTGCCCCTGGCCGTGACCGCTCTCTTCCCCGTCCTCTTCTTCCCCCTCATGGGCATCATGGACTCCTCCACGGTACGCCAAGCAGGGGAGTCGGGAGGGCCCAGGTGGGCAGGGAAGAGGGAAGGGAGCCCCGTCCCCCCCACTGATGCTGGCTTCGATAGCATCTTCCAATATTTGTGGGGCTGTGGGAGAGAAGATGGCGTCCACCTATTCTCCAAAGCACACGAAGGACAAGAAGCGACGGATGGAAAGCCATCAAGGAGAGAAACAACTTGGAACTAAGGAGAAATTTCCTGGCAGGGAGGACAGTTAACCAGTGGAACTGCTTGCCACCAGGAGCTGTGGGTGCTCCATCACGGGAGGTTTTCAAGAAGAGACAGGGCAGCCATTTCTCAGGAATGGTAACAGATCACAGATAATCAGTTGGAAGGGACCTTGTAGGTCATCTAGCCCAACCCCCTGCCCAAGCAGGAGATCCTACTCCATTTCTGACCGATGGCAATCCAGTCTCTTCTTGGAAGTCTCAAGTGATGGTACAGGATAAGGATGTCTAACCTTGGGAACTTTAAGTTTTGTGGGCTTCAATTCCCAGAATACTGGGGGATTCTGGGAGTTGAAGTCCACAAGCCTTAAAGGTTCCCAAGGTTGGACACCCCTGATAAAAGATTTCCTGCATGTACTGGCTGCAGGGAGAATTGTATTTCACAATATTGAAAAAACGAGAACACCCCACCAGATGAAAATATAATCAGGAAAATATTGGTTTGTGCAGAGGTGAATAGATTGACATTAAAAATAAAAGTTAAAGGGAATACAGCGTATTACTTAATGTGGAATAGGTTTTATCAATGGGTAGAGATAAGAGGTAGAAATTAGATGAAGAAGGAGTTTATGCTTAAATTAAACGTGAACTTTGTTTATAACTATAAGTATGCTAATATAACCAATAGGATTACAAATAAGCTAATATTATTATAAACATGGTTAGAATCATTTTGTTGTATTATTACTTTTGTTAGCAGTATATATATATATATATATATATATATATATATATATATATATATATATATATATATATATATATACTTTGTATTACAACACCCTGTTAAGCCCCAATTAAGGGAGAAAGCATATATATGTTACTATTTCTTTTTTCTTTTCTTTTGTAAAATGGCATGCCCAGACAATACACTGTATTCAAAATATTTATATATAAATTTTAAAAGAAACTTGACCTAAAATATTTCCTGCTGGAGCAGAGGGCTGGACTAGAAGATCTCCGAGGCCCCTTCCAACAGCCTCATCCTGTTGTCTTGCTTCCCCACAGGTGTGCATGGAATACCTGAAGGACACCAACATGCTCTTCATCGGGGGGCTCCTGGTGGCCATCGCGGTTGAGCACTGGAACCTCCACCGGCGCATCGCCCTGCAGGTTCTCCTCATCATTGGCGTCCGGCCAGCCTTGTGAGTGCTTCGGGACAGGGCCCAGGCCTTCCCCTCCCCTTGGGCCCCTTGAGGAAGCCCTCGGAAGGGGACGCTTGGGGGAGGGCTCTGGTCGGTGGCAGGTGAGCTTCCTGCCTTGGGGTCATCTGCATCACTGCCCAGTGGGGCAATCAACCAAAGAGAGCTGGAAGGGACCCCAGAGGAACCTTCTAGTCCAGCCCCCTGCTCAAGCAGGAGACCCTCTACCAAGCGTGTCCGACATTAGAACTTTAAAGCTTGTGGGCTGAAACTCCCAGAATTCTGAGAGTTGAAGTCCACAAGTCTTAAAAGTTCTAACTATTGACAAAGCCTGCACTGCTATCAGTATTAAGCTTCTTATCACTCCTTATCACCCATCCCCTCCCCCTTGTGACTGTAGGACTGTAACCTTGTTGCTTGTGTCCTTACGATTTATATTGTTTCCTAGTATGATTTGATTGCTGATTGTGACTATTATTAAGTGCTGAACCTCATGATCTCGACTCTTGACGGAAGTCTTTTCTTTTATGGACATTGAGAGCATTTGCACCAAGATAAATTCCTTGTGTGTCCAATCACTTTTGGCCAATAAATAATTGAATTCTATCCTATCCTATCCTATCCTATTCCTTATTCTATTCTATTCTATCCTATTCTATTCCTTATTCTATTCTATTCCTTATTCTATTCTATTCTTTATTCTATCCTATCCTATTCCTTATTCTATTCTATTCTATTCTATTCCATATATTCTACTCTATTCTATTCCCTATTCTATTCCATTCCATTCTCTATTCTATTCTATTCTATTCTATTCTATTCCATATATTCTACTCTATTCTATTCCCTATTCTATTCCATTCCATTCTCTATTCTATTCTATTCTTTTCCATTCCATTCTCTATTCTGTTCTATTCTATTCCTTATTCTATTCCTTATTCTATTCTATTCCTTATTCTATTCTATTCCTTATTCTATTCTATTCTATTCTACTCTATTCTATTCCATATATTCTATTCTATTCTAATTCCATTCCATATATTCTATTCTATTCCTTATTCTATTCTATTCCTTATTCTATCCTATCCTATTCTAATGTTGGAGACCCTTACCTGTCCCATTCCGGACCAATGGCAGTCCAGCCTCTTCTTCAAAGCCTCCAGGGTTGGAGCAGCCATAACTTCTGGAGAGAAGCTCTTCCACTGATTGATTTTCCTTCCTGTCAGGAAGTTTCTCCTTAGTTCCAGGTTGCTTCTCTCCTTGGTGAGTTTCCATCCATTGTATGTCTACGAAGATTCTCAGTCCTCCAGGTCATGGATGTCCTCTTGCAAAAGCCCCTCTGGGATTTCCATCCGTTGCTTCTTGTCTTGCCTTCTCACTGGAGAATAGGTGGAGCCCCTCTTCTTTGGGGCAGCCCCTCAAATAATGGAATGTTGCTGTCAGGTTCGCCCCCTGGTCCTTCTTTTCAGTAAACTAGAACAGGGGTCTCCAACCTTGGCCACTTTATGACTTGTGGACTTCAATTCCCAGAGTTCCTCAGCCAGCGAACTCTGGGAATTGAGGTTACTAAGTCTTAAAGGGGCCAAGGTGGGAGACCACTGGTCTGCTAGCTGTGGAATTCTGGAAATTGGAGTCCCCGAGTCTTAAAGGGGCCAAACTGGGAGACCCCTGGTCTGCTGGCTGTGGAATTCTGGGAGTTGAGGTCTCAAAGTCTTAAAGGGGCCAAGGTGGGAGACGCCTGAACTAGACCCCCCACAATTCCTGCAACTGTTTAATGTTTTTTTTTGCCTCCAGTCCCCTCATTCTCCATGCCAAGTCACAATTAATTCTCAGTCCTGACCCTTGGTATGGGGCTAGGAAGTGCCCCTTGTGCCCTGGGCTCTTCATCCAAGCAGTGTGTTAAGGTAATGAAGATTTAACAGCTGACCAGCAGCTGGAAGGCTGTAATCCTAGATGATAAACTGAGGATGAGTCAGAAGAGTACTGCTGCTTTAAGAAGCTGCCTATATAAGGGAGGCCATGTGAGGGTGTCTCTCTCTCTCTCTCCTCGTGTTCTACCTCCATTGCAGTTCTCCGTGTAGAATTGAAGATTGATTGCTTGCCTGGTATTTGCCCAACATGTGTATGTCTGTATATAGCTGTCTTGTATATAAACCGTTGTTAAAAGATGAAGCCTCTGTGTGTTGTGTTGTGTTGTGCTCCTGGGTTGTGTCTCACCTAGTCAGGCTGTGCACACTCTGACAGCGCAGCTCCTGGAGGGGCTGTGGGGCTCCAGCCTGGCCAAACTCACCCTCCTCTCCCTCTTCCCTCCTCCAGGCTCCTGATGGGCTTCATGGGCGTCACGGCTTTCCTCTCCATGTGGATCAGCAACACGGCCACCACAGCCATGATGGTGCCCATCGCCCAGGCCGTCCTGCAGCAGCTGCAGAAGTCGGAGCTGGAGCAGAGTGCTGTGGAGCAGGGGGCCGCCCAGAATGGGACCATCAACCGGGCCTTTGAGATGCAGGAGGCCCCCCCTCAGCAAGGTAGGGCTCCCGCTGGCACTCCAGGCTTCCTCCCGGCTTGCAGGGGCTCCCAGAGAAACGCTGGGCCAAGGCTGAGGCCTCCTCACATTTAGATTAACAGAGTTGGAAGGGGCCTTGGAGGTCATTTAATCCAACCCCCGTCCAAGCAGGAGATCCTACATCATTTCTGACCGAGGGCAGTCCAATCTCTTCTTGAAAGTCTCCACGGATGAAGCTCCCACAACTTCTGAAGGCAACTTCTGTTCCGACGGTTGATTGTTCTCACTGTCAGAAAGTTTCTCCTTATTTCCAGGTTGAATCTCTCCTGGTTCAGTTTCCATCCATTATTCCTTGTCTGGCCTTCAGGTGCTTTAGAAAATAGCTTGACCCCTTCCTCCTCCTCTCTGTGGCAGCCCCTCAAATATTGGAAGACTGCTCTCCTGTCTCCCCTGGTCCTTCTCTTCCCTAGACTAGCCAGGCCCAGTTCCTGCAACCGTTCCTCGTATGTTTGAGCCTCCAGTCCCTCATCCTCCTGGTTGCTCTTCTCTGCACTCTTTCTAGAGTCTCAACCTCTTTTTTATAAGTGTGGTGACCAAAACTGGATGCAGGACTTCTAGGTGTGGCCTTACTAAGATTTTACAGAGTGGGATCAGTACCTCCCTTGATCTCGATGGTCTCCCTCTGTTAATTCCTCCTCCAACCCCTGGATCGTAACAGCTAGTACTTGATTTACAACCACAATTGGGAGCAGAATTTCTACTGCAAAGCAAAGTGGCTGTTAAGTGAATCACACGGTCATTAAGCGAATTTGCCTTCCTCCCTTGACTTTGCTTCTCGGAAGCTGGCTGGGAAGGTGGCAAATGCCCGTCACAGGACTCCGGACGCTGCAGGAACATGCCGGGTGCCAAGGGCCCCAATTTTAATCACGTGGTGGTGGAGATGCTGAAAATGGTCATAAGTGTGAGGCCTGGTCATAGGGGACTTTTTTCAGCGCCACTGGAGCTTTCAATGGTCACTGAATGAATGGCTGCAGACAGTCCTCAAGTTATGACCGTCATTGAGCCTGGCAACTGCCATCATAAGTTGTGACTGTGCTAAAGTGGATGGCCACATGACTGGCCCCGATTTTATGACCTGTTTTTGGGGAGGTCGTTAAGCAAACCCAATGTAAATACCGGTTACTTGCAAGAAGGTCCCACATTGCGGTGCTGCAAAACGCCGTAAGTGCAAGTTAGTTGCTGAGAGCCCCAAATGTGGTCACATGACCCTGGGGGAGGGGGCGACCCTGAAGCTTCAAAACTGGGTTCTAAAGTAGTTTTTTTTGGGGGGGGTCTGTTGCAACTTCAAATGGACGTAAGTTGAGGACTGCCTAGTCAGGAGAAATAGCTCTGAGCTGGCATCCCACCCAGATGGAGAGAAAAAAATTAGAAAAAAAGGGGGGGGGAGATTGCTCTGAATTCTTTTTTGGGGGGGCAAAAATCCTGTGGAATAGCTTCACTGAAATGGGATTGGAGCCCAGGAGGTTACAAAAAGCCCTTAGGAGAAGCCTTCACTGCAAGGACAGGTGAAGCAGCCCCCTCCCCAATCAGGAGAACTGTGAAAACCGTAAGTGGGGGGCAATGCCCACATGCCCCCGAAGCCTCACTTCTGCTTTGGATGCCCTTCGGAGCTGTGGAGCCGAACCTTCGTGTCTTCCATCACCCTTGGCCAATGAAGAACGTTCTGCTGTGTTCTTAAGGCATTTTGCCCCTACTTGGACTTTACAGGGGTCTCCCCCCCAATTGGGATTCAGCCAGTTCGCACCAGTTCACAAGAACCGGTTGTTAACTTTCTGAGCAGTTGGGTGAACTGGTTGTTGGAAGGAATCATGAGGGCAGAGAACTGGTGGTTCAATTATTCCAGTCCCACCACTGGGCTCCCCTCTTGGCCCCTTTAAGACTCGGGGACCTCAACTCCCAGAATGGAACAGAAGTTGCCCTCAGAAGTTGTGGGAGCTTCATCACTGGGGGCTTTCAAGAAGAGACTGGACTCCCATCTGTCAGGAATGGTGTAGGGTCTCTCGCTTGGGCGGGGGGTTGGACCAGATGACCTCCAAGGTCCCTTCCAGCTCTGAAGATCTGTTATCAGTTAAGTCTTAAAGTGGCCAAGGTTGGAGACCCCTGCTTCGAAAGACTTCCCCTCCGAAGACAGCCATGCTGGCTGGGGGATTCTGGGAGTTGAAGTCCGGATGCCTTAAAATGGAGAGAGGCTGGTCTCTTGCTTAATGGCACTGAATTAAGCGGGCACCAACCCAGGGCAGCCTTGGGCACACTCTGGCTGGCCTGCAAAGCAGCTTCCCTGGCAGGGAAAGCTGTCTCCAGATCGCCCCCGGCTGGTGTGGCACCCCAAACGATGGTGGCAGAGGCCCACTGGGTGATGCGCCCAGTCAGTGCCAACCCCTTGCACACCTCCCTGGCTGCTAGGGCAGAGCATGGTTTTCATAAGACCGGCTGCCTCGGCCTTGGCAGCCTTGAGGAAGGCAGAGGCATCCACCACCCGGGGAGGTCCTGGGTGCCCCCTTTGAGCCAGGGGGGTTTCTTGCAGACTTTTCCTGACCCAGCTCGGGAACATCATCAGTGCTCAAAGGGAGGAGGAGGAGGAGAGGGAGGGACTGTGGCGGCCTTGGTGCCCTCTGAGCTGGGTAGTTTTCTTGCAGACATTTCTTTTTTTTTTAATAAAAAGTTTTTTTATTTTATTTTAAATTTTTACATGTCTCTTCATGTCAGCAACATGATTCCGGATTATAACACTTGTACATAGTCATACTTCCATTTCCATTAATCTTATATAATATCATCTCATCTCATTATCCATTTCACTCATCTTTAAATAAATTTGCATTTCATATTTCAATTCATTAATTCAATATCAATATCATTTCATCCACACATAGGTTTTCAATTCTTTATCCCCTATTATTCCCATTTTCAGTTTACCGCCTATTTTATTTTACATTACACATCATTATTACCCTTGATTTTCTCTAAGCTGATATACTGTATAACACACAATCTAAAAAGAGTAAAAATAAAATAAAGCCAATATATTTAGGATCCACATGGTATTTTTCATTCCCCTACTTTAATCATAATAAAATACTCTCATTGTACACTTCTAATATCCATTAAATAATCAACTGTATATTTTAAAATGTATATATTTTAAAGTATCCCCCCAGTAAATCGCTAAGATAACTTCTTAATATGTCTCATTTTATCTTCACTTTACATCATTAATAATCATATTTTTTCTTCCTTTCAACTTTGCCAAAATTTATATATTTTAATTCATTTCCATTCCCCTGTTTTTAATCCTCCAAAGAAAGGGTTCATAACAGCATAATTCATATACAATTCGTGTGTATATATATATATATACAATCCTAAAATATATAGTTATACAATCCTAAAATATTTCCCAGCAAGTTTTAGACTAAATATCAATATCCATCCCCATGTGGTATCCCCCTTATAGAATCCCTAACCTTTATCTCTAAATTTTTCGGCTTTATTATTTCTTTTAATTTTAGCCAGCTTTCCCTCTTCTAAGTTTCCTTGGTCTTTCTTCTTTTTTCCTTCTGGTATTATTTTTATTCCCCTCTGCCTGTCAGCCATGTTCCCCCCCACCCTTTCTAGTTCTCTTTCTTGGGGTTTCTTCTTATATAATTCCTTCTTCTTCTTCTTAGCCTTGGGAGCCTTGTCTCTTTTATTTGTTGTCTTTGGTGTCAATGTCTCTATTTTAAATCCTTTTATATCCTTTGGCAACGGTCCCTGTTCTCCATATTCATCTGGGCGGTTGTTTCCCTCTTCCGACTTATCGTCTCTGGGCTTTTTTTGTTCTTCTGCAAGCTGCAACGCCATGACTTTACTAATCATTGTGTCCAGCAATTTCATTCTTTCTTTTAACACACCTCTCACAGTTTGCAGCTCTGACTTAAATTCTTTGCTTATTTCTTCCATTTCTTTATTAAAGATCAAATTTTTCTACTATAGTCCTTGCCAAAAGTTTCCGTATCTCTCACTTTCTCTTTCTTCTGTTTTCTCGTCACAATCAGCCTCCAGCAGTCCCAAAATATTGTATTCCTTTATATTTTACTGTAGTCCCCTCTTTAAAAAATTAATAAATTTAAAAAATTAAAAATTAAAAAATTTAATAATCCTTTATTCCATTTCTTCTTTCTTTCAAATATTTATGTGACCAGTAATTTTCCATAAAAATATAAGAGAGGAAAATCTTTAACCATTAGGTGGTGCTCTATATCACTTTCTTTTCAAAATTAGTATTAATGTTTTCATCCATTCCAAATAAGTCCAGCATTTTATCCAATGTCTAACTAATGTCCAATTCTCTATATTAGTCCAAATTTAATCTCTAATTTCATATAATTCTTTTATATTTCCGATTTTTCCTTCACCTTATATTTTCCTCTTATTGCCCGTTTGCCGCTACCATTCTTCCAAACGAGGACTCTTTCTTTCCGCTTTTTGGGGTTTTCAAAAAAAAAAAAAAAATTCAAAGTCTTGTATCCAGTTAACTGCTGCTCACCACTTCTACTCTCCAGCACAAAACTTAAAGTCCTGGCAGCTTCCCGTCTTCAGGGCAGCCATTAAACTGCCACTTCTCCCTGTCTTCTAGGGGAGTAAGTATCAAGCCAGGGAGGGGAGATGCAGCTCCCCTCAACCCAGCTGGTGGCCTCCCCCTCTTCCCCCACCCCTACAAGGTGGGTCAGATGGTTCCGGTCCCTTGGGGACCCCTCCAACAAGGCAATCATGGCTCAAAGCCGCATACGATCGCGGTCTCTAGTCCGTCTTCAATGGAAACGCCACCGGAAGTCCTTGCAGACATTTCTTGACCCCCGGTGTGGCTCTGGCGGGGCAAAGCAGCAGAGTCCAGGAGCCAGGCAGGGGGTGGTCTGCCTCCTGCTTGCCCCTGCCCTCCCTCCCGGCTTGCTGACCGCCCTCTTATGACCCTCCAGCCCAGGTGCAGGTGGTGGTGAAGGAGAAGCGGCCGGAGGAGGCTGAGCAGAAGCTGGAGGAAGAGCGGCAGCAGCTGCAGCAGAAGCACCAGACCTTAAGCAAAGGGATGAGCCTGGCCGTCTGCTACGCTGCCAGCATCGGCGGCATCGCCACCCTGACGGGCACCACCCCCAACCTGGTCATGAAGGGGCAGATGGACGAGTGAGTCTTCGCGGCAGCCCTGCACGGCCAAGCCTCTCTCTCTCCGGGCACGGCCCCCTTCCTGGGTTTCTGTCCCAGAGTATTAAGGGGTGGGGGGTCCAGAAGGGTCTCCCTCCTACTTTCCCCATCGCTCCTTCCCACATTCCAGACCAGGAGCCCCCAACCTTGGCCACTTTAAGACTTCCTCCCTCCCTCCCTCCCTCCCTCCCCTCCCTCTTGTTCCTTCCTTCCCTCTTGCTCCTTCCTTCCTTCCTTCCCTCCCTCCGTCTTGCTCCTTCCTCCCTCCCTCCCCTCCCTCTTGCTTCGTTCCTTTCTTCCCTCCCTCCCTCTTGCTCCTTCCTTCCTTCCTTCCTTCCTTCCTTCCTTCCTTCCTTCCTTCCTTCCTTCCTTCCTTCCTTCCCTCCCTCCCTTCCTCTTGCTCGTTCTTTCCTTCCTTTCCTCCTTCCTTCCTTCCCTCCCTCCCTCTTGCTCCTTCCTCCCTCCCTCCCCTCCCTCTTGCTCTTTCCTTTCTTCCTTCCCTCTTGCTCCTTCCTTCCTTTCTTCCTTCCTTCTCTCCCTCCCACTTGCTCCTCCCTCCCTCCCCTCCCTCTTGCTTGCTCCTTCTTTCCTTCCTCCCCTCCCTCTTGCTCCTTCCTTCCTTTCTTCCTTCCTTCCCTCCCTCCCTCTTACTCCTCCCTCCCTCTTACTCCTCCCTCCCTCCCTCCCCTCCCTCCCCTCCGTCTTGCTCCTTCTTTCCTTCCTCCCCTCCGTCTTGCTCCTTCCCCCCCTCCTCCTTCCCTCCCTTTCTTCTTCCTCCTGAATCCTAGAATCATAGGGTTGAAAGGGACCGAGGAGGTCTTCTAGTCCAACCCCTTGCTCAAGCAGGAGACCTTATCCCATTTCAGACCAGTCTCTTGAAGACCTCCAGTGATGGAGCAGCCACAACTTCTGGAGGGAAGCTGGTTAATTCTTCTTATTGCTGGGAAGTTTCTCCCACATTCTAGGTTGCTCCTCTTAGTTCTCCCCGCAAAGAGGGGGAGGGTCGACTGAGGACGGCATGTTTCCTGGCGCTGCCATTGTGCCACCTGCAGACCAGCCCTTCTTAGCCCTGCCCACTTTAAGGCGGGTGGGCTTCAGCGGCCAGAATCCCCTGCCCCCAGCAGGCCACCTGAGGCTGGGAAATGCGGCCACCCTGGGCGGTTTCTGGAGGGAAGGGGCTGTGAGGAGGGGGGGCTTCCAGAGGGCCCAATGACAGGGGACCGTCTCTCCTCACCAGGCTCTTCTGCCGCAACAACAACGTGGTGAATTTTGCCTCCTGGTTCACCTTCGCCTTCCCCGCCATGCTGGTGCTGCTGGCCCTCTCCTGGCTGTGGCTGCTGGTGATGTTCCTGGGCTTGGAGTGAGTCTAGGGCCTCCGTCTGGCCTTGGGGGAGGAAGTGGGCGGGAGGGGGATCATGGAAGAGGCCACTGGGTTCCCCCCTTAATTGGGTTGTGGAGGGCAGGGCTTGGCCTCCAACAAAGGGGTGCCAGGCAGAGGGACTCGGTCACCAGAGACCCTGAGCGGACACAGAGAAGGCACTCAGTCTGCGCAGAGCAGGGGTCTCCAACCTTGGCCACTTTAAGCCTGGTGGACTTCAACTCCCAGAATTCCCCAAAAGTCCACCAGGCTTAAAGTAGCCAAGGTTGGAGACCCCTGGTCCAGAGAGCCCTCCTGTCAGGTTGACCCTTCCAGGGCAAGGCACTGGGGAGGGGGGTGGAGAATCCCCTCTGCTGGCTGTCCCCATCCTTTCCCCTCTGACCTCCCAGCTTCAAGAAGAATTTCGGTTGCGGCACCAGCGAGGCGGAGAAGCGGAAATCCGAGCAGGCCTACAGCATCATCAAAAGCGAGTACCAGGCGTTGGGCCGGATGAAGTTCTCCGAGGGGGCTGTCCTCATCCTCTTCATCACCCTGGTGGTCCTTTGGTTCACCCGGGAGCCCGGCTTCATGCCCGGCTGGGCTGACGCCCTCTTCAGCCAGAGGGCGAAGAGGTGAGGAGGACGAGGGTGCCTGTCTCAGGGTGGAGGTCTTGGAACTCTGGATAAGCTGCCTTTGGGTCAGTGGTGAAATGCGACCGGTTTGCCCTGGTTTGCCTGAGCTGGTTGCCAAAAATGGTACTGATGATCAGCTGAGATGTTCTCAGCTGATTGGCTGGGCAGAGCCTCAGCCCGTAAAGTGTGTGATCACCGAACTGGTTAGGGAAACTGGTTGAATCCCACCACTGCTGGTGGTCTTGCCCAGAGACCCAAAAATATTGGCTAAAAATAAAAAAATGGTTGCAAGAGATTGCTAAAACACAAATAGAAGTAGAACCGGAATTATTTTTATTGGGGATATTTAAGAAAAAATATGGGAGAAATATAAAATATATAATATTACATATTCTGACAGCAGCTAGAATTGCTTTGGCCCAATGCTGGAAACACCCATCTATACCTTCAGATGAATTGGTTATTCAGAAAATAATGATATGTGCTGAGATGGACAAAGTAATATTGATGTTAAAAGAGAGAGAGGAGACTGAATACTATAAAATTTGGGAAAACTGGTATGACTGGATCGAACAAAGATAGTTAAAAGGTTGATGAATTAAGGATAAACAATACATAAGTTAAATGTTTATAGTCGCATAAATTGTATATATTTGTAAACAACACACAAAATAGCAGTATAAGAAAATTGCCACAGTTTGTTGAATTAATTGTTTAAGAGATTTTTACTTTTTACTTGTTTTATTTATTTTTGTCTTTTTTAAAGCTATAAAAGATCAATAAAGTCTATTTTTTTTTTAAAAGAATCCCACCGCTGCTTTGGGTCCTCCCCTTGCCCCCCCCCCCCACCCCCGAGCTGTGTTATTTTTTTATGAATAATTTTTTATTTTGACAACAGACAAAACACAAACACAAAACATCTGACCTGACCCAATTAGTTTCTGGACCCACTCACACGGGAGGACACACGCTGGACCTGATTTTCGTCTCTGGACAGTGGTTGAATGATTGGCTAGGAGATATAGCTGTTAAACCTTTGTCATGGTCTGATCATTCTCTCCTTAGACTAGACTTCTGTACCGCCAATCCGCACCGCAGGGAGGCGGAGCCGAGGAGATGGTTCTGCCCCGGGCACCTGATGGATCCTGAACGGTTCCAGACAGAGCTTGGGCCATTATCTGAAACTCTGGCTCATAATTCGGCCACAGACTTGTAGCCGCCTGGGATAGGTTGACTGCCGAGGCTCTGGACCGAGTTGTGCCTTTGCGACCTCTGACCTGGCAGAGATCTCGCTCGGCTCCGTGGTTTACGGAGGAGCTGAGGGAGATGAAATGCCGGAAAAGACGTCTGGAGGGCCAGTCGTGCCGAGTCCGACCTAACACAGGTTAGGTCCTATATTAGGACCTACCTAGTGGCGATAGAGGCGGCGAAGCGTTCTCACTTCTCCGCCCTTATTACATCGGCAGAAAATCGACCCGCCGCCCTGTTTAGAGTAACCCACTCCTTGCTTGGGCTGGGAGTGCAGGAGGATCTCTTGCAGGGAAGGGCGGAGGAGTTTTCACGATTTCTGCACGATAAAATCGCTCAGATTCGGGACGGGCTGGACTCTAGTTGGGAGGTCACGGGAGAGGTGACCGCGGCGAGTCTTGAGACAGTTATCTGGGATGAGTTTGACCCTGTGACCGCAGAAGGTATAGAGAGGTTGCTGGGGCGGCTGAATGCCACCACATGTTTATTGGACCCTTGCCCCTCCTGGTTGGTCTCTACCGCCAGAGAGGTGACACGGAGTTGGCTCCAGGGAATTGTTAACGCCTCTTTGATGGAGGGCTCGCTGCCCACTGCCTTGAAAACGGCAGTGGTGCCACCCCTCCTTAAGAAGAGTCCTCCCTGGACCCAACTCTTTTGAACAACTATCGTCCTGTCTCCAACCTTCCCTTCGTGGCGAAGGTTGTTGCGAGTGTGGTGGCAGGTCAGCTTCCCCAGTACCTGGATGAAGACACGTACCTGGATCCCTTCCAATCGGGCTTCAGGCCTGGACATAGTACTGAAACGGCATTGGTCGCGTTGGTTGATGATCTCTGGAGGGCCCGTGACAGGGGTTATTCCTCTGTCCTGGTCCTACTAGACCTATCAGCGGCTTTTGATACTATTGACCATAGTATCCTATTGCGATGGTTGGGAGTATTGCGGTGGTTCGCCTTCTTCCTCTCCGACCGCCTGCAATTTGTATTGACGGGGGGGGGGGAGAGGTCCACCTCTAGGCCCCTTGATTGTGGGGTGCCTCAGGGGTCGGTCCTCTCTCCTCTCCTGTTCAACATTTATGTGAAGCCGCTGGAGGAGATCATCCATGGTTTTGGGGTGAAGTGTCATCTGTACACTGATGATACTCAGCTGTACATCTCCACCCCAAGCCACCCCAACGATGCCGTGGAGGTCATGTCCCGTTGTCTGGAGGCTGTGCGGAACTGGACGGGCGGGAACAGGCTCCGACTCAACCCTTCCAAGACTGAGTGGCTGTGGTTTCCAGAGTCCCAATATAGCCAGATAGTTCCATCGCTGGCTATTGGGGGTGAGATTTTGCCCCCTGCAGAGAGGGCTCGCAATCTGGGTGTCCTCCTGGATGCACGGCTGAACTTGGAAGACCACATTATGGCCGTCTCCAGGGGGGCGTTTCATCAGGTTCGCCTGATCCGCCAGATGCGGCCCTTTTTGGATCGGGATGCCTTACGCACGGTCACTCATGCCCTGCTCACCTCCCGACTGGACTACTGTAACGCCCTCTACATGGGGCTCCCAAATGGGAGCATCCGGAGGCTTCAACTGGTACAGAATGCGGCCGCGCAGGTGGTTGTGGGGGCGTCAAGGTTCTCGCATGTGACGCCCCTCCTGCGCGAGCTGCACTGGTTGCCGGTGGCCTCTCAGGTGCGCTTTAAGATTTTAGTGTTAACTTTTAAAGCGCTCCATAGCATCGGACCAGGATATTTACAAGACCGCATTCTGCCAGTTTCCTCCCACCGTCCAGTGCGCTCCCACAGGGAGGGTCTCTTGCAGGTCCTGTCAGCTGGTGACCCCGAGGAATAGGGCCTTCTCTGTGGGGGCGTCTGCCCTCTGGAATGGGTTGCCCCTGGAGTTACGTATAGCCTCGGACCTGGGGACCTTCATGCGTGCCTTGAAAACCTGGCTCTTTGACCAGGCCGGCTTGGGCTGATTTTAGATTTGGGTATTTTAATTTTTATATCAAATTTTAGGGTTTTAGGGAGGGGTTTTAATTGTTTTCAGCCAGGGCCTTTAGTTTAATTTAGTTTTAACTTTTACATATTTAATGTTTTAATTCTATGGCTGTGCACCGCTCCGAGTCCTTTGGGAGAGGAGCGATATATTAATAATAATAATAATAATAATAATAATAATAATAATAATAATAATAATAATAATAATAATAATAATATTTTATTATAATAATAAAACCATCTTTCCATTCACAGTGTGTTGGTTGGTACCTGTCTCTTGTGCACAATATTAATATTAGACTTTCCCTTCTAAACTTGAATTTTTCATATTATGTAGATCAGCTATCCATACTATATTATTATTATTATTATTAACTCCTTTTAGACTTTAATTGTAAGTTCATATCATCCTTTTCGAGCAAATCTCTATTTTTACAATGTCTACTTCATAATAGCATTCATTTCACAATAATGAAACATAACAGAGCTGTGTTTGAGGCAGCCAAAGACCCCTCCCCTTTCAGGCCCCTCCCTCCAACCCAGTCTCAGCCGGGGTGGTGGTGGCTGAGTGACACTGGACTCCGTCTTACAGCCACATTACGGACGCCACCGTGGTCATCTTCATCTCCCTCCTGATGTTCCTCATCCCCTCCGAAGTGCCCAGATGTTCTTCCGGGGCCCAGCAGGAAGGTAAGCAGAGAGGGCCAGGCTGGCAGAGGGAGCAGCCTGCGCGACCCCTTGGCAGATCCCCTGGGAAAGTTCAAGTGAGGGACCTGGAGTCCCTACACTCTGCTGGCAGCTCACTGAGGACCTCCGAGATCAGAAGGGATCTGGTGGAACTACCACTTCCTCCTTCAACCTCTGCTATTCTTTTCTGGCAGTCAAGGAACGATTCAGGGTCCAGATTCACTGGCCTTGGAGCCAAGGAGGGAGAATTGGGGGTCTCTCCTCCCTTCCCCAGCTGCCCATCTAAAATTTGCATTAACCAAAAATAAATTGGGGGGGCAGAGAGAGGAGAAAACTTCAACAAGGGCAATTGGGGTTTAGATTTAGGATGATCCCAGGAAGAAGCCACGTGGTTTTATTCTGGGGGGTCTGCCACATTAAGACTTGGGGACTTCAACTCCCAGAATCCCCCAGCTAGTTTTGCTGTCTGAGGAATCCTGGGAGGTGAAGTCCACCAGTCATAAAGTGGCCAGGGTTGGAGACCCCTGATATTCCCCCCCACCCATCCAAAAAAAGCAAGGAAGAGAGGAGGCCACTTCTGGCCAAACCAACCCAGTTTTCTGCCCCTTAGGAAATTGGGAGGGGAGGGGAAGTGGGGGAGGGACTAGTTTCATCTTGAAAGGAAGACCCCCCCCTCAATTTAACAAAACACCACAGGTGGAGGGGGGGTCAAGGGGAAACTGGTTTAAGGGGTGGGGTGAATGGCTGGTGTTTCCCCCAGACATTCCGGAGCACAGTTGCTTCCTCCCCGCTTCTCTTGCAGGCAGCCCGGGGCAGGTCCGCGCGCCCCCCGCCCTCCTGGACTGGACCACCGTCAACCGGCAAATGCCCTGGAACATCGTCATCCTCCTGGGCGGGGGCTTCGCCTTGGCCAAAGGCAGCGAGGTGAGGGGTTGCCCCGCCGCGGGTTGGGAGCTCAGCTGGCGGGCGGGTGGAGTGGGGGGCGCTCCCACCCCTCCGATCGCCGCCAGCGGCACAGACCTGGCGCCCGCGGGCCGCCTGCTGGGCATCCGGAGGAGGGACCCGCAAGCGGCGCCCTTTCCCGCCACCAGGTGGCGCCCGAGGCCCGCCCCATCCCCGCAGGGGGCGATAGTCGGGCTCTCCGCGCGTGGGGAAGTCCGGGCGGCCCGGGGGTGGCATCAGCGGGGTGGGGATGGGGGCTGGCACCGTCTCTGCCCGAAGCGCCTGGCATGCGCGCAGCAGCGCCTCTGGTGCCCGTTTTGGAGGGGCAGCGCTGGGAGGGAGGACCAACTTCCCGAACTTTTGACGCTCCTCCGGGGGCTTTTCAGGCCTCCGGCCTGTCCAGCTGGTTGGGGAACAAGCTGACGCCGCTGCAGAACATCCCCCACCCGGCCATCACCTTCCTGCTCTGCCTGCTGGTGGCCGTCTTCACGGAGTGCACCAGCAACGTGGCCACCACCACCCTCTTCCTGCCCATCCTGGCATCCATGGTGAGAGCGAGGGAGGGGCGGGGGGGCTGGCACGACCCCCCCTCGCTTGGCCAGAGCCCCCCCGGCTGCCCCAAAGGATTCCCAGGGAGGGAGGGAAGATTAGGAGAAGGTAGGGAGGGTGTGGTATTAAAAGAGAGCTCCTCAAACTTGGGAACTTTTAAGACTTCAACTTCCCGTGGAAATCCACAAGTCTTAAAGTCCCCAAGTTTAGGGACCCCTGTATTAAAAGGAGGGGGAAGAAGGGAGGGAGGGAAGGAAGGAAAGGAAAGGAAGATAAAATGGAAAAGAAAGGAAAAAGGAAAGGAAGACTAGGAGAAGGTAAGGATGTAATATTTGAGAAGGGGGCAGGAAGGAAGGAAAGGAATAAAAGGAGGGAGGGGAGGAACAGAAGGGAAAAGGAAGGGAAAGGAAAGAGGGAGGGAGAGAAAGAAGGAGAGGGAGGGGAGGCTTCCACCACTTAGGCACCTCCTCCCCCGTGCTGAGACTCCCTCTGCCCCCCCCCCCCCCCCCCCGCAGTCCCAGGCCATTGAGCTGAACCCCCTGTACGTGATGCTGCCCTGCACCCTCGCCGCCTCTCTGGCCTTCATGCTGCCGGTGGCTACGCCGCCCAACGCCATCGTCTTCTCCTACGGCAACCTCCGCGTCATCGACATGGTGAGCCCCGTCCCTTTGTGGAGCGGGGGGGGTAGTGAAATTGGGGTCCTTTCCTGGCCGGGCAGAAACAGAGCCCGTCCCCCACCCTCAGCAAGGCCCACTTAGCTGGGCTTGGAAGCCAGAAACCTTCCCTGTGCCGCTTCCTTGTCCACAGCTGCAACAACGTGGAGCCTCCAGTGACAGGCAGCTTCTCTCTGAATATCAGACGCCGAAGCTTTCCACGGGGGAGAGGACTTTTCCTGCCCTGCTTGTGGGCTGGAGGAGCTGCCTCCTTTCCATCACCAAACAGCCCGGGGTAGACTGCCCTTGGATAGGGAGGCTCTACGGACCCTTCGCTGCCAGGTTCTTAAGTGGATGGGGTTTTTTTCTTTTTTTTGCCCTCCCAGGTCAAAGCCGGGTTTATGCTGAACATCCTGGGCGTGCTGACCATCATGCTGGCCATCAACACCTGGGGCATGCCCATGTTCAACCTGCACCAGTTTCCAGCCTGGGCCCACGTCAACGCCACCCAATGCTGACAGGGGTGGGGGGGAAGAGGGTGACCCGAACTCAGAGCAGCTTGCCCGGCCCTGAGCTGGTTTCTTGGGCATCCGGTGGCCTCTGGGGGCACAACGTAGCTCAGGCCAGCCCAGCCCTTGAGGATGGGCATGGGTCCTCTGGGCACCAGCCTCCCTGGCCCTAAAGATGCCCAGCCTGCCGTATTGCCAGCGAGCAAGAATTGATTTCCTGTCTCAGCAGCTCACAGCCAGCAGCGCTGGAGGCGGCCTGGCACAAGGCTTGGGGCGGAGGGGCTGCCACTGTGCCCACGGGTGGAGCAGGGCATCTTTGTGCCAGCACCAGTCATGCTGAAAGCCCCCCTCCCGCTGGCCATGCCCAGCGCCTGGCCTGGCGCTTCCCTCTCAGCTGGGCTGCAGAGTCTCCGGCCAGGGCCGGCCCCTGGGCTCCCTTTGGACACAAGGAGACCGGAAGTCGGTCAAATAAACCGGTTTTCAGCCACTCCTTTCTGGGCACTTTGTGGGCATTTCAGGGGCGTTGGAAACACAGGCAGTCCTCGGCATAACGACCACAGTTTCTATTGCCAAGCAAGGCCGTTGCTCAGTGAACTCCGCCCCCTTTCACAACCTTTCTTGCCGCTGTTAAGTGAGTTCCTGCAGTTGCTCAGTTAGGAACTCTGTTGTTAAGCGAATCTGTCTTCCCCTGTTGAGATTGCTTGCCAGAAGGTCGCAAAAAGGGGATCGCGTGACCCCCAAGGCACTGCGACTGTCGTAAATCTGAGTCAGTGGACAAATGTGTGAAATTCGATTGTGTGACCACGGGATCAAAAGTGTGAATAATGGCCCTAAATCCCCTTTTACATTTGTAACTTTGAATGGTCATTAAATGAACCGTTGCAAGTCGAGGACTACGGTAGCCCAGAAGGACCCAAAGGACCTTTTCCTTCCCTCTGCTCGGACGGAGGTTGGGGGAGGAGGCCAAGGACACGTGCTGGGGAGGGAAATCGCCCCCTATTCGGGGAAGAGAATTGCTCCTTGCACCCCCAGATCCCTGCTGTTCTCCCCCTTCCTCAATGGGGGGCGAAGTGAGTCTTGCTGGCTCTGCTCTGACATGGGGGGGGCACTTCTGCACCCTGGGCCCCTCTATTTGTCACTAGAGCAAACTTGGCCACTTTAAGACTTGTGGACTTCAACTCCCAGCACTCTCCAGCTGAGAATTCTGGGAGTTGAAGTCCACAAGTCTTAAAGTGGCCAAGTTTGGGGGCACCCCCTTAGCCCTGACTCTGCACCCCAACTCTGCTGGGCTTGCGGTCCTTCCCACTTTTCTGGCGGGGCTCAGCGAGCGCAAAGTCACCCCGGCCAATAATCCACGGGAACCCAACTCCATGCGATTCATTTAGCCCAGAGGGGGCCGCTTTAAAGACCGGTGGACTTCAATTCCCAGCATTCCCTGGGCTGAGGAATTCTGGGAACTGAAGTCCACGAGCCTTTATCAAGTGGCTCCAAGATGCACCCTGCTGATTTTGCCAGCTCAGTTGTAGCCCAGAAATAGCTAAAGCAGGGACCCCCAGACTGGGCCCCTTTAAGACCGGTGGACTTCCAATATTACAAGAGTTGGGAATGTTGGTACCATTGGATAGAACAAAGATAGATAATATAATATAGTAAACATTATTAAACTGTAAAGGAGATTAACCTACATCGGTAGTAACTATATACTCGCATTAAGATTTAATCGTAAATATGACACCAATACAAATAAGGAACCACAAACTGTCGAAAATGGAATTGCTCTTTATTCGTTTTTTGAGCCTGGTTTTGTTTGTTTTTCTATGTTGTATGTTTGTTTGTTTATTTTAATTGTATATTCAATAAAGTTTGCTTTTAAAGCCTGGTGGACTTCCAACTCCTGGCACAGGCTCTCCTGCTTGAGCAGGGGGTTGGACTAGTTGACCTCCAAGGTCCCCATGCTCTGCTGGCTGGAGAATTCTGGGAGTTGAAGTCCACCAGTCTTAAAGTGGCCCAGTTTGGGGACCTCTGTGCCAAACACAACTAGAACATGGATGCCCTTGGCTGGATTGTGCGTCACAATCCCCCTCCTGGGCAGCTCCAGGAGGTCCTTGTTCGGCATGGGGGGGGAGGGGGCTTCCCCCAGGGAAGGAGCAGGGACCTCCAACCCTGGGCACCTTCGGAAGCCCCTTAGAAGATCAGCCACTTCACCCAGAAGACCCCAAAGGGTTTGGGGGGCGCAGGATGAGCCCCAGCATTCAGTTCCTCCAAAGGCCTCAAAAGTCTTCAAAGAACAGAACCCTAGGGGACCTTGGAGGGCATCTAGTCCAGCCCCCTGCCCAAGCAGGTGACTTTATACCTTCCCAGGCAAATGACTGTCCAATCTCTTAAAAACCTCCAGGGTGGAGCACTCACAACTCTCCATTGATTAAGTTTTAATTATTCATCAAGCAAGCAATTAATTGTTCTCATGGCCAGGAAATCAACTCATTTAGTTCCAGATGGATTTATTTCTTCTACTCATTGCCCTTCCTTCCTTCCTTCCTTCCTTCCTTCCTTCCTTCCTTCCTTCCTTCCTTCCTTCCTTCCTTCCTTCCTTCCTTCCTTCCCTCCCTTCCCTTCCCTTCCCTTCCCTTCCCCTTCCTTCCTTCCTTCCTTCTTTCCCCTTCTTTCCTCCCTCCCTCCCTCCTTCCACTCTCCTTTCCCCTCCCTAAGTCATAGAATCCTAGGGCTGGGACCTTGGAGGTCATCCAGTCCAACCCCCTGCTCAAGGCAGAAGCCCTCATACCATCCCAGTTAAATGGTCGTCAAGGCTATTTTATGAAACTTCAGAGTGATTTCATGATGCTGGGATGGTGAACGTGAAAAGTGGGCCTCTCCCTCTGCCACACCCACCTTCCCCAGGAGGGGGTGCTGCAGAGTTCCCAGGCACCCCATGTAGAATCTACTGCGGTCTGTAGCCGCAACCCACCCTTCCTTTTCCCTTTGAAAAACAGCAGGATTGGGGGGGGGGGTGTTTTAAGTCCATCCCTATTTTGTTCCTCTCCCCCCCTTACCATCCTTTCTCCAGGCTGACCAAAAACCCTGAACAGACTGGGATTCCTGGATTTCAGAATTCTTACACTAAGGAAGAAGTGCATCTGTGTCCCTCAACCATCACACCTCAGAATCACAGAGTTGGGAGGGACCTCAGAGGTCTCCTAGTCCAACCCCCTGCCTAGGCAGGAAACCCTACACCCCTTTAGACAAATGGTTACCCAATCTCTCCTTAAAAACTTCCAGTGTTGGAGCATTTACAACTTCTGGAGGCAAGTCGTTCCACTGATTAATTGCTCTCACTGTCAGGAAATTTCTCCTTGGTTCCAGGTTGCTTCTCTCCTTGGTTAGCATCCATCCTTCTTCTCCTGCCTTCTGTCGTTTGGGTGAATAGCTTGACCCCCTCCTCCTCTCTGGGCTGCCCCTCCCTCAGATACTAGAAGGCTGCTCTCCTGTCTCCCCTGGTCCTTCTCCCTAGACTAGCGTGGCCCAGTTCCTGCAACCGTTCCTCGTATGTTTGAGCCTCCAGGCCCCTCATCCTCCTGGTTGCTCTTCTCTGCCCTCTTTCTGGAGCCTCAACATGTTTTTCATATCATGGCAGCCAAAAGTGGCTGCAGGACTCCAGGTGTGGCCTCACCAAGGCCTTGCAAAGCGGTATCAACACTTCACCTGATCTCGATTCTGCCCCTCTGTTGAGGCACCTAGAATTGCACTGGCTTCTTGGCTGCTGGCTCCTGTTTAAGGGATTGTCCACTCGGACTCCGAGGCCCCCCTCCCAGTTGAGACCGAAATGAAACCCCGAGACCGAAATTAGAGTTTGGGGCCCAAATTGGCTCTCCAGGAAACGTCTCTCTTTGAGGAAGAAGAGGCCGACACACTTAGTGGCGGTCATTGGGGAACCCCAAAAGGCTGTGGGGGAGTATTTTTCCCTTCACCCTGGAAATGCCACCCAAGTTCCTCCCCTTCACAACAGGGCAAACCAACTCAGGGCATCCTCCCTCCCTGGATGGCGCTGGGCACGGATGGGGCTTCGCTCCTCTGCAGGCAGGGAAAGCAGTCCTTGACTTACATTCATTTAGCGACCGAACTTAACGATGACACTGAAGAAACTCACTTATGGCTGGTTTTCACACTTGCGACCGTTGGCAGTCGCCCCCGTGGGTCACCTGATCGAAATTCAGCCGCTTGGCAACTGGCATGGACTTATGACGGTTTGCAGCATCCCCTTTTGCAAGGACAAGCAAAGTCAATGGGAGGGGAGGCAGCTTCGCTTAATGACCACATGGTTCGCTTAACGACTGCAGCAAGAAAGATTGTAAGAAAAGCGAGGGAAGTCCTCAGCAGAATTGTCAGTCGGGGCACAACTCACTTTAACAACGTCCTGGCTTCGCAATGGAGTCCCTTGTGGTCATAAGTCAGGGACCAGTTATCTCACTTCAGGGAAGGAAAGCGGTCAGGAGGAAGGAAGGCTCCCCCTGCCGAGGGGTGACGGAGGAGACAGGAGCCCCTTTGGAGCAGCCTCTGCCCGGCCAAGGACGGAAGAGGAGTTGCAGGGGTCTCCCCCCAGACCTCCCCGCAACAGTCCTGGGCTGCCAGGCCTGTCCTGACAAGACTTGCAGAGGATTCCAGAAAGTTCCCTCGGCCGCAGCACAACTCGCCGTGGGTCCCCCAGAGCGCCCTTGGCTTGTGTCTCATCTTCTGGGGCTGATGACCCCCCCCTTCCTGCAGAAGACAGGCCTCCATCAATCATTCCTCTCCCGGGGAGCAGCTCCCACCCTCCACTCCCCACCCCAATCTGGCCCCCCCTTCTCACACCTGGCGCTCCTTCCTTTAACAACTTCCTAATGAAGTTGTTAAATTGGTCCATATTGCAAAGGTGGCACCAACAGACGGTGACAACAGGTTAGAGCAATCAAACTATTAATTAACATTAGCCAGGAGAGGTAGAGTTGCTTTGGATAACGAGATGGGTGCATTATAAACTAAATTGATAGTAGATGATATATTTATATATAGATAGACGGACGGACGGACAGATGATATAGAATAGAAATAGAATAAAATAGAAATAGAATAGAATAAAATAGAATAGAATAATAACTTTATTGTCATTTTGAATGTACAGTAATCGGCCTATATTAAAATGAAATTTCATTGCATGCAGCTCTCAAAGGGTCACCACCTCCAATATATCCTACCTAAACATGAATAAATAAATAAATAAGCATATACCCACATATATGACAAGTAACACAGTCTACTTTGGATGTATACATGCACATGCGCGTTTCCCAGGCGGATGGACTTGGGAACAAAGCTGTTGCAGAATCTGGACGGCCTGCTCGAAACACTTCGAAACCTCCTCCCAGAGGGGAGCAGCAGAAATAGGTCGTGAAGTGGGTGAGTGAGGGTCTCTCACAAGGCTTCGACCTCTAAGCACAGAGGGCTTAAAAGCAGCATCCTGAATACGGGGGAGGGAGCTTCGTATGATCTTCTCGGCTGTACTTACCACTCTTGGTAGGGACTTTCTATCTGAAGCACTGCTGCCACCAAGCCAAACAGTGATCGATGATAGATAGGTGATAGAATAGATAGATAGAAATAGATGGATGTATAGAAGGATATAGATAGATGTAGGTAGATAGATAGAAAGAAGATAGGTAGGTAGGTAGACAGAGGTAGATTTATTTATTTATTAAACTTTTATACCGCCCCCTCTCCCATATAGGGACTCGGGGCCTTAATAAAACAGTACAATCCATAAAAATTTTAAAATAGATTAAAAATTATTAAATTAATGGCTGAATTAAGATGATGATATAGATAGATAAAAAAGATAGATATAGATAGTAGATGGATAGAGGTAGATGATAGAGGGAGGTAGATGATAGATAGATAGATAGATAGATAGATAGATAGATAGATAGATAGATAGATAGATAGACAGACAGACAGACAGACAAGACAGACAGACAGACAGACAGACAGATAGATAGATAGAAAAAGAAAGACAAATGGAGAGAGTGAGAGTGATAGTAGATAACACAGACAGAGAGAGACCCAGGAATGACCACCAAGGATCAATCAATTTTATTCCATTTCATTTTACTTTTTAAAATCCCACCTTCCTGTACAAAATGAGCTTAAAGCAACTTAGAAAGCAGATTTTGAATAAGAGGATCAACCCTAACTGAGACCCTTCAAATATAATATTTGTGCTTTAGGAAGAAGGGAGTTGAACCCCGTTCCCTCCTTCTCCCCACCAGTTGATCTTAATCCTTTATTCCGGGGATCTACAAACTAGGCAACCTAAAACCTGTGAATTTCCACTCCCACCTATGCTGGTTGGGGAATTTTGGGAATTTAAGTCCACAAGCCTTCAAGTTGGCAAGGTTGTGCACACACACACACACACACTCTCTCTCTCTCTCTCTTATCACTGAATCAAAGGAGCTCCCCCCCCCCCACTTACATTTATTTTACTGAATAAACGTGGGAGTTTAAAAGGGGCTTCGGATTCCTGCTGGCTTTTTGCCACCGTAATAAATTAACCCAGTTTTCCTACTACACGGTTTTATTCAGGGTCCCAGAAACATTTCCCTGCGTTTCTTTTGAAATTACAAGCCACGTGACCAGACCAAGTTTCTTCCTTTATAAAATTATGAGCAGTTTGACACCCACCACGCAGGGACCCCGTTGGCATCCACAACTGGGCACAACTGCCAGAGAAGGGGGTGCAAAACTTTGCAACCAGGAAAGTTTATTTTCTTTCCATCTCTTTCCCTCCCCCGCCCCCCACAACAGACTGTAAAGCTGCTGAACTTCTGAGGTCATAAAAGTTCCCAATTGACTCTGTCTGCTCGTTTATATTTCTATTCCTCCCTTTATTAGCTTTATAAGTAACTCAAGGTGGCAAACATAACCAGCACTCCTTCCTCCTCCTATTTTCCCCACAACAACCCTGTGAGATGTGCTGGGCTGAGAGAGAGGGAGATGGACTGGCCCAAAGTCACCCAGTGGCTTTTTTTTGCTTAAGGTGCAACTAGAATTCAGCCTCTCTTGTTTTTCATAGCTAAGGGAGGGCTAGAACTCCCAGCCTCCTGGTTTCTAGCCTTAATCACTAGGCCAAACTGGGTCTCATTTTGGATTTACAGTGGTACCTCTACTTACGAAAGGCTCTGGTTATGAAAGTTTCAGGTTACGAAGCACGTCGTCGAGAAAATATCGTCTCTAGTTACAAAATATGTTTCAAGATACGAAAGGCCAAAAATTTCAAAATTTGCGCTAATTTGCGCAGTTTGATCTTGGTTTGAAAATGGCGCGTCCGAGCTGCTCTGCCATTGGTTATCTCCCAGCATCTTCCTGGCATCCCATTGGCTAGGAGGGATCTTTGTGTATGGGATGAGAGTAACGCACCGCGCTGCGTTCTCAGTCTCACGCTAGCGAAATCCAAAGAGATAGAAAGAGATAGCTGGAGACACAGTAATGTAACATGTTTTTATTACAGGTATTAACGAAATATTATAATTTATAAAAAATTATTGTCTGAATTTGGGGGGCTTGGAACGGATTAGGGCATTTATAGGGTAAAATGCGTCTCTACTTACAGAATTTTCGTGTTACGAAACGGCTTCCGGAACGAATTAATTTCGTAAGTAGAGGCACCACTGTACTTGTGAAAAAAGGCTCTTTCCGTCTACCATTGCAAGGCTGGGAGGGGCCCTTGGTCCTGGAGTGGGTCCTCCCAGCCCCCATCAGCCCTGGGGACAGTGGGAGGGACTGGCAAGTCCTTCTCGTGCCTCTCAAGCCCATGGACCCACCCTGAAGAAAAGAAGGACCCTTGAGCTCCCCTGAACTGCTCTTGGTCGGAGGTGGCATTCAGCCGGTTCTGACTGGTTCTCCAGAACTGGTAGTGGAAATTTTGGATAGTTTGGAGAAACAGCCAATCCCACCTCCGACTGGCCCCGCCAACCCCATCTCTTCTCTGCCTCCATTGAGTCCCAGCTGATCGGCTGGGTCTCCTTTGGTTGCCCTGCCCAGGAGAATGGAGTTGGAAAGCAGGTCAGTGGGGTGGGGAGGGGAGGGGGATTTGGCAGTATGTCCTTCCCCTGCCACGCCCACCAAGCTGCAAGCCACGCCCACAGAACTGGTAGTAATTTTTTGAAAATCCCACCACTGGTCGGAACCCCCCCTCTCCCTCCCTGTTCTTCGTTAGCGTGGAAATCCGGGGAGTCCCCAGCAGCCCCCGAGAAAGGCCAGAGCGGCTGGGAAGGAGGCTGGAGTCCCTCCACTCTGCCAACCCCAAAGCTGCTTTTTTTTCGCCCGGGCCTTCGTGGGTTTTGTCCTTGAAAGAGCTTTACCTTCTGAAGAACTGAAGACGCTTCTTGGCCGAGGAGGGAAACGTCTTCAAGGAAAAGTCCAAGAAAGTTTCCCCAAACTCCCAAAACTTTAACCTCAGACTGTCTACTACTGACCTCCTCACCCCTTTCCTAAGAGGTCTGTAGGGGAGGTGCATAAGCGCACCAACGTGCCTACCGTCCCTGTCCTATGGTTTCTTTTATATTTTATTTTTCTTATATGTATCCATGTATTCATAACTATGTTTTTACTTATACCTATCATTTTGTAAGCAATTGACAAATAAATAAATAAATAAATAAATAAGCCCCCCAGTTGCCTCCCCCTCCGCTCTGCAAAGACCCTCCCTCCACTCAGGGGCAAAGGGCGGGGGGGGGGGAAGCCCCCTTTGCCCCGCGATGGGCGAGTAGCAGCAGCAGCAGCAGCCGTGCCGGGGCCAAGGAGGCGGGCAGGCCCAGCGGGCGCTCCCAGGCAGCGCAGGGCCCCGTTTGGCTGCGGGAGGGGGAGGCCGCTGAGCTGCACTTTGCGGTGGAGAGATTCACCTGTTGCACCAGAAAAAGCAGCCGGGGAAGGGCCGGGCCGGGCGGGGAAGGGAAGGGCCGGGCCGGGCAGCGGGGCTGGGCTCCTCCCGGCAGGCATTTAATCACAATAATTACAAAGGCAAGAAAGTGTTTACTGAGAAAGCAACAAATTGCCGGCTCTTCGGATGTCGTCGCGCTGCTGGCCCAGACGGCCGTCCCGCCCCCGCCCCCCCATGGGGTCCTTTGAGGGCTTCTGCTATAGGATGGCTCGGCTCTAGTCTAGAGGGAGGGGGTCTGCTTGCAACTCCCATGCAGTCAGAAGCCCCCTTCCCAGGAAGGGATGAAGGAGGGAGGTGGGAGGGAGGGATGAGAGAAGGAAGGAAGGAAGAAGAAAGGAAAGAAAGAAGGGAAGAATGATGGAAGGAACGAAGGAAGGAGGAAAGCAGGGATGAGAAGGAAGGAAGGGAAAGGGACAGAGGAGACGGATGGATAGAAGGAAGGAAAGAAGGAAGAGAGGGAGAAAGAGATGGCGGAAGGAAGGAAGAGAAAGGGAGAAGGAAGAAAAGGAGGGAGGGATGGGAAGGAAGGGAAAGGGACAAAGATGAGTGGGAGGGAGGGAGAGAAAGGATCAAAGGGGAAGGAGGGAAGGAAGACAAATGGTGGAAGAATGGATGGAGGAATGAGAAGGAAGGAAGGAAGGGAAAGGGACAAAGAGGAGATGGAAGGAAGGAAGGAAGTAGAAAGGAATGAAGGAAAGAAAGAAGGGAGAATGGTGGAAGGAAGGAAGGAGGAAGGGATGAGAAGGAAGGAAGGGAAAGGGACAAAGAGGAGATGGATGAAAAGAAGGAAGGAAGAGAAAGGGGGAAAAGAAGGGAGGGAAGGAGAGAAAGAGAGAGAAAGGGAGAAAGAGGGGAAGGGAGGGAGGAATCCCCCCTGGGCCCTGATGCACAGGACCGAGTGACTGACTGACTCCGGAGTGCCCTGCCCTTGGTGCTTCCGGTCCTCCCTCTTCCCCTCCCGCAGGCAAACCCTCTGAAGGATTAATTTTCATTCATTAAGCAGAGCAGAATTTCTCAGGAGGGAGGGAGGGAGGGGTGGGGTCGCCTCTCCTTTTCTTGGGCTGATTCCTCTAGCAGAGCCGCCCACGGAAAACTCCCTCGCAGCAGGCAGGGTGGCTGTTGAGGAGGGGGCTCCGATTCAGCCCAAAGGCCCCGGGCACTGGATGCCCTCGCCCAGGAAGGAAAACCCCCTACTCTGCAGGTCCCATGTATTCATCACACGGGAGGGTGGAGGGTAGATTGCCCTGGTAGCTGGAGGTTCCACACCTCCCATTCGCCACTTAGAGCAGTGGTCTCCCACCTTGGCCACTTTAAGACCTGTGGACTTCAACTCCCAGAATTCCTCAGCCAGTTTTGCTATGTGAGGAATTCTGGGAGTTGAAGTCCACCAGTCTCAAAGGGGCCAAGGTGGGAGACCCCTGATTCTTAGAAGAAAGAAATCAACCAAACAGAGGCTCCCAACTTGTGGGAATGCGGCATCCAGAGTTAGAGTCTTTGCAGGGTCTGATGACGGGCCACGGCTCGCCCCATCTCCAGGCAGGCAAGCATCCTTGTCTGGCCCCACAAGCCAGCATTGTCCAGGATCAACAACCACAATGTCAAGACAACTTTTCACTAATGACAACTAACAGAAATGGAAATGGTTTGGGGTGGCCTATTTGGAGGCTCTGTCTCCATCCCAGGCGTTTCCTTCAATGCTGGAAAGAAATGTGGGGGGCATCCAGCTGGGGCACCCCTCCCTCCCTCCCCCCAGCTCCAACCACTTTGGGGGTCTCATTGTCAGCTGCAGCCTTTTCTGACTCCACAATCTCCTTCCTGAAAGGGAGCCATAAGGCTGCAGAAAGTGGAACTCACTGCCACAGGATCAAGCAATGCTGCTGCCTTTCCAATTTATAAGAGTTCTGGAAGTGGCCTAAGAGGGCATCTAATCCAGCCCTCCTCCTGGCCGATGCCAGTTTGGCAGCCTCTAGCAAAAGGCAGAAAACCTGCCCATTGGTCACTCAGGGATGCCGGGGCCTGGGTGGCCCAGATCAAGCTGAAGGAAAGAGAATCCCACCCAAGACTGATGCACCAGTGAAAGGAGTTCACAGTTCACCCCTGTAGCCTCTCTCCCCTGCACAAGAGAGGGGACCACGAGGGCATCAGGAGGGTCCTCCTGCCCAGCTAGACACCTTCCTCTGGGGGGACCTTGGAAGCATTTGGTCTCAGTGCCCCCCTCCCCAAATGTCAGGGTTCCTACCTGGGCAAGGACTGGCCAGATTAATTGTCCACTAGAAGTCCTAGCAGATGGGGACTGCAGCTGAGAAATCAAAAGGCGCTGGCTCCTGGGGAGGAAAGCCATGGCAAAGCTAGGCAGCCTACTCAAAAGCAGAGACATCCCCCTGCCAACCAAAGTGCCTAGAGCCAAGTCTCTGGTGTTCCCAGTTGCAATGCATGGCTGTGAAAGTGGGACCACAAGGAAGGCTGAGCACGAAAGGAGGCCTTTGAACTCTGGGGCTGGAGGAGGAGACTCCAGTGAGTCCCTTGGCCTGCAAGGCCATCCAACCGGTCAGTCCTAGAGGAGATCGACCCTGACTGCTCTTTAGAAGGCCAGATCCTGAAGAGGAGGAAACTCAAAGACTTTGGCCACCTCATGAGAAGGAAGAAGGACTTTCTGGAGAAGAAGAGCCGAATGCTGGGAACGATGGAGGGCAAGAGGAGAAGAAGGGGACGAGACGGCAGAGAAGAAGGGGGCTGGATGGAGTCACCGAAGCAGTCAGCGTGAGCTTAAAGAGACGCCAGGGGATGGCAGAGGACAGGAAGGCCTGGAGGAACGAGATCCAAGGGGTCGCGATGGGTCAAACACGACTTTGCAAGAGACAACAAGAAGAAGTCCTACTGGAGCATAATTTAAGAATAAGCCAGCCGTGTGGTACAGCAGCCAAAAAAGCCAACAGAATCCTAGGCTGCATAAACAGAGGGACAGAATCAAGATCGCGTGAAGTCTTAATACTGCTTTACAAGGCCTTAGTAAGGCCACACTTGGAATCCGGCATCCAGCTTTGGTTGCCATGTTCTAAAAAAGATGTTGAGACTCTGGAAAGAGGGCAGAGAAGAGCCACCAAGAGGATTTTAGGAGTCTGGAGGCCAAGACATACGATGAACGGTTGCAGGAATGTCTAATTTATTAAAAAGAAGGACCAGGGGCAACATGATAGCATCTTCCAATATTTGAGGGGCTGCCCCTAAGAAGAGGCAGTCAAGCTATTCTCCAAAGCCCCTGAAGGACGAAAATGAACTAACAGATGGAAACTAATCTAGGAGAGAAGCAACCAAGAACTAAGGAGAAATTTCCTGACAGCGAGAACAGTTAACCAGTGGAACGACTTGCCACCAGAAGTTGTGGGAGGTCTTCAAGAAGAGACTGGACAGCCACCTGTCTGGAATGGTGCAGGGTATCCTGCCTGAGCAGCGGGTTGGACTAGAAGACCTCCAAGGTTGTTCTGTAAACAACAAAGGAGATAACCATCTTTTTACTGTTCTGTATTCTGTACAGTGGTAGATTTTGTCTTCTATACAGATGCAGACAGATAAACCCAATAAAACATTCATACAAAGTATTTATGATTGGTTCATCAGGTATCCTCATAACCCACATCTGTGACAAAGTTCTTCTTTAATGTCCAATCCTTTGCATATCTGTCTTGTAGGTTAAAAGATGGTTGTCTTCTTATTCCTTTCCTCTCATCTCGTAGCGGTAGAGCAGCTACCACGAGTCCATGAGTTCAGCCAACAGTGAGGAAAAACTCCCCCAACCCATCGAGGGTCAGTTTAGTGACCAATCCAGATGACAGATGTGGTCACCTGACATGGATTACATTTCCCAGGATACCTTAACTACATTTACCATGATGCATTCCCTTAAGGGGACAGCTCACAATTGCTAACTAACTATCCAATTCCCATACATTGGCTGGACAGCACAAAGGTCCCTTCTGTGTCTCTGTTACTCTGTTACTCTGAGCCGGGGAGGGGGCCCCTGAGAGGCCGGGTGCTCTGGGTACCACAGCCCTAACTCCAGGCCCACCCACGGCTGCCTCTGGTCTCCCCATCTGGCTTCTCTGGGCAGGGTCAAAGTACAGGCGGTGACCAGGCTGTGCCCGAAAGTGGGGTCAAAGGCACCAGCAGGTGGGAGTCTCCGTAAGGGGCCCAGCCCCCCTTGAGCTCTATGGACTCTTATCTGGCACCAACTCCCCTTGTCCATTAGTAGTTCAGATTGCTGTGTACAAATAACATGGAATAAACTTGTACGGCAGTTCCCTTCTTACAACAATTCATTCGGTACTGAAGAAAAGTGACTTATGACCAGGTTTCACCCTTACGACCATTGCAGCCTCCCTGGGATCAAAATTCAGACACTCGGCAAGTGACTCGTATTTACGACGGCCGCAGTGTCCTGGGGGGGGTCACGTCATCCCCTTTTGCGACCTCCTGACAAGCAAAGTCAATGAGGAAGCCAGGTTCACTTAACAACCATGTGACTCACTTAGCAACTGCAGTGATTCACTTAACAACTGTAACAAAAAGGGGTTGCAACCTGGGTGGGAAAATTCACTTAACCACTATCTCGCTCAGCAATGGAAACTTTGGGCTCAGTTGTGGTCGTAAGTCAAGGACCAGCTGGGGTCCTTTTGAACTCTGTCCTGGCTCCTGATTTCTTGCATGTGACACAATGAATAACAGATAACAGATCATCAGAGTTGGAAGGGACCTTGGAGGTCATCTAGTCCAACCCCCCGCCCAAGCAGGAGACCCTACACCATTTCTGACTGAAGCTTCCAGGGATGGAGCTCCCACAACTTCCGAGGGCAACTTCTCTTCCATGGGTTGATGGTTCTCCCTGTCAGAAAGTTTCTCCTTATTTCCAGGTTGCTTCTCTCCCTGCTTAATTTCCATCCATTGTTCCTTGTCTGGCCTTCAGGTGCCTTGGAGAATAGCTTTGACCCCCTCCTCTTCTCTGTGGCAGCCCCTCAAATACTGGAAGATGCTCTCCTGTCTCCCCTGGTCCTTCTCTTCCCTAGACTAGCCAGGCCCAGTTCCTGCAACCATCCATCATATGTTTTAGTCTCCAGTCCCCTCATCCTCCTGGTTGCTCTTCTCTGCACTTTTTCTAGAGTCTCAACATCTTTTTTAGACCAAAACTGGATGCAGGACTCTAGGTGTGGCCTTACTAAGGCTTCGTAGAGTGAGATTAGTGCCTCCCTTGATCTCGATTGTATCCCTCTGTTAATGCAACTTAGGGTTGGCATGGGCTTTTTTGGCTGCTGCTGCTGCGCACGGCTGGCTCCTCTTGAGCTGGTTGATGGGGGAGATTCAGGGCTGGCCCAGCTGCCAAGAAGGGTCTCTCAAGGTGAGGTTTTCCCCATGGGAATTTCTCTGCGGTCAAACATTGGCAACTCCCTGGCAGGATTGACACCCAGAGCCCCAGAGCTGCCCTCAGCCTCCGGTTGTCTGCCTCTTCCTCTTCCTCCTCCTCTTACCACCTCCCAGCTCCTTGATTTACCTGCCCTGTCTCCACATCTGAGGGATTGGTTGGTACCCAGGAGGAGGCCAGGTAGAAATTAACAGGAGGAAAACCCAGAATACCAGCTTGTTGGCACAGACACAAAGACAGTTGTGGTGGAATTAAGTGCCGGAAAGAAAGACACAAGTTGGCAGAAAAAATAAATAAACGCAAGCTTACTAAGTTAGACTGGATCTGGTTATTTCGGTGAAGAGCCTTGGAGGAGAATATTCAGGGCGGAAAGAAGGGTGGGAGGCAGGGATGGGCTGGGAGGACTGCTTAGGGAGAGGCAGCCCTGAGTTGAATGGGAATCAGAAATTCCATCCCTTCCTATTATGGGCAAGGACGTTTCCTGTCTGGGGGAGAGGGGGGGGTTAGGGTTCAGGAAAAAAACGGCAAAAGGACCCCAGAGAATGGGGCTGGAGCAGCGGCCAGAACTGGCAGGAAATGGGCTTGCTTCCAGGGGAGCAGCCTCCTGTGCCCCACCTGTACCCTGCCCAGCCTAACGAAGAGAAGGACCCAGGTGATGTGATAGCAGCCTTCCAATATAGGTGAAACTTGAAAAATTAGAATATCATGCAAAAGTTCATTTATTTCAGTAATGCAACTTAAAAAGTGAACCTAATATATGAGATAGACTCATTATGTGCAAAGCAAGATAGTTCAAGCCGTGATGTGTCATAATTGAGATGATTATGGCTTACAGCTCATGAAAACCCCAAATTCACAATCTCAGAAAATTAGAATATTGTGAAAAGGTGCAATATTCTAGGCTCAAAGTGTCCCACTCTAATCAGCTAGTTAAGCCATAACACTGCAAAGGGTGAGCCTTTAAATAGTCTCTCAGTCTGGTTCAGTAGGAATCACAATCATGGGAAAGACTGCTGACTTGACAGTTGTGCAGAAAACCATCATTGACACCCTCCATAAGGAGGGAAAGCCTCAAAAGGTAATTGCAAAAGAAGTTGGTTGTTCCTAAAGTGCTGTATCAAAGCACATTAATAGAAAGTTATGTGGAAGGGAAAAGTGTGGAAGAAAAAGGTGCACAAGCAGCAGGGATGACCGCAGCCTGGAGAGGATTGTCAGGAAAAGGCCATTCAAAAGTGTTGGGGACTTTCACAAGGAGTGGACTGAGGCTGGAGTCAGGGCATCAAGAGCCACCACACACAGACGGATCCTGGACATGGGCTTCAAATGTCGTATTCCTCTTGTCAAGCCGCTTCTGAACAACAAACAATGTCAGAAGCGTCTTACCTGGGCTAAAGAAAAACAGAACTGGTCTGTTGCTCAGTGGTCCAAAGTCCTCTTTTCTGATGAGAGCAACTTTTGCATCTCATTTAGAAACCAAGGACCCAGAGTCTGGAGGAAGAATGGAGAGGCACACACTGCAAGAAGTCCAGTGTGAAGTTTCCACAGTCTGTGTTGGTTTGGGGAGCCATGTCATCTGCTGGTGTTGGTCCACTGTGCTTCATTAAGTCCAGGGTCAATGCAACCATCTACCAGGAGATTTTGGAGCACTTCATGCTTCCTTCCGCAGACGAGCTTTATGGAAATGCTGACTTCATTTTCCAACAGGACTTGGCACCTGCCCACACTGCCAAAAGCACCAAAAGCACCACAACCTGGTTCAATGACCGTGGGATTACCGTGCTTGATTGGCCAGCAAACTCGCCTGACCTGAACCCCATGGAGAATCTATGGGGCATTGCCAAGAGAAGGATGAGAGACATGAGACCGAACAATGCAGAAGAGCTGAAGGCCTCTATTGAAGCATCCTGGTCTCCCACAACACCTCAGCAGTGCCACAGGCTGAGAGCTTCCATGCCACGCTGCATTGAGGCAGTAATTGCTGCAAAAGGAGCCCAAACCAACTACTGAGTACATATGCCTGCTTATACTTTTCAGAGGTCCGATATTGTTCTATGTACAATCCTTGTTTTATTGATTGCATGTAATATTCTAATTTTCTGAGATTGTGGATTTGAGGCTTTCATGAGCTGTAAGCCATAATCATCTCAATTATGACACATCACGGCTTGAACTATCTTGCTTTGCATATAATGAGTCTATCTCATATATTAGTTTCACCTTGTAAGTTGCATTACTGAAATAAAAGAACTTTTGCATGATATTCTAATTTTTTGAGTTTCACCTATATTTGAGGGGCTGCCACAAAGAGGAGGGGGTCCACCTTTTCTCCAAAGCACTCAAAGGTAGGACAAGAAGCAATGGATGAAAACTAACCAAGGAGAGAAGCAACCTGGAACTAAGGAGAAACTTCCTTAACAGGGAGGACAATCAACCAGTGGAACAGCTGGCCACCAGAAGTTGTGGATGCTTCATATCAATGGAGGTTTTTAAGAAGATTCCATGGATGAAAATCCTAAAGGGGAAAACAACTCAAGAATCTTGGGAAACTCTAAAAAGTACAATCATAGAAGCCCAGACCAGCACAATACCACTGAGAAAGAAAAACAAGAAATCCAAGAAGAAACCAGCATGGCTGCACAAAGATCTCTTTGCAAATTGAAAGAAAAAAAGGACAAGCACCAAAAATGGAAAGAAGGACATACAACTAAGGCAGAATATCAGCAGATAGCCTGAATCTGCAAAGACGAAGTCAGGATAGCAAAGGCTCAGAACGAACAAAGACTTGCAACAAAAGTCAAAGATAATAAAAAAAGTTTCTTCCAACATATAAATAACAAGAAAAAAATCAAGGAAACAGTCTGTCCACTAAAGAGAGAAGGTGGCAAGGAAGTAATAGGCAACAGAGAAAAAACAGAACTGCTTAACTCATTCTTTGCATCGGTCTTCATGCAAAAAGAAACTATAGCTCAACCCACCAAAAACATAAGTGTAAAAGACAGATCAGAAATACAAGTTAAAATAAGCAAAAAAAGTAGTAAGAGAACACCTGTCTGATCTTGATGAACACAAAGGAACTGTGAGAGGGATCCTGGAGTCTTAGTGGACAACCATCTAAATAGGAGCCAGCCGTGTGCAGCAGCAGCAGCCAAAAAAGCCAATGCAATCCTAAGTTGTATTAACAGAGGGAAACAATCCAGATCAAGGGAGGCATTAATACCACTGTATAAAGCCTTAGTAAGGCCACACCTAGAGTCCTGCATCCAGTTTTGGTCACCACTTTATAAAAAAGATGTTGAGACTCTAGAAAAAGTGCAGAGAAGAGCAACCAGGAGGATGAGGGGACTGGAGACTAAAAGTTAGGATGAACAGTTGCAGGAACTGGGCCTGGCTAGTCTATAATAATAATAATAATAATAAATATTTATTTGTATATCGCTCCTCTCCCGAAGGACTCGGAGCGGTGCACAGCCGTACAGTTAAAACAATAAATATGTGAAAAAAATAAAACTAAATTAAACCAAGACCCTGGCTGTAAACAATCAAAACCCTTCCCTAAAACCCTAAAATTTAATAAAAATAAAACACCCAAAACTAAAATCAGCCTAAGCCGGCCAGGTTTTCAAGGCACGCCTGAAGGTCCCCAGGTCTAGGGAAGAGAAGGACCAGGGGAGACAGGAGAGCAGCCTTCCCATATTTGAGGGGCTGCCACAGGGAGGAGGAGGAGGTCAAGCTATTTTCTAAAGTGCCTGTAGGCCAGACAAGGAACAATGGATGGAAGCTGACCAAGGAGAGATTCAACCTGGAAATAAGGAAAACATTTCCTGACAGGGAGAACAATCAACCCATGGAAGAGAAGTTGCCCTCGGAAGTTGTGGGAGCTTCATCTACTGAGACTTTCAAGAAGAGACTGGACTGCCATTTGTCAGAAACGGTATAGGGTCTCCTGCTTGGGTGGGGGGTTGGACTAGATGACCTCCGAGGTCCGTTCCCACTCTGTGAACCTATCTATCTGGACAAAGCCCTGGGTTCGATTTGATCTGCTGCCTCTGCTCCTGTTCAGTGGCCCTTCAGTTTCAAATGGTTTTGTTCCAGTCACGTTCCTGCCCAGCCAGGCCTCCGAGGATCTTCTAATTGCAAAATGTCTTTTTTTAATGTCTAAAATTATTGGTTGTAATAAACCTTGAGGACTAGAACGACGCTTTTGTAGAAGGTTAAAATTTCAAGCCCTGGAAGCATCAGCAGTGAGAAAACGCTGGGACCCGGGAGGGCCTGGCTGTGTTTAGCCTGAACTAGCAATTATGAACTTACACTCACACAAAAAGAGAGCAGCTCAGCTCTTTTGGGCAGCAGAAAATCCCTCCCGGGGCTTTCTTTCTGTTTTCCCAGACTGCCTTTCATCTCCTCCGCTTTCCCTACAATCCTGGGAGTGTCCGGAGTGCCCCTTCCAAACCCAAAGTAGACTTTAGAGATGGGGTGAAAGTGGGGGTCCCCCTGCATGCAGAGAGGTGGGAGCCAGGAGACCCTGTAGGTCATCCAGTCCAAACCCCTGCCCATGCAGGAGACCCTACACCATTTCTGACTTGGGGGCCACCTTGGCCAGGACTCCATCTGACCCCTTTCTTGGCCAGGAGGCACCGAAGGTGGGAACTTACAACTTGATCATCTCTTGGATGATACTAATTACATGGGGCTGCCCTTGGACACTGTTTGGAAGCTGCACCTGCTTGTCCACTGGTCAGGGGTCTCCCACCTTGGCCCCTTTATGGCTTGGGGACTTCAACTCCCAGAGTTCCTCAGGCAGTTGGCTGGGGAATTCTGGGAGTTGAAGTCCCCGAGTCTTAAAGGGGCCCAGGTGGGAGACCCCTGGCCTGCTGGCTGGGGAATTCTGGGAGTTGAGGTCCCTGAGTCTTAAAGGGGCCCAGGTGGGAGACCCCTGGCCTGCTGGCTGGGGAATTCTGGGAATTGGGGTCCCCGAGTCTTAAAGGGGCCCAGGTGGGAGACCCCTGGTTGAGTGAAAGACTGCCTGTTCTGTGAAGCTGCCCAGACTGCTGGTGCGCTTCAAGGACCCCTCTGAGGGTTTGGGGAGGACCCCTACGAGCTTATCCTGCTAGGCCCACTCCCCAGGGAGAATCTGCCTGCAAGGTTCAGCCCGGAAAAGATGGATGGGTGGGTCCCAACTCAGGAGAGATCTGCACTTCAGCAGTGACGGCTCAATACCAGGCAGTCCCCCCTCCCCTGAAACAGGGGAGAA